>CM026404.1:10701241-10963741 GCA_014843695.1 Archivesica marissinica | reverse complement strand
TAGTGCAGTCTAAGTCAATGCTAAGTAGAATATTCCATGTGTCCGCATAGTTGCACACTTACTTACTGGTGTAGTGCAGTCTACGTCAATGCTAAGTAGAATATTCCATGTGCCCGCCTCTGCTTCCGTGGCTGTTGTGTAGTGCAGTCTAAGTCAATGCTAAGTAGAATATTCCATGTGTCCGCATAGTTGCACACTTACTTACTGGTGTAGTGCAGTCTAAGTCAATGCTAAGTAGAATATTCCATGTGCCCGCCTCTGCTTCCGTGGCTGTTTGATTACCTCAGTGGTTAGCACGCTCGCTTATCGGCATTGCAATCCGCCGGGGTTCGATCCTCTGAAGTGTGTGAGATGGTACGATGGCTGCATTAGCAGAGGGGCGAGTTTTCTCCGGGTACTCCCGGTGTCCTTCCACGCGGATGACAACATATACGTTTTCATCCGCGCACGTGAGAGCGATTAATAGCATTTTTACTATCGCAATCGTTGTAAAATAAATGATTGTACATGCACACATATATTCGATAAATGTGTTGAACAATAAATGCATGTAGCACAGTCATTACTTTTTTTAATCAATGAATTATAAATTTAGCATAGCCTACATGAATTATGCTTTTTTTATTGTGAAACGTATGCTTAGTAAAATAAATAGCACCGTTCGTATAATACTCGCCAACAAGAATGATCAATATACGTCGTTAAAGCTTGTTTCTTTGTAAATTAAATAAAGTTTATACTTTACTTCAGTGGAATATAATGAGTCATGTTTATGAACACTTATCCAGACGCAATCTGCATCGTCGAGATAATAATATGTAACATTAAAGCGACACTACATGAGTGAAAACGCAAATTTCTACAGAATGTAATTTCCTAGTATATGGTATATTTCCCCCCAAATATTTGCCTCAAAAAATGAGTATTTCAACTAATAAACAAACATCGGATACGCGGCTTGTTGACATAACACAATAATGTGAATAGTGTCGACATCCATGCGGAATACAATGCGTGTATCTTGAATAACTCGATTTTATTGATTCAATGTTAGTGTTCAAATGTATTCAGAAGAATTTGTAGTAGCAATGCATGCATACGTTAACAAATGCATTTAGTTCGCTTTTTGCGATGTAATGTCGCTTTAACCTTAATGCTGATGCATATTTATTTAGACTGCACTGTTCATATACTGACACCAAAAAGAAACTGTGCTCTTGCCTTCGATCTAAAAATTTATATCCATTTAGAAAAATTATAGTCATATTTGTTATCGAAATGTGCAAAATATTGGGTAAATTGTGAGGGATTATTTTCTTCACTAATGATAGTAACATCAATAATTCTAAAATTTGTAACGAAAATGTAATACTCAATGTGGAATGGGTCTCTGTCTGTATTATTGCACTATCCTCCAAACATCTAAAACCACTAATCTCTTCAGGCGGCGTCGCTCATATGGGCAACCGGTAGCGACGATAAATAAACGTAAAACACACACTCAATATAAACGTCCACATATTCGATGAGGGTGTCACAGCGGGGGTACTCGATATGACGACTGACTCAATCACTGGATAGGTTACACGCTGTGATACACTTCTTGGTTGCAAGAACTGTTTGTGTGTACTATGGCTTATATAACGCGGCAATTATCGATATCAGGATGGTATTAAATATTATGTATATTTAAATTTGGTTTTAAGACATACGTGTAGATATACCATTAGTAAGCTGTGCCTTAGAAATTGTAAGTAGCAATAATATGCAATACGTATCGGAACCTTCTCCGTCTTATATACTTATTGTATGTGTATGCATATTAAGAAAACGATCCAATACGTAAAATATTAGGCTGAGTGAGGTGCCTATCGCCGACCACAATACCATTAGATTACATAGTGGATCCGTTTGATGCTTATATCTTACTTAAAACACACAGATAACAAGATCGGACTACTTAAAATTATTAATTTCGTACATGGACACATAGGATTTAATATAATACTATGGCCTTTTGACAGCAGTCCAATATTAATAATAATGAACTGCAAGTACAAAGGTATGACGTCACAAGTACAAAGGTATGACGTCACGACAGTGTTTAATGGCGAATAAAGCATGGGTTGGACTTACACAATGCTGTCACTCCCCAAACAATGTTTTATTGCAGATTTCAACACACTAAATCCCTTTTTTGAGAATATACGCAATACCGAGCTATGTTAGAATATAAATTATAAAGTATCAGAAATAACCGGAAAACTGTATATGTTTTGTAGTATACACACGTATGTAGGATTGTTTTGAAGGAAAACTGGTATTACTCAATGAACTTGATTGGTTGTTGACTGTATATATATATATGGTTGCATATATATATATACACCCCTTCAACTTCAACGAAGTATTCCTCAACACCACTAACGACATCTACTGATTGAAGTGTATGAAACTCGCTATTTACTGGCTGTTTGCTCAATTCTTCTAACTTGCTCTCTAATTAGCGCATTGGGTAACACAACGCGATCGCTTCCCTCCAATGCAACCCGTGTTCGATCCACGGACAGGGAAGTATGCGAGGTGGTACGGTGGTCGACATATTGAACAGGTAGGTGTTCTCCTTGTACTCCGGTTTCCTCCTACACAAATGACAACATATACGCTTTCATCGGCGCAGACGAGAGTTATTAAATTAATATTGCCTTTTTACTTTCGCAATCATTGTATAACGTAAATGATAATACATGTTGTACTTCGATATCTTCGATAAATATGTTGAACAATAAATACATACAGCACAGACATTATTTTGTTTAATAATTGAATTTTAAATTTAGCATAGCTCTACGTGAATTATGCTTAATTTATTGTGAAACATATGATTAGTAAATTAAATAACACCGTATAATTTGTCACCAGATTTTGATATAAAATAGAATAGATCTATATCAATCACCAGGCCTATGGTGCGCATAATGTTCTTAAACAAATTGTTTTTGAACCCGAAACCATTTGTACAGACCCAAACTGTCTGTGGGCATATTGCTAGGAGTGTGCGACATGTGTAGTCGGAGGGGTAGGAATCGAACGACTATTCTCTGTGACACACTTCTCGGACGTAGATTATATCATGCTGTGTTCCACAATCTTATCCCCTGACATTTATATATTAACATGGAATATGCATTACATACTCGTCTGTATATAATATGAATAGATTCTATCACCGACTCGAAATGTAATGACGCATATAGAGAGACTTATGTATAAATATGGCATACATTTGAATGTAAAACAATGACTGAATACTTCATGCACGCAAACTTACAACTAATAGTGTAATCTGTTGAATTCCACATCATGCATTGGAAGTGGAAGTCGTAATAGCACAGTAGTAGCGCGTTCGCTTCATGTGCGAAAGCCCCGGAGTCCGAGCCTCCGCTGGGACCGTTACGATTGTGTCCTTGTGCAAGGCATTTAAATTCCACATTGCCCCTTCTCTCTCCTTCATGGCGATGGATTGCATCAGGAATGAGAGGAAGGAGGTATCGAAAGCGATTAATATCAGTTGTAAGAACTTGTTTCGCAATCGAGCTAAAATAAATTTGTATAAAAACTTGTATAAAGTAATAGTATTGAAATTATACATAAAGTATAAATAGGATCTTACATGCCATATTGTATGAAACTGAAACAAGTTTATGGGAACATTATGAGAACATCTAAGCTAGAATAGATGAACATTCGACAAATGCAAAGCTTAGTAGAAATTCCAAAATAGTGATATTCAGACTGTTTTACATTTTTAGTACATAGTTTACATAAACGAGTGTGTCTGTCACTTCTGGCATATGGGAACATTATGAGAACAGCTTCTAAGCTAAAATAGATCAGCCTTCGAAATTTTTAGGAGTTCTGCTATTAATCGCCAAATTCCAAAACGAGGTTTCATAAAATATGGTATGAAACCACCACGAGTGTAAGCTCCCTTTTTCTCACATTACCACAGTAACAACAACCATACATTTATAGGAAAAAACGTTTCTGTTTGCAAGTATATTTTTGAGCCTTACTACATTAATGTGCACCCGTACGCCGTAGTAAATAGTCCCTGATAATCAAACAATTTCACAGAAATAATCGATATTATTTTTAATCACTGGATCCCGCTAGCATTTTACAGATCTAAGCAGTTGATTTTCAACAAACAAATCATGAACACAAACAACATATGTATAAATCGAATATGTATTGCAAGCAGTCAATGTCATGCCGCGACCAATCAGAATACTTCCAGGTATTATTACACGTGTGGACATATAGGTGATGATGATGATGATGATGAGGGTGATGATGATGAGGGTGATGATGATGAGGGTGATGATGATGATGAGATGATGATGATGATGATGATGAGATGATTATGATGATGATGATGACTTGAATTTAATTATTTGTTACAGACCTCACAGTATATGGATTTTATTTTCAGTGTGTACAGTTATATATTAACAATGATTACCTGTCCATTTACAGTTACTCTCGAGTAGTCGAACTTTATTTTAAAGGTGTGAATTTATAATAATCAGTGTTGCAACCATTACCATTGCTAAAATTACAGTCATAAATACCATGCCATACTTAAAATGACTGAATATCATAGTGTGCATGTAATCATTGTGACTTCTATATGATGTTTATATGTATAACAATTTAATATGTTGGTGACTTATAGATCCAGTGGGTCGGGTGCTATATTCATGTATTTATGTATGTATTGAAATATGTTAATGCACATGTCACTATAATAAACTATTTACTTACTTATAGGGAAATATGAGATGGCTGAATTACACTGAATATAAGCACATTTATGTGATAAATATTGAGATAAAATAACCGAAGCCGTAGAATGTCACAACTTGTGACACCTTGTTTTTATTTCTCATTTTCTGTGTAAATATTTCTGATTAGTATTTATATATTCATTGTTTGTACAGAAATGCAGCATATGGAGAACACGTGAAGGAACTAATAATAATGAATTACATTGAACTGTGACAATACATTCTGACATTTCTTTTTAAAAATTTATTCAACGTCGCTACAGGTTGCCCATATGAGCGACAGGCAGTATTACCTAAGGACATCCTTCCTGTGCAGGCTCCAGCGGTTAACCAGTACTTGGTGCACCAACCTCCGAACGAAACTGCCAACTTTTTCATATACAGTGACACGGTCTGAGCGGGGCTCGAACATGTGGCCATCAGTGATGATAGGTTACAGTGGTATACAAGTCAGCGACATAAACAACTCGACCACGGAGTCACTCCATCACTTTTATGTTGGGAATATTCAGCCAAATACAGAGCGTTACAATTGTTGATGTTACAAGCTGCAATGCATTGTTACTATTACAACTGTTGATGCTACAAGCTGCAATGCATTGCTACTATTACAATTGTTGATGCTACAAGCTGCAATGCATTGTTACTATTACAACTGTTGATGCTACAAGCTGCAATGCATTGCTACTATTACAAGTGTTGATGCTACAAGCTGCAATGCATTTTTACTATTACAATTGTTGATGTTACAAGCTGCAAAACATTGTTACTATTACAATTGTTGATGCTACAAGCTGCAATGCATTGTTACTATTAGAATTGTTGATATTACAAGCTGCAAAACATTGTTACTATTACAATTGTTGATGCTACAAGCTGCAATGCATTGTTACTATTAGAATTGTTGATATTACAAGCTGCAAAACATTGTTACTAATACAATTGTTGATGTTACAAGCTGCAATACATTGTTACTAAGACAACTGTTGATGTTAGCTACTCACTTCTTGAATATTTGTATTCCAACCGTGTCCATATCGTTCTTTACTTCCTTCCAGGACTCGATCACCAGTTCCTTTTGAACATCCGTAAATTCTGGTACGTTAGACTCTGCGTTATTTCCATTAGTATCTTCGTCTCCTGTTTTATCCGGCAGATATTTTCTTCGTGGTTGGGAATTAACACCTTTGTTTTTACGCATAGCACGTGCCCGCGTGTTGGAATACACACACCCCATTGTTAGTAATACTTAGTCCTTGATATATTTAATAATACTATGCTAACAAAGATAACAATTAGGTGTATTTAATTGTTTGTTTATCACTTGTTATACTGTGTATTACTGTTTATTACTTTATATAATTATGTATAATATACAATGATTCACCAAGACGTATTTCACGAATACACATGTATACTGTGTGAACTGAACAGATACAAATGCATTTACATAGCTCAGTTCTATTGGGATACGTTTGTAGAAGAGTTATCCAATAAATATAACACTCTGCATGTCCTAATAAATACGCTCTTAAATAAATGCAAATTCTGATAACATTTAGAAATTATCTGTCACTTTCTGCTTCCATGCCATTCAGAAAATCCCACACAACCTAATTATCCTGCGACAATAGCTGTATAGCGCAATGACTTGAATAAATGAGATCGCTTACACTTCAAGTGCAAATCTAAAAATGAACCCAGTTACAAGAGGCAGAGATGGCATTGAATTTCTATTAATGCGAGTTGGTCATATGTCAACGTATACGTTACGCGTTTGAAATATTCATACACTAAGCATTGTGGTATAATGGGAGAAGAAAGAATCCGGCCTTCTTTTACCTAAAATAACAAGGTGTGCGTTTTGTGTGGCTCAGTCTGTGTTTTAATTTCCTTGTGTGTTCTATTAGTCACGGTTGTCCGATTAGCGAAGTGGTTAGCGCGCTCGCTTCTCACCAATGCAACCCGGGTTGGATCCTCCGACCGGGAAGTATGTGAGATGGTACGGTGGTCGTCAGATCGGACAAGTGGGTTTTCTCCGGGTACTCCGGTTTCCTCCCACATGAATGACCACATATACGCTTTCATCCGCGCCAATGAGAGTGGTTAATAGAAGTTGTTAGAATTTGCTTCGCAATCGTTGTACAATAAATAATGTTTAAACTTAAACACAATTATTAGTCTACATTTTGGTAGCATTTTAATGTGGATGAGAAGACATTGTATTCCTGCGCCCATTCTGTTGTTTTGATGTGACATTTGAAAGTACCGAGTCATAAACAAAAAGACATCTCGTTGTAAATACATGTCCATGCTTTTTTAGATTTATTCTTGGAGTTGATACGGTAATATATTCTGTATTTATAAGACAGTTACCTAATATTCTGTATTTATAAGACAGTTACCTAATATTCCCTATTTATAAGACAGTTACCTAATATTCCCTATTTATAAGACAGTTACCTAATATTCCCTATAGATAGAGATAGATAGATAGATTTCTTTATTTATAGAGGGTGACCTAATTAGTTTTGAACTAATCCTCCTTAGGGCCCTCTTCAATTTGTTAACACTATAGCATAAATGTACATACACAATAATTATAACATAGTTATGCCGTACAATATACATGCATAATGTTGTACAATGTAACTTAAACAACAGCCTAAGTAAATCAGGTACTTTGATAGAAATACAAAACGACATAAGCATATTGATTTACAATATTTATATATATATAACTGTCTAGTGTCTACCAATTAAAACGTTGTATCCATACTTTACATTTTGTCTTGAATATATTTAAAGATCTGGATGTCTTAATTTCAAATGGTAGACAATTCCATATCTTTGGACCAGAGTATTCTAATGATTTCTTATACATTTCACATCTAGGTCTTGGAATATAGAGATCCATATTTGAAACATTTCTCAAAGTCATATCTGAAGTAACTGAATTGCAATGTCTTAATTGAAAATGTTCATTCAAATAATTCGGTACAAGATTGTTCATAATGTTGTACATTGTTACTGCTTTTTGAAAAATAATCCGTTGGTCAAAAGTCATTATATTAATTTCAGACATTGATTCACGCAAAGAAATATAATCTTGGCCCAGAATGAATTTACAAGCTCGTCTCTGCAATCTGAATAATGTGTTGATATTTTGTTGTGTGGTGTTTCCCCATATGATACAACAATAATCAAAATGTGGTTGGATATATGCCTTGTAATAAAGTATTCTGTAGTTCAGATTCACAATATACCGTATTTGACCTAATAGCCAAATGTTAGTTGAAATCTTTTTCACAATATATTTGATATGTGAGTCCCATTTTAATGAATCCTGAATGTGTACTCCAAGCAACTTCTCTGATTTGCTGGTTTTCAATAATATATTTTCATATTTAAGAGAGAGGGTAGGATTAGGGAAAGCACATTTTCGCTGGGCTGTCATCATAAATAGAACTTTCGTTTTGTCTGTATTAATCTTCATTCCATTTTGGAAACACCAGTATTTCAAGTCTTCCAAAGCGTGTTGTAATCTTGTTTCTAACACTTCTTTCTTATTATGGATATCATATAATGTAGTATCATCTGCATATAAATCGCTACCGGTGATTTTATTTGAAAACATTAGTGGTAAGTCATTGATAAAAAGTAAGAATAAAAGAGGTCCTAATATTGAGCCCTGCGGGACTCCACAATTTACAGTTCTATTTTCAGATAAAACGTCATTTATAGAAACAGTTTGCTTTCTATCACAAAGATATGATTGAAAAAGCTTCAAAGTATTGTTGCTACATTTGTATAATGATAATTTCTTTAACAAAACAGTATGATCGATAAGATCAAAAGCTTTTCGAAAATCGACCATTACAATTCCAATCAATTTTCCCTCATTCATTGCTCGAATCCATTTATCTATCATATAAAGTAAAGCTGATTCAGTTGAGTGGCCAGTTCTGAAACCACTTTGTGTTTTGTGATGTAAATTGAAGTGATCCAAAAAAGTCTGCAGCGATTTATGCACGTGTCTTTCAAAACGTTTCGACAAAGATGGTAAAATTGAAATAGGTCTATAGTTATTGACGTCATTGGTTTTTCCACTTTTGAATAATGGTTTGACTTTTGCAAATTTCCAAGCTTCAGGGACAGTTGATGTTTTCAAACTCTTATTTATTATAACAGTTAAATGTTGTACAATGATATCAGCTGAAAGTTTTAACAGCTTTGGTCCAATATTATCGATTCCAGTAGCTTTAGAAACATTAAGTTCCAGTAATTGTTTTCTGATATTACTCTGTGTAACTTCTGGTATTTCAAACACTACATCAACAGGTACATGTTCATTAATAAAATCTTTTATATAGTCAAAGTTTAAGTGATCAGGGACTGGATCTTTGATATTAGATGCAACATTGACAAAGAATTCATTAAATATATTTACCATTTCAACATTTTGAGAGTAATCAGATCCTTGATGGTATATTGAATTAATATTGTTTCCAGATTGTGTTGATTTTCCTGAACCAAACTCTTTCAAAATCTTCCAGACAGTACGTGGGTTATCTTTACCAGACTCTATTTTTCTTTCACATGACTCTTTCCTTGCTGTATTAATCATTGCCGACACTTTGTTTCTAAGTAGTTTATATTGATTAACACCTTGCTCTGATTTATCTTGCTTCATTTTATCGCGTTCTTTCATAGTATCTAAGATTTCTGTTGTTATCCAGTCTGATTGATATTTCCGTTTCACTCGCTGAGTTTTTATTGGAATATGCTTATGTACAATTTCTAAAAATAGTTTACACCACATATTTAATATTTCATTTGGATCATCATATATATACACAAAGGTCCAGTCTGCAATACGTAAATCTTCGCAAAAGGACTCCTCATTGAAGTTTTTAAATGATCTATATGATATTGTTTCATGCATACTTTTATTATTTGAAAAGTTGACTTTACGATTACAGAATACTGGGTAATGATCACTGATAGAAAGCTTTGGTACATACATATTGGCAATGTTTTCTTCCATGTTAGTATATATGTGATCAATCAAAGATGCAGATGATCTAGTTACCCTAGTAGGTTCCGTTACTAACTGTGTAAGACCTAGTGGGATATAAAAAATTGCCCATTCATCATTTGTATAACAATCAGTGAGGTTTCTATTGGAATCACCTAATAAAATTATTTCTTTATCTTCATAGAACATATTTTCGATAAACAATTCAAATCTGTCTTTCCACTCTATTTTAGAGTGAGGATGCCTATACACATTGCAAACAAAAAATGGTTTACAATATTTACAATATATTTCAAGAACAACAACCTCAATACCATGCGTTTCTAAATCATAACGGCGTTTCACATTTAACCTATCTTTAGCATAAACTAAAATTCCGCCACCACCATTTCTGTCATTTTGGTCTCTACGAAATGGAGGTAAAAATCCTTTTATTAAATAAGCATTTGTATTTACATCATCTTTAAATTTTGTTTCACTCAGCCCCATAATATAAATTTTATTTTTATCAGAGGTCATAAGTAGCTTTACCTCTTCAAATTTGTCTAAATTATTAAGACCTTGAACATTTAAATGACCGATATTCATGCCATTTTTATGCAGACCGATGTCTGTGGTATCAATTACAATACCATTAAAGCTGTTGGTCGAGTCAGGATGATTAGCTAAACTAATTTCTAAAGCATTACAAATACAGTTTGATAATTCACATTGTGAACATATTGTTTGCAAAAGATTAAATCTATTGGATGTAGTGACATCAAAGTCATTTCCAGACACGTCAGCATTGGCAACATGGCCTGATTTCTATTGCTTATAGAAATGTATGGCCTTGTGGCCAAGACGGTCACAGTTAAAACACCTTCCCGAGAATTTCCACTGAAGATGTCTATGAGTATCCCCATGTTGATTTAGATTAGCCCACGTCGATTTCCATATGTCCGTTTCACTGGTGCCATAGTTGTTGTTTCCATTTTCAAGCGATGTTCTTCGTGGTACAAATACACATCTATTAAAGTCACCACAAACCTGGGTGAAGTTATTTATTGTACCTAATAGTCTTTTTATACCAGAACGGGATAGGTGGATGTTATCCTTAAAGTTAAAGAAATAATTGATGGGATTGCCATCCTTATCACGGAAAGCTTGGCACATGTCTATGCAATTTATACAAGCTTCTGCAGCAAGTTCTTCAATGCAGTCATTGAACTGAAACACATCTACATCTCCGCGAGGACAAAGAGTACATACTACAATGGCCATTTTTGGATTGCTGATATTTAAGCTTTCTAACAGGGTCATATATTTCTCCTTGAACATTTGACCAGACATACCCCTGGCTACATCATTACCCCCTATGTAGATGATAACCGTGCTAAAACTAGACAAATCATACAGTAAAATATCATCTGCTATGTCATCAATGCCAGCGCCACTTATTGAATGTTTATGCGTTCCTTGTGTAAGTCCTTGTGGGTTAATACCATGAAGTATAGAAGATCCAATAATAAGTGTTTTTGATCTCATAGCATTACGAGTACTATTTCTTGGTCTGATTTCTTCCCTATTGTGCGTCAGAGGAGTTTGATTATTTATATGCTTAATGTGAACATTTTGCCTGTTCCCTTGAATTGACTCAATCTTGTAAATCGGAGTGTCTTTGCATATTTCACTCTGTTTCTGTGCTGGTAAGGATTGAGAAGCATGCTTAGTGTGTTCACTATTTTGGACAGGACTATCAAGACTAGCATTTTGCAACACTCCATGACATTCTCTTCCTTTTAATAGTTCTTTTTGCAAAGACAAAACATTATTCTGCATTTCCAGCAAATTCTTGTTGATTTTTGTGATATTTTCAGCATTTACTTGAGATTGATTTACATGTCCTTTTCCGACTACGCGTAGCTTTGTATCAGTAGATCGTTTCGGCTGGACTGGTGATGCCTGTTTGTAACAGCTGTTAATGCTATCATGCTTATTTTCCTGGTTTATAAGACAGTTACCTAATATTCCCTATTTATAAGACAATTACCTAATATTCCCTATGTATAAGACAGTTACCTAATATTCCCTATTTATAAGACAGTTACATAATATTCCCTATTTATAAGACAATTACCTAATATTCCCTATGTATAAGACAGTTACCTAATATTCCCTATTTATAAGACAATTACCTAATATTCCCTATGTATAAGACAGTTACCTAATATTCCCTATTTATAAGACAGTTACATAATATTCCCTATTTATAAGACAATTACCTAATATTCCCTATTTATAAGACAGTTACCTAATATTCCCTATTTATAAGACAGTTACATAATATTCCCTATTTATAAGACAGTTACCTAATATTCCCTATTTATAAGACAGTTACATAATATTCCCTATTTATAAGACAGTTACCTAATATTCCCTATTTATAAGACAGTTACCTAATATTCCCTATTTATAAGACAGTTACATAATATTCCCTATTTATAAGACAGTTACCTAATATTTCCTATTTATAAGACAGTTACCTAATATTCCCTATTTATAAGACAATTACCTAATATTCCCTATTTATAAGACAGTTACCTAATATTCCCTATTTATAAGACAGTTACCTAATATTCCCTATTTATAAGACAGTTACCTAATATGCCCTATTTATAAGACAGTAATCTAATATTCTGTATTTATATGACAGTTACCTAATATTCCATATTTATAAGACAGCTACCTAATATTCTGTATTTATAAGACAGTAATCTAATATTCTGTATTTATAAGACAGTTACCTAATATTTCCTATTTATAAGACAGTTACCTAATATTCCCTATTTATAAGACAGTTACCTAATATGCCCTATTTATAAGACAGTTACCTAATATTCCCTATTTATAAGACAGTAATCTAATAGTCTGTATTTATATGACAGTTACCTAATATTCCCTATGTATAAGACAGTTACCTAATATTCCCTATTTATAAGACAGTGACCTAATATTCCATATTTATAAGACAGCTACCTAATATTCTGTATTTATAAGGCAGTTACCTAATATTCCCTATTTATAAGACAGTAATCTAATAGTCTGTATTTATATGACAGTTACCTAATATTCCCTATTTATAAGACAGTTACCTAATATTCCCTATTTATAAGACAGTGACCTAATATTCCATATTTATAAGACAGTTACCTAATATTCTGTATGTATAAGACAGTTACCTAATATTCTGTATTTATAAGACAGTGACCTAATATTCTGTATTTATAAGACAGTGACCTACTAATCTCTCTATATTTATTCCAACCTCATGTAGCTGTCACTTACACTGTGCACACTAGTACATTTCCTTGCAAAAGTCAACGACTAATACAACATATATTATATCTTGTAAACTACGTTATATACACGCTTTAGTTTTAATTAAGCCAATTGCATTATGTTCAAATCTCTTCTATGGGGAGGGCCAGTCACTAATGTTGTTTACAACTTGTGGCCTAACCCATTTGCTAATTTTGTATTTGTAATTGTTACATACTTAGAGGTTATTAAACCGCGGAGGTGGGCCATTTGTGGATATTGGCGCACCCCGGCTATGGAGATATTGGCCCGAGGGCCAATATCGGACAGGTAACTTCTTTATTGCATACCTTAACGGCACCAGGGCCAATATCGGACAAGTGCGCCAATATCGCCTTAAGGCACACTTGCCCCATGTAATTACCTATTTATTGCATATGTTGAGCCCGGTGCAAACGGTCAGATAATGATCTTAGCGTACTATCGCCAGCCGCCATGATGTTTCCGTTACCGTTGTCAATTACGTCAACGTCGACGCGTGCGGACAATCTGCCGTTGCTGTACGGCAGGTGCGAGTTGACCGGAAGTAGCTTCAATATCGATTTTTGGCACACTTGCACTGTGCCAATATCGGATATTGGCACACTTGGTCGATTTCAAGAATTTCACAACCGATATTTCCGCAACTTGCATGTAAATGTGTTACTATATATAGTAACATATGCAATAAGTATAGGTTATTACATGGGGCAAGTGTGCCTTACGGCGATATTGGCACACTAGGTGAGTTATTTGCGCGAGGGCTTTAGCCCGAGGGCAAATTCGAACCTAGTGTGCCAATATCGCCTTAAGGCACACTTGCCCCATGTAATTACCTATTTATTGCATATGTTGAGCCGCGGTGTGTGTAAATTCACAAATTGTGAACAAAACAATCAAAAGAATTTATAACTCACCATCAATCTATTTTCTACATTCAAATCTGCAATAAACAGTAACTAAGTCTATTACATGTACATGAAGTATTGTATAACAGTTAATATTAAACATATCAGTCTCTACAAACACCTATCTGTATTCATCTTAATCAGTAACGTTACATACATTCCATAGGTAATGTTGGTAGTCTTATAGTATCTCAGTTCATTTCAACGTCGACGCGTGCGGACAATCTGCCGTTGCTGTACGGCAGGTGCGAGTTGACCGGAAGTAGCCTCAATATCGATTTTTGGCACACTTGCACTGTGCCAATATCGGATATTGGCACACTTGGTCGATTTCAAGAATTTCACAACCGATATTGCCGCAACTTGCATGTAAATGTGTTACTATATATAGTAACATATGCAATAAATGTATATATAGCAATAAAAGATTATCAAATCAAATGTAACTGCCATTGAATATACACATAGCGTTGCGTTGTTAGGCTTTGTGGCTTTGCGTGTGGTTTGTTGCCTTTCGTTTGGGCTTACAGGCCATCTATTTCATTTTATTCATTTATTGACAAACTGCAACGGCCATTTACATTATCATTAATAAATATAGCCAATACATATATATATATAACTACAAAATGACAAATATACATATAAATGTTTGATCTATTTTTTCTATATGTTTGAGAAGCAGATATTTCATCTAGTATTTGTTTTCTTATCTTCATAGATATATACTTACACGAAAAAGAAAGTGTGCACTTGGTTAGATGGGGAAAACGTATTCTTATATATAGAAGCAATAAATAGGCAAATAAGTTATCAAAATGTGCAAAAATGTATTGGCTACACGATGTTTTACTTATAAATGAAATTTGATAATTATCAGAACACTGTTTTACGTGTGAATATAAGTATATAATTTCCCCTCTAACCAAGTGCACACTTTCTTTTTCGTGTGAGTGTATATATTTCGCAGTTTTGTACATAAAAGTCTTATTTGATGTGTACATAATATATAGTGATATTCAGTGATATTCAGACTGTTTAACATTTATTGTACATAGTTTACATAAACGATCGTGTCTGTCAATTCTGGAATATCTACCAAATTCTATTTCAAGATTATGGAAACATTATGCGAACATGCGCTAATCGTAAACTTATATTGTTTTTTGTATTAGGCCCCCTGATTGGCGAATACTACTCTAGATATAGCTATAACTAATTCAAAAACCAAAACATCGTGAGGTTTTGAAGAAGAGGCAGTGCCATTTTGAGAATTTAATAGGTGCATGCGTAAACACACACGGAAAGAAACCGCATTATTTCTCTATTTATGTCTTTTCTACTTGTTATTTTAGATCAAGAATTTATCACAGGAAATGTTCATCCGAGTTCCAAGATTATTGTCCAAAGAACTTCCAGTTTATTTGTCTTTATAGACCATTATTGTGTCAATGTTTCCAATTAATATTTTAATTTCCTTCTACAACTGCTCCCGACTTCATATCACCACCTACGCATATATGTGCTAGTTCAAGAATGTGCACTGCATTTTCAAAGGAGCAGACTTTTCATAAAAGCAATTATGTACTGTGGAAGTCGTGAAAGCGCAGTGGTAATTGGTTCGTTTCAGGTGCGAAATGCCCGGAGTTCGAGCTACACTGCAGCCGTAACGATTGTGCCCTTATGCAAGGTATTTCAATTCCACGTTGCCTCTTCTCTCTCCTTCATGGCGATGCATTCCATCAGGAATGAGGTCTCGAGAGTGATTAATATAAGTTGTAAGAATTTGTTTCGCAATCGAGCAACTAAAAGCAATTACAGGTATTCTATTTGCTTTTATTTTATTATTCTACTAAGCAGCAGGATAAGTATACTTATGATTATTCATGACTTGATACAGAACGTTAACAAATAGAAAATAAAATAAAACCACTGGCCGACACTATATACTCGATATACCCTGTTAACAAACGAATTCACAATTTGATTACGCTGACAATCAACGTAAACAATATTTAGTCACCTTTTTGGGGTTTAAGGATTTTCATTATTTTATCCTTTTTACCCCGTTAATTGCGTAATTTCAAGAATGGGGATTTTTACCCCGGCACTGGCATGCCCAGATCCCATAAATGTCCAGTAGATTTTCATATCATGGTGTATATATAAATGGCGTAACATGTAGAAAGATTACCTTCATGTATATTTCAGCGTCTTGTACAGATACAGTGCTCATCATCGAACCGTATGCGCATTTTTCATGCTTTATTTTGCGAATCGTGAGGCACGTGAACGATATATATTTTAAGGCTTATATAATCTGCCTAGCCAAGAGCAATATGAATTTTAAATATATCGGAATGCTTGCAGAAGATCATTTCATTATTCTATCCGAAAATTAGATTGACTTTTTCTGCTCACCATCCCGTATGAATGATTAATTTGTTACTGTCATCAATAAACCTATGCTCCATTTTGCAGTGTCCTATTTTTGGTCTTTATTTAGCAGACTGGATCGTTGAGTAATCACATTCTAAAGCAACGTCTATTAAAGTATGACATGATTGATAGCTTGAGCGAATACAACATTTACTGCACACTGGGATATTCTACAGAGTGTATGATTAATGACTGATTATTTAATCCAAATTTTTTAAGAAGAATTTTGAAGATGACCCAATAAATTAACTATCTTGTGCTTTGTATTTGTAAATCACCTCCATATATGTATGTGTATATGTATACTAGAGGACATAGAAAACGCACACCTCCTACATTATATGAATATTATTACATGAAAACGAAATACAATTTGGGGTTATTATTATGATCACAATTGGTATGCAGAGTTGCGCATTGTAATAGCCAAAATACTGTGGAGTGGTACATATCACGAACCTGGGGAACTATGTATATAATTGACAATTAAATATGGGAACTTTGTTTTGGATTAGTTCTTTTCAATTGTGCCATATACTGACTATCAATCGGCATTGGAATTGACACATTGCATACCTTACTTGCAAGATGACTAAATGTGTCGCGGGGGGGGGGGAGGAAATGCTTATAAATTTCGGAAAATCTATCACAGAATGTAGCCGGTCCAGTGATTGGGGCAATCTCTACCTACGAGGCTCCTGTTACACCTGTGGAACCCAAACAGAACAAACACTGTGTGACACACAAATTGAAAGATTTTCAAAAATGGGAACAGTGAACGCTAGCGCTATCACTCGCGGCTAACTGAACAGTGAACGCTAGCACTATCACTCGCGGCTAACTGAACAGTGAACGCTAGCACTATCACTCGCGGCTAACTGAACAGTGAACGCTAGCTCTATCACTCGCGGCTAACTGAACAGTGAACGCTAGCACTATCACTCGCGGCTAACGAACAGTGAACGCTAGCACTATCACTCGCGGCTAACTGAACAGTGAACGCTAGCACTATCACTCGCGGCTAACTGAACAGTGAACGCTAGCACTATCACTCGCGGCTAACTGAACAGTGAACGCTAGCACTATCACTCGCGGCTAACTGAACAGTGAACGCTAGCACTATCACTCGCGGCTAACTGAACAGTGAACGCTAGCACTATCACTCGCGGCTAACTGAACAGTGAACGCTAGCACTATCACTCGCGGGTAACTGAACAGTGAACGCTAGAACTATCACTCGCGGCTAACTGAACAGTGAACGCTAGCACTATCACTCGCGGCTAACTGAACAGTGAACGCTAGCACTATCACTCGCGGCTAACTGAACAGTGAACGCTAGCACTATCACTCGCGGCTAACTGAACAGTGAACGCTAGCACTATCACTCGCGGCTAACTGAACAGTGAACGCTAGCACTATCAGTAGTAGAGTGCGGACAGTTGGGGAATTTGCCTGCGAGGCTATCACGTGACCTTAGAGAACAATGAGGCGGTATCGTATGACCGCGCACGAACAATGGGGCGGGTATCCTATGACCGAGCACGAACAATGGGAAGCTATCCTATGACCGCTCGGGAACAATGGTATCGTTATCGCGTCACCTTTCGAAGAACAATGGAAATGGTTACGCCTGTAGTTGGGGAGAGTGCCTGCGAGGCTTCGAGGCTACCACGTGACTTTAAAGAACAATGGGGTCAGTATCCTATGACCGCGCACGAACAATGGGGCGGTATCCTATGACCGCGCAAGTCATCGGAAAACCCCGTGACGTCATTACTAGAGGATTGACCGATCTATTAGAGTATTGACCGACATTCTTCCTATTATTCGGTATTAACCCGGTAAAACAATGGTGTACGCGTCATAGCCCAACAATCCGATATAATTTGACATCAAATATATTTAATCATTATCACAATTGACTATTTTAATTTGAACAATTGTTTTATATTAAGTCGATATAAATTCATATATATTCATTTCATTATTTCTAACAATATCAACTATAATCAATTAAACCAACGGATTCAATAGCACTCTTTTCAATGTTTTTAGATCAAGGTTTAAGATATACTAAACACTTATTACACGTTCCACCGCTCCGATGTAAAATGATACTCGGATTTGTGTATTTTATCAAGTATCAGATATCGAACTATTTTCGCGAGGGCTAGCCGTTTGACCTGTGTTGCTTTGAAATGTGATACTATTCCTATGCGACTGAATCGCAATGTGTATACAATCAGCCTTTACGGACGGACAACTCAATCACTAGATGATGTGTGGCCTGACTGAGTATCAAACCCGGGATCTTTGGATTCCGAATCCGACGCGCAACCAATTTTGACGTTGCATATTGATTAATAAGGAGCGGTCTTTCTATTATATTCCGTTGGTTTAAACATATTTATTCGATAATAATGTACATTACATATACATTGTATACAAAACGAAAATGGATTAAATCGGAAGCTTAAAGCTTATTGAGATCTTCTCCATTGCATATATAATGGCGATTATGAGATAAACATATAATGTAGTAATACCAAAATATATAATAAGTAGTTGAAAATATAGCTTGTTATCAGGTGAAAAGCTAACAGTAAAAGGGAGGTTGGGGAGGGTGGGTAGAAAGCGATGAACCATAAGTAAGCACACTGTTTGAAGTGAATCACTCTGCTAGTGCGTCAGTCTCTGTTCACAGAATACAAAAAACGTTTAGACTTTTCTATAAATGTGTAGATAGCTAAGACTATTATTTCATTATGTTCAGATTGCAAAGAAATATCACCGAATAAGATCACATTTAGGGTTATATGACAGAGATGAGAAGACTGATCTGTAGTCCAGTGGTAACACGCTGGACTGGTAATCCAGGGATCGCAGCTTCGATCCCCCGTCTGACCCTAATAAAATTAACAGTCTTTCAGATGGGACGTTAAACCGAGGTCTCGTGTCGCTGCTTTACGCCGTGCACGTAAAAGAACCAGAGGAGACTCTGGAATGGGTCTCTGTCTGTATCATTGCACTATCCTCCAAAATCTAAAATGACTAACCTCTTCAGGAGGCGTCGCTCATATGGGCAACCGGTAGCGACGATAAATAAACGTAAAACACACACACAGAGATGAGAAATAGTGTTAACTAGTTCAGGGCGTATATTGTAGTACTTGTGACATTCAAAGAAATAATGGTAAGTTGACTCGATTTGACCGCATGAGCATAGTGGTGAATCAATTATGTTTTTGGAGAAGAGATCATGTTTTAAATAACTACAATTTGTTCTCAATCGAGCAAGTAGTATCTGGTTCTTACGTATACCAGAAAAGTAGAATTCGGGAATAGGACAAGAGTCGCTTTTAAGTTGCATCTTGAACGATGAAAGAGATGGTGCATGCTTGATTAATGGTGGTAAATCATTAAACGCTCTAAATACTGAAGGTAAAAAGGAGTTTTCATATAAATTGGTTCTAGAGCGTGGAACTTGAAGTTGATCTCCATTTCTCAAAATATATCTACTAGCATCGACGTCAGGTGGACACATAGCAGAGAGATAGATTGGAGTTGAGACCATTTTTCATCTTGAAAAAAAGAGTAAGTTTGTGATTGAGTCTTCTCCTATCCAGAGATTGCCACCCAACTTCAATCATCAATTTGTTTATGAACACAAGTTTCGTGGTACCAGTAATTATTCTTGCTGCTTCTTGATGAATTTTTTCCAATTCGCCTTTAGCTAAAGTAGACATGTTATCAAAAATAACACCACCATATTCAAGGAGCAGACGTATGAATGAAATATACAAGCATTCTAAGGAGCGGCGCTCTAGTGTAAATTTTAATTTACGAAGAATATTGATTCTCTGAAAAGCTTTAGAAGAAATGTGGTCAATGTGGTGTTTCCAGTTTAGATCATTGGAAATATGAATGCCTAGATGCCTTTGATTTGACACCTCATCGATTATTTGGTTATCCATAGATAGAGGTGGATGGTACGGCTGATTATGTTTTCGAGATATTATCAGAGATTTTGTTTTGGACGGATTAAATTTAACAAGCCATTGTTTAGCCCAATTAGAAATAGACTCCAGATCGGACTGTATAATAGCTGCGGCTGAGTTGGGGTTATCAACAACAAAATAGAGACTAGTATCATCAGCAAATAGTTGGATATTAGCAGCTATGTTATTTACAATGTCATTAATATATATAATAAAGAGCAACGGGCCTAATATGGATCCATGTGGGACACCGGCAGCTATATGGTTCCATTTTGAAGTGTGACCAGAAATAACTACACGCTGTTTTCTATTGGACAAATATGAAGAGAACCATTTGTGTACTGAACCAGATATACCAAAATCTTTGAGTTTATGCAGAAGACCAACATGCCATACTCTATCAAAAGCTTTACTTATGTCACAGAATATTGCTCGTACTTCTTTTCCAGAGTCGATCGCTTGACTAAGTTATTGTAAAGGAATGTTAATTGATTTACACAAGAATCTCCTGGGACAAAACCAGATTGCATTGGAGCTAATAAATTATTGTCCCGGAGGTGATTGAATACATGTTTAAAAACGATTTTCTCAAAGACCTTTCCAATGGTATCAATAAGAGAAATAGGTTGATAATTACAAACAGCAGAACGATCACCTGCTTTAAATATAGGACACGCATATGCAGTTTTCCACGCCTCAGGATACGTACATGTTGAGAGTGATTTATTGAAAAGTTCAGAAAGAGGTGATGAAAGCTCCTCTGCAAGTTCAAGAAGAAGTCTATTGTTTATCGTATCAGGTCCGGATGCCTTTTCCATAGCAAGTGACTTTATAACTTCTTTAACATTATCAGATGTTACAATTATAGAATCAAGAGGAGGATAGTGAAGCGGTTGTAATTCAGGAATATTGTTTGCACCGGTGTCATCCAAGACTATTTGATTACGAAAATAATCATTAAATATGTTAGCCTTTTCAGATTCATCAGATATAACTTCATTATTATGTTGTAAAGGTGGTATGCTACTAGACCTATATGGTTTTATGAACGATTTAATACAAGTCCACCAGCTTTTGGAGGATCTAGTTTCTGTTTTGATTTTGTCAGCAAGTTTATCTGTGTGGTTTTGTCTCGCATTTCTGATATGTGTTGTTACTTCGTTTCTCATCTGTTTAAATTTTACCCAGTCATATTCTCTATTGGTATGTTTTGCCTTTCGATATAATCGTTTACGTCGTCGTATAATTTTACGAATGTATGTGGTAAGCCAGGGTGGATCACCATGTCTGATCATAACCTCTTTATTTGGTATGCAAATCTTTGAAATACTAAGAATTACATCCGTTACATTTTTTAGTATATTTATTTATATCTACATGTTTGAGGTCATTCCAATTAACATTTGATATTTTTTCCTTAAGAAGTTCATAGTTTCCCTTATCAAAAAGCCAAATGTGTCTTTTATAAGATTGTATTTTATCCTTTTTGAGATTGAGAAGACCAATGACAGGACAATGGAAACGGACGTCTTGTAAGAATGGATCGCCTACTCCTGAATCAAATATAAGACGTTCCGAGGTAGTGAGAATAACATCAATAAGCGAGGATGACGATTATGTAAAATGTGTAGGGTCTGTGATGCACTGAGTAAGGGATAACTGTTCACAAATAGAAGACATTTTCTGTACAGATTGTTGGTTTAAGAGATTTATATTAAAGTCACCGGTTATAATTATGTTACTAATTCCAGAATCAACAGCCAGGTGGATAGAATCTACGATTTTAATATGCTACTGGGCATCTGTATTTGGTGGTCTGTAGTATACACTAAATAAAATGCGTTTGGTCTGGAGACAAAGTTCAATCCATATACATTCTACACCCGGTAATTCAAGGTCGAATCTACGTTTATAGACAATACTATCTCTAATGTATAGAAGCACATCACCATGGCTGTCACCTATGCGAGCCTTCCTTTCAGGAACATGGAAGTATGTGAAATTAAGATCGGAACATGGAATACTGGCCTTGAGCCATGTTTCTGAAAGAGCTATAATATCAAACGCTCTGAACATTGTAATGAACAAACGATACATGTTTAGCGAGATCAAATGTTCCAAAGGATGTTGACACTGATGAAGTAGTGGACTGGGATGGGCTAGAGCTTCCTGGACCAGGATTTAACTGTATATCCCCAGATAAAATTATTAGCAATATAAGAAATGCAAGCAGGCCGGTACTGAGAAATATAAAGGTAAGTATAATATTGTATGTAAACCTTCTGTTACAGTGACATATTTGACTAATTGGCGGCCGTTTTGCTAAGCATATAGATAATGGCTTAAACGAATTTGTAGATTGTATCGACAAAAGAAAACTTTGCGAGGATATGATATTATAATGCATGCAGAGTAGAACTACGACTACTGTGAAAAGTCTAAAATTACTGTTCATGCAGAATTTCCTCATGGTAGTATTATTTATAGTATGTACTTTCATGTTATGGCATTCGGGTATGCGTAATCTAGAGTGGAGATGACCATGAGGAAATATGAAAACATTTGTGTAGAGAAGCGCACACACAGAGTGATACAGCATGACAATCGCTTTCAGTGACATAGGGGAGGGTAGGGTGAGGCGACAACAAATAAGGAATGTATCAATCATGGGGGAAATGAAAAGAGATAATAAAAGGAGGCATTGAGGATATCCATTGCAGTTAACGGCATATTTTTATAATTTTTAACATAGACGAAAAATTCTCCAGAGAAAACCGGTTTGAAGCAGGCGATATTGATATAATTGTCACAGAACAAATATATAGTACTTAATCTTGCATTTGAAAAAAAAACACACAAAAAAAACTATGCGTATCTCTTATTGTACAAACTTGTTTAACACAATACTATATATGTGTTATTTAAACGCAGGATTTGTATAGTAAGTACTTAATGTAGTGCCCAGCTTATAATAAACGACCGTTCAATGCTAAAACGAATTGAATTTAACACATGTAGTTCCCAGCTTGAAATAAACGACAGTTCAATACTATAATTGTACAATAAAGCAAAACTATCATTGCGTATTACTAGAAGTGTTCAATAAAGCGAAAATATTCCTGCGTAGTAAGTGTATATACGAAGTTGTATAAAACGAATTGAATAATTATTAGCACATAGAAGTTGTACAAAATAAGTTGGGTATTTACACATATAGTGCCCAGCTTGAATTAAACGACGGTTCAATACTATAATGGAACAATTTAAAGCAATATATCATTGCCTATTACATGTATACGTAGTTGTATAAACCAGCTTGAGTTAAACGACAGTTCTATACTATAATTGTACAATTTACAGCAATATATCATTGCATAATACATGTATACGTAGTTGTATAAACCAGCTTGAGTTAGACGACAGTTCTATACTATAATTGTACAATTTACAGCAATATATCATTGCATAATACATGTATACGTAGTTGTATACACCAGCTTGAGTTAGACGACAGTTCTATACTATAATTGTACAATTTACAGCAATATATCATTGCATATTACATGCATACGTAGTTGTATGAACTAGCTTGAGTTAAACTTCTGTCCTCTGGCACCTGAAGCGAACGTGCAATCAATTCGCTAACATTGTGCCACATTGTGTATATGTCATATTTAAGACAACATAGAAACGACACATGCTCAAATCTACATTTTAAATAGCAGTACAACACATACACAATGAAAAATACAGTTAAGCATGTGTTATAGTAATCAATTTCAAAACAACACAGGTCAAACTTCTAGCCCTCGCGAAAATATTTCGATATCTGATCCTTGATAACATATTGGATATCGATTGGATATTAAGCAATAAAGGTAAACGCCACGAACCTGATATACGATTGTATTATTTCTATTGTCTCGAAAGAGTGGCTCAAGGAATCGCGATTATAATGTCATTGGATATCGATTGGTTATTATACAATTAAGGTAAACGCCACGAATATGATATACAATGTTCACAAGTAACCAACCGCCTCCGGTCCGCACCAAAACGAATAAAATACAGACGGGTCAGTAGTCTAGTGGTTAACTTATAATGTCATTGGATATCGATTGGATATTAAACAATAACGGTAAACGCCACGAAAATGATATACAATGTTCACAAGTAACCAACCGCCTCCGGTCCGCACCCAAACGAATACAATACAGACGGGTCAGTAGTCTAGTGGTTAACACGTTGGACTGTGATCCAGGTATCGCAGGTTCGAACCCCCTTATGACCCTCATTCACTCACACGCATTCACTCATTCAATCAGTCACTTACTCACTCACTCATTTACTCATCGCCTCACTCACTCATTCACTCATTTACTCACCACCTCACTCATTCACTCAGTCACTCACTAACTCACTCACTCATGGTCGTAATATATTATATTCACTTACCGTTAACGTATGAATTATAACGGAATATAATAGAAAGACTGCTCCTTATTAATCAATATGTAACGTCAAAATTGGTTGCGCGTCGGATTCGGAATCCAAAGATCCCGGGTTTGATACTCAGTCAGGCCACACATCATCTAGTGATTGAGTTGTCCGTCCGTAAAGGCTGATTGTATACAAATTGCGATTCAGTCGCATAGGAATAGTATCACATTTCAAAGCAACACAGGTCAAACGGCTAGCCCTCGCCAAAATAGTTCGATATCTGATACTTGATAAAATACACAAATCCGAGTATCATTTTGCATCGGAGCGGTGGAACGTGTAATAAGTGTTTAGTATATCTTAAACTTTGATCTAAAAACATTGGAAAGAGTGCTATTGAATCCGTTGGTTTAATTGATTATATTTGATATTGTTAAAAATAATGAAATGAATAGATATGAATTTATATCGACTTAATATAAAACAATTGTTCAAATTAAAATAGTCAATTGTGATAATGATTAAATATATTTGATGTCAAATTATATCGGATTGTTGGGCTATGACGCGTAGTGTAGTGGTCAAGGGGTACTTTTTGGTCGGGTACCCCTCCCCATGGTAGAACAAGACACAGCCTATTTTTTCTTGAAGAGGGTGGTCTGGGGAGTTGGAAAATGATGGTTGTGAATCTGAGATCATTGTAGGTCATTATGAAAATCTCATTTATATATGTGTAGATGAGGACCCCGAGAATCAATTTGACGATATATGTTTTTTCCAAGTATATCAGTTAATATTCAAGCTATATGCACAAATTGTGTATCAAAATGTGCAGGATGACAATACACACTCACTACAATTGCATTTAATCAGAAAATATATCTCATACTTGGCATAAAAGCCAAAATAATGCAATTTATTGCTGAAAATCGACTACAGATTCACTGAATTACCGACCTTAATGACTACATAACTTTACACATACCAGCTCCATGTTGATAAATATTATACCTAAATGTATCCTGTACATATATGTATTCAATAGAAGGTTCCAAAGTGTAATATAGCTCCTGCTGAGAATTGTATTATCAAAAACATAGCACTTTACCGAAATATCCAAAATACCTTAAATTCGCGTATTCCACGAAATATCATGTTTTCATTAGTTTACACAATGCTGCATTGGCAATATACTTTTGTTATATTTAGATACATATATCAGCACATTCACAATATGGTGAACTAGCATTTATGACTACCCCAGAAATACACGCACATGTAAATGATATACATATTTATTGAATTGGAAGTTATTGATACAGCAGTGGTAATTTAATCCAAATGTTCATGTAATCAGTCAATCACTGTCGTCATTGCTGCTGTCACTTAGCACAAGAGCATTATCTGTGTTTTGGCAATCACCAACACAGGAACATAACTCCGTGCATCTCAGTCCCGCGGTCAGGCAGTGACAGACTCTAGTTTGTGAGCAGTTCTCATCGGTGCAATAGAGATGTGTCAGGTCTCGAACCTCTTTGGGGGCCGCATCTTTTTCGAACATGACAGGTTCGAGTTTGTTGTCCCTTAGCTGCCATCCATTGCCACCAGGTCTCCAAAGAACTGGCTTTGCTTCATGACTGTGAATTCAAGACAGCCGAATCTAGATATTTAGCATGGAAAGTGTCCCGTAAAACCGTTGATGATCATCAGGCTATCCCATCGTGGTCGGCATCTAATGCATTCTTGTCTGAGCGGAATCTGCCAGTAGCGACTACATGCTACCTGCCCTTCATTCGTGCTCCACCAACGGATCTTACCACCATCTATACCATCCTACTTAGATTAGTCCAGATAGCCGACAAACTTA
The DNA here is from genome assembly GCA_014843695.1 of Archivesica marissinica. NCBI lineage: Eukaryota > Metazoa > Mollusca > Bivalvia > Venerida > Vesicomyidae > Archivesica > Archivesica marissinica. Next base: position 10,936,862 of record CM026404.1, on the reverse strand, counting down.
AGCAGCCTCACATCCTAGTCACAGCAGATTGCGCCATCTACAGCAAGGCACAACAAATAATGTGGAACAAGCCTCCACTTTTGGACGGAAAGATAACAATGAGGCTAGGTGGTATGCACTTAACCATGGCTTATGTAGCGAGCATCGGGAAACTCTATGGTGACGGGGGTCTCCTCTCCATGCTGGTCGACTCGGACGTCTATGCGTCAGCAACTGCAAGACTTATGCTCGAAGGGAAGCAGGTGTCCAGAGGAAATAGGAGCATGAAACTGGTGCTAGAGGCCTTGTATCGGTTGTATCAGGAAGCATTTTTGGCATGGCTACAACAACAGGTTCAGACAGAGCTTCGACAAGATGACATGGATAAGCTTGTGAGCGATATCCAACAGGCTTTCAAATCAGGAGACAACGAATCAGCTCGAAAACTAACCGAACAGCTAGAGTCCGAACACATCACAACCTTACAAGCGCTACATCAGGAGTTCACAGCAGCTGGACGAACACAATCAGCTACCTTTGCTTACTGGGACACATTCATGCAGGGAGTGGGAACTTTGTTGCGACTTCTGAGATCAGAGCGGGATGGTTTATTCGAGCTGCATCTCATCGCTGTTTGTGAGGCCATCCCCTTGTGTCGAGCTGCCGACAGAGGCAACTATGTCCGATATTTGCCTGGATATCTGAATGATATGATAAGCCTCAAGCAGAAACAACCAAAATCTTACCAATACCTGCAAGAAGGTGGATTCGTAGTCCGGAGGTCGTCCAGACGGTTCAATGCAGTTGCCAGTGACCAAGCACTTGAACAGACAATAAACCGTGAGGGGAAGAGCAAGGGAGGTGTCATCGGATTTACCTTGCGGAAGGGCGCTCTCACACGCTGGATGGTGACTCGACACATCACTGCGGAGTACACAGATGCCTTCAAGGAACTATGCCATAGTAACAAACAAACACAAACGAGAAACCACACTGAGCATGGCAATACTAGGATGGCAAGGGATGAACAGGACGTCATAAAGATACAGGAATATGTATCAGGCTTACAGAATCCCTTCGACCTTGATACTGTGCCCGATGAACTCGTCAATATCACCACTGGACAGGTCGCATCACAGGAAGTTGCCAATGGACTGATAAATTTTCTGGAAGTTGCACAGAAACGGAACACTACCTTTGTGGAGAAGCGGCTCATGGTTGACAGGACACTCAGTTTCTGGGAGACAGACACACGGACGAAGACTCCAACATTTGCCAACATGTCCAAATCTTTGACATCCAAGAAAACAGACAAGATCATGGTAGATTCTGAAGTCTTATTCCGAAGGCTGCTGGCTGTGTCGAAGCAGAGGGATGTCAGCTTAGAAGAGGTTCTGACACACGAGCTAGCACCTGTACCACCTTCTCTGTTCAACGATGATGGCACGATACGCAAGACGACCAAGGCTGATTTAGCCAAGAAGTTAGAATCGAATTGCGATGAAATACAGGTGTTGGAAGAGACAGATGATCGTCACACTGCATACATCATTGATGGGATGGCACTACTTCAAGCAATGGATGAATCCAAGTTTGACACATTCGATGATTTGGGACTTGTCGTAATGCAGAGAATTCAGTCACTGCTGGCTGGTAACTTAGGTGTGATATCAGTCACTCTGGTCTTTGATCGCTATGATTCGGAGATATCCATCAAGCAGCTGGAACGAGACCGTCGTACAGGTAGAGAAACAGGTCCTACGTATGTCATCAATGGTCGACGTAGGGTTCCAAACTACCGAACATTTATGACAAATGCCACAAACAAATCAGCACTGGCAGAGTTTGTCTGTGTATATTTGACACAAACCGCTCCACAGCTCCTCAAGGAACACCAAGCAATCACACTGGCAGGAGGTTTTGAAGATGGTCAGCTTGTGACAGTTATTCAGCGCACAGAGGTACAAGAAAAACCTGAACTGTTCAGCACACACGAGGAGGCCGACACACGAATCCTGCTACATGCCATCAATCTTGCTCAATCACACTCAAGAATCATTGTCCGATGCGATGATACTGATGTATTAGTCCTTCTAATATACTACTGTGGCAAGGGTGTGTTTGGAGACTGCAAAGTTTACATGAATGCTGATCATTGCAGCAAAGCAACAAACCGCCAGAGGTTCATTCCTGTCAACACCATAACTGATCAAATTGGAGAAGATGTTTCACTCTGCTTACCAGCGTCACATGCTATTAGTGGATGCGATACAACATCTTCCCTCTTCAAAATAGGTAAGCGCACTGCCTATAGCAAGCTCTTGTTGAATATTGGAGACTTGCTGCCTCTGGCACAGTTAGGCCAATCCAGTGACATAACTAATGAACTCCCCACAGCCACGAAGTATGCATTGCTTCTGTATGGATCGAAGAGCAACTCGTGCAAGTCTCTGGATCAGCTACGCTATGATTATGCGTGTAAAAGTGACAAGGTTGCATCACTTTTCCCGCCAACAGATGATGCTTTTCAACAGCATATCAGACGTGTGAATTACCTGGTGGCGATTTGGATTCACTTTGGAGACCTGATGGCAATGGATGGCAGCTAAGGGACAACAAACTCGAACCTGTCATGTTCGAAAAAGATGCGGCCCCCAAAGAGGTTCGAGACCTGACACATCTCTATTGCACCGATGAGAACTGCTCACAAACTAGAGCCTGTCACTGCCTGACCGCGGGACTGAGATGCACGGAGTTATGTTCCTGTGTTGGTGATTGCCAAAACACAGATAATGCTCTTGTGCTAAGTGACAGCAGCAATGACGACAGTGATTGACTGATTACATGAACATCAATCATTTGGATTAAATTACCACTGCTGTATCAATAACTTCCAATTCAATAAATATGTATATCATTTACATGTGCGTGTATTTCTGGGGTAGTCATAAATGCTAGTTCACCATATTGTGAATGTGCTGATATATGTATCTAAATATAACAAAAGTATATTGCCAATGCAGCATGGTGTAAACTAATGAAAACATGATAATTCGTGGAATACGCGAATTTAAGGTATTTTGGATATTTCGGTAAAGTGCTATGTTTTTGATAATACAATTCTCAGCAGGAGCTATATTACACTTTGGAACCTTCTATTGAATACATATATGTACAGGATACATTTAGGTATAATATTGATCAACATGGAGCTGGTATGTGTAAAGTTATGTAGTCATTAAGGTCGGTAATTCAGTGAATCTGTAGTCGATTTTCAGCAATAAATTGCATTATTTTGGCTTTTATGCCAAGTATGAGATATATTTTCTGATTAAATGCAATTGTAGTGAGTGTGTATTGTCATCCTGCACATTTTGATACATAATGTGTGCATATAGCTTGAATATTAACTGATATACTTGGAAAAAACATATATCATCAAATTTATTCTCGGAGTGAGTCCTCATCTACACATATATAAATGAGATTTTCATAATGACCTACAATGATCTCAGATTCACAACCATCCTTTTCCTACTCCCCAGACCACCATCTTCAAGAAAAAATAGGTTGTGTCTTGTTCTACCATGGGGAGGGGTTGCACCCATTTTTAAGCCCCTTTTGAGATATTGCCACTACACTAGCGTAAACCATTGTTTTACCGGATTAATACCGAATAATAATAATAGGAAGAATGTCGGTCAATACTCTAATAGATCGGTCAATCCTCTAGTAATGACGTCACGGGGTTTTCCGATGACTTGCGCGGTCATAGGATACCGCCCCATTGTTCGTGCGCGGTCATAGGATACTGACCCCATTGTTCTTTAAGGTCACGTGATAGCCTCGCAGCCTCGCAGGCACTCTCCCCAACTACAGGCGTAACCATTTCCATTGTTCTTCGAAAGGTGACGCGATAACGATACCATTGTTCCCGAGCGGTCATAGGATAGCTTCCCAGTGTTCGTGCTCGGTCATACGATACCGCCCCACTGTTCTCTAAGGTCACGTGATAGCCTCGCAGCCTCGCAGGCAAATTCCCCAACTGTCCGCACTCTACTGCTACTATCACTCGCGGCTAACTGAACAGTGAACGCTAGCACTATCACTCGCGGCTAACTGAACAGTGAACGCTAGCACTATCACTCGCGGCTACCGGAACAGTGAATGCTAGCACTATCACTCGCGGCTAACTGAACAGTGAATACTAGCACTATCACTCGCGGCTACCTGAACAGTGAACGCTAGCACTATCACTCGCGGCTATCTGAACAGTGAACGCTAGCACTATCACTCGCGGCTAACTGAACAGTGAACGCTAGCACTATCACTCGCGGCTACCTGAACAGTGAACGCTAGCACTATCACTCGCGGCTAACTGAACAGTGAACGCTAGCGCTATCACTCGCGGCTATCTGAACAGTGAACGCTAGCACTATCACTCGCGGCTAACTGAACAGTGAACGCTAGCACTATCACTCGCGGCTAACTGAACAGTGAACGCTAGCACTATCACTCGCGGCTAACTGAACAGTGAACGCTAGCACTATCACTCGCGGCTAACTGAACAGTGAACGCTAGCACTATCACTCGCGGCTAACTGAACAGTGAACGCTAGCACTATCACTCACGGCTAACTGAACAGTGAACGCTAGCACTATCACTCGCGGCTAACTGAACAGTGAACGCTAGCACTATCACTCACGGCTATCTGAACAGTGAACGCTAGCACTATCACTCGCGGCTAACTGAACAGTGAACGCTAGCACTATCACTCGCGGCTAACGCCAACCGTGAATACAGAACAAACAGTTATCCTTGATGCAGTACATGCTTGTATACTAGAGGAAATAGAAAACGCACACATGAACAACAATAACTATATAAATAAATAGTTTTAAACATTTTGGAATATTTTTAGTTGTTCAGTTTGTGTTTTGTAATAAAGATGTGATATATCTTTGATGGAATCCTTCATCAACAGTGAACGCTAGCACTATCACTCGCGGCTAACTGTATTTCGTTTTCATGTAATAATAATCATATAATGTAGGTGTGCGTTTTCTATGTTTTCTAGTATATATTTATGTTTTATTTGTATATATCTTAAATGACATAAGTCAATTCAATTCAAAATTTATTATCGGACATTTTACAAACAAAGACATTATAGTTATTTACCGACATTGGATTCGTTAGATTAAACTAATATGTCTAGAACTAGAACTATGCAATCCTCTTTAACTCTTTCAGCACCGAACAAATTCAGAGGATGTGCAAACAACATAGATCCAGATCAGCCGCGGCGTAACGCCGCGTCTGATCAGGATCTATGTTGTTTGCTATTCGGACAGGTGCTTCAGCTCCACTGTCTGAAGAGCAATCAGCATATAGCCTGATCAGACGGCATGTTCTGTTCTGTCCGATCGGGTTCTCTACTTTTTATTACAAAGTCGCTTTTATGCGACATTGGCGGTGAAAGAGTTAATAGTGTAGTGAATATAGAACACATTTATAGAAAGTTTTCTATAAATATACTCGTTGCATCGGTAAATGCCAGCAAACGAGAGAAGAGTTATTGTCACATTGTGACTAGACAAGAGATACCTGTCATTTCCGGTGCTCAGGTACTTCCTTAGCCTGGGTACCAGTCTGTCGATTTTTCACTTTTTAACTTCTGGCAAAATGACGTTGATATGACAAGAAGCTCAATACGGCCAAATTAATAGTCTCAGTGTTAAAATATATTTATTTGATTGACTAGGCAAAATATATCGACGCCTGTTCCCAGGCTAGTACTTCATATGAGTATAACTTGGTTAAGAAGTTGGTAGTTTGGAGTTCTGATTGTGAGTATTCCGGAAACCTCGTGTGATTTTGATCATCAACTACGTTCTGCCGCTGTATATGTTCATTTATACTCACCACCGCCGAGGCATTTGGGCAAGTGAATCGTCTAAGTAGACTATATCTGATCTAAGATTCTTATGGTGACATCAGGGCGAGACATCTTCTTCCTTCGCAGGGTCACGCCCCTAACTGTGTGTCATCCCGGAGCAGCATATTTATCAACGGATTTGACAGTTAGACATCTAGTCGTCTCGGTCGATCCATGATCTGTCCATACGTCCACCACCTCTGCCTCATTCAGCAGAGGTGGTGGAGCATGTGTCCGTTGTCGCAAGGTAGACAGCAAGAAGATCACAGTATCCTGCGCTGCTGCAGCGAGATGTGCCCCAGCCGTGATGTGCACGCCGTGATGAGATCAGCCGAGACACAACTACAGTCACGTGTACTTATCTAAGTAACCAATGGTCACATGGCAATATTTACTACAATAGCATCAACATCAATTTTATGAGCACTGATTTAGTCTGCTGATTCGTGGTTATGTAAACAGACGCATGCAAGATGAAGTGCTATCAATCTTACTATGCATAATATGCTGCATATATATTACACTTATATAGTGCAAGGAACACTCTCCATTGCATTATTTGCTTAGCTCTAGCAGACAACCCTGTCATTATATTCATGTTTATCACTTACTACGTTTGGCATATTGCATAATGAACGTGTCCTGTTAAAGGATGCATGCTTATCGTACGTGAAATACGTAAGTAATAACAGTAAGGATGAATTGTGGCCCCCGTGTACTACCGCTATCAGAGGTGATTTAAGGATGTATTTGTCACATAACTGACTCCGTCCGGGCCGATCTCCTCATGGCGTGCACGTCGAGGTCGGGACACATCGCGCAGCAGCAGTGTTTTGGACAGAAACTACCAATACCTCAGGATGTGTCACCCTGAAAGGAAGAAGAAGAAGAAGGCTCACGATGTCATCTTTTATCGCACCATCAAGAACACTACTCTACAATACATCAGCCAGCAAAATCTACATATCACCACGAATAATCGACAGTGCAAGGCAGGTACTACTAATCGTCTTAGAACGCTCGCCCACATGGTTCGCAGGAAGCGAGGATAAATAAACTGAAATAATACTACTACTAACCGGCTCCGTGGTCGAGTGATTAAGGTCGCTGACGTGTATATCACTGTAACCTATCCTCACTGATGGTTACGTGTTCGAGCCCAGCTCAGACTCTTTATATGAAAATGCTGACCTTTTATTACGGAGATTTGTGCACCAAGTACAGGTTAACAGCTGGAGCCTGCCCAGGAAAGGTAATCTGCCAGTAGCTCATATGGGCAACCGGCATAGCGACGATAAATAAACTTTTTTTAAAAAGGGCCAGCCATTTCTGAAAAGGTGTTGTTAGCTAATCTGCCCGTCGCTGAAATGAGCAAACGGTAGGGACGATAAATAAACTTAAATAAAAATAATAATAGAACTGACGGTGCGTATGATGCCATACTAACATTGCTGTGCTTGTATTGCGTCGTTTGATAGTTTGGGGGACGGTTTCACGAAAACAATTATAGTTTATTTTTAATCTTTCGCAACAAATGAGAATGACGTTGTTGGAAAGTATATTTAGCGAACCAATCATAACGATGATTGCTTTACGGAAGTCCGATCAGAATCTTAAGTAGTTCGTGAACTTGGTTCCCGATTCAATGGTTCTCCTTCAGTCCTTGTCGCGCAACAATCTAATCCAATGTGTTTATTTATAGTCGACGCCGCTGAGGCATATGGGCGACTGTATCGTCTAAGTTGATTATTATTTCTTGCAATGACACCATTGTACTTCCGGTCCAATTTAAATGCGCGAGACGAAAAGTATCGAAAACATGTACATACCGAAAACGTGTCAACAAACGATATAGACTCACATTTAGATATTGCACTGAACAGTGAACGTTATCATTATCACTCGCGGCTCGTGGGTGAAATATGGTGTTGTATTATAGTGTAGATGTTGGTAGGTTAAAACAAACAATTATTTGATAACATCTTCTTCCTACTTCGTTCGTCCATCAAAGTGTGTGTTTTACGTTTATTTATCGTCGCTACCGGTTGCCCATATGAGCGACGCCTCCTGAAGAGATTAGTCGTTTTAGATTTTTGGATGATAGTGCAATGATACAGACAGAGACCCGTTCCAGAGTCTCCTCTGGTTCTTTTACGTGCACGGTGTACAGCACCGACACGAGACCTCGGTTTAATGTTCCATCTATCTGAAAGACTGTTAATTTTATTAGTGTCAGACGGGGGATCGAATCTACGATCCCTGGACTACGAGCCCAGCGTGTTACCACTGGACTACAGATCCGTCTGTAGTGTGTTTCGTGCATAAATTGTGACCTAACTGTGTCCATGTTGAAGCCACTATGTTCATGAAATCCGATCAACATCTGAAACACTGTACACGGACTTTACACTCAGTGGAACCAATCAGAAGCTAGGTGCTGTGCTTGCGATATACTTCACGAACCAGCCCATCAATGGCAATGCCTCCGTGGCCGAGTGGTCCAGGCCCTTGACTTGAAATCACTTGCTCCTTACCGCTGCTGGTACGAATCCCATTTGGGTGTCGAATTATTTCCAGCTGGCTTTGTGAAGGTTGTTGGTTCTACCCGTGTCTTCATCCAGCAATAATAGCTGGAAAGTCGCCATATGACATAAGCTGTTTGCGTGACGTTAAACATTAAAAACAAGCAAACTGTCTATCAGAAATTAGATCATACTAGTTAGTTCTATTTACTGTCAACTTTATGATAGATTAGTTGCAAACAACAGTGCAGATTATGTTCGGTGTGTTTTGAAAAAATGACAATAAACGTCTGATTCTGTGAATAATCATACTGCATCGTGCATAGCGTCATCTGAGGTTATAACCATGCTAATTATTGATGTGATTGATGGTGCTTTGATAATTCTAACTTGTATAACTATATCAACTATACAACTTTATATGAGCCGTGCCGTGCGATATCCAGCACTGTGTAGTAAAGCTAGGCGCACATGGTTGCGGTTGCGGAAACGAATAGTTTCGTATCCGTTCATCGCATGCGTTTGCCGTGTGAAACTACCCGCACATGTATGCGTTGTCGTTCCGTTGTGGTCATGCGAACGCTGTCCGATGATGGTGCGTTTCAGTCATCTTCAACATGGATGTCGACGAGGTTGACAATGATTTTTTGTTAGTGATGATAGCTCTACACTATCACGGGAATTTAAGGAAGACACGGAGGAAGAGAAGGATGTGGGTTCACGCCAACGGAAAGAAAAGGACATGTTTTGCTCATTAATGCCAGCACTTTATAGCGACGATGAGAAGTTTGTTGGCTACTTTAGACTCTCCAGGGAACAACATGCTCAGGTGCTTTACTTACTAGGAGAAGACCTGCTAAACATGTATGATACTAGAGAACCAATCTCTCCCAGGGAATGACTAGCAATATACCATTCACTGCTGAATTTCCCATCTGTTCGCAGATTTGGTTCCATGCATTCAACGTTTTGTCTGTAATGGTAGTCAATATGTTGACTCATGTAGAGGTAGGCCAGCGGCCTCACCAAATTACACACATCTTCAACTTCTTGTGGCGAAATTGCCACCGACCGACCTCGTGGCATGATTAAAACATGGTGTTTCTCAGGATGACGTCACAAATACTCTGGAGTTCCCTCCTTCGATAGCATTCGGAGTGACGAATTTTGCCGGATGGAAAATAGGCGTATTTTCAGTCCGGCAACATTCGCAGCGGCAGATTAGTTTCATATCGAAACCGCATGCATGTGCGGGTGTCAATGAATTTCTGTTTGATTTTCTGTCCGGCAATTGCATGCGATACAAAGAATGCATCGGACCAGAGATTCGTCTCCGCCACCGCAATATGTGCGCCTAGCTTTAACCCATTTCATTCTGGATACCGTTCAAACAGTATTTGCAAAGAACATAAAGCCATATCAAGCGCCATGGAACGTGCCGTCTGATCAGGTTATATGCTGTTTGCTATTGAGATGAATACACTTGGCTATGTAGCAAACAACATAGATCCTGATCAGCACGCAGCGTCACGCTGCGGCTGATCTGGATCTATGTTGTTTGCAAAAGCCTTTAAATGTATCCAGAATGAACTGGGTTAATGACGTCACTGAGAATAACGTGATTGAAACTGACATCAGATATTTCACGTTGATTTTCAATTACCGTCCGTTTTCGGTGCCTCGCACATTGGAGTATCCACCGTAGTGGCTAACGGGTAGCGAGCGTTTTCATTGACACGATATAATACATATCTATCTCTACGACTGTAATACATATCTATCTCGTACGACTGTAATACATATATATCTCGTACAATTGTAATACATATCTATCTCGTACGATTGCAATACATATCTATCTCTACGATTGTAATACATATCTATCTCGTACGACTGTAATACATATCTATATCTACGACTGTAATACATATCTATCTCGTACTATTGTAATACATATCTATCTCGTACAATTGTAATACATATCTATCTCGTACGATTGTAAATACATATCTATCTCGTACGACTGTAATACATATCTATCTCGTACGACTGTAATACATATCTATCTCGTACGACTGTATTACATATCTATCTCGTACGACTGTAATACATATCTATCTCGTACGACTGTAATACATATCTATCTCGTACTATTGTCATACATATCTATCTCGTACGACTGTAATACATATCTATCTCGTACGACTGTAATACATATCTATCTCGTACGACTGTAATACATATCTATCTCTACGACTGTAATACATATCTATCTCGTACAATTGTAATACATATCTATCTCGTACTATCGATTCGGCGTTGAAAATAATAACTTGTAGTGCAATAATTGCCTGTGGAATTACTGCTCTATCACCTCGGATAGATCCACATTGAATGCATTACGTTCATTACAATATTAATTGTCCTTGACGAACTCAATAAGCTTTTGCATATCATTTGCAATACTTCGCAAAGACCTAGACGCTACGGAATCCAATTCCCATGTATCCAGATTGCTTTTACTTACATCTGCCAAAAGGGTACAATATCACATACAAAATAAAATCTAAAACACATTCCACCGAGCTGCTTAAAGCATTTGTGTTCTAATGTGTCTGCTATGGGTGATCAATAGATGTTGCTTCAGCTCCTATGGGATATGTACCATGCATTCCATTTCGTAGCACTTAATCCAAAACTGTTGTCTTCTATGTTTCTGACTACGCCATGTGTAATAAGGTGTTACCACTTATAGTAAGATAAGACCACGAGGTAAAACGTTTCTCCATCTCTCAAGCACAGCATCTAGCTTCTGATTGGTTCCACTGAGTGTAAATCTCAGAAACAACCAATCAAATTTCATGAGCTCGAGTTTGACATCTGAGAAAAGTTTCAATGTTCACATTCTAGAACATTTGAAAAAGAAACAGTTTAAATACTAAAAATGAATTCATCGTTCTCATAGCCTGGACATTCTGTAGTGCTACTCGCCTGAGCACAAAGTGCATAAGGCGAGTTTGCTTGTTTGTTTGTTGTTTTGTGGTTTTTTGTGTGTGCTCATTCTTTATCCGCACCACAGTCTTAACTATTTATTTACTTATGGCTCTTGTTATTTCTTATTTTCCCACTTTTGATACAATACTTTTCTGTTCAGTTGACGATTATGATCACATGCTTAGGTGAGCGAATTCAGCTGTTCTTACAGCTCCTCTAACATATGAAAATAATGTAATTTGTATGTTTATATATAATTATGCATGTTTATGTTGATCTATTTGTAAATATGTTGTAATCTTCAAATATTGGAGGAAAAATAAATATCTATCTATCTAACCATCTATCTCAAATGAATTCATACACGCAGTCATGTATGTGCATGTCTGTTGTGTTAACATGGCATCTATCTCAAATGAATTTCTCAATAATTATGTATATATCGTGGAAGTATATGTTTCGGTGATCCACATTTTTCGGTGACATTTTGAAATCCGCGAGCTACCTTCTTCCTGAAGAGCTATGACGTCATCTATTTTTCTGTTCATGATGACCTAGTTGACAGCGGTTTGTTTATAACTAAATTATTGAAGATGCGCTTCAAACAAGTAAGTAGCAGTATTATCTATATTATGACATGAATTTTAACTGTTTTTCTTATTACTTTTAGCCCCACCCCTATATCCCCAATAACATATGGTCAAAATGACCATATGAGTTCTTATACCGGTGACAACTATTTTGTCATCTGCTTCGCAAGTTCAGGTGCTCTGGGTGACGTCACGCACAATTGTTTTCCTTTTTAAAGTCAGAGTGTCACCGAAACATGGGCATACTAATCTTCTAGAAGAATATAGGTCAAGGAAATGGCGGCATCCGTGTTGTTTCTGTGAAATAAATGCATGCTGTTTTCTATCAGACAGATAGGAAAGGAAATAAACTAAGGTAGGATAGCAAATTTACTATTTATTTGTGTGTTACATACAATATAGTTATGAAATATCCTTAGGGTCAGGATAATAAAAATGGTTTATAAATAGGATAATAAAAATGGTTTATAAACAGGATAATAAAAATGGTTTATAAACAGGATAATAAAAATGGTTTATAAACAGGAAAATAAAAATGGTTTATAAACAGGATATTGAATTTCTTGTATAATATAGCAACCACCAATTAAAGCAGGGCCTGTCAGCGTCAGTGAAAGGATCAGAGAGACAGAACAATGTGCACTCTTGGATGTTGATGACAGTTGTGAATATGGTTACTGGACCTTGTTAGCCACAGTTTCTGTATATACTGCATGGATATGTTAACTCTAGTTGTTGAAGTGTGCCTTGCAGAATGGTGCTGTTCAAGTATCTGGTATGCGATAAAGGTTGGCAACTGGAGGATGCATCTTCTTTCTCTTCAGGGCGACGAAACATCTGCATAGGACCATGCTCCTTCCTGTTCGCCATCCCACAAGCAGCATGAAAACCGACCAGGCAGTTAGATATCAACGCGTCGTATGTCACTTTCCCGGCATGGCCGAGTCATTCCGGCTCCACTAATAGCGAATTGTTCGGTGTGTACATCGGTATAGAGTATGACATGTTGAAGATCCATCTGACCTAAGCTGCTACTGCGACCGACGTGCACGCCGTGAGGAGGTCAGAACATCGCGCTTACGTGACGCTATAAATGACGCCATTGACGAATTCAGTAGGAAAGTTTTCACTATGACGTCATTTCAAACTGTAGTCGCCCAGAAGCATAACAATAAAACAATGAAATAACACTTTCACTGATAAATATCTAGGCTTCATTGGAAAACATCAACTGAATGTTCATAAGGTCGTTTATAACTTTTTTTATCACATAATTTTGCTAGTATTCAGTTTTATTCACACAATTATTTTCTTATATGTGCACACGTGTAATACAACCTATGTGGATTCTGATTGGTTGATAGTTTAATTCTTATACTGTGTACATTCAACTTTAAATTATGCATAATTCTAGATGTATTGGTACACATAACATCAATGATAAGACATACGACGATTTAAAAGAAGCATCGACGTTGTTTAAAACATAAATATAACGTTGCTTTGTGTAGTGACGTCATGACAAGTTAGTGACGTCATGACAGTTTACACTGACACTTAAAATTAAATTGGCAACTTCATTGTGTGCAATAATATGATTAAAACGAGCGCTATTCATATATGGTAATGTGATAAAAGTTCATAAAACTAACCAAGACTCGTGGTGATTTCATACCATGTGTTATGAAACTCGTTTTGCAAGTTTGCTGTTAGTTTCATGACATGTGGTATGGACTCACCACTCATGTAAGATATATTTGTAGACGTGCTTATTTAGATCATGTAAACATGTTCGTATATTGACGTGTGGCGTCCGTGGTCCAGTGGTGGAGCGTCGGATTTGGAATCGAGCGGTCCATGGCTCGATACTCAGTCAGGCCACGTATGTAGTGTCATTGAGCAATAATAATAATAATAATAATAATAAAGACTTTATTTAACGAGAGTACTCATTTAACAACAGTTAATCTACCATGAGGCCCTCAACATATATACAATCAAATGCAATCAAAAGATAGCACTATAAGTGAGAACTGCACATTGGAATAATATAGTAATGTAAAAGCTGAAAAATAGAGAAACTATATTTAATATGTAATGGAATATGATGATATATGGAATTGGCTAGCAGAGTAGAAAATGAGAATGAGACAATTAATGATACTAGATCTATCTAACAATGTGCAGATTTGACTTGTAGTGGTATCTTCAAAATATGTATGAAATCAACTTAAGGACAGCAATTTTCCGATTCTAATAAATATAGCAATGTCAATACAAGTTTATAATAACAGTAGAAGTACGCGACTAGTTTGAATTGTTATAGTTCCACCTTAAGTAGAGAATTTTGAACTGTTGGATAGTTGGAGCATTTTGAACTGAGTGAGGCAATGAATTCCAAATAGATGATCCTGAAAATTCAAATGTATTACGAAATAATTCACAATTTGGTCTTGGTGTGTATAATTGATATTCTGAGGTTTATCTAAGAATTCTAGGATGTATATCAGAAGTAAAAGTGAAGGACGATTTTAAATAGTCTGGAGCAGCTCCATGTAATGTGTTGTACATTTGTATAGCCTTCTGATATATGACTCGTTCTGGAAAGGTCATCCATTTTAGTTGGGAGAATAATAATTGCGATGGAGTGTCAAAGTCCTGATCTAGAATTAGTCTAGCTGCTCTCTTTTGAGCAAGGCACCTCACACACACATTGCTTAGTACTGGTTAACCACTTAGGTCGGCTAAATCTACCCAGGAAAACATGGCTAGGTCCCCGCAAGGTGTTTGACATTAATGGAACATAACATGTGGTATGAACTCACAACTCATGTAAAATCATATATATATTGTTTGTGGGTGTGCTTATTTACATTTTGTGAATATGTTCGTATATTGTTATTATCTTTTCGTGTCTCATGCTTGTTAATTTATGTTGTCTACTTTTAAATGTATTGTCCGGAATTATCTACGTGTTATTGTCATTTCCAGACACTATCATCATAACTTGTGTTATCAGCGAATGTGTTGGACATTTTACAGAATAGACTAGAATAAAGAGACCATACTTTCAGCGGTTTATTCCTCGCAAATAAGAGATTACGTGCAATGGGTAGTTGGAAGCTATATTACCGAAGATCTCTGTGGACGCTTGGCCAATGGCATCACAGCTGGGAGTGTATTTCCAGGGATAAGAGTATGGCTCATATCAAGATCTGCGGTAAGCTGGTAGAGTAATGTTCATTCTCTCTGATCTAGTGTAAGTATAAGTTACTGATCATATAATTATGTAGATGTGTATATTATGCTAAATATGTCCTAGGGAGTGTTAGCGTTATTTTGCATATACTCAGTATATGTATGTTTTGCGTTTATTTATCGTCGCTACCGGTTGCCCATATGAGCGATGCCTCCTGAAGAGATTAGTCATTTTAGAATTGTGGAGGATAGTGCAATGATACAGACAGTGACACATTCCAGAGTCTCCTCTGGTTCTCTTACGTGCATAGTGTAAAACACAGACACGAGACTTCGGTTTAAAGTCCCATCTGAAAGACTGTTAATTTTATTAGTGTCAGAAGGGGGATCGAACCTGTGATCTCTTGATTAATGTCATTGCGCTCACTACAAGCATGTTGCTACTCATTCGTGTATGGACACCAGTTGTCGTAGGGTTGTCTTTGTGGCCTTATGTGGAATACAGAAAATAGTTCCAACTACTATCTGTATTATCTGATTATCTGTATTATAAGAGATTTTCAGTAGTAAGTACATCTCAATTATTGTCTATGAAAGAGTGTATGCTTAGATTTAAATTCAGATTCCTTTTTTTTTATTTAACAGAGTACGAATGTTCGAGTAACCATAGTAACTTATACGTAACTCGGAGAGGAGCAGCGACACAGTCCTATGCATTGATACGTATTTGCTGCCTTATTATTGCACTAGTTTGCTGTATTATGCGGAATAAATACACGTCAACGTCAAGCAAAGTGCAAAAACACCCGCTCAAAAATGATAATCACACAACGGTATCAAAATGGTTTCCACAATGTTGAATAGTGAAAAATAATTGCAGACGAACCTCAATAATAATAATAATAAATACTTTATCTAAGGACAATTAAGTCAATCTATCACGAGTCCTTCAACAAATTAAAAAATGAAATAGCACACGTGAAACATACAAACAATGACCAATAATACAGAATGTGAAATGAAACTAATTTAGAAGAGATGGCGGAGAGTGGGAAATCAAAACGTACTCACATCACTGTGATGCTGGAAAAGCAACAATTCTTTAAATGGTGAATGAGCAAATATTTTAGAACTCCGTATTCATTCTATTAATAAATTATTTTATCAGTTGAAAATTAATAAATCATATACTCTAAGTCAAAATGGCCCAACTATGTTTCCGTATTATACACGATGCGTCCCACAACTGTTGGTAGGCATTGGACAATACAAGAGACTTGTTACTCGGACATGACGTCATTGGCCCCGTTTCCATATTATGCACGATGCGTCCCACAACTATTGGTAGGCATTGGACAATACAAGAGACTTGTTACTCGGACATGACGTCATTGACGCCGATGTTGTCCACCGCCAATCAAGCATGTATTTTTGCATGATGCCATGTAACGATAATGGCATGCACGCCATTCATGCATATCATGATATGTTAAACATATATTATTTAATTTATAACAATTGCGAAACATGTTTTAACAACTCATATTAATCACTCTCGTTGGCGTGGATGAATGCGTAAATATGGTCATTCGTGTGGGAAGAAACCGGAGTAACCAGAGAAAATCTACCTGTTCGATATGCCGACCACCGTACCATCTCACATTCTTCCAGGTTAGAGGATCGAACCCTGGTTGCATTAGTGAGAAGCGAGCCTGCTAACCACATCGGTATATATCTATAGTACAGATGAACATCATTGATTTACCACATCGCTATATATAGTGCAGATGAACATCAGTTGATTTACCACATCGCTATATATATATAGTACAGATGAACATCAGTTGATTTACCACATCGCTATATATATATAGTACAGATGAACATCAGTTGATTTACCACATCGCTATATATATATAATACAGATGAACATCAGTTGATTTACCACATCGCTATATATATATAGTACAGATGAACATCATTGATTTACCACATCGCTATATATCTATAGTACAGATGAACATCATTGATTTACCACATCGCTATATATCTATAGTACAGATGAACATCATTGATTTACCACATCGCTATATATCTATAGTACAGATGAACATCATTGATTTACCACATCGCTATATATATATAGTACAGATGAACATCATTGATTTACCACATCGCTATATATCTATAGTACAGATGGACATCATTGATTTACCACATCGCTATATATATATAGTACAGATGAACATCATTGATTTACCACATCACTATATATATAGTACAGATGTACATCATTGATTTACCACATCGCTATATATATAGTACAGATGAACATCAGTTGATTTACCACATCGTTATATATATAGTACAGATGAACACGAGTTGATTTACCACATCGCTATATATATAGTACAGATGAACATCAGTTGATTTACCACATCGCTATATATATATATAGTACAGATGAACATCAGTTGATTTACCACATCGCTATATATATAGTACAGATGAACATCAGTTGATTTACCACATCGCTATATATATATAGTACAGATGAACATCAGTTGATTTACCACATCGCTATATATATAGTACAGATGTACATCATTGATTTACCACATCGCTATATATATAGTACAGATGTGCATCATTGATTTACCACATCGCTATATATATAGTACAGATGTACATCATTGATTTACCACATCGCTATATATATAGTACAGATGAACATCAGTTGATTTACCACATCGCTATATATATAGTACAGATGAACATCAGTTGATTTACCACATCGCTATATATATATATATAGTACAGATGAACATCAGTTGATTTACCACATCGCTATATATATAGTACAGATGAACATCAGTTGATTTACCACATCGCTATATATATATATATAGTACAGATGAACATCAGTTGATTTACCACATCGCTATATATATATATAGTACAGATGAACATCAGTTGATTTACCACATCGCTATATATATATATATATATATATATATAATATATATAGTACAGATGAACATCAGTTGATTTACCACATCGCTATATTATATAGTACAGATGAACATCAGTTGATTTACCACATCGCTATATATTATAGTACAGATGAACATCAGTTGATTTACCACATCGCTATATATATAGTACAGATGAACATCATTGATTTACCACATCGCTATATATATATAGTACAGATGAACATCATTGATTTACCACATCGCTATATATATATAGTACAGATGAACATCATTGATTTACCACATCGCTATATATATATAGTACAGATGAACATCATTGATTTACCACATCGCTATATATATAGTACAGATGTACACGAATTGATTTACCACATCGTTATATATATAGTACAGATGAACACGAGTTGATTTACCACATCGCTATATATCTATAGTACAGATGAACATCAGTTCGTCTACGCAGTTGGTACCCGCCATCACTGGCTCTCCTCCCTCGGAGTGGATACTTACGCACAGTCCACGGCTGCGAGTTGGCTCTCCGACTCCCCAGAACATACCCCCACTGGAGGCGTCGATTGGGATATGGGTATGCAACCATCGGTACTCATTGTAAACGTTGTGATAATAACCACCCACGTAGTATCTGTATCTAGTATCTGTAAAAAGTTTATACAAATTTGTTTTAGCTTGATTGCGAAACAAGTTCTTATAACTTATATCAATCACTCTCGAGACCTCATTCCTGATGGAATCCATCGCAACGAGAGAGAGAGAAGAGGCAACGTGGAAATTAAATGCCTTGCCTAAGGGCACAATCGTAACGGCTTCAGCGGGGCTCGAACTCCGGACCTTTCGCACCTGAAGCGAACGCGCATCCACTGCGCTATCACAACTTCCACGACTATAAAACGTACTACCACGTCAACACACAGGCATAAGACACAATTTCTTTTTTGCCCTATGATCATAGAGTAAGTAATGTTTACTGAAGGCAACCAACGGAAATGAAACATGCATTCACAAACATCGACGAGAAACTAGGTAAAATCGACAAGATCACAGATATGCCCTTGTGGTCCCGACCTTATTCTATCTATATGATATGTCATGTGTGCGTCTATTATATAACACTGTTGCGAAATAATGCGGATCATCAGTCATAGTGTGCTACCTATTGCCCTGTCACGACATTTACGTACATAGCAAATCCAAAATCGACGTAATAATGGTGTATGTATACACGTAAATCCGCGAATGTAGTCCTAATAACTAATAAAGTGCATTTTTCGTTTTGGTAAAAAATGCATTTTCATGATAGGCAGTTTATTGAGATGACTTCAGACTAGTTGATGTGTAGAAACAATGTTATATAAGAAGTCAGCCAATTGCAAACTGAAGGTGAGGCACACTGTATTAGTTGGCGGAGGAATACAGTGTATAAGGTTGTATATACGTAAATAGGCAGACGTGCATCCGCGTCCGAATGTAGTCCCAATAACAAATATAGTTAATTTTTCGATTTGATAAAAATGCATTTTCATGACAGGCAATGTATAGTTTTTGTGTTTCTTGAGAAATGATGTGACTTGAGAAGACTTCAGACTAGTTGATGTGTAGAAAAGATGTGGTATAAGAATTCAGGCCATTGCAAGGTGATGATTGGTCTACTGTATTATTTGGCGGAAGACTACAGTGTGTAAACACAGTGACGTTATTCACAGGTGAGCACTGGGTATTTCAAACTTAAAATTTGAAATATTCTTCGTGTGTTTCAGACTGATTTGAATATCTCTTCACAGAAGAAATGAAAGATTGGAAATATAAATGAACAGACCGTATGTTTTTACTTTTTACTATGTGTTACATAGGCAATTTATTTGTTGTTTTACAACCATAAACACAGTGACGTAATTCACAGATGACCGGTGTCAATGTTTATAATTGCATTTGTGATATTTTAACTGTTTTACAGTTTGATTTGAATACCTCTTCACAGTGGGTGTGGTATCAGAAGAAATGAAAGATTGGAAATATAAATGAACAGACCGTATGTTTTTTAATATGTATTTCATAGGCAATTTATTTGTTGTTTTACAACCTGAATTGTGAACTAAGTAACTTGAGTAATATAGTATTTGTGACAGACTTCCAGAGACATCCTCTACAAAATTCAACAAGAAGTCAAGTCCTGGCTTAGACCACACTCGCTTTAATCAATCTAACCACCAATTGCGCCACCTCAACAACACCACATCACGTTGAAAATGCATTAGCCATTGTCTTACAATACTGACGAGTTTATAAAATAAACTGATTTTATATTAAAATATTATGTTATAGTATACCGTGGATATGTGCCAGAATTCGTTTGAGATAGAGCCACGTGTCCTGTGTGTCAAGCTCAACGAGATGCGCACCATCAGCATAGCATGTCAGAGAAGCGTCAATGATCGACGTCTGGATATAGTACAGTTTCATGCACACATTCAGGCTGCGTACGTATGTGTAGTCCTGGTACCCGCAGACGGCTGTAAGTAAATAATTATATTCATGATTTTGGACGTGAAGAGCTAAATCTGCGCAGAGTGTAGAATTTGGTACGTCAATGAATGTGTTATTTGTAAAGCTATTTGTTTTTCAAGCTGTGTTGTCAGGCTTTTCAATAAAAATAAACCCATTAAGCAGCCAGTGAGGGGAAAGGCCATTTAGCTGCTTACTGGAGGTGACCTGTTAACGGAGGGAACTCACGTTTGATAACACAACTTGACTAAATCTTTATATTTATGGTGCATAGATGTATGTTTGTGTTATTATTGGTTATTCACAGGTTATTAACATAGTCCTCCGTGATCTCATGTTTCATCTTTAACAGTTTAATGTCTCCTGACTGTATCTGGGTCCTACCGGGGCCAAACCCGTTTGCCTGGAGCTTTTACCAGAATCGAGGCTATATATTACATTACCCGATCATTACAGTGTCTGCACTTCCAGCATAGACAAGTGTGCAATAACCGTCAATATTTTATAATGTCTGGATTTGCATTAGCTAATAATAAATAGAAACGAATCAAATGAAGCCTAGACCCTAATAGTCTTTCAGATGAGACTTTAAACCGAGGTCTCATGTCGGTGCTGTACACCGTGCACGTAAAAGAGCCAGGGGAGACTCTGGAATGGGTATCATCGTTACCGGTTGCCCATATGAGCGACGCCTTCTGAAGAGATTAATCATTTTAGATTGTTGGAGGATAGTGCAATGATACAAACAGAGACCCATTCCAGAGTCTCCTCTGGTTCTTTTACGTGCACGGTGTAAAGCACTTACACAAGACCTCCGTTTAAACTCCCATCTGAAAGACTGAATAACAAGTTGGTTGCGCCATCTTACCTTTATAGAAATCTGTGTCGCTCTGAAATATGACGTTTTCTGTGAAATTCGCAACGTCAGAGTTGTATAACTGGCAGCTTGTGGAGACGGGCGAGTATCCAACGGACACACACGATGGTACAATAGAACACTGACTCACACATTGGTTCAGGCCACCAATAAACGGAAATGTTCCTAGTCGGCCATCGGCGAAATGTATGTTCCTGATTGATTTCTCTTCAATGAATGTCATCGTTTCCCCTTCTGAACCTGAAATGTATTGTTTCTATATTTAGTATGAAGTTAATGAAGCATGAATCAATATTCAAATACGCATGCAAAATGGAAGGTCTAGAGGTCGAACATCAACCGGGGTTCATTCTGATATGACCGGTTGTTGAGTCGCCGACTAGTTAAATAATGAGCACTGGCCTGGAGGTTATAAAACTTTTCTCCAATCTCAAAATTCAGTCGCAATCGTCTAATTGGTTCACACGACAGTAACACTCAGAATCAACCAATCAGAACACTTGAGCTTGAGTTTGAGATGTGATAAAGGTTTTATAACTAATATATCGGGGCCACAGACGGATATGTAGTCCAGTGGTAACACGCTGGACTGGTAATCCAGGGATCGTAGGTTCGATCCCCCGTCTGACCCTAATAAAATTAACAGTCTTCCAGATGGGACGTTAAACCGAGGTATCGTGTCGGTGCTTTACACCGTGCACGTAAAAGAACCAGAGGAGATTCTGGAATGGGTCTCTGTCTGTATCATGCACTATCCTCCAAAATCTAAAATAACTAATCTCTTCAGGAGGCGTCGCTCATATGGGCAACCGGTAGCGACGATAAATAAACGTAAAAACAAAACTATCGGGGCCATATTGCCTGTCCCTGGTGCCCGTCGTGCAAGGATAGGATTCCGGAAGTACTAATGCTCACTAAGGCCATAATAAAATATTTCCTAGATTTTCATCCCCGCCCGCCCCCGTTTTTAGGGCCCGCCCCGATTTTTTTTATTACTATTTGAAAAAAAAAATCTTGTCAAAACACCATTTTATCAGCATAAATATCGATATCCTGAAAATATAAAATAAAAAATAAAATTTCACCCCCCCGCCCCCATTTTCAAAAAAATTTGGATGAAAATCTAGGATTTATTTTATTATGGCCTAATATACATTTTATAAGTCAAAATGGCTGGCACTTTCATATATGTCAATAGGGGCAACACTATAATAAACAAACACTTTACTTTTATTTTATTGAGGAACTTAACCATATGTGTTTTAATGTTTCTTGTAACATAATCAGATAGAGTAGCACAACAGTAATAATAATAATAATAATAATAATAATAATAGTAATAATAGTAATAATAATAATAATAATAGTAATAATAGTAATAATAATAATAATAATAATAATAATAATAATAATAATAATAATAATAATAAAGACTTTATTTTACCAGAGAACTCATTTAACAAAAGTTGATCTATCATAAGATCCTCAACATATATACAAATCAAATGCAATCAAAAGATAGGACTATGTACTAGGTGAAAACTGCACTGGAATTATATAGTGATGTTAAAGCTGACAAGTTATCAATCACCATGGCCACCACTGTTTCTTTTATCAATCTATATGTAGCTACTAGATACACAAACATCACAATGACGTGTACATACGTAGGTTTATAGGTTCGCCTACGTGGTCGAGTGGTTAAGGTCGCTGACTTTTATACGACTGTAACCTATCACCTATCATCACTGATAGTCACGGGTTCGAATCCGTGTCTCATTATATGAAAAGGTTGGCAGTTCATACGGACGTGTGCACCATGTACGTGTTAACCGATGGAGCCTGCCTAGGAAAGGTGTTGTTATATAAACTGTCCGTCGCTCATATGGGCAACCGGTAGCGACGATAAATAAACTTTTAAAAAATACGTAATATATCGCAACATAGACAACTCACAGCATGCAATAACAGCTACAATCGGTTGACATATAAATAAAATTAGTGTGTTATGCAGTTCATATATTGTAATATATATATATTTAGCATGTAAATAATGTATCTCAATTGTTTCTTAATACTATGAATACTTGTTTTATTGCCCAACTAAATAGTCTATGCTAATCAGTTCATCACTGATCTGATCAGAGGTGATAATTGTTTTTTATACCATTTTTTAATTAATAAGCGCGTTAGTGCTCTTTTTCAATATCAGTGTTTTAATAAATATTTTAAGCACTTATTAGATAAGATTAGCATAGACAATTTAAATTTAATAAATTTATATCTAAGAATAGGTCTTGTTTTGGACCGAGAATCTCACTGATAGCGGTTGCACATGGTGATGGTGGTGACATGGCTGTCATTACACAGGGCGTGAGGGAATGATGGGCTTTTCTGTAATGTGGTGTAATGGTGGCAATGTCACTATTTTGACGATTGTCTTCAGTTTGTGAGAGTATCGGTCTGGATCAACCTCTATAACCTCTAGTTTTAAGAAACTTATATGTTGAATCGTGTTATATTGTGAATTGTTACTGTTACTGTCTCTTATAATTCATTATTGAGTGGCAATGTACATCGATATGTTTTTATTATATTGAATGTTGCTTGTTGTACATTGATGAGACGTAAATAAAGAATAAAATCTATAAATATAACGCTGTTCCAAGGATGATCTAATTATCAGCACACGATAAGTCGCACATTTGGACTAAATACCTTTTAATTGGAAAGTGAGATATTTTTTGTCTTTGTCTCATTGCAAAGAATAATTAATTTAAATATAAGACGTAATGAATTGCGAGTTAATATTTTCCAAATTAATGGGGGTAAGAACTACATTGGGTGTGTTTAAAGTTACAGTGGATGCCTTCGGTCTCCGAACACTTTAAACACAATTGTTTAAACTTTATTTATTTTACAACGATTGCGAAGCTAGTTTTAACAACTTATATTAATCACTCTCGTTGACGCGAATGAAAGCGTATATGTGGTCATTCGTGTGGGAGGAAACCGGAGTACCCGGAGAAAACCAACCTGTCCGATCTGGCAACCATCGTACGACCGTAAACACCATTCGGCCACAATGTACTTTAAACACACTGAATGTACCCCAATATACCCCAATGGAAACTATTAACTCACGATTCATTCCTGAAATAATACATGGTTCATGAGTTCTGACGCGTAGGAATTAACCACGCATGCGCTCAGAATGACATACCATGTTTCATTCGACTATAAATAACACAAATATTAATATAGACGTAACGTTTGACATCACGCGCTAAGCCATGCTTTATTTTAGAAATAATATTTGTCTTTCCGTTGTTTATTGGCTAATAAACCATGGGTTGTAGTTCTGAGGCGTATGAATTTACTACGCAGGCTGTATGCCTTAGAAGTGTTTAATTCCGGCGCTCACAACGACAAACCATGTTTTGTTCGACTATACATCAAAATCAAATAGAAATATTATTTCGATTCTAACATGACCAAAAGCGAAAACAGAGTTGGTGTTATGTTTTTAGTTTGCGTAAATGATGTCACATGTGTAAGTCGTGTTAATGCAGTGGATGCGCGTTCGCTTCAGGTGCGAAAGGTCCGGAGTTCGAGCCCCGCTGGAGCCATTACGAGTGTGCCCTGAGGCAAGGCATTTAAATTCCACGCTGCCTCTTCTCTCTCCCTCGTGGTGATGGATTCCATCAGGAATGAGGTATCGAGAGTGATTAATATAAGTTGTAATAACTTGTTTCGCAATCGAGCTAAAATAAAGTTGTATAAACTAATTGATGTCACAAAACTACAAAAAATGGCATCATGCGCTAAACCAAGTTTTATTTCCGATTTAACAACGGTAAATTCCTTCTTTGGGCATACAAAAAGACAAAATGCCGAGCCATCTTATAATGGAGATTTAACAACGGTAAATATCTTCTTTGCGTATATACATAGACAAATGCCGAGTCATGTTAAAATACTAATTTTAATATGGTGTTGACACGTACATTAAGTGTTCCAAGATAACTAGTTTATAGGATGAATAAGAATTACTGGTATACAATATCTAAATTATGTTGCAGCTCTTCTGGTGACTTGCTTAAAATTACCAAATCCTCCGCAAACAACAATAACTGTAACATCATCGCACTTTAATTTTTAATTAAAAAACATACAATAAAATAGAAAAACTGGTGACATGAGACATACATTCTCTCCTCTCTTATCTTCGTAGCACCTTCTTCTCGCTACATTCTTTTTTCTCTCGCTCTAACACTCACAATCCATTATATTACGATATTCTTTATTACTATTTAACATGTAGTTATTTTCGCATGTATTCATGCTTAAGCCTTCCTAACAAGCGAAATACATACAATATTTGCAGAGGAGAGTTATATAAGACTATGTCTTCCATTCTAATCCTGTTTCTGTATTCTGATTATGTGTGATTGTTCAATAATGTATTATATTGGGAAATAAAATATGTTTAAATTAAAACTGGTGGTGTTGTTTATTTATACATATTTAGTTAATTGATACAATTTCTCAACTTACCATATCGGAATAATAATGTCCCCCATAAAAATAAAATAAAATTCATTGCGACACACTCTGCTGCCGGGTATTTGGTATTTGACTTTTTGTTAATCTACTAGACAATAAGTGGCGCGTATCTGTGTCCAAACACCGTACTAGATCAAACGTGGCTCGATTTTCTATTGGCATTGGCACTTTGAAAATGTTAATGTGAACCTTGGTTTGTATTACTGTTTGTATAGTCGACAACTGTAAATGCCGTTCCGGGAATTCTTCGTTCCTACCACAACTGGTAGCACCTCACCATACTCCCATAGCACCTCACCATACTCCCATAGCACCTCACCATACCCCCATAGCACCTCACCATACTCCCCATAGCACCTCACCATACCCCCATATCACATCACCATACTCCCCATAGCACCTCACCATACTCCCATAGCACCTCACATACTCCCATAGCACCTCACCATACTCCCATAGCACATCACCATACTCCCATAGCACCTCACCATACTCCCTATAGCACATCACCATACTCCACATAGCACCTCACCATACATCCATAGCACCTCACCATACATCCATAGCACCTCACCATACATCCATAGCACCTCACCATACTTCCATAGCACCTCACCATACTCCCATAGCACCTCACCATACATCCATAGCACCTCACCATACTCCCATAGCACCTCACCACACTCCCATAGCACCTCACCAAACATACATAGCACCCCACCATATATCCATAGCACCTCACCATACATCCATAGCACCTCACCATACATCCATAGCACCTCACCATACTCCCATAGCACCTCACCACACTCCCATAGCACCTCACCATACTCCGATAGCACTCACCATACTCCCATAGCACCTCACCATACTCCCATAGCACCTCACCATACTGCCATAGCACCACACCAAACTCCCATAGCACCTCACCATACTCCCATAGCACCTCACCATACTCCCATAGCACCTCACCATACTCTCATAGCACCTCACCATACTCCCACTAGCATCTCATCATACTTCCATAGCACCTCACCATACTCCATAGCACACCACCATACTCCATAGCACCTCACCATACTCCCAATAGCACCTCACCATACTCCCATAGCACCTCACCATACATCCATAGCACCTCACCATACATCCATAGCACCTCATACATCCATAGCACCTCACCATACATCCATAGCACCTCAACATACATCCATAGCACCACACCATACTCCCCATAGCACCTCACCATACTCCCATAGCACCTCACCATACTCCCCATGGTACCTCACCATACTCCCCATGGCACCTCACCATACTCCCATAGCACCTCACCATACATCCATAGCACCTCACCACACTCCCATAGCACATCACCATATATACATAGCACCTCACCATACTTCCATAGCACCTCACCATACATCCATAGCATCTCACCATACTTCCATAGCACCTCACCATACTTCCATAGCACCTCACCAAACTCCCATAGCACCTCACCAAACTCCCATAGCACCTCACCATACTTCCATAGCACCTCACCATACTTCCATAGCACCTCACCATACATCCATAGCACCTCACCATACTTCCATAGCACCTCACCATACATCCATAGCACCTCACCAAACTCCCATAGCACCTCACCATACTTCCATAGCACCTCACCAAACTCCCATAGCACATCACCATACTCCCCATGGTACCTCACCATACATCCATAGCACCTCACCATACTTCCAAAGCACCTCACCATACATCCATAGCACCTCACAATACCCCATAGCACCTCACCATACATCCATAGCACCTCACCATACATCCATAGCACCTCACCATACTCCCATAGCACCTCACCATACTTCCATAGCACCTCACCATACATCCATAGCACCTCACCAAACTCCCATAGCACCTCACCATACTTCCATAGCACCTCACCAAACTCCCATAGCACATCACCATACTCCCCATGGTACCTCACCATACATCCATAGCACCTCACCATACTTCCATATCACCTCACCATACATCCATAGCACCTCACAATACCCCATAGCACCTCACCATACATCCATAGCACCTCACCATACATCCATAGCACCTCACCATACTCCCATAGCACCTCACCATACATCCATAGCACCTCACCATACATCCATAGCACCTCACCATACTTCCATAGCACCTCACCATACTGCCATAGCATCTCACCATACTCCCATAGCACATCACCATACATCCATAGCACCTCACCATACATCCATAGCACCTCACCATACACCCATAGCACCTCACCATACTTCCATAGCACCTCACCATACTGCCATAGCACCTCACCATACATCCATAGCACCTCACCATACATCCATAGCACCTCACCATACTGCCATAGCACCTCACCGTACTCCCATAGCACATCACCATGCATCCATAGCACCTCACCATACATCCATAGCACCTCACCATACTTCCATAGCACCTCACCATACTTCCATAGCACCTCACCATACTCCCATAGCACATCACCATGCATCCATAGCACCTCACCATACATCCATAGCACCTCACCATACACCAACACCCACCAACTCCATAGCACCTCACCATACCCAACACCCACCAACCCCAACACACACCAACACCAACACCCACCAACCCAACACCCACCAATCCATAGCACCTCACCATACTTCCATAGCACCTCACCATACTTCCATAGCACCTCACCATACTTCCATAGCACATCACCATACTTCCATAGCACCTCATCATACTTCCATAGCATCTCATCATACTTACATAGCATCTCATCATACTTACATAGCATCTCATCATACTTCCATAGCATCTCATCATACTTCTATAGCATCTCACCATACTTCCATAGCACCTCACCAAACTCCCATAGCACCTCACCATATTCCCATAGCACCTCATCAAACTCCCATAGCACCTCACCATACCCCCATAGCACCTCACCATACTCCAATAGCACCGCATCATACGTCCATATCACCTCGCCATACTCCCATAGCACATCACCAGACTGCCATAGCACATCACCATACTGCCATAACACATCACCATTCTGCCATAGCACATCACCATACTCCCATAGCACCTCACCAAACTCCCATAGCACCTCACTATAGCAACCGTAAACTGTCTGTCAGCTAGAACTGTTGTCCATAATTGCGCTTTACAAACAATAATAAATTGGTGCGTAAGTAGTAGGATCATGTATATTGACAATGTTGTTCAATCAATGTCGATAATTAGATAGCATGATTTATGAAAGCTTGACTTTTATTTACAGTAGAAAGTGTTTAGTTGTGAACGAATGTGAGTGCTTGTTTGATTGCTTAAAAGCTGAACTCGAACAGCGTTAAAATGAACGTAGGTGAAGTGAGCAAATGCAAAGAACCATATTTGATTTGTGCTAACATGATACAAAATAATTGCAAAGAATATTCAGCATTAATATCGATGTACAAATAAATAAATAATCAGTGGGTCTTTCTAGTCGGCCCTAATTCTAACTTCAATGCCATGGTATGATATAATATGTATTCTCGTCGTGATACCGCTGTGATAGCATATTCGCTTCAGGTGTCGCTCATATTGGCAACCGGTAGCAACGATAAATAAACGTAAAACACACAAAAAGCAACTCCAAACACCAATGTCTCATCGTTACGCGTCATACTTTGCATAATGTTCACGCCCCGACGACGACATGCCTAGACCACCGCCTAGTGATACAGCGCCGTACGATCCGACACGTTATCCAAATAA
Source organism: Archivesica marissinica (assembly GCA_014843695.1). NCBI lineage: Eukaryota > Metazoa > Mollusca > Bivalvia > Venerida > Vesicomyidae > Archivesica > Archivesica marissinica. The sequence goes on along the minus strand of CM026404.1, from coordinate 10,906,887 downwards.
GCCATTTCTTTTCGTGGCAACAGGAGACCCACCACCGCAATCGGGGTCTGCCTCTGCTGCGGAAATCAATGACAATTCTGGAACGAGTGCCGGATACGATTCACGTCAGATGCGTTCAGAGACAAACATTCGCCAAGGCAGTCACCAGCCACTCCTACGAAGACGTCAGCAGTAGCAACTGATACGTATGTAACCGGGGAGTTTAGATGAAGAACAAACTCTGGTGTTTTCAGTTATTTTCGTATTCATTAGACTTATATATAGATATAGAGAGCCTGTAAAATACAATACATACATAATAGTATTATGTACAAATCATTCTACTTAATTTCAAATATAAAATACACAATTCAAGCATTTCAAATAAATATTTTACAATGTAAAATATCAAAGATAAAATATTACATTACCAGAGTCTGGCTATCAGCTGACACATATAATTTCTATATGTATAGTAACTAGTTGTATATTACTAGTATAGTTACAACACGTAAGTTGGTAAGTTCACCTAATTAGTTGAGTTAGTTCACTCATTCACCCATCTGACCTGATCGTCACTCACAATCACTCACCCATAATACTTTATACACAATAGTAGTGAAGACTAGTATATATTATACAAAGACATAGTATGGGACCAGGCTATATAATTATGAAATAATGATTCAGACCAGTAATTTTATTAGGCCATATAGGGGAAACTATTGGGTGGTACGCTTGCAGCAGGGTTTGGAAATATTATAATGTACATGTACTAAATATCAATAATTATTACCCTTTAAGATAAATATGACATGGGTTACACTTAACTTGGAAATTACTTCATTGTTGTAACGGATATAAAATTCCAAGATACCAAGACCCTTCATTTCCCAACAATAATAAATACAGTCTACATCCGTTATGTCGAATTCCGTCGGACCGAATAAAATACTTCAACATAACCGAAGTTTGACGTAACGAAATTCTATATAAACGGAGCCAATTATGTAAATGATAGTGTCTGAAACGAGACTTTGATCCGACTTCGAGATAACCGGAGAATTCGACATAACCGACTTTGACATAACGGATGTAGACTGTGTGTACCGGATATGGGATTTGTAGAATTAGCTGTAGAAGAACTATTAGAAACAAAATTAGAGGGCCCTAAGGAGGATTAGTTCAAAACTAATTAGGTCACCCTCTATAAATAAAGAAATCTATCTATCTATCTATCTAACAGCATATATATAACTAAGACTTCTTTTAAACCTACTATATTCTAAGCATATTTTATTCAGTTTACAATGCTACATATACAAGGCTGTCCGATTAGCGCGGTGGTTAGCGCGCTCGCTTCTCACCAATGCAACCCGGGTTCGATCATCGGACCGGGAAGTATGTGAGATGGTTACGGTGGTCGCCAACTCGGACAGGTGGGTTTTCTCCGGGTACTCCGGTTTCTTCCCACACGAATGACCACATTAATGCTTTCATCCGCGCCAACGAGAGTGATTAATATAAGTTGTTAAAACGTGTTTTGCAATCGTTGTAAAATAAATAAAGTTTAAATTAATGCTGGAAACAGACATTTACATAAATCAAAACTGAGATTGGATTGGAAAACAACCCAAAGGAATACCTTAATGAATTGAAACACACGGTTGTAAGATAGATAGATATAGTTCTGTATTTATAGAGGGTGACCTAATTAGTTCTGAACTAATCTTCCTCAGGGCTCTCATTTAAGTGTTGCTATTGGTACATCTTGTGGAAAACGACTTGCACTTGTATATTAGGTCAAACAATATATTTCGAAGGAGAACGTGACTTTCGAAGACTGGACATTGGGATTAGATTGTTTCATGTTGGTTTATCAACGAGGTGGCATCATATAGACGATCGTTTGGCTTTTCATTGAAGAGAGATTACTATTGTTTTACAGTTATTCCGTTTGGCTTGAGTTCAGTCCCTTTTATTTTTGCAAAGACGTTTCGAGAACTTGTAAGATTTTAGAGAAGAAATGGTATTCTTAGACGATTGGTTGGGAACAAATCATACGCTTCAACGTGATTTGCAGGATTGCATTCGGCGTTAGTTAGATAGTTTGCTATCGGCTGGTTTAGTCCTAAATACATGTAATGACAAATCAATGGATCTTAACACTTTAATCCTTTTTAATGACACATGGTTAATGTTGCTATTTGTTTATTAATTATGGAGTTACGGCCGTTGACTTCAACCTCACCGCTGTAGGTCAGAACCCACTTGGTGTCTCGAATTATTTCCAGTTTGGATGCTATCCAGCTGACTTGGAGTAGGTCGGTGGTTCTATCAGAGTGCCCGTCCGTGCTTGAAATACTGCCTAGGTCACCCTCCTCCAATAATAGCTGGAGAGTCGCCATCTGACCTGAGCTGTTGGTGCGACCTCAAACTCCCAAAACGAACAATTTATTGATTGATTATAATATCTGTGTCTATTACTTTCTTTATTTGCTGCATTCGGTAAATAGTTATAATGTTATTTACTTGATAAAAACCCCGACCATAAATCAAATCTAAATTGAATTCGATGCCTCGGTTGTAGTCCCTGTGGCCAGAAACTAGGCCACTATGTCAACATACAGGAAATAACGTACATATCATTGTTCATCATTCTAACTATGTCATACACACGTCACAATAGTTACAGCAACTTCAAAAACACTATTCTCAATTCATCTAAGAAAAACAACATAAGTTAATAATATAAACATCATGTTTATTGTTTTCATAATTGATCTAGAAACATGGACTGGTAATTCTATTATATGTTTAAGGAATGAACCGCGAGTTAATAATTCCCGACGAGGTATGCACTATATTGGACGTATTTAATGAATGAACCGCGAGTTAATAATTCCCGACGAGGTATGAACTATATTGGGCTTGTTAAAGTTAGGACGGAGGCCGATGCTGTTCATACACCGTCAACCTCCACGCTAGATTTAAATACGCCCACTGTAGTTCATACTCAGATAGAAACTATTAACATCAATCCAAGATGACCGGATGTATTTTAATTATTTATCCAAGATATTTCAAAGTGCCAAACTAGGGCATCATCTTTATTTATAATCAGAATTTAATCTGTTTTTCCATCGTCGTGAGATTTTGTACAGTTCTTTGTAATAAGATTCTTTTTTAAAAATGCTCTTCATCCTCTTTAGCTATTGCTCTATCCAATGTACTATATGTCTGGTGTCAGAGTACCAGCACTGCCCATATCGTCAGCTAATGGTTTCTGATGGTCCATGTCAGGCTTTCCGGTAACTGCTTCAACCTCGCCATCCAGTTCATTCTCATCAAACTCCACACCAGCCCCGCCCTCCTCGTCTCCTTTCCCTGCGTCTCCACTAGTGTCAGCTTTATTTGTTCCATCTTTGTCAGTATCGATATTCTTCTCGCCTTCGTCTAACACATACGTTCTACCTTTTTCTGTTTTGTCTATTTCACTGAAGCCTGGAGTAGTTCCGCTGTATTCAGTGAGTGCCTGGTCTGGATTCTCCGGCACTGGAATCATGTCTCTGTCCAAATACACAAGTTGTACTCTCCCATGAATTACCTCGACGTCTTTCAAGTCTAAGAGTTTTTTCAAAACGATCAGGAAGCACTGGTCTACACACATCGACTAGATAGAAAGCAAAGAAATGAGAGAATGTTACATAATTCATATTTTACATTGTCATGATATTTTTAGAATAACAGAACAGAACAGAACAACATTTTATAATCAGACTTGTACATAGTACATAATATATGTATTTACATCACGTGACTTGTTAGTTACATATGCACGTGTGTTCATTGTATTAGTAACAGAGGATGAACATTATATTTAAGCAGAATATTGTATAATATCAAGTACATTTAACAAGAAGAAACAATTTTATTAGATACAAATTATTATGGTTATTTGTCTAACATATTTATGTAAATGGAAATTATTTATGAAGGAAATAGATAACATAATAGAGATCAAATTTAAGAAATGTGGTTGTAGAATATAAGTTTGTTATATTCCTGTTCAAACTGACTATCACACTTTCTAAACAAGTTATCATCACACAATTGTATTCATTAAAAACCAGCATTAATACGGTTTTACAGTAATGATATCCACCGTTTGTAACATTTGTATGTACTTAAACATTGTTACACATACTAGAGGACATAGAAAACACCTACAGTATATGATTATTATTACATGAAAACGAAATAGGAATGATTCCATCACAGATATATCACATCTTTATTACAAAACAAACACTGAACAACTAAAAATATTCCAAAATGTTTAAAACTATGTATTTATATAGTTATTGTTTTTCATGTAAAACACACTTATCTGACGTTTGCGTTTTCTATGTCCTCTAGTATACAACGTGTAGGAACACACACACCCCAGCCTATGAAAACACATACCCCAACCTATGAACACACATACCCCAAGTCTATGAACACACATACCCAAAGTATATGAACACACATACCCCAAGTCTATGAACACACATACCCCCAAGTCTATGAACATACATAGCCCCAAGTCTATGAACACACATATCCCCAAGTCTATGAACACACATACCCCCACTATGACCACATACCCCCAGTCTATGAACACACATACCCCAAAGTCTATGAACACACATACCCCAAAGTCTATGAACACACATACCCCCAAGTCTATGAACACACATACCCCGAAGTCTATGAACACACATATCCCAAAGTCTATGAACACAATAACCCCAAAGTTTATGAACACACATATCCCAGTCTATGAACACACATACCCCAAAGTCTATGAACACACATATCCCAGTTATGAACACACATACCCCAAAGTCTATGAACACACATACCCCAAGTCTATGAACACACATATCCCAGTCTATGAACACACATACCCCCAGTCTATGAACACACACCAACCACCCTACCCCAAAGTCTATGAACACACATACCCCAAAGTCTATGAACACACATACCCCAAAGTCTATGAACACACATACCCCAAAGTCTATGAACACACATACCCCAAAGTCTATGAACACACATACCCCAAAGTATATGAACACACATACCCCAAAGTCTATGAACACACATATCCCAGTCTATGAACACGCATACCCCCAAATCTATGATCACACACCCCAAAGTCTATGAACACACATACCCCAAAGTCTAGTAGTCGGATTGCTGAAGTGTCTGATTCCAACACTGTCTTGAGTATTTCCATGGCACCCAAAGCATTAATAAGATTGTCACTGATCTGTAAATAATGTCTCGGTGTGTAGCCGGCTCATATTACACATAACTGTGGAATCTTATTTCAAATTATTATAATTTAAAATAATATAATATAAAATGAGTTCTTTTAAATCATAAATTAAATGTTATTATAATCATAAAAACATATTCAATTGACAACATAATATTTCAATTTATATTGTTTGTGTGTGTGTGTTTTACGTTTATTTATCGTCGCTACCGGTTGCCCATATGAGCAACGCCTCCTGAAGAGATTAGTCATTTTAGATGTTTGGAGGATAATGCAATGATACAGACAGAGACCCATTCCAGAGGAGTCTGCTCTGGTTCTTTTACGTGCACGGTATATAGCACTGACACGAGACCTCGGTTTAAAGTACCATCTGAAAGACTGTTAATTGTATTTGGGTAAGACGGGGGATCGAACCTGCGATCCCTGGATTATCAGTCCAGCGTGTTAACCACTGGGCTACATATCCGTCTGTATATCGTTTTTAAGTCAATATCTTCAATTTATTAGTCTACCCGTGGACCTTTTTTTTAATTCATTTTTTATTTTATTTCATAAACATTTTTTTATAATAACGAAACATAATAAGGCAGACTACGTCTAGCGACCCGTGGACCATAATGAAACATCATGAGCGCGATGTCAAGATGGCTAGTTTGTTATTATATCCATTGGTCGTACTACATATCTCATTACTGGTGACGGAAAGAGAGAAAGGGCAATGTATGTGGATGTATGTGTCTTGCGGTCATGCTAGCGGGGGTTCGAACTATCGATTACGATACGAACACCCTATGCACTGCACAGCGGATGCTCCGTTATTAATAATGTGTACGTGCCAGTGGCCGAGTGGTTGATGTCGTTCACTTCAAATAACTTGCCCATCGTCGATGTAGGCTCGAATCCCACTGGGGTGTCTAATTATTTCATGTGAAGAAGCGGTAGGTCGGTGGTTCTACCGGGGTGCCAGTCCGTGCCTGTAATATTGCTCGGAGAGGCATCCGGGGTCTTCCGCAACCAATACTAGCTGGAGAGTATGACCACGCTGCTGGTGGCACTTTAAACCCCAATAACTGCGAGTTTTCAACCCCAACAACAAACAAACAAATATTTAAGTGCCGTGAAGCAAGAAAGCAAAAATAAATGATCTTGCAAATAGTGATTCACGAAAATATCAACATGGCCAACGAATCTCAATCTACCCTATATCCTTACCCTTAAAATCTGAAGAGTGTCGTTTAGTGCCATTTGATTGGTCAATATTTTAAGGTCGATATTGGTAATCCTGTTCTTGGACAAGTCCAGTTCTAGAAGTGTTTGGTTGGTAGACAGAGCATTACCTATGGATGCGCAACCTTCTGTGCCAAACCCATTAAAGCTCACATTTAACTTCTTCAAGCTGATATTCTCCTGGAATTGGAACACGTTTTAGACATTCTGTGTCTTCGGTAGTTGTTTTTTATTATTCCTGAAGACGTCAAACACGGACGAAACAATGAATTAAATATATTGTTTAGTATATAATCAGGACGGACGGACAGATGTTGGAGCTCAGGATTATTAAAGGATTTTGTACCTAAGCATTGTATCAACAATTCCTTCTTTGAGCAGTACCTCCTGTCCATTTACAACAGTATAACCATTATTTAATATTGATATATATCAACAATAGGCTACAACAAACTGCTCAATAATGCATCAAATTTGCAAACCTTAATTCCCTGAGCGAGGTGTGATGCACCCTTCTTGCGTATATGATTCCAGCTCACATCTAGTCTTTCTAGTACCTCGTTTGAAGCTGAAAAATATAAACCAGTAGTATGTTAAACAGATCTATTAATAAATATATGAAAAGTAAACTTTAACATGCACATTCGGTGAAAAAAAGCTAATACTTAACTAATTAAACATAATAGCTAGAACACTTGTTATATAGATTCATTAATTGTATAAATCCACTTTTCTACTCTACTAGACAATTCCATATATCGTGGAAGTCGTTATAGCGCAGTGGATGCGCGTTCGCTTCAGGTGCGAAAGGTCCGGAGTTCGAGCCCCGCTGGAGCCGTTACGAGTGTGCCCTTAGGCAAGGCATTTAAATTCCACGTTGCCTCTTCTCTCTCCCTCGTGGCGATGGAAGATTCCATCAGGAATGAGGTCTCGAGAGTGATTAAATATAAGTTGAAAGAACTTGTTTCGCAATCGAGCTAAAATAAAGTTGTTTAAACTATTCCATATATCATCATAGTCCATAATATATTATATATAATTTCTCTACTTTTCAGCTTTATTTTATATATGATATGATGCAAAACATCTTTATATCGTACTTTAAAGCGACACTATATTGGAATAAATGGTGGGGTTTCTTGGTAAGACGTTCCAACTATTTAAAGAATATAATCTTCAATGACTGTAAACAAATCCAAATATTCACATCTAAGCGAAAAATTATCAAATAAACATAGAACCGTCATATCAGCAAACGTATGTAAACAACGCTTAATGTGAATGCGTGACACAATAACGGATGGTGAACAGCTCACTGAGATGTTTGTTCTGATTGTCGATATAGAGCGATGTGTTCCGAATATACGTATCTCGTGGCAAACCGATTCGGGACTGTCGTACTTTCACTTTCAGTTTGTTATATTAAAACGAACTGTATGCCGATTGAAAATAAGTATTCAACTCATAATGAAAGAATATGTCGTCGAATTGCTACTTGTACATATAATTTAAAATGTTATACAATTGTTATTCCATACGATATAGTGTCGCTTTAAACTTTAACGTTTAACGCCATATTCCTCTACAAACTGACAGACACAATTTCCAAAATAGGTGTCATCATACAAATGAATTTGTTACAAAACGAGCATTACGATCAATGCAAGGCCAATAACTCAGGAGTTACCGGCTGATATAGTAAGCACATACTTTGATATACGGATGCGCTGGTTAATCTGTGAGCGCACTGTTAGTGTTTCTGTTCTTAAAATATATACTTATATATGTACGTCGAACGTCATTTTACTCCATGGAAAAGCCAAACCACACATGTTTATTTATACCTATTGCTGAGCCAAATTCGCTCCCTGCGTTTTCTTCAAATTCATTACCCGCAAGAATAAATTCTTTCAAGGTTCTGTTGTCCTGAAATACAGACATAACATACTGTATTAGTGCATATTTTCTTTCATCCCATATTTGTCAAAGATGGGTCTATGATAAGTGTAGGTGTAAGAAAGGAATTGAATACAAACTATTTTGGGGTTTCACAATTTCTAAAATGGTTGTTAGCGTGGATGTGTACGTGTTGCACAACCAGTATTACAAAGGTGTTTAGAAAAGAAACTTTTGAGCGTTTTTAATTCACGCATTAGTCGTTTTCGTCTGCAGGACATATATATCAGTTGAAGATAACTTACATAAATAATGGATGATCTCAATGGGCTATATTAGTGGACGGACTGACAAGTGCTAATACATCAGTTGAAGATAACTTACATAAATAATCTTGGCAAAAATATGGGCATCTGAATCTCTGAATCCATTTTCTGCAAAAAGAAGGACATGAAATATACACGGGTAAGTCTGTGAGAGTTTCACAACGTTATTGAAGGGAAGTAACTACTGTTTCAGCATTCTTGATAAAATAAGGGGAGATAACTGTTATTGAGAAACTGAGAATGTTTCAATATTACTTGATATACCTTTCTCAAATATAAACCAGTATTAGATGCAGGTCAGAAACATAATACGCTCAATAATACAGCATATGCCCTTACTGGATATATCTAAAACATATATAGGACATGTGTAATGGATACAAATACAACCTCGGATATGTCTAAATACCATCTTGTTATGTCTAATATCTCTATTATGTTACTTACATACTCAGTGAATACGTCTAAATTTTTGCATACTCACTGGATACATCTAAAAACTCTATAATATGTCTTATTTATATGTCAATGCAGTTTCCAGTATTTTGATTGGGCAACCATGCCGTAAATAGTTCGTGATAGCTCCAGACTAGCCAGGTATCTACAGCTTAAATTACATACCTCTCGCGATTCTTAATAGTTGCGCATACGGTTGGACGATGAGCAATGTATCTGTACAAGACATTTAAATAAAAGTTTAGGTAAGTGTTCAACATTTGCCTCCATTTAAATATGTTGAATTTCTTAACACACGGTAAGATAAACAGTGAACCACGATATGCAAATCTATTGAACATTTATGGGATCCCAAATCTGAACGTGCCGGTGTCAAGGTAAAAATCACCCATTCATGAAATTACTCAATTGAGGCAGTCGATTGATTGGGTAGAAATGATAAAATCAATACGATGACACTCCTTAAAGTGATTGAAAACATTGTATTTAAGCTGAAGACAATGAGTATATAGTGTTGGTCATGAGTGATAGTCTACTACTGGCCGGAACTCTATACCCATATACCCTGTCAACAAGTCAAATCACAGATAATACTGGATACGTCTAAAACCTCTATAATAGGTCATATATACTACTGGATACATATTACACCTCTATAATAGGTCATATATACTACTGGATACATATTACACCTCTATAATAGGTCATAATTATATACTTACTGGATACGTCTAAAACCTCTATAATAGGTCGTATATACTACTGGATACATATTACACCTCTATAATAGGTCATATATACTACTGGATACATATTACACCTCTATAATAGGTCATATATACTTACTGGATACGTCTAAAACCTCTATAATAGGTCATATATACTTACTGGATACGTCTAAAACCTCTATAATAGGTCATATATACTTACTGGATACATATAACACCTCTATAATAGGTCATATATACTACTGGATACATATTACACCTCTATAATAGGTCATATATACTACTGGATACGTCTAAAACCTCTATAATAGGTCATATATACTTACTGGATACGTCTAAAACCTCTATAATAGGTCATATATACTTACTGGATACATATTACACCTCTATAATAGGTCATATATACTACTGGATACATATTACACCTCTATAATAGGTCATATATACTTACTGGATACATATTACACCTCTATAATAGGTCATATATACTTACTGGATACGTCTAAAACCTCTATAATAGGTCATATATACTACTGGATACATATTACACCTCTATAATAGGTCATATATACTTACTGGATACGTCTAAAACCTCTATAATAGGTCATATATACTACTGGATACATATTACACCTCTATAATAGGTCATATATACTTACTGGATACGTCTAAACCTCTATAATAGGTCATATATACTTACTGGATACATATAACCTCTATAATAGGTCATATATACTACTGGATACGTCTAAAACCTCTATAATAGGTCATATATACTTACTGGATACATAAAACCTCTATAATAGGTCATATATACTACTGGATACGTCTAAAACCTCTATAATAGGTCATATATACTTACTGGATACATATAACACCTCTATAATAGGTCATATATACTACTGGATACATATTACACCTCTATAATAGGTCATATATACTTACTGGATACATATAACACCTCTATAATAGGTCATATATACTACTGGATACATATAAAACCTCTATAATAGGTCATATATACTTACTGGATACATATAACACCTCTATAATAGGTCATATATACTACTGGATACATATAAAACCTCTATAATAGGTCATATATACTTACTGGATACATATAACACCTCTATAATAGGTCATATATACTTACTGGATACGTCTAAAACCTCTATAATAGGTCATATATACTTACTGGATACGTCTAAAACCTCTATAATAGGTCATATATACTACTGGATACATATAACACCTCTATAATAGGTCATATATACTACTGGATACGTCTAAAACCTCTATAATAGGTCATATATACTTACTGGATACGTCTAAAACCTCTATAATAGGTCATATATACTTACTGGATACGTCTAAAACCTCTATAATAGGTCATATATACTTACTGGATACGTCTAAAACCTCTATAATAGGTCATATATACTACTGGATACATATTACACCTCTATAATAGGTCATATATACTTACTGGATACATATAAAACCTCTATAATAGGTCATATATACTACTGGATACATATACACCTCTATAATAGGTCATATATACTACTGGATACATATAACACCTCTATAATAGGTCATATATACTACTGGATACATATAAAACCTCTATAATAGGTCATATATACTACTGGATACATATAACACCTCTATAATAGGTCATATATACTTACTGGATACGTCTAAAACCTCTATAATAGGTCATATATACTACTGGATACATATAACACCTCTATAATAGGTCATATATACTACTGGATACGTCTAAAACCTCTATAATAGGTCATATATACTACTGGATACATATTACACCTCTATAATAGGTCATATATACTACTGGATACATATTACACCTCTATAATAGGTCATATATACTTACTGGATACATATAACACCTCTATAATAGGTCATATATACTACTGGATACATATTACACCTCTATAATAGGTCATATATACTACTGGATACATATTACACCTCTATAATAGGTCATATATACTACTGGATACATATAACACCTCTATAATAGGTCATATATACTACTGGATACATATTACACCTCTATAATAGGTCATATATACTACTGGATACATATAACACCTCTATAATAGGTCATATATACTACTGGATACATATAACACCTCTATAATAGGTCATATATACTACTGGATACATATAACACCTCTATAATAGGTCATATATACTACTGGATACATATAACACCTCTATAATAGGTCATATATACTACTGGATACGTCTAAAACCTCTATAATAGGTCATATATACTTACTGGATACGTCTAAAACCTCTATAATAGGTCATATATACTTACTGGATACGTCTAAAACCTCTATAATAGGTCATATATACTTACTGGATACATATAACACCTCTATAATAGGTCATATATACTTACTGGATACGTCTAAAACCTCTATAATAGGTCATATATACTTACTGGATACGTCTAAAACCTCTATAATAGGTCATATATACTTACTGGATACATATAACACCTCTATAATAGGTCATATATACTTACTGGATACATATAACACCTCTATAATAGGTCATATATACTTACTGGATACGTCTAAAACCTCCATAGTATGGTTATGTGCCATCATCATTCCAATTAGTGTGGCTCCTCGGCTCTCTAGTCTGTTGTCCGCTATGTTCTAATAGATATGTATATATATTTCAGACAATAGTTGGTAGGCTTTCATATATCGCAAGGACAAGCTTATGGTAGTTTGGCCCACGTATCCATGGATAAATAAATATATTTAAACTTGTATCAACTGGAAGTAAACTACTAACAGGATACTTGTTTGTTTCAGTGTATGAATTCGTTTTATTTGACCGAATGAACATTGCAAGCATTATTAATAGCTTTCTATGTTCATGAGTGAAATATTATTCGATCATTCACTTAAATAAACAAAATAATATTTTTTATTTCGGACTGTTTTTATGATAGCAAGCGATGCAACCTTGCTCTAAACGGCGAATATCGTGTTTAGACGACCATAAATGACGTCATATAATACGTCTTAAAAACGTCACTGACAACCTGAATCTGAAATGTTCGCGTTCACCATAGTTCAACATGCAGCGGCCAGGTACCACACGTGCAAAGAAATGAGAAATAATAATTAATGTGCTCATCCACTGCTTTCAACAAGTGGAATAATAAATTTTATTTCATTAATAAATTCATAAATTTCACTGGAAAGCATAAGATATAAAAAGAGATATGATCTTTTTTCATTGTTCTCACCAGATATGTGATATGCATGTTATCGGAAACGGATTCTTTGATACTGGCTAGACCTAAAGGCGTAATGGCGTTTCCCTCTATGTCCACATAGGATGTCACTGTATCCAGCTGCAAAACATGTACACAAGTGTAAAACAATTTATTGTTGTGTTTTAAAACTTTTAAATGAATCTTTACATTGACCTTTCAAATGATGTGTCGTTCTGAACGCCGGAATTAACAACTTAGGCCTACGAGCTGCGTGGTTAATTCCTACTCGGATTTTTTTTTAATTTAAGTTTATTTAACGTCGCTACCAGTTTCCCGTTTGAGCGACGGGCAGTTTACCTAACAACACCTTTCCTGGGCCGGCTCCAGCGGTTAACCAATACTTGGTGCACCAACCTCCGTAAGAAACTGCCAACTTTTTCATATAAATGAGACACGGTCTGAGCGGGGCTCGAACCCATGACCATCAGATATGATAAGTTACAGTGATATACAAGTCAGCGACCGTAACCACTCGACCACGGAGGCGGACTCCTACTCGGTTGAACTCATAACCATGCTTTATTATTGGAAGTCGTGATAGGGAAGTGGTAGCTCGTTCGTTTCAAGTGCGAAAAGACCAGACTTCGCGCCCAGTTGTAGCCGTTACCAGTGTGCCCTTAGGCATGGCATTTAAATTCCACATTGCCTCTCTCTCCCTGGTGGCGATTGATTTCATCATGAATGAGGTCTCGAGAGCAAGCAACTTAATGATGTAAGAACTTGTTTCGCAATCGAGCTAAATTAAATGTACATAAGCGAAACCCACACAGGATGGCAATAGTCTCTCATGACAGATGAAAATAGATTGATAATGGCTTGATGAGATACCAAAATGATTGTCTCTAACGAGTTTGAAGAGGCGGTTTATATTCGGAAGTGATCCTTATCATAGAGTGGACTATTCGTTTATATGTCTTACCGGTAGTACATTTTATTATAACACAAATATCCATACACAACGTACATGAACAGGTGATGAATTGGAAGAAAACAAGGTTTGGAAATTTACATCCAAATATGATAATATAAAATCAAAATATACAATGTGTTCAGTCAGAAATGGCATTGTTGGTGACAAACGTCATTGTTTTGAATTCAAACGCCGGCTTTCACTACAAGAATACAGTAGATCATTGATCCCATATATATATAATGTTCCAGGTGTAAGTATACATACCAACAGTGCAGAGGCAAGGGCCTGTGTCATGACTGGTCCTACGTTGTAATGTTTCAGGTGTAACTATACATACCAACAGCGCAGAGGCAAGGGCCTGTGTCATGACTGGTCCTACGTTGTAATGTTTCAGGTGTAACTATACATACCAACAGCGCAGCGACAAGAGCCTGTTTCCTGGTTGGTCATAAGTTGTAATGTTTCAGGTGTAACTATACATACCAACAGCGCAGCGGCAAGAGCCTGTTTCCTGGTTGGTCATAAGTTGTAATGTTTCAGATGTAGCTATACATACCAACAGCGCAGCGGCAAGAGCCTGTGTCCCGGTTGGTCCTAAGTTGTAATGTTTCAGCTTCAGAACATTTCTTGTCGGGTTTTTGAGATATGCGCTCACAGGGATCACCTATGTATTAAAACAAAGTGTGTAACATACATTGACAACGAAATTACAACCTTTTTAAAAAGTGTGACTATCATTTTAGCAGGATTATGACGTAATAATTAATATGCATTGCATGATGACTGTGTTTGATATTATGTCTTGCTATTGTATGCTCGTGGGAGGACAGAAACTTGGTTTTGTTGCGTGTTTGCGATTCCTGTCTCATGTTAAATTACCATTCGTGGCAAGATTACCCAAATAGATCCAACACGAAACATCGTCCAAAGTCCCGATAAAGAACAATGCTACATGCGAATGCAAGTGTCCATTAGACAGGGAGCTGTTTCCGAAGGTGGGTTGTTTTATTGGCCATTGAGTATGTATCTTAGTCAACAGTTTGGAATTACTGGGCAAAATTGTGTTTTTATGTTGATGTAAATAAGAGATGAAGCCAAAATCATATTTAGGACAGGTACATCGCTGTCTGTATGTTTGTTTTTGTGTGTTTACGGTCCCAACAATAGCTTAGGTTATGCGGTGTGTAACAAAATATCGATATGTTACCAATAATGTATCTCGAAAGAGGGAATTCCAATAATGTCTAATAATAGCTTGAATGTATTATTCTATTGATATGTTGCTATTGACAGTGTCGTACTTGTCAAGGAAAAGTGACATGTTCCCGCCATGTGAGGGGATAAGGCCGATGCATACATAGAGTACAGATGGTGGACTACTTGGGAATATAGAAAGGATATGTATTGTATACGAAGGATACGGCAGTAGAATAGAGGACTATTTACTAGATGATGCAATTGCTTATATTGTGATTTGCTAGAACGTTAATGGGAAACCACTGGAATAATAGGTTATTAGAGAAGCATTGTGCATGTACGTTGTTTATATATTCTGAATATGTATAGATGTTGTTCATGTAATAAAACCATCTGTAGATCACTGCAAAGTATTATATGATTATTGAGACTATCACTATTTATGATATCACGAGCTCCTATTCCCCCCCCCCCCTACTCACATTGGAGAAGTATTGCAGGCACGGGCGGGTACTCGGGTAGATCCAACTACTATCACCCGTATCTTACCCAAACAATATTAACAGTATTTCACAAGGGACTTTAAACCGAGGTCTCGTGCCGATGCTTTACACCGTACACGTAATAGAACCCGAGGAGACTTTGGAATGGGTCTATGTCTGTATCATTGCACTGTCCTCCAATTTCTAAATTGACTGATCTCTTCAGGAAACATCGCTCACATGGGCAACTGGTGCCGACGATAATAAATGCAAACCACTCCGGACTTCATGGAGATTATTGCGGAACCATGTCATCACAATCGAACAACAGACTATGACCACACAATTATTATCACGACTGATATTCTCAGAAAACATGAATCAACAACAATACCTTTAATCGTTCGCATTCCCTCAGATACAGTTTAATTTTGATGTCATGTGGGTCCCAGTATGTCCGTGGTGGATCTGAAACGGAAACCAGTATTGATCATACCGTCTAAATCAATTATAATAAAATCATATATTCTTAAAACTACTGGAAGTGCCGGCGGGAGACTAGAATGAGACACAAACATACGATTCATAACATATTAACGAGGTAACAAGGTGACCCAATAACAATACACAATAATAAAATGACGCACATAAACACAGACGGATATGTAGTCCAGTCGGGAAGGGCCGTAACTAATGGTGCTAGAACTTGTGGCCCGACCCGTTTGCTTTTCTATAATTTGTCATGTTTGTATTCACATGTATATATGTAAAAAAACTAATCGAGCAATAAAATATGATTAAACACTAGACGGATCTGTAGTCCAGTGGTTAACACGGTGGACTCGTAATCCAGGGATCGCAGGTTCGATCCCCCGTTAAACCGAGGTCTCGTGTCGGTGCTTTACACCGTGCACGTAAATGAACCAGAGGAGACTCTGGAATGGGTCTCTTTCTGTATCATTGCACTATCCTCCCAAATCTAAAATGACTAATCTCTTCAGGAGGCGTCGCTCATATGGGTAACCGGTAGCGACGATACATAAACGTAAAACACACACACACACACACACATAAACACGAGTTATAACACATTCACATGGTGAAGAGAAACATGAACCAAAACAAAACACGAATCACGACACTCTTGTATGCTGAACAAAACCATAAAGACAGAAATACTATAGACGTACTGAAACACACATAATTACACACCTGCATCGTCAACAATTACATGAATCGAGACTAAAGTAAAGAACAGAAAAACGAATCAAGACACACCAATATATGCAGCACAAGCATGAACTAAGACTAAATCGAAATACAGAAACATGAACAACGACAAACTAACATCGTGAAGAAACATCAGAACCAAGATTAACGATAGGAATAACAACACATGGACCGAGAGCATCTTGATAGCACAAACGTTAATTATATCACACAAACGATGTTAGCAAAAATATGAATTAACACAAACATGGGGAACATAAATTAGAAATAAGAAACTCGAAGAGCAGAAAGAACAACTACGATTCACAGCTCAAGATGAAAAGGAACACAAATACAATTAACTGAGAGAAACGAAGTAGGTAGTGTAAGGAACCCATATAACACAATAAATAACAATGCCGTGAAAAATGTAACATAGTCACGTGTGTGCATACGACAATGTGCATGTATACTGATTTCGTTAATTGGTGCATTGATGAATTCTCGTCAGTAGTTAGTACATAATTTACATGTGTTGTACTTTAAATATATTCAGAGGGTTGGTTTCCAATATACAAATATCACACAAATTAGTGTGTAGCGTAATTGCACAATGGATTGACAATCACATTATGCTGATGATACCATTATGACTGAATATAATCGGTTACAGGACACAGATTACCAATCAACTGATTTTAGTTCAAGAATAATTAGCCTAGTGAATTCTGATAGACTTTCAGAATGAGTATGTATATGTTATATAGCAGGCTGAATGTCTTGATGAATTGATTAGTAATATTTCTTAATAGGGGATATAAAATAGTGCGCACTCTCCGTAATTTCAAATGGGACTTTAAACCGAGATCTCGTGTCGGTGCTATGCACCGTGCACGTAAGCGAACCAGAGGATACTATAGAATGTGTATGTGTCCGTATCATTGCACTATCCTCCGAACATCTAAAATGACTAACCTCTTCATGAGGCGTGGCTCATTTTGACTACCGGTAGCGACGATAAATAAACGTAACACACACACTCACTAATTGGAGAGAATCCAGACTTTATATTACGGTGGCTTGTTAGAATGATGTAGGTCCTATGCATTCCAAAATTAATAATAATTAAAAGTTTCCTTTATTAATATTTGCTGTTTGTGGACTTTTCCCATTAACGATAACGGAGATCCAGTGTATGCAGGACCACACCATCCCCTACGCTGCATACCCAGGAATATGCTGCGAATAATGGCAGACACACGAATCGTATCTAAAGTGCGGACAAGAACTTCCAATAAAATAAAGAAAGGAATTAAAAGTTGCAACTAACATGATAAACACGAATGAAACACAAATATAAAAATAATAAACGTGAGAAACAGAAATGCGAATAAAATTTAAAGCATGAATCAAAACTGCTGTAAGGTGACAAACTTGTTGCGCGGTAGCTTCAATAATTAATTTATAGTTAGTGCGGATTCCATTGTCTTTGCTATTTATTAGTTGCCTACACAGGCTACAGGTATAGATAGCTTAGTCGGTGCCGATTGATCATTCTGTAGTATTTGTTACATATTATAGATGCATACAGTTATTGATTGTAGTGTAAACTTTGATAGGGGTGCCTCCGCGGCCGAGTGGTTATGGGCACTGACTTCCAATTGCATGCCCTTCATCGCTGTAGGTTCGAATTCAACTGTGGGTATTGATTTATTTCATATGAGGAAGCTCTCTAGTTGGCTTGAGGAAGGTCGATGGTTCTACCCTGGTCCGTCCGTCCGTGCCTGAATTGATCGTCGGAAAGGCATGCGGGGTCTCTCCACGACTAATAACGAGTTTACGCAACAAAATAAGGAGCTTATTACGAGTAATGTGGCATTATGTGAATATGTGCGTGATTGTAAATCTGGCAGGTCAAATGGCTAACTAAACCATGTTTAGAATAGAAGACATGGCATGTACTTTTTTCACCCAATGTGTCGATTTCAACCGTTAGTACATGTATATTATAATATAATGGAGACATCATATAGTACATTATTTACTGATTTTAAGATATGGCAACACGGTGACACATTATCTACACATGTATATCATTTACAGCTAGTAGAAACTTCATGGACTGTTATCAGGTATGTAACAGTGTAATGTTTGGAATGCGGTACAGTGGTGGATGGTTGGAGTTGAGATCAAACTGGTTCATTTCTGCAGATATGACGACTATTCAATAATGAACATTTGACCCAGTTGTACATGTACATTAAATTTGGTAATTCAATAACAAATGTATCCAATCATTCTTGCACTTTTTCCACCTGAATTTAATGAAGGGGTTGCTTATGATAGTTTTGCACTCAGCCCTCGAAATATATACGTTTAGAATATTTTAAGATTAACCTCTAACATGATTAATATAGTAAACATATATACAGTCTGCAACCGTTATGTCGAATTCCGTCTGACCGAACAAAATACTTCGACATAACCGAAGTTTGACTTCAATATAAATCGAAATTCGATATAAACGGAGTCAGTTATATGTAAAATGATAGTGTCTGAAACGGGACTTTGATCCGACTTCGAGATAACCGGATAATTCGACATAACCGACTTGGACATAACGGATGTAGACTGTATATGCTTCTATTAGTAAGCACGCTTTAGTAATACCTAATAGGGACAATGTATGTCAGAGAAGTGTAAATGCAATACAAGATTGGTTAGTAATTATTGTTTGTTATTTAAGCTTAAACTTTATTTATGTTACAACGATTGCGAAGCAATTTTCAACAACTTATATTAATCACTCTCGTTGGCGCGGATGAAAGCGTAAATGTGGTCATTCGTGTGGCAGGAAACCGGAGTACCCGGAGAAAACCCACCTGTCCGATCTGGCGACCACCGTACCATCTCACATACTTCCCGATCCGAGGAACGAACCAGGGTTGCATTAGTGAGAACCACTGCGCTAATCGAACAGCCGTATTATTATTATATTCATTTGTTTGTAAACTGTACAAGTTTGTGTTTTAATAAATAAACGGTTCATCTCTTTTATCTCATTAAATACCTTCCAGTAACGTCTCCTGCCTGTGCAACGTTGGCCTCACACTTAATGTATCAGGTTTAGCCATTGTACCGTATCCTTTATGAAATCAAAACTTCCAAGCCATTGAAATACCCTATTCCATGTTTTCCACTTTTGAACGTGCTTCTATATTTTCATTAATATTCCATCGCATCAGATTCATGGTCAATTATATCTTGAACCCGTTCTTGTGTATTGTTTATAAATGACCGTATATACGTTAATTAGCTATATTGCAATATATCCATGCATGTTTACATCCAGTCGTTCATTGGCAAAGCATCTATTTAACGATTAAGCTGAACGTTTGTTAAATTCTAAAACAAATAGAGAAATTGTTGAGTTAGCAGATCAATGCTTATATTATAAGATGGCAAAGAATTGGCGGTGGGAGATCATGTATTGTTACCAGTTGAAAAGGCGTAACCTGATACGAGGTGTAACATTGTTTCAAACACTGGTCGGGTTGATACTGATCATACAGAGTTTAATAGTGTGGGCCAAACATATTTACCAAACGTTGTCAGTGTGGTTTTGCACCAACCAAGTCAAGTCAAGTCAAAGTTAAAAATGTTAAACATGTACATGTCCATCGCCAAGAAACATGTTTGGTGGTTACATACAAAGCTTACAGAAAAGCATGATATTATATAAGGTTTGAGTAAGCATAGCATTAACATTAACGAAATATATTCAATTTGTTGTTTAACAATATAGTTGGTATTCAATGATTCAACCGCTAGTCTAAATGTGAGATTTATTCAAAATGGTTCTCTGGTCTTAAATATATAATAAATTAAATAATTAATCATGTTAATGATGTTTACTATTATTAGAGCTTTTATGAGCTATTTTAAGCTTTATACATTATAAGTATTTAGATGAATTATATCTGATTGTAATATCTAGTCTCCTGTAACTCAATGTTTGACTGGCAGCATACATTATGCTGTTATGTTTTATATATATGTACATGCTTGTATTGTATATATGCTGATGAGACTGAAATAAACTATATATATCTTTGTTTTAGCTAAAGTCATGTTCCTGTTCAAACTGACTCACACTTTCTAAAACATATCTTATACAGCTATAGTTGTTACTAAACTAAGCTAAGGCCCTGTCCCCCATATGTACACACCCTTGTAAATCACTGTCCCCCATATGTACACACCCTTGTAAATCACTGTCCCCCATATGTACACACCCTTGTAAATCACTGTCCCCCATATGTACACACCCTTGTAAATCACTGTCCCCCATATGTACACAACCTTGTAAATCACTGTCCCCCATATGTACACACCCTTGTAAATCACTGTCCCCCATATGTACACACCCTTGTAAATCACTGTCCCCCATGTGTACACACCCTTGTAAATCACTGTCCCCCATATGTACACACCCTTGTAAATCACTGTCCCCCATATGTACACACCCTTGTAAATCACTGTCCCCCATGTGTACACACCCTTGCATAATATTGTGCTACATTTCATGTCATGTTGTTACCTTGTACTGTAGCCTGACATTGAATAAATGTAAATGTTGTTGTTGTTGTTACTAAATTAGTATCAACCAAGTGTTGCAGAAACGAAATCAAACCTGTTTAACATTATCAATGACCCTAATAAAATTAACAGACTCGTGTCGGTGCTTTACATCGTGCATGTAAAAGAACCAGAGGAGATTCTTGAATGTTCATCTGTCTGTATCATTGCACTATCCTCCAGCAATCTAAAATGACTAATCTCTTCAGGAGGCGTCGCTCATATGTGTAACCGGTAGCGACGATAAATAAACGTAAAACAGCACGCACGCACGCACGCACGCACGCAAGCAAGCAAGCACGCACGCACGCACGCACGCACAGTGAATGAGGCGTATCTATACTTCTGCAGGGACTTCGTAGGACACTTATTATGACGGCCTTTTCCTCAAATACTATTATAGAGTACAACAGGCTTATAAGAAACGTGAAATTTGATGTAAAATTGAGAAGAGTCTTTTCAATAAAAAGACAGGTGGCTATATCAAATGTAACTTAACACACTGAAGAATATTCATGACATTGGTCTACATACACGAACGTGGCGTATTGATAGTGTTAGTTTATACAAATTTATTTTAGCTCGATTGCGAAACAAGTTCTTACAACTTATATTAATCACTCTCGAGACCTCATTCCTGATGGAATCCATCGCCACGAGGGAGAGAGAAGAAGCAACGTGGAAATTAAATGCCTTGCAACTCGGGTTCGTTCCGCGGACTTGGAAGTATGTAAGATAGTCCGGTGCATTGTCGCCATATCGGGCATATGGGTATTCTCCCACACGAATGACTACACACACGTTATCACCCACGCCAACGAGAGTGATTAATATAAGTTGCTGCAGCTTGTTTCGCAATCGTTATATATATAAAAAAGTTTATACTAACCGTTTACTGCATCGAGATCATGATTTTGAAAATGTAAGATGGATGCAGAATTTGTTGTGTCAACACGTGTATAATGTTTAAAACATCATATTTGACCCTTAAATACAAACAAATTGAAAACGATAATATTTTCGACGCAATATTAATATTTTATTGATGAAATGAAATACCATAATTAGTATCCGCATCCGACCAGTTAATGTCGTTGGTAACTGTCGGATTGCGCTTTTGGATGCAGTCCAGAAACTCTGTATCTGCTTGTCTAAGTGCTGCATCATTAGTGGCTTCACTGTGCAAGTTGTTTGGATAGTGGCTGATTTTTTGTCGTCTGCAGTGACTCCTGGGACGTGTTCCAACATTGGCCATTGCTGCAGTTTGATGACAAAATCAAGAACAAGGATACAACTACAGTCAAACTTGTCTTAAGCAGCCAGCAAAGGGAATCACAGAAAGTGGCTGCTTAGCAAGGGTGGCTGTTTAATAGAGGTCAAATGTATAATAAAACAACATATTGGGAATCTGGAAACTGGCTGCTTAATATAGGTTGGCTGCTTAATGGAGGTGGCCACTATCACAGGTTTGACTGTACATCTCGTAGCATTAATGTGGTTTACCAGACAACGGTTATTGACTCCGTATACAAGATCACGGACCAAATCAGTTTGTGATATGTGTGGAGTTCATGTTCGTTGAAAGTACAGCGTATGGCACCAAATGGCTCTGCGTAAATTTTGGTTTCACTTATCATATCTTTTATAAATACATGTAGGAACCATTGACACCTGGTACTTGGGCAATATCATATTCCCTGTGTAATATAAAAACAATGGCACGTTTACGTTTATTTATCGTCGCTACCGGTTGCCCATATGAGCGACGACTCATGAAGAGATTAGTCATCTTAGATTGTTGGAGGATAGTGCAATGATACAGACAGATATCCATTCCAGAGTCTCCTCTGGTTCTTTTACGTGCACGGTGTAAAGCACGGGCACGAGACCTCGGTTTAAAGTACAACTGAAAGACTGTTTATTTTATTATGGTGAGACGGGGGATCGAACCTGCGATCCCTGGATTACCAGTCCAGCGTGTTACCACTGGACTACAGATCCGCCTGTTTTTAATTTCTCATGTTATTGTAAACATGCAATCTGAGATTAGCCTGGGTTCCAGTCTCTGAGATTAACCTGGGTTCCAGTCTCTGAGAATAGCCTGGGTTCCAGTCTCTGAGATTAGCCTGTGTTCCAGTCTCTGAAAATAGCCTGGGTTCCAGTCTCTGAGATTAGCCTGGGTTCCAGTCTCTGAGATTAACCTGGGTTCCAGTCTCTGAGATTAACCTGGGTTCCAGTCTCTGAGATTAACCTGGGTTCCAGTCTCTGAGATTAACATGGGTTCCAGTCTCTGAGATTAGCCTGGGTTCCAGTCTCTGAGATTAACCTGGGTTCCAGTCTCTGAGATTAACCTGGGTTCCAGTCTCTGAGATTAACCTGGGTTCCAGTCTCTGAGATTAACCTGGGTTCCAGTCTCTTAGATTAGCCTGTGTTCCAGTCTCTGAGAATAGCCTGGGTTCCAGTCTCTGAGATTAGCCTGGGTTCCAGTCTCAGAGATTAGCCTGGGTTCCAGTCTCAGAGATTAGCCTGGGTTCCAGCCTCTGAGATTAGCCTGGGATCCAGCCTCTGAGATTAGCCTGGGATCCAGTCTCTGAGATTAGCCTGGGTTCCAATCTCTGAGATTAGCCTGGGTTCCAGTCTCAGATATTAGCCTGGGTTCCAGTCTCTGAAATTAGTCTGGGTTCCAGCCTCTGAGATTAGTCTGGGTTCCAGCCTCTGAGATTAGTCTGGGTTCCAGCCTCTGAGATTAGCCTGGGTTCCAGTCTCTGAGATTAGCCTGGGTTCCAGCCTCTGAGATTAGCCTGGGTTCCAGTCTCTGAGATTAGTCTGGGTTCCAGCCTCTGAGAATAGCCTGGGTTCCAGCCTCTGTGATTAGCCTGGGTTCCTGTCTCAGAGATTAGCCTGGGTTCCAGTCTCTGAGATTAGCCTGGGTTCCAATCTCTGAGATTAGCCTGGGTTCCAGTCTCTGAGATTAGCCTGGGTTCCAGTCTCTGAGATTAGCCTGGGTTCCAACCTCTGAGATTAGCCTGGGTTCCAGCCTCTGAGATTAGCCTGGGTTCCAGTCTCTGAGATTAACCTGGGTTCCAGTCTCTGAGATTAGCCTGGGTTCCAGTCTCTGAGATTAACCTGTGTTCCAGTCTCTGAGATTAACCTGGGTTCCAGTCTCTGAGATTAACCTGGGTTCCAGTCTCTGAGATTAGCCTGGGTTCCAATCTCTGAGATTAACCTGGGTTCCAGTCTCTGAGATTAACCTGTGTTCCAGTCTCTGAGATTAACCTGGGTTCCAGTCTCTGAGATTAACCTGGGTTCCAGTCTCTGAGATTAACCTGGGTTCCAGTCTCTGAAATTAGCCTGTGTTCCAGTCTCTCCAGTCCCAGCTGTAGCCGTTACGATTGTGCTCTCGGGCAAGGCATTTAAATTCCACCTTGCTTCTTCTCTTTCCCTCGTGGCGATGGATTCCATCAGGAATAAGGCTTCGAAAGTTGTAAGATATAAATTGTGAAAAGTAGTTTCGCAATCGAGCTAAAGTAAATGTGCATAAACTAAACTAATTACGATCGCGTGCATGAATAGATGATGACAAGTAAGAACATTACACACAAGTAGATTATACTTATGGTGTAGAATGGAAACAAATAATGTGTACAGTTATTATTAATATTACAAGTCATAATATTTGCGACACATCGTTTCACATAAACCTGGTACAATTACAATTACTTGGTAATGGACTCATCACTCTTTCGCGTATCCCTGAAAATAAATGAATAAAAAGGTTTTTCACTCGACTTGATATGCATATAGGATTACACCTGGTTGACTACAGTCAAACCTGTCTTAAGCAGCCAGCCAAGGGAATCACAGAAAGTGGCTGCTTAACACATGTGGTTGCTTAATAGAGGTCAAATGTATAATAAAACAACATATTGGGAATCTGGAAACTGGCTGCTTAACACAGGTGGCTGCTTAATGGAGGTGACCACAAACACAGGTTTGACTGTATACCATCTGTGTTTTCTGTCGATGATTTAGTAAAATTATAACGTGAAGCACATTACCGTTGTCACGTGCACATTAAAACTAAATCCCTAGCGTTCAGTAAGCTGACACAGCCGTAATTACATTAAATGTGTTGTTTTGTATGGTCATCTAAAACTGTCGCTGTTGCCCATTGGCCTATGCATTTTAAATTAAATGAATCTGTTGGCTCAGATTATTCAAAACATCCGTGCGTTCATCATCGATTCGTTAATTAATAATTACACAATCCTTGTCTAACACCTTGGATAAACTTAAAACAAATAGCGATAGTGCACTTGGTCCTATATTATCTCTGTTCTTGGTCGATTTTGGTGTTAAAGGACAGCTTTTCTATACGATATGTTACCCCTCTATTGAGGGTAATTGGCGTAGCGATCAATTTGGTATTAAATCTTATCATATTTAGAGTGGTATTATTTTGGAATTTATTTATCGTCCTTGTAATACTCTTATCTGTTGAACATTGATCTTAATGTGTCTGATTAAATCTGTTGTTGAATGATATAAAGTAATTATTCAAGGGTCAGGTTTCCCTGTTACGGTAAGGACATATATCACTAGACCTAACTCCAACGCACACCAATATGGGGCGCCGTTTTGCTATTTATTAAGTATATATGGATCTTCCGATTTATGGATATCCATAATTCCATTTTTCGATAACCATAATTCAATTATTGGATATCCATAATTCGATATATGGATATCCATAATTCCAAGCTATTTTTGGATATCCATAATTCGATTTTTGGATATTCATAATTCGATATATGGATATCTATAGTGCCAAGCTATTTATGGATATCCATAATTCTATTTTTGGATATTCATAATTCGATATATGGATATCTATAATTCCAAGCTATTTATGGATATCCATAATTCTATTATTGGATATTCATAATTCGATATATGGATATCTATAATTCCAAGCTATTTATGGATATCCATAATTCTATTATTGGATATTCATAATTCGATATATGGATATCTATAGTGCCAAGCTATTTATGGATATCCATAATTCTATTATTGGATATTCATAATTCGATATATGGATATCACTAATTCCAGGGACGCCGTTTTGCTATTTATTCAGCATTTATGGATATCCAAAAATCTAATTATGAATATCCAAAAATCGAATTATGGATATCCAATAATCGAATTATGGATATCCAATAATCTATTTATGGATATCCAAAAATCGAATGATAGATATCCATAAATGCTGAATAAATAGCAAAACGTCGCACCTGGAATTATGGATAGCAAGCTGGATAGCTTTCTCACATGAAATAATTCGAAAGAAAGGAATTACAGTCTACATCCGTTATGTCGAATTCCGTCGGACCAAACAAAATACTTTGACATAACCGAAGTTTGACGTAAAAATGTTTTTTATATAAACGGAGCCAGTTATATGCAAAATGATAGTGTCTGAAACGGGACTTTGATCCGACTTCGAGATAACCGGATAATTCGACATAACCGACGTTGACATAACGGGTGTAGACTGTAGTATAAGCATATTAATATGCATGCTTTCTAGTCCATATATTTCCTTTTGCAGCACACTATTCTTGTCTGATGTTATTTTCTTAATACAGATACGTTTAACCTAATATACAAATGCCACAACGCATAAGACAATATTCACAATATTAACAAACAGTCCTGCTTTATTGATGTGAGTTATGGCATAACTATTTTGCTTTAATGCTTGTGTATTTTGGTCTATAATCAAGTGTCAAAAGTGTTAAGTGTAGCAATTATTGGACGTGATACCATCAGTATTGCAATGAGAAACATCTGTAATTTTCTATTACCTCCATTGGCAGATAAAGTCTGATTTATTCCAAAATGTGAATAGGTCCTTTCAGTTAGAATCCTTTGTTTTTACAGTTGTTCCCTAACCAGATTTAGGGTCAGACGGAGGATCGAACCTACGGTCCATGGATTCGCATTCTAATGTGTTTAACCACTGGATTACTGACCCGTCTACCGGTCTGATATGCTCCCTCCCCTCCTAGTACTTGTAACTAGACATCATACAGACGGATCTGTAGTCCGGTGGTAACACGCTGGATTGGTAATCCAGTGATCGCAGGTTCGATTCGATCCCCCATCTGACACTAAAAAAATTAACAGTCCTTCAGATGGGACATTAAACCGATATCTCGTGTCGGTGCTTTACACCATGCACGTAAAAGAACCAGAGGAGACTCTGGAATGGGTATCTGTCTGTATCATTGCACTATCCTCTAAAAATCTAAAATGACTAATCTCTTCAGGAGGCGTCGCTCATATGGGCAACCGGTACCGACGATAAGTAAACGTAAAACACAGACACACATCATTTGCTTACTTATGGCGAGTCAGATCATTATCTCTGCAGACGTCAATTTATCGGCCTGTTTCTGTTCGTATTAAAATCAATTTAAGTGACTGTGAGGTATTGAAGATCTATCTTCTTTGCTTGGTCCATCTTCCTACTGCCTAAATAACCGAGTTTTGTCATATACGATAAAAAGAAGAGCTGAACAGAAACCATTCGCTGTTCTTACCTTGGTGCACCGGAGGCGGGCACTGTATATAAAAAATAGTTTGTGTAACACTGTATGGGCCGCCTACGTGGTCGAGTGGTTACGGTCGCTGACTTGTATACCACTGTAACCTATCATCACTGATGGTCACTGGTTTTTGAGCCCCGCTCAGACCGTGTCTCTTTATCTGAAAACGTAGTCAGTTTCTAACGGAGGTTAGTGCACCAAGTACTGGTTAACCGATGGAGCATGTTCAGGAAAGATGCTGTATTGTAAAATCTCCGTCTCTCAAATGGGCAACCGGTAGCGACGTTAAATAAACATAAATAAAGAAACATTACATACAGTGTGGACGTGCCTATCTGAGGACGACTGGTAGCACCTCTCCATTGAAGCTGACAATGGTTGTGTAGCTTACCACTGACTGTGGAAGTCGTGATAGCGTAGTGGATGCGCGTTCGCTTCAGGTGCGAAAGGTCCGGAGTTCGAGCCCCGCTGGAGCCGTTACGATTGTGTCCTTAGGCAAGGCATTTAAATTCTACGTTGCCTCTTCTCTCCCTCGTGGCGATGGATTCCATCAGGAATGAGGTCTCGAGAGCGATTTATATAAGTTGAAAGAACTTGTTTCGCAATCGAGCTAAAATAAATTTGTATAAACAAACAAACTACCACTGACTGGAGAATGCTGCCCCAGAATTGGAAGAAGAATCTCTGTTAACATAGAGTCACAACAAACCTAGCAGGTAGGTGAATACATGGTATCCAACAGAACTAACCAGTTTGAGTCGGGGACATCAACTAGCCTGCACACGATTCTATACACCATCGTTACCTTCGCATGTGCTCAACGTGCCTGGAGCGTCGGTCACTGGGAACCCGACTCCACATTCCCACGCCAGGTAAAAATAGGCATAATAAGCTCTTCTTGTCAGCGATTTTTAATTCTAGTAATATTTGCATATGCAATCGCCAACAGTTGTAAAATTAAGTACACATGCTCAAAGTCCAATAAATCTACAAGCGGTCAGTTAATAGGTACAAGTGGATAATGTACCAACGTGTCTTATGACTTGTTTGCAACTATTAATGTGATTGTATTCCATTTACTTCAATGCAACTACCCAAGCGTGCCTGTGAATCAACAAACATTCGCCACATTTTCCAGGTATCTCCTGAATTTTCCAGGCCAATCATAGGGTAATACAATCGTGTTCAGTTCAAAATTATAATAAATTGTTTCTTGAAGATAAAAATAAGCTGCTATAGCTGCAATATTTTTCTGATAAGCATTACGCTGCAAACAGAATGAAGCAATGGTACTTTACAGTATCAAAGTCAGGAAATTGTGATAGCGCAGTAGTAGAATGTTCGCTTCAAGTGCGTGTGGCGGCCCGGAGTTCGCGCACCGTTGGAGCCGTTATGATTGTGTCCTTAGGCAAGGCATTTGAATTCCACATTGCCACGTCTCTCTCCCTCATGGTGATGGATTCCGTCAGTAATGAGGTCTTGAGAGTAATTAATCTAAGTTGTAACTTTACAACGATTGCGAAGCAAATTCTAACAACTTATATTAATCACTCTTGTTGGCGAGGATGAAAGCGTAAATGTGGGAGGAAAAGAGTACCCGGAGAAATCCCACATGTCCGATCTGGCAACCATCGTACCATCTCACATCCTTCCTGGTCCGAGGATCGAACCCAGGTTACATTGGTGAGAAGCGAGCGCGCTAACCACTGCGCTAATCAGACACGTTGTAAGAACTTGTTTCGCAAGTGAGCTAAACTAAATGTGTATAAATTAAAGTCAGGAAGGCAAGAAGGAAAAACAAAGAAACAATATCAATATGAATAACATTTTATTAAGTCAGTTATTGTTTTTTTACAATAATTCCTACTGACAGTCTCAAATAATTATTTAACATATGAAATAGAAAAATGGATCATCTTGTATAAAATGCATTAGCACAGGACATACAAGACGATCACATATACACAATTATCAAAATCATGTCTAAAATAAACAGTTCATATAGAAATCAGCATTCGCAAATATCTAATATTAATTACATAAATAAAACCAGCAACACTACATTAAATCCATTATTTACCAGTTATTAGATGGCAATAGATCCAGAGAGAATGCCATAAATAATGAACAAAAGTTCCAGTATTGCCATAAATTATGAATAAAAGTTCCAGTATTTCTATAAATTATGAATAAAAGTTCCAGTATTTCTATAAATTATGAATAAAAGTTCCAGTATTTCTATAAATTATGAATAAAAGTTCCAGTATTTCTATAAATTATGAATAAAAGTTCCAGTATTGCCATAAATTATGAATAAAAGTTCCAGTATTGCCATAAATTATGAATAAAAGTTCCAGTATTGCCATAAATTATTAATAAAAGTTCCAGTATTTCTATAAATTATGAATAAAAATTCCAATATTTCATAAATTATAAATAAAAGTTCCAGTATTGCTGAATGTAGTCGACAAATAAATTTCAAGAGCATGTTTCCATTGTCTATATCCAACTAAACCGTTGCATTGTTAATGATACATCTGTATATTGATGATAAGATGGCGGTTGGTATAGCTAACTGCAAAGGTTGAACTAGATGGCGATTTGATAGAGGTAATGAGCTCAGTGGATGAGTTTATTCATATAGACGTTATATAGAAAATAATTCACTTGTGTATACCTTGAAATTCATTTTTTCTAAAGGAGTTGCTTCAGCTACTATGGAAAGATATGGATACAGTTGATCGAGTAATTAAATGTAATTATTATTGGAGTATGCACGTAAAGCTAGATAAACAGCACGCTGTATACCTGCCTCAACAAAACAACATTTAGTAAGAGACAACTTTCAACATAATTATTGGAGTATGCATGTATAGGCTAGCTAGATAAACAGCACGCTGTCTACCTGCCTCAACTAAACAACATTTAGTAAGAGACAAACTTTCAACCTCTTTAAGTTGGCATTTGTGTTGCTACGAAACAACACTTGTTGTATCTATTAAGAGATCATTCATTCTTGGGAGACCACATTTTGTACTCTAAATTCAGGATGGTCAATACATTCAGCTGCCACCTTATCTTCGACAAACAGTGCCTTGTTCATTTACTTTGGGGCATGCCAAGCTACATATACCACAGTAAGCAAAGACATCAGAGACATAACAAAATAATAACAGATAACATCACAATGAAATAGAGATAACAGTCAAAATGAAGTTAATTAAAAACAGAGCAACAAGTAAAAATTAATTTAAGTAAAAACGGAGATAACAAGACAAAATGAATTTACATCATTTTCTAAAACATTTATCTTTTGTGGTAAAATTTAACATATAAAATCGCAGTAAAACCACGACAGTTATAGACTACACAGTAGCTTCTATGTTTTTAGAAAATATATGTACATGTGAAGCTTATCTAGATCCCAAAGGGATGGGTCCCTCCCTTCCCAATGGTGGTGGGTTGTTACCATTTATATTAAATATTAAACTAGAAAGAATTAGAATCACTCTATTTCAATGAAAATTTGAACACTTGAATGAGAATACGTCATATGCATGATGCATTAAAGTTATTATTATTTACTATGGCAGTATGTGGGTATCACCGTAGGCAAAACAACTTTCCTTTCAGAAAACGTATGTCTCTCGCATACATGATTTCATAGCCTGGGAACAGTCATTGATATAGTTTGCCTGGTCAGTCATATAAATATATTTTAACACCAAGACCATTAATTGGGCCGTATTCACTACTTGAGTTTCTGATAATATCTGACTGGAACCCATTGATCATTGACAAAGTGACCCCAACTTCAATTGGGTTCATCTAGTAATTGTGTATATAATGTTTATAGACTGGACACTCAATATTTAACATGTTATTGAGTAGAAACAGTGCTTGAATGAAGCCCATGTAACCTTGACCTACTGACCTCAATATCTATATGTCTCATCGATCGACATCACCAATGTGCCAATAAAGTTTGAGAACAGTAAATATGATTGTTACTAACCCTTTAACCAACTGACCTCAATAGTGTTCATCAGCCTACCAAAAGCCTATGTACCTAAAGAATTGGGGGTGGTATAGTTATCAAGCAGAAGCCAAATCTGACTGACAAGGCATTCAAACAAGGCTAAACAGTATGTTTTCCTGTACTTTGTAGATGAGATCGAGCTATCATAATAAGAAAGTGTAATGCTCTGATTCTATCCACCACAAATCATGTTATTTTTGGTAGTTGTTGTATTTGATCAAATGGATATTGGATTCAGTTCAACAGTTTAAGAGTATAGTAGTGTAGTTAGAAAGCATTAGAATACATATACCCATCTACTGCTGTGTACCACACATGTTTCATTAGTAAAGTGTGTGCATTGAGATCAGCGATCACAACTTGTTTGTGGCAATCTGATACATGTATATATATATAGTTATTATGTAAAACAACCTTGCTACTATAAACATTCAAAAACTAGAGTAAGGTAAAATTTGGCTTAATGGAACACCAATTATATGACTGTGTATGAGTGTACGGCCGAGATCACCTTAACGCTTAACGTGCCGAATAAATTGGACAGAATGTGCAAACAACATAAATCCAGATCAGCTGTCTGATCAGGATCTATGGTGTTTGCTATTCAGACAAGTGCTTTAGTTCCACTATCCGAATAGCATGCAGCATAGAGCCTGGTAAGACGGAACTTTCTGTGCCGTCTGATCAGGCTCTATGCTCTTTGCAAAAGCAACATAAGTTGTGATTGGCAGGATAACGGTTAACCCATTCAACACCAAGTAACTCACATGGACTGGTCCATGATATTCATAAACCAATAAATGAATCAGAAAATCACATTTGGACAAGTTCATTTATCAAAATGGGTAATTATGTCTAAAAATAGTCATATCACTGGCAAAAAGTGCAGATCCTGATGAGACGGCTCGTCACGAGCCGGCTCATCTGGATCTACACTTTTTGTAAGCCTATTTAGAGGTCTGTGGTGTTAAAAGGGTTAAGCAACCCAATACAACAACTTGTCTTTACTTTTTTGTTGTTGAGAAGTTGATATGATGGTAAACAATTAAATTGAAGAAAAATACACCAACACCATGTTACTTTCACTTGTTGTAATACTATTCCAGTTTCAATGAATCATTTTTCAAAGTAAAGACAATGTTTTGTATTAGGGTGAAGATGTCTGGTGTAGTTTCCCATGCTGACGATTCAAGCGGGTTTTGTAAAGCTTAATCAAATCAAGCAACGTTCCAGCAACTGTGGACACTAATAGATCCCAATATCCTTAATCACTATAATATGTGATCGAATAAAAACTTAGCTTACTGTAACTTACTGTACCAAGGCCAAAGTAACGTATATGGCTTCTATAGGCCCATTTCTTTGTCTGTTCTGCCTACTTTGTTCAGATTTGAGTAGCAGCGCAGACTGAACTTAATGGGGTGACGATACCAATGTTTAGCTTATACACATTTATTGTAGCTCGATTGCGAAACAAGTTCTGACAACTTATATTAATCACTCTCGAGACCTCATTCCTGATGGAATCCATCACCACGAGGGAGAGAGAAGAGGCAACGTGGAATTTAAATGCCTTGCCTAAGGTAAGGGCACAATCATAATGGCCCCAGAAGAAAAGACAACCTGTATGAAATGGGATGTCAGTCAAGTTTTCAGAATTACCCAAACAGTGAATTGCTTTCTATGCAAATTTTGATAAATGTTCTCTGGAAATACAGACTATTCTGACTGGTACGATGGAATAACACTACAACTGACCCTTCTTTCAACAAATGAGCTAACATATCGTAATGGTACTTTTGTGCCACTATCGTAATGGTATTTTTGTGCCACTAACGTAATGGTACCTTTGTGCCACTAGCATAATGGTATTTTTGTGCCACTAACGTAATGGTACCTTTGTGCCACTAACGTAATGGTACCTTTGTGCCACTAATGTAATGGTACCTTTGTGTCACTAACGTAACGGTATTTTTGTGCCACTAACGTAACGGTATGTTTGTGCCCCTAACGTAACGGTACTTTTGTGCCACTAACGTAACGGTACTTTGGTGCCAAGTTAAGGTGCAGCGAGAGTAAATAGGTAAGTATGGTTCTGGCGACTTTTTTTTTAGCTGCAAGTAGTAAATTTATGCAAGTCCACAGTTTAGAGAAGCTTGCTGTACATGCTCATTTTGCACTTTTGATGAGTGTAGAAAGATGCAACAGAGGCAGTTTTCGTTGTATTTATATAGGCCTAGAATACAGAATCTGTGTTTCTCTATCCCACCATAGGCCGGCTGTATATCTAAACATACTACTAGTAATACCATTCAGCAGTTGTTACGTTGTACAACAATAAACAAATACATGTACACATAATCACCGTATTTGTAAAATCTAGTGAAAAATGTTAACTCTGCTACAAAATCGAAGACGAATCGACTAATGAAAAAATGTATTCTTCATTTAATGTATCTCTTTTTCACCTATGATTTTTTTTGCTAAACAGTACCATCCAAAATATTGCAGACAATCTCTAAACGCTATTAGACAATACTTTTGGATGGAACTGTACACAACACAAACTTACACTTCTGAACCATGCACTCGGAACAAACACCGATGTAACAGAACAAATAGCTCTATACAAACTGGCTACACCAACTATTTATCTGCAGTTTGTGCGACATCATCCAAGTCAAATGAAACATGTAACTATTGACTTGCCCTCATCACACACCCTATACAACCTGATACAACAGATTCACGTGTCCTTCGAAAAGCTGATGCAGCGCAATAATTATATTTAACTCTCTGCAAAAGTAACAGTCAAATATGTCATAGAATTACCTCAGAATGGTGTCGTTACGACACAATTCTAATGAAATTCCTTTACATATTTCCAAGAATTTTCAGTTGCAAATAATAAAAACAGCATTAATGAATTGTTGGCTGTCTCAATTATTTGAATTTGAACTTTTTATAGCCTTTATTTTACCCAGCATGCAAAGAGTTAAGGAAAATTCACAATGCATCTGTGTTCAGTTGGTGAAATTATATGTTGTTGTATCAATGTTTCAAAGTAAAGATGACGTGTTGTATCATGCTGTACATTAAGTAGCTAACTCACAGAAAATAAGTATTGTTCTGTATCTTCCTATGCCACATCAACATGTTTAGTATAAATGTATTTACATACAGTACACAGGTACACATATGCCAATTAAAAATAGGCACAAAAACAATGTTGCAACAATGGGGAAAAAACAGAATCAGTGAAATTGCAGCGCGATAAATTATACTAATATAAAGCGATACATTCAATTTAGCAAGTAGTTTCTGGTTTATTATTGAGAAGTTTCTGGTATATTAAAAGTTTCTGGTTTATTATTGAGAAGTTTCTGGTTATTATTGAAAAGTTTCTAGTTATCAGTGAGAAGTTTCTGGTTATCAGTGAGAAGCTTCTAGTGAGAAGTTTCTGGTTTATTAGTGAGAGGTTTCTGGTTATTAGTGAGAAGCTTCTGATTATTAGTGAGAAGTTTCTGATTATTAGTGAGAAGTTTCTGATTATTAGTGAGACGTTTCTGATTATTAGTGAGAAGTTTCTGGTTATTAGTGAGAAGTGTCTGGTTATTAGTGAGAAGTGTCTGGTTATTAGTGAGAAGTTTCTGGTTATTAGTGAGAAGTGTCTGGTTATTAGTGAGAAGTTTCTGATTATTAGTGAGAAGTGTCTGGTTATTAGTGAGAAGTTTCTGTTTATTAGTGAGAAGTGTCTGGTTATTAGTGAGAAGTTTCTGATTTTAGTGAGAAGTGTCTGGTTATTAGTGAGAAGTGTCTGGTTATTAGTGAGAAGTTTCAGGTTTATTAGTGCGAAGTTTCTGGTTATTAGTGAGAAGTGTCTGGTTATTAGTGAGAAATTTCTGGTTTATTAGTGAGAAGTTTCAGGTGAGATGTTTCTGGTTTATTATTGAGAAGTTTCAGGTTTATTAGTGAGAAGTTTCTGGTTGATTAGTGATAAAGTTTCTGGTTATTAGTGAGAATTTTCTGGTTATTAGTGAGAAGTTTCTAGTGAGAAGTTTCTGGTTTATTAGTGAGACGTTTCTGGTTATAAGTGAGAAGTTTCTGGTTTATTAGTGAGAAGTTTATAGTTATTAGTGAGAAGTTTCTGGTTATCAGTGAGAGGTTTCTGGTTTATTAGTGAGAAGTTTATAGTTATTAGTGAGAAGTTTCTGGTTATCAGTGAGAAGTTTCTGGTTTATTAGTGAGAAGTTTATAGTTATTAGTGAGAAGTTTCTGGTTATAAGTGAGAAGTTTCTGGTTTATTAGTGAGAAGTTTATAGTTATTAGTGAGAAGTTTCTGGTTATCAGTGATAAGGTTGTAGTGAGAAGTTTCTGGTTTATCATTGAGAAGTTTCTGGTTTATTAGTGAGAATTTTCTGGTTATTAGTAAGAAGTTTCGGGTTTATTAGTGAGACGTTTCTGGTTATTAGTGAGAAGTTTCTGGTTTATTAGTGAGAAGTTTCTGGTTTATTAGTGAGAAGTTTCTAGTTATTAGTGAGAAGTTTCTGGTTATTAGTGAGAAGTTTCTGGTTTATTAGTGAGAAGTTTCTGGTTTATTAGTGAGACGTTTCTGGTTTATTAGTGAGAAGTTTCTGGTTTATTAGTGAGAAGTTTCTAGTTATTAGTGAGAATTTTTTGGTGTATTAGTAAGAGGTTTCTGGTATAATAGGTAGACATTTCTAGTATATTATTGACAACTCTCATATTAGAATCCACAAAGTAGTCAGATTTCCAAAAGGGGAATAATTAGTGAAAATTACCTCATTTTAAGACATTAAAACTTTTTAAAGTTGGGTAGGTGTCTCTAAAGGGGTAAACTTCATAATTATGTTTGTAATAAACTGTTATTTATAGAATATAGTTATTCACTTATAAGGGGCGCCCACATATAAGACTTATAAAACAGAAAGTGACGCTCCAGATTGTGGCCTGGTGCGTGGGGTTCATAAGCGGTCAATGAAACAATGAAGCATTCATAATTTTCTGAAATTTTATAACAACATTACATTGTAAAAATCCAAAATACATATTATACGTATAAATAGCGTGGCTACCACAAATTCTTCCAAAATAATTCGAACAATAAACAGTGTTTTTGCAGTCTACAAACTCTCAAAGGTGAGAGTAGTATTTCATATAACAGTCACCCACAATCCTGAATTGACGTTAGTTTATTATTGGAGACAATACAAATACGTGAGACCCTGTTGTTTAGAGATAATTTAAATCTGGTAAGTCTAACAATAAACATGCACAAGCACAAATGTCAGATATAATGGTAAATCTGTAACTTCATTATTGTTATTCAAGATACACGCGTTGCATTACGCATGGCTGTTGACCTGTTTGCATTATTTTGTTACGTCAACAAACGTCATATACGATGCTTGTTTATTAGTTGAAGTACTCAGATTCTGTGACAAATATTTGGAAACAAATTGTACCAATTAATAGGAAATGACATTCTGGTAGAAATTTGCTTTATCACCGATGTAGTATAGCTTTAAGGTACAATAACAGTAAAGGACCATCTTATAGATCATCATCCTTACTTTAATATGAGTAAGCTATATAATATTATATAGATCTCCAAAAATGCTAGAAATCATTGCAGCTTACCATGGAGAAGTCTGGGGCGGGAGACCCACATTCTATGTTGTCTACCTTAATGTGGATATTGTAGGGGATCCGCCTGATATAAGTGATAGGGGATGGGTTAGGGGAGACCTTGTAATTATGTGTTCTGCCGTAACCCATTCAACACCAAGTAACTGCCATGGACTGGTCCATGACATTTTTAGACCAATTAAATTAATAAGAAAATTACATTTGGATCAGTTCATTTATCAAAATGGGTAAATTATTTTCTAACAATTGTAATATTACTTGCAAAAAGTGCAGATCCTGATGAGATGGCTCATCACGAGCCGGCTCATCTGGATCTACACTTTTTTGTAAGACTATTTAGAGGTCTGTGGTGTTGAAAGGGTTAATGTAGTATTCGGTGGGGGGATGGGGGTGCCTTATATATGCAGTCTGTCTTAGATTAAACTTTATTTATTGTTCTTCTTTTGTACAATCAGCATATATGCATGGAAATTGTAAACACACAGGTTACAGGAAGATAACAAAGGATTGGAAAACAAGATAAATACAATCTTATATAAATTCCTCTCCCAGTCTGTCTTAGATTAGAAAATGGGAGAGGGGTATGCTACCCACCTTATATGTAGTTTGCAATCAACGTATATGTATTATGAAGATAATCTCAATAAGCTTTAAGCTTTCGATTAAATCCATTTTCATTCTGTATACAATAGATATGTACTGTACATTATAAATGACTAAATATGTTTATACCAATCAATGTATAACTTTGTGGGGGGGGGTATGGATTCCTTCCTTATATAAGTTTGTGGGGGGGGGGGTAGGGATTCCTTCCTTATATAAGTCTGTCAACTTTGGGGATACGCCTTATATGTGAATGATATTATTATAGAATTACTCACCGGTGCCGCAGTTACATATAAATATGGATTATATACAATTGTCTTCAGAGGAAATGTTTTAAATATATGGCATCAAGACAAGACTTTTGGCGACAAGATAAAATGTGAAAACACTAATTCTTGCGATTTTCTGATCACACTTAAACAACCGAAATCGCGCGAGTTATTTCACGTCGGATCTAGCCAACTCTCCAATGACAGAACATGATAGTTATTATGTGTTCCAAATATAGTATGTGAGTATTGCTTCAGATAAGTCATGGCATAATATTAGCACTTCTGCAAATTGGAAATGATGGAAGTTCTAGCACCATTTTTGAATAAAGTCTTCCATGCGGATATGAGGAAAATTCCACATTCTGTGGAATTATATTAACCCTTTCAACCCCACAGGCCTCTAAATAGGCTTATGAAAAGTGTAGATCCAGATGAGCCAGCTCGTGACGAGCCGTCTCATCAGGATCTGCACTTTTTTGCCAGTAATAATTATTACTATTTTTAGATCAAATTACCCATTTTGATAAATGAACTGGTCCAAAGGTAATTTTCTTATTAATTTATTGGTCTGAAAATATCATGGACCAGTCCATGTCAGTTACTTGGGGTTGAAAGGGTTAAACCATATAATCATATCGTTATTGTTGTAGATGGCTAAATAAATTGTAAGGATAATTTGGAAAACATGCAATTTGGCATTAAGCTTCCATAGAGAGGTGAGAGTATTTGACAAGTGAAGAATCTGTCCTAAAAACAATTAGTGCGAACATTAGCACCACATTACGGTGATAACAAGAACAGATAGAAAGTATCAGAATTTTAACAGTTCAATTATTTGTGGATGATATAAACAAATTCCTCAATGCGCTAGTTTTTTTTACTACAGTTCCAATTTTCCTGCTAACTTAGTGATCTTTTTTCAGTCAATCCGATGTTGACATCATACTGTGCATGGATTGGTCATACATTCGGGCCATTGTCAGCCTATCAGATATTGACATGCATACTGTGCATGGATTGGTCATTATATTCTGCCAATCAGATGTTGACATGCATACTGTGCATGGATTGGTCATTATATTCTGCCAATCAGATGTTGACATGCATACTGTGCATGGATTGGTCATTATATTCTGCCAATCAGATGTTGACATGCATACTGTGCATGGATTGGTCATTATATTCTGCCAATCAGATGTTGACATGCATACTGTGCATGGATTGGTCATTATATTCTGCCAATCAGATGTTGACATGCATACTGTGCATGGATTGGTCATTATATTCTGCCAATCAGATGTTGACATGCATACTGTGCATGGATTGGTCATTATATTCTGCCAATCAGATGTTGACATGCATACTGTGCATGGATTGGTCATTATATTCTGCCAATCAGATGTTGACATGCATACTGTGCATGGATTGGTCATTATATTCTGCCAATCAGATGTTGACATGCATACTGTGCATGGATTGGTCATTATATTCTGCCAATCAGATGTTGACATGCATACTGTGCATGGATTGGCCATTATATTCTGCCAATCAGATGTTGACATGCATAATGTGCATGGATTGGCCATTATATTCTGCCAATCAGATGTTGACATGCACCAAAGCACAAGTTGAAGATGGTCATAATGCTGTGATTTTCCTAATCTCCAATGGTACCAAACGCTTCTTACTCTGCAATGAGATTCACACACATGTTAAAACCACTTAACCAAAAACTGTGTTCATAGATAAAAAGATTCAATACCCACATGGTTCTATGCCACTGTCACAACAAGTGGCTACTTGTGTTTGAAATCTTGGATTTGCAGCCTTAAATGTTTGATTCCTGTATGTGTGGACGCTTTCATTCCATATCTTATATCTTCATGTTGAAGAGAAATAACCTGACTTCACTTTGGTCTTTTTCCCCAGTAAATTCTTAATAATTGAAACCATCTCATTCCTGATGGAATCCATCGCCACGATGGAGAAAGAAAAGGCTATGTGAAATTTAAATGCCTTGCCTAAGCGTACAATCGTAATGGCTACAGCCTGAAGCGTACACAATACCATTGCGCTATCATTGGCTATATATATAACACATCATATAATTAATGACTCACCATATTGCACATAAAATATAAAAAGAAAGTTAAAACTAATTAATAAGCAAAATGGTTTTGAAAGCATATTACAAGATCGAAGAGACTGGTATAGAATGGGTAACTGGTCCTAATCACTATTGAGAGAATTACTGTTGTCATAATATCATATCTGCACAGCATCAAACAACAGTCAAATACATAGCAGAACAACTGTGGCAAATTAACGACTCATAAGCCGATATCATATTTGAAAAATGTAAAATATTGAAACCAAAAAATATCTACATTAATAAATGGTCTATGTCAAGATTGCAAGAAGAGTTGACTACAATACCTGATGGCCTGGATGTTATAACACCTATCTCCAATCTCAAACTCACATTCAAAGCTTTATGATTGGTTTAGCCAAGAGCAAATCTCAGATTCGACCAATCATATCACTTGATATTTGTGCAACGATTTATGATCTCTGACCCATGTAACTATTGAGGTGTGGGTTTTCAATGTTACAAAATGTGTTTAGAAAGTCAAAGCAATAACCTATTGTACGATTGATGTACATTAGAGAAGACATAATATGATGTCCAATGTAGCTCCACAAACATTTTGAGAAATACTGAATATTCTTTAAAGCGACATTACATCGCAAAAACGAACATTCTTTTTGTGTATAAGTAGCATAGTTACCATAAATTAATAAATTAGTAAATCTATACTGCAAAATGTTGTTTTTCATCATACACGCGTTGTATTACGCATAGATGTTTACACTAGTTTTATTATTATGTCAACAAACATTGTACGTATGCGACATTTATTTATTAGTTAAAATACCCAGATTCTGTAACATATATTTGGAAACTATGGTAACAAATTTGCTTTTTTAAAGATGTAGTGTCGTTTTAAAGGTTCTTTGGATAAAATATAAAATGGTCAAAGAACAAATGAAAGCAAGCGGATCAAATCAAGCAAATGAAAAATAAAAGCAAGATTTACCCGTACGGACATCTGTGTTTGAATAATCTCAACTAACAAGTACATTACCATCTACTTGACTATCAACTGACTAGGCTTTGTCTATCAAAATTATTTTAGCTCGATTTAGTTAATACAAATTTATATTAGCTCGATTGCAAAACAAATTCTTACAACTTACATTAATCACTCTCGAAACCTCATTCCTGACGGTATTCATCGCCACGAGGGAGAGAGATGAGGCAGTGTGGAATAATTGCCTTGCCTAAGGGCACACTCGTAAAGGCTCCAGCGGGGCTCAAACTCCGGGCCTTTCACACCTGAAGCGAACGCACTACCACTGCGCTATCACTAGCTCGATTGCATCGATAGTTTAATCACTCTCGAGACCTAATTGTAGCTCGATTGCGAAACAAGTTCTTTCAACTTATATTAATCACTCTCGAGACCTCATTGTAGCTCGATTGCGAAACAAGTTCTTTCAACTCGGTGGGAATGCTTCATGCGGGCAGGTATATGTATGGAGCGTCTGTAGGGTACGTTGAAATATCTGTGCGGAGTGCATTCAATTCGGTGGGAATGCTTCATGCAGGCAGGTATATGTATGGAGCATCTGTAGGGTACGTTGAAATATCTGTGCTGAGTGCATTCAATTCGGTGGGAATGCTTCATGCAGGCAGGTATATGTACGGAGCGTCTG
The DNA here is from genome assembly GCA_014843695.1 of Archivesica marissinica. NCBI lineage: Eukaryota > Metazoa > Mollusca > Bivalvia > Venerida > Vesicomyidae > Archivesica > Archivesica marissinica. Next base: position 10,864,201 of record CM026404.1, on the reverse strand, counting down.
TAGGGTACGTTGAAATATCTGTGCTGAGTGCATTCAATTCGGTGGGAATGCTTCATGCAGGCAGGTATACAAAATAATGTAATGTACTAAAGGGGACACACTTAGTGTCAATAATGATCACAAGAGTTATGGAACTTCTGTAATCCTTTACTGTGATTGTATCTATTGCTATGACCTTAAATACCAAATAGTTCAAGTCACCATTATTTCTTTCTCTTAACTCTGTGAAAATAACAGTGAAAATAACAGTCAAATGTGTTATGGAACGTGGAATTTAAATGCCTTACCTAAGGACACAATCGTAACCCTTCGCTATCACGACTTCTCAGCACATTCCAAATAAATTCATACTTGGGCCAAGCTGGAACATTCATTGTGCTTAAGTAAAGTAGTTGTAAATAGGTAGTGCCACACCCATAAAGTAGTTGGAAATGTGTAGTGCCACACCCATAAAGTAGTTGTGAATTGGTAGTGCCACACCCATAAAGTAGTTGGAAATGTGTAGTGCCACACCCATAAAGTAGTTGTAAATTGGTAGTACCACACCCATAAAGTAGTTGTAAATGGGTAGCGCCACACCCATAAAGTAGTTGTAAATTGGTAGTGCCACACCCATTAAGTAGTTGTAAATGGGTAGTGCCACACCCAGGTAACATATATTCTAACGGTCCGAATGTCAGTCAAAAGCTATACATAGCTTGTGTTAATTGTATGAGCCATGTGGACAGCAAATACAAGTTGATTTGCTTTGAAATGTTAGAAAGAGGTATGAGGCCTATAATTGCCATGTTGTTTTGATGAAAACAAAGTCTTTATTATTATCATTATAATGTACATGTATGTATGTCTTTTCTGGCAATAGATAATTATTTCCTTTCTCTTTGCACAAGAAACGCGCATAGGTTTGTTAAATTGACAGCAAAGTTTTTAATATGTGTGACATTCCAATCAATTTCCATCAATTCCACCAATTCAATCAAATCAATTCACTCATTTCATTCTAGTACTTTGTGAGATACCACAATTATTACATATTTTACTATGTAAAACAAAAATAAGATACTTTTGCTAAAATGTTGGCAAGAACAAAATCTGATGTCTTCTATTTGATCTGTTGATGCCGATGTCACGTGTCCAGTTTCCAGCCATTCCATACAATACTTTCAGATACACGTATTACAGCATACATGCAAGTCTAAACAATGCAATATAACATAAATGGTGGAAGATTTTTTGCGAACAATACAAAATATCGTCAAACTGATAGCTGGAGTTGTTTGTTTATACCAATGCATCAGTTAGTTGCAATGAGTACTTTTGAGAGATGCGAAACTACCAGCAGGTGTAATGAATGTGTCATCACCGGCCCTTTGGTTCAAGGTAAAATAATTCTGCATATTCATTGAATACTACAGCAAAAAACATCGTGTAAACTTAAACAATTGTAAATTGTACTATTACACGTTATTCGTTTTGTAACGTTCTTCATGCTCACTATCAATCATTCTTAATTTACTGTCACCTTTATACACTATGTATATGTGTAAACATCTCAGTTGTATTTTAAATAAATACATGTATTCCATACATTGCACCTTTTGAACACATTTGAAGCAAACACATTCAAATAATTGAACCCTTTGCCTGCTTATTAAATAAAATCACATTTGCAGTATCTATGTTGTTTGCTATTCAGTCAAATGTTTTAGCTCCACTATCCGAATAGCAAACAGCATAGTGCCTGATGAGACGGCACGTTCTGTGACGATCCGTCTGATCTGGCACTATGCTGTTTGCAAGAGTGACTTTATCTTCCTCTAGCGTGCAAAGGGTTAATATAGAACCATCTAATACTCCATTCATTCAAATTACACAAATTGTAATATAATACTCCACTTACAAGCAATACATAGTAGCCTCCACATAACCGTACAATGATGGCTTAGTTGTTACAGAATATAACAAATTAAATCATACACAAAAATACACAAGAGCAAGGAAGGGAGATATGAAGAATCATGCCTTGGTCATAAACAATCCATCGATACAACAAAATTATCCAAATAGAAGCGAAATATGTCCATAGCATACAATTCTAACATGGCTCGGCATTTTGTCTGGTATATGCAAAATGAATGAATTTACCGTGTTCAGATCTGCAATCAAACATTGGAGAGAAATCAATCGTATTCGTTACAAAATCAGTATTACACAGGTTTTGCGGTAAAGAAATCCATCATTTTCAACATTTGTACTTGAACATTGTTGAAAAATTAAGGTACACAAGTTTGGCAGTAAAGAAATCCACCATTTTCAACATTGTTGAAAAATATATCTTATTTTGACAGGTCAGTCTCATTTCATTAGACTCTCCATAAATCAAATTCTCCTTAGCAAATCATAACAGCAATGAAATTAATGTGCGTGCCTCACGTTAAACATGTTTTATTAATATTGCTGGCATAAAAATTGGGACATTCGTATGCAATTATTTTATAAGTAATATATCGTTAACTATTGCCGAGTTGCAATATACCGGTATATCTATAAAATATGGCCAGTTTGTGTGGGGGACTGTGTGGGACTGTGGGAGTTGTGGGTGGACAGGCGATAGTACAACCTATGAAAAATTGTCACACTCTCAACCACTTCCGTTCACCACAGGAATTTGAAATTTAATTAGTTTAAACAATAACTATGAAGAGTTACTGTTTATATTTTTTAATTTATTTTATACAAATTTATTTTAGCTCGATTGAGAAACAAGTTCGTACAACTTATATTAATCACTCTCGAGATAGCATTCCTGACGGAATCCATCTCCACAAGGGGGCGAGAAGAAGCACTGTTGAATTTAAATGCCTTGCCTTAGGGCACAATAGTAACGGGTTACAGCTGGTCGTGAACTCTGGTACTTTTGCACCCGACGCGAACATGCTACAACTGCGCGCTATCACGACTTCAACGACTTTATATTTTTTTAGATCAAATATAAAATGAACACAAATCTTAGATCGTCATCATAATGTTTTGTAAGGTGAGTCGGTTAAGAAAAACATAAAAACAAATAATTAATGAGAATTCAAATGCCCCAGTTAAATAATTTTGGTTTCAATTTCTTTATGTATACATAATACATATATATATATTATAAAGCAAAATCGATTTAATCTAAAACAAATTTGCACCTTGCAATGAATTGAAATACAAGATCCCATCATGCAATAAGAATACGGAAACTGATGACCAAGACAGCATTCTTCAGAAATGTGACAAGACTGGTGTTTAAGGGCTATGGTTTCTAGGATGTGCTAGTAACTGACCCACTATTAATACTCTGAAAATAACCAAGTAAAAGAAAAACACCAGCACAACACTTCGTTTGTTATTAAATTAACTATTGACCCAACTACGATGTTTAGAAATGGTACATTTTCGAAATCAAGTTTCTTTTAATTTTCTAAACATCGAATTTGGACCTGGCTCTATGCTGTTTGCAAAAGCAACTTTAGTTGTGATTAGCATATTAACCCTTTCAACCCCACAGGCCTCTAAATAGGCTTATGAAAAATGTAGATCCAGATGAGCCGGCTCGTGACGAGCCGTCTCATCAGGATCTGCACTTTTTTGCCAGTAATAATTATTACTATTTTTAGATAAAATTACCCATTTTGATAAATGAACTGGTCCAAAGGTAATTTTCTTATTAATTTATTGGTCTGAAAATATCACGCACCAGTCCATGTCAGTTACTTGGGGTTGAATGGGTTAAGACCTAATAAATAAAACAGAAGTGATGATATTTTCTTAGTTGTTAATTTCAATGTGTTTTATGTGGATCAATATCCAGCAAATCCAAGGAGCCGTAGCCACTAAAATGATACAACTATTGCAGTCAAGTGCTCAAAATTAGAACATAAACATAGCAGTTATGATACAAGTCTAAACTGATCCATTTTCCCAGACTTTGTACAAACACACCGGGTACAACCCTGCTTACAACAACAACAGTGCTGTAGTATTGTAACATTATGTACTATTATGAAATTCGTACATTTTTATACTATTATGAAATTCGTACATTTTTAAAATAAATTCGAAAGTACATGTAATATGAATGAAATTACCAGTACCATAGGTTTGTTGAAGCATTAATGTATACACAGCTATTTATTGCCATAAATAAAAGATCAATTAAACACACACTTTATTTACCGGTATACGGACTTATTTCGTCATTCACGTTTTACGTAAATATTGAGATAATTCAAAAAGTATTTGAAAATGCGTTATTAGTGTTTCAAGTAGGTAGGCAGTGCTCCTAACATACACTTAGCGCAATACTGTGTCAATATTTAACCCTTATAATGCTGAATAAATTGAAAGGAATGTGCAAACAACATAGATCCAGATCAGCCAGGCGCAACACGCGTCTGATCAGGATCTATGTTGTTTGATATTCAGCAAAGTGCTATATCTCCACTATCCGAATAGCACATGCTGGGCTATCTCATCAGGCGCGATGCTGTTTGCAAAAACGAACATACTCGTTTTCCGAACAATAAGGGTTAGTGTTGCTATTGTGGCAGATTGCGACAGTGATTTTTATAAATAGTTTACAGACTTTGTACAAGAATAACTTTGGAAACCAATTAAAGGCAAACGTATTGGAGGGGGAGGAATGTTTTATTTTGATTGACTAGCCCCAGTAGGTATTATCTCTAAGTACGTAATGTGAAATCAATAAAAACAATGAAACTATATTTGATGGTTATTTGATGTTTGGAGAAAGATGTAAATAAATGGGAGATGCTATTCCCTAGATAGCATAGCTGTGTATATTTAAGATGCTTCGTGAAATTAAGCAAATGGCTTTGATATCTCTGCTAAAAATCCACATTATGCACAAAAGATGAGTTTTTTTTAAATTAACGACAAGATAAAATAGAATATTTACTTTTATGCAAACAGACAATATTAATTTTTAAGATAATAATTTAGAGTGTTGAAATGAATGGTCGGTATGAAACGAATCCCATAATGAATTATTTAGTCATTTCTGATAAGCAAGAATATTTCTGATTGAAAATTGAACAGTTTCAGACTTCTACCATAATGGAATTATAAAAATAACGTAACTACCGTAGTAACATTACGGAAGTCGAGTGCCCAACACTAACAGCTATCATAGCTGAGAGCATGACATACAATGTATACAACACACCAGCATTGAGAGAGCATTAATTGTATACACCATGCCAGATATTGAGAGAGCATTAATTGTATACAACATGCCAGATATTGAGAGAGCATTAATTGTATACAACATGCCAGATATTGAGAGAGCATTAATTGTATACAACATGCCAGATATTGAGAGAGCATTAATTGTATACAACATGCCAGATATTGAGAGAGCATTAATTGTATACAACATGCCAGATATTGAGAGAGCATTAATTGTATACAACATGCCAGATATTGAGAGAGCATTAATTGTATACAACATGCCAGATATTGAGAGAGCATTAATTGTATACAACATGCCAGATATTGAGAGAGCATTAATTGTATACAACATGCCAGATATTGAGAGAGCATTAATTGTATACAACATGCCAGATATTGAGAGAGCATTAATTGTATACAACATGCCAGATATTGAGAGAGCATTAATTGTATACAACATGCCAGGTATTGAGAGAGCATTAATGTATACAACATGCCAGATATTGAGAGAGCATTAATGTATACAACATGCCAGATATTGAGAGAGCATTAATTGTATACAACATGCCAGGTATTGAGAGAGCATTAATTGTATACAACACTCAATCAATCAAGAGAGTAGATAATGTATATAACACATTAACCACCATAATATTACATCTGTTCAATGTTTATACTATGCCCTATGCAACTTCATGCAACAACGCATCTTTACTATGGAAGTTGCTACACTGTTACATGGAAGTGTCGGGTTGTACATGTTATACTAGAGGTGTGATGATCTTGAACATACTGATATATCAACTTATATATATCTATAATGTTTATATATAGATATATTAACAAAGAAATATCCAGTCTTAATACACTGATATATCAACTTATATATATCTATAATGTTTATATATAGATATATTAACAAAGAAATATCCAGTCTTAATACACTGATATATCAACTTATATATATCTATAATGTTTATATATAGATATATTAACAAAGAAATATCCAGTCTTAATACACTGATATATCAACTTATATATATCCATAATGTTTATATATAGATATATTAACAAAGAAATATCCAGTCTTAATACATTGATATATCAATGTGTATATATATCTATAATGTTTATATATAGATATATTAACAAAGAAATATCCAGTCTTAATACACTGATATATCAACTTATATATATCTATAATGTTTATATATAGATATATTAACAAAGAAATATCCAGTCTTAATACATTGATATATCAACTTATATATATCTATAATGTTTATATATAGATATATTAACAAAGAAATATCCAGTCTTAATACACTGATATATCAACTTATATATATCTATAATGTTTATATATAGATATATTAACAAAGAAATATCCAGTCTTAATACACTGATATATCAACTTATATATATCTATAATGTTTATATATAGATATATTAACAAAGAAATATCCCATCTTAATACATTGATATATCAACTTATATATATCTATAATGTTTATATATAGATATATTAACAAAGAAATATCCAGTCTTAATACATTGATATATCAATGTGTATATATATTCATAATGTTTATATATAGATATATTAACAAAGAAATATCCAGTCTTAATACATTGATATATCAATGTGTATATATATTCATAATGTTTATATATAGATATATTAACAAAGAAATATCCAGTCTTAATACATTGATATATCAATGTGTATATATATTCATAATGTTTATATATAGATATATTAACAAAGAAATATCCAGTCTTAATACATTGATATATCAATGTGTATATATATTCATAATGTTTATATATAGATATATTAACAAAGAAATATCCAGTCTTAATACATTGATATATCAATGTGTATATATATTCATAATGTTTATATATAGATATATTAACAAAGAAATATCCAGTCTTAATACATTGATATATCAATGTGTATATATATTCATAATGTTTATATATAGATATATTAACAAAGAAATATCCAGTCTTAATACATTGATATATCAATGTGTATATATATCCATAACGTTTATACATATATAATAAACTTATAAACATCCATAACATTTATACATTGATATAATAAACTTATAAACATCCATAATGTTTATACATATATAATAAACTTATAAACATCCATAACGTTTATACATATATAATAAACTAAGAAATAATATCCATAATCTTAGTACATTCATTTACTTTATGCTTTCCAATGAATTATAGAAATTAAATGTATCAATGAAAAACTGGCTGAAAGCAATGGAATAACACATTTGATTTCAAACTGCTTTAGTAGTGTGGTTCCTAGATGCTGCATGTTGAAATGTTGTTAACTCATAAATACATATCCATAATCGTATCCATACTGAGTAGATCTATGACCTCCAATATATATATAATGATATACATACTAAATACATGTATATCAACTCATAAATATCTATATTCTTAATACATTGATATAATTATCGACTCTTAAATATCCATAACACTAATACATTGATATATAAACTCATACATACCCATATTCTCAATACATTGATATAATTATCGACTCTTAAATATCCATAACACTAATACATTGATATATAAACTCATACATACCCATATTCTCAATACATTGATATAATTATTGACTCTTAAATATCCATATTCTTAATACATTGATATATCAACTAACAAATATCAATAATCGTGATTTACATGTATTGAAAGATAATTTTAATGTCTCTTAAAATAATGTGTCCCATTGGTTTAAATCAGTCAGCTCACTGGAGAATACATATAGATATACACCATGAAGGAATACTTTAATGTTACATCATATATAATACCTTGATATATCGCTGACACCGCTAGCTTATTAAACTAGAATAACATTATGGCAGTTGTGTGTTAGAACATATCACAGCCTCCGCACTATAGCTGTGTACTCCGGACTATACTCCAGACTATAGCTGTGTACTCCGGACTGTACTCCAGCCTATAGCTGTGTACTCTGGACTGTACTCCAGACTATAGCTGTGTACTCTGGACTATACTCCAGACAATAGCTGTGTACTCCGGACTATACTCCAGACAATAGCTGTGTACTCCGGACTATACTCCAGACAATAGCTGTGTACTCCGGACTGTACTCCAGACTATAGCTGCACACTCCAGACTGTACTCCGGACTATAGCTGTGTACTCCGGACTGTACTCCAGACTATAGCTGTGTACTCCAGACTGTACTCCGGACTATAGCTGCACACTCCGGACTGTACTCCGGACTATAGCTGTTTACTCCGGACTACTCCAAACTATAGCTGCGCACTCCAGACTATGATTACTACACTGTTGCTGTGTTGTAACACTGTTAAAAGTTTAAGAGTATGTTCAACTAACACTATCAGAGATGACGCCTAAAACAACAATGGCACTAGCAGTAAAAAAGATGGCAGAAAGACGACAAAAGATGACTTCCTAGCAGTGTACATCAAGTCATGTATGCTTGAACGTAAAGTTGCTCGCAATAGATGGCAAAAGTAACCTTACTTTTTTCCGCGTGCCACTCAAGTAGTCTTTATACATATCTGAACGTACATATCTACCGTAACTATCACTTTTCATTAGCTTGAATATGTGGTCCTGAAACAGATATATATACATATGAATATGTGGTCGTGAAACAGAGATATATGCATATGAATATGTGGTCGTGAAACAGATATATATACATAATTAATATGTGGTCATGAAACAGAGATATATGAATATGTGGTCGTGAAACAGAGATATATGAATATGTGGTCCTGAAACAGAGATATATACATATGAATATGTGGTCGTGAAACAGAGATATATGAATATGAATATGTGGTCGTGAAACAGAGATATATGAATATGAATATGTGGTCATGAAACAGAGATATATACATATGAATATGTGGTCGTGAAACAGATATATATATACATAATTAATATGTGGTCATGAAACAGAGATATATGAATATGTGGTCGTGAAACAGAGATATATGAATATGTGGTCCTGAAACAGAGATATATACATATGAATATGTGGTCGTGAAACAGAGATATATGAATATGAATATGTGGTCGTGAAACAGAGATATATGAATATGTGGTCGTGAAACAGAGATATATACATATGAATATGTGGTCGTGAAACAGATATATATACATAATTAATATGTGGTCATGAAACAGAGATATATGAATATGTGGTCGTGAAACAGAGATATATGAATATGTGGTCCTGAAACAGAGATATATACATATGAATATGTGGTCGTGAAACAGAGATATATGAATATGTGGTCGTGAAACAGAGATATATACATATGAATATGTGGTCCTGAAACAGAGATATATGAATATGTGGTCGTGAAACAGAGATATATAAATATGAATATGTGGTCGTGAAACAGAGATATATGAATATGTGGTCGTGAAACAGAGATATATATATATGTGGTCGTGAAACAGATATATAAATATGAATATGTGGTCGTGAAACAGAGATATATACATATGTGGTCGTGAAACAGAGATATATACATATGAATATGTGGTCCTGAAACAGAGATATATGAATATGTGGTCGTGAAACAGAGATATATAAATATGAATATGTGGTCGTGAAACAGAGATATATGAATATGTGGTCGTGAAACAGAGATATATAAATATGAATATGTGGTCGTGAAACAGAGATATATACAAATGAATATGTGTTCCTGAAACAGAGATATATACATATGAATATGTGGTCGTGAAACGGATATATATATATATATGAATATGTGGTCATGAAACAGATATATATACATACCGGTAATGAATATGTGGTCGTGAAACAGAGATATATGAATATGTGGTCGTGAAACAGAGATATATGAATATGTGGTCGTGAAAGAGAGATATATACATATGTGGTCGTGAAACAGAGATATATACATATGAATATGTGGTCCTGAAACAGAGATATATACATATGAATATGTGGTCGTGAAACAGAGATATATACATATGTGGTCGTGAAACAGATATATACATATGAATATGTGGTCCTGTAACAGATATATATACATATGAATATGTGGTCGTGAAACAGAGATATATACATATGAATATGTGGTCCTGAAACAGATATATATACATATGAATATGTGGTCGTGAAACAGAGATATATACATATGAATATGTGGTCGTGAAACAGAGATATATACATATGAATATGTGGTCGTGAAACAGAGATATATGCATATGAATATGTGGTCGTGAAACAGAGATATATGCATATGAATATGTGGTCGTGAAACAGATATATATACATATGAATATGTGGTCCTGAAACAGAGATATATGCATATGAATATGTGGTCCTGAAATAGATATATATGCATATGAATATGTGGTCCTGAAATAGATATATATACATAATGAATATGTGGTCATGAAACAGATATATATACATAATTAATATGTGGTCATGAAACAGAGATATATACATATGAATATGTGGTCGTGAAACAGAGATATATACATAATGAATATGTGTTCGTGAAACAGATATATATACATAATTAATATGTGGTCATGAAACAGAGATATATACATATGAATATGTGGTCGTGAAACAGAGATATATACATAATGAATATGTGGTCGTGAAACAGATATATATATACATAATGAATATGTGGTCGTGAAACAGATATATATATACATAATGAATATGTGATCGTGAAACAGAGATATATACATAATTAATATGTGGTCATGAAACAGATATATATACATATTAATATGTGGTCGTGAAACAGAGATATATACATATTAATATGTGGTCCTGAAACAGAGATATATACATATGTGGTCGTGAAACGGAGATATATACATAATGAATATGTGGTCGTGAAACAGAGATATATACATAATGAATATGTGGTCGTGAAACAGAGATATATACATAATGAATATGTGGTCGTGAAACAGAGATATATACATAATGAATATGTGGTCGTGAAACAGATATATATATACATAATGAATATGTGGTCGTGAAACAGAGATATATACATATGAATATGTGGTCGTGAAACAGAGATATATACATATGAATATGTGGTCGTGAAACAGAGATATATACATATGAATATGTGGTCGTGAAACAGAGATATATACATATGAATATGTGGTTGTGAAACAGAGATATATGAATATGTGGTCGTGAAACAGATATATATACATAATGAATATGTGGTCGTGAAACAGAGATATATGCATAATGAATATGTGGTCGTGAAACAGAGATATATACATAATGAATATGTGGTCCTGAAACAGAGATATATGCATATGAATATGTGGTCCTGAAATAGATATATATACATAATGAATATGTGGTCATGAAACAGAGATATATACATATGAATATGTGGTCGTGAAACAGAGATATATACATATGGATATGTGGTCGTGAAACAGAGATATATACATATGAATATGTGGTTGTGAAACAGAGATATATGAATATGTGGTCGTGAAACAGATATATATACATAATGAATATGTGGTCGTGAAACAGAGATATATGCATAATGAATATGTGGTCGTGAAACAGAGATATATACATATGAATATGTGGTCCTGAAACAGAGATATATACATATGTGGTCGTGAAACGGAGATATATACATAATGAATATGTGGTCCTGAAACAGAGATATATGCATATGAATATGTGGTCCTGAAATAGATATATATACATAATGAATATGTGGTCGTGAAACAGAGATATATACATTTGAATATGTGGTCGTAAAACAGATATATATACATAATTAATATGTGGTCATGAAACAGAGATATATACATATGAATATGTGGTCGTGAAACAGAGATATATACATAATGAATATGTGGTCGTGAAACAGAGATATATACATATGAATATGTGGTCGTGAAACAGATATATATACATAATTAATATGTGGTCATGAAACAGAGATATATACATATGAATATGTGGTCGTGAAACAGAGATATATACATATGAATGTGTGGTCGTGAAACAGAGATATATACATATGAATGTGTGGTTGTGAAACAGAGATATATACATATGAATGTGTGGTCCTGAAACAGAGATATATACATATGAATATGTGGTCGTGAATCAGAGATATATACATATGAATATGTGGTCGTGAAACAGATATATATACATATGAATATGTGGTCGTGAAACAGAGATATATGCATAATGAATATGTGGTCGTGAAACAGATATATATATACATAATGAATATGTGGTCGTGAAACAGAGATATATGCATAATGAATATGTGGTCGTGAAACAGAGATATATACATATGAATATGTGGTCCTGAAACAGAGATATATACATATGTGGTCGTGAAACGGAGATATATACATAATGAATATGTGGTCCTGAAACAGAGATATCATAAATATGTGGTCTGAAAAGATATATAACATAATGAATATGTGGTCGTGAAACAGAGATATATACATATGAATATGTGGTCCTGAAACAGAGATATATACATATGTGGTCGTGAAACGGAGATATATACATAATGAATATGTGGTCCTGAAACAGAGATATATGCATATGAATATGTGGTCCTGAAAAGATATATATACATAATGAATATGTGGTCGTGAAACAGAGATATATACATTTGAATATGTGGTCGTAAAACAGATATATATACATAATTAATATGTGGTCATGAAACAGAGATATATACATATGAATATGTGGTCGTGAAACAGAGATATATACATAATGAATATGTGGTCGTGAAACAGAGATATATACATATGAATATGTGGTCGTGAAACAGATATATATACATATTAATATGTGGTCGTGAAACAGAGATATATACATATGAATATGTGGTCGTGAAACAGAGATATACATATGAATATGTGGTCGTGAAACAGAGATATATACATATGAATATGTGGTCGTGAAACAGAGATATATACATATGAATATGTGGTCCTGAAACAGAGATATATACATATGAATATGTGGTCGTGAAACAGAGATATATACATATGAATATGTGGTCGTGAAACAGATATATATACATATGAATATGTGGTCGTGAAACAGAGATATATGAATATGTGGTCGTGAAACAGATATATATACATAATGAATATGTGGTCGTGAAACAGAGATATATGCATAATGAATATGTGGTCGTGAAACAGAGATATATACATATGAATATGTGGTCCTGAAACAGAGATATATACATATGTGGTCGTGAAACGGAGATATATACATAATGAATATGTGGTCCTGAAACAGAGATATATGCATATGAATATGTGGTCCTGAAATAGATATATATACATAATGAATATGTGGTCGTGAAACAGAGATATATACATTTGAATATGTGGTCGTAAAACAGATATATATACATAATTAATATGTGGTCATGAAACAGAGATATATACATATGAATATGTGGTCGTGAAACAGAGATATATACATAATGAATATGTGGTCGTGAAACAGAGATATATACATATGAATATGTGGTCGTGAAACAGATATATATACATAATTAATATGTGGTCATGAAACAGAGATATATACATATGAATATGTGGTCGTGAAACAGAGATATATACATATGAATGTGTGGTCGTGAAACAGAGATATATACATATGAATGTGTGGTTGTGAAACAGAGATATATACATATGAATGTGTGGTCCTGAAACAGAGATATATACATATGAATATGTGGTCGTGAATCAGAGATATATACATATGAATATGTGGTCGTGAAACAGATATATATACATATGAATATGTGGTCGTGAAACAGAGATATATGCATAATGAATATGTGGTCGTGAAACAGATATATATATACATAATGAATATGTGGTCGTGAAACAGAGATATATGCATAATGAATATGTGGTCGTGAAACAGATATATATACATAATGAATATGTGGTCGTGAAACAGAGATATATGCATAATGAATATGTGGTCGTGAAACAGAGATATATACATATGAATATGTGGTCTTGAAACAGAGATATATACATATGTGGTCGTGAAACGGAGATATATACATAATGAATATGTGGTCGTGAAACAGAGATATATACATAATTAATATGTGGTTGTGAAACAGAGATATATGCATATGAATATGTGGTTGTGAAACAGAGATATATACATATGAATATGTGGTCCTGAAACAGAGATATATACAATGTGGTCGTGAAACGGAGATATATACATAATGATTATGTGGTCGTGAAACAGAGATATATGCATATGAATATGTGGTCCTGAAACAGAGATATATACATATGAATATGTGGTGGTGAAACAGAGATATATACATATGAATATGTGGTCGTGAAACAGAGATATATGCATATGAATATGTGGTCGTGAAACAGAGATATATACATATGAATATGTGGTCGTGAAACAGAGATATATGCATATGAATATGTGGTCGTGAAACAGAGATATATACATATGAATATGTGGTCGTGAAACAGAGATATATGAATATGTGGTCGTGAAACAGATATATATACATATGAATATGTGGTCCTGAAACAGAGATATATGCATATGAATATGTGGTCCTGAAATAGATATATATACATAATGAATATGTGGTCGTGAAACAGAGATATATACATATGAATATGTGGTCCTGAAACAGAGATATATACATATGTGGTCGTGAAACGGAGATATATACATAATGAATATGTGGTCCTGAAACAGAGATATATGCATATGAATATGTGGTCCTGAAATAGATATATATACATAATGAATATGTGGTCGTGAAACAGAGATATATACATAATTAATATGTGGTCATGAAACAGATATATATACATAATTAATATGTGGTCATGAAACAGAGATATATACATATGAATATGTGGTCGTGAAACAGAGATATATACATAATGAATATGTGGTCGTGAAACAGATATATATACATAATTAATATGTGGTCATGAAACAGAGATATATGCATATGAATATGTGGTCGTGAAACAGAGATATATATACATAATGAATATGTGGTCATGAAACAGATATATATACATAATTAATATGTGGTCATGAAACAGATATATATACATATTAATATGTGGTCATGAAACAGAGATATATGCATATGAATATGTGGTCCTGAAATAGAGATATATACATATGGATATGTGGTCGTGAAACAGATATATATATACATAATGAATATGTGGTCGTGAAACAGATATATATATACATAATGAATATGTGGTCGTGAAACAGATATATATATACATAATGAATATGTGGTCGTGAAACAAATATATATATACATAATGAATATGTGGTCGTGAAACAGAGATATATACATAATGAATATGTGGTCGTGAAACAGAGATATATACATAATGAATATGTGGTCGTGAAACAGATATATATACATAATGAATATGTGGTCGTGAAACAGAGATATATACATAATGAATATGTGGTCGTGAAACAGAGATATATACATAATGAATATGTGGTCGTGAAACAGAGATATATACATATGAATATGTGGTCGTGAAACAGATATATATACATAATGAATATGTGGTCGTGAAACAGAGATATATACATATGAATATGTGGTCGTGAAACAGAGATATACATAATGAATATGTGGTCGTGAAACAGAGATATATACATATGAATATGTGGTCGTGAAACAGATATATATACATATTAATATGTGGTCGTGAAACAGAGATATATACATAATGAATATGTGGTCGTGAAACAGAGATATATGCATAATGAATATGTGGTCGTGACACAGAGATATATACATATGAATATGTGGTCCTGAAACAGAGATATATACATATGTGGTCGTGAAACGGAGATATATACATAATGAATATGTGGTCCTGAAACAGAGATATATGCATATGAATATGTGGTCCCGAAATAGATATATATACATAATGAATATGTGGTCGTGAAACAGAGATATATACATTTGAATATGTGGTCGTAAAACAGATATATATACATAATTAATATGTGGTCATGAAACAGAGATATATACATATGAATATGTGGTCGTGAAACAGAGATATATACATAATGAATATGTGGTCGTGAAACAGAGATATATACATATGAATATGTGGTCATGAAACAGAGATATATACATATGAATATGTGGTCGTGAAACAGATATATATACATAATTAATATGTGGTCATGAAACAGAGATATATACATATGAATATGTGGTCGTGAAACAGAGATATATACATATGAATGTGTGGTCGTGAAACAGAGATATATACATATGAATGTGTGGTTGTGAAACAGAGATATATACATATGAATATGTGGTCGTGAAACAGAGATATATACATATGAATATGTGGTCGTGAAACAGATATATATACATAATGAATATGTGGTCGTGAAACAGATATATATACATAATGAATATGTGGTCATGAAACAGAGATATATACATAATGAATATGTGGTCGTGAAACAGATATATATATACATAATGAATATGTGGTCGTGAAACAGAGATATATACATATGAATATGTGGTCGTGAAACAGAGATATATACATATGAATATGTGGTCGTGAAACAGAGATATATACATATGAATATGTGGTCGTGAAACAGAGATATATACATATGAATATGTGGTCGTGAAACAGATATATATACATAATGAATATGTGGTCGTGAAACAGAGATATATGCATAATGAATATGTGGTCGTGAAACAGAGATATATACATATGAATATGTGGTCCTGAAACAGAGATATATACATATGTGGTCGTGAAACGGAGATATATACATAATGAATATGTGGTCGTGAAACAGAGATATATGCATATGAATATGTGGTCCTGAAATAGATATATATACATAATGAATATGTGGTCGTGAAACAGAGATATATACATTTGAATATGTGGTCGTAAAACAGATATATATACATAATTAATATGTGGTCATGAAACAGATATATATACATAATTAATATGTGGTCATGAAACAGATATATATACATATGAATATGTGGTCGTGAAACAGAGATATATACATAATGAATATGTGGTCGTGAAACAGAGATATATACATATGAATATGTGGTCATGAAACAGAGATATATACATATGAATATGTGGTCATGAAACAGATATATATACATAATTAATATGTGGTCATGAAACAGAGATATATACATATGAATGTGTGGTCGTGAAACAGAGATATATATCATTGAAGGTCCTCATTCCGTGACTGTCCTAATTCCGGTGATATTTGTTTAAATCTCGTAACGCGCGATATTTGCTGACGTCATACACGCGCTCCGATGTAAATATTTACTAAAGCTGTAGCTATCTGTCAAAAGTCAAACAAGAGTAAAATGAGACAAAAACAGGTAAACATTTGTTGAAACATGTCACGCATATAAAATAATACCTTTTCAACTATTACCAAATAAATGTTCATTTAAATACCCTTTTTTGGCCCCAAAAACATTGTTCAGAAATGTTACCATCCGTCTGCTCTGAAACCAGGCTTTGATTGACAGATCTAATTCGGAAGTGGGCTTTTTCTATAAGGCCAAGCCTAATTTATTTATTTTGTTTTCAGTCCTATCCCTTATAAACAATTTTAGTTTTTTAGGCTAATCCTAGGCAGATGAGGAGAAAGAACAGACACTAAAGAGATTTCCAAGTGTGTATCTCTAATATTTGCAAAGTGGAGATTGTGTGAGTTAATAGGGGCAAACTCTGTAACCACTGGGTGCAGTTGACATGTTGCACCACAGTCAGGGTACTTAGAATAGGAGACACAGTCATGTGTCCTTGCTGTGACACTAGAGAGGAGTAGAATAAAACAGTTACATAAAACAACAGTTAATAATTTAGTGTTTTAACAGTTATTAGTGTTAACAAAGTTAAAAATAGATTTTGGAATTATATCTTATATTTGAACTGTTTGGGAAAACACCACATAATTAATTAAGAGTGCCTAATTCACTGTTACCCAAGAGTTACCGGAATTGGGTCACATGTAAAATTACGGACAAATTTACAGTAGTTCAGAACAAATCGTGATTACTCTTTGGAAACATATGCATTTATGTTGAAATTTGATGCAACATGTTGGAAAAGGATTTGTTGACTAAGATATGTATACGTCTTTGTATATTTTACAAACTATTATGCAAATTTTAATGAGTGTTTCGTATCCTACCGGAATGAGGACCCTCGAGGCTACATATGAATGTGTGGTTGTGAAACAGAGATATATACATATGAATGTGTGGTCCTGAAACAGAGATATATACATATGAATATGTGGTCCTGAAACAGAGATATATACATATGAATATGTGGTCGTGAAACAGAGATATATACATATGAATATGTGGTCGTGAAACAGATATATATACATATGAATATGTGGTCGTGAAACAGAGATATATGCATAATGAATATGTGGTCGTGAAACAGAGATATATACATATGAATATGTGGTCGTGAAACAGATATATATATACATAATGAATATGTGGTCGTGAAACAGAGATATATGCATAATGAATATGTGGTCGTGAAACAGATATATATACATAATGAATATGTGGTCGTGAAACAGAGATATATGCATAATGAATATGTGGTCGTGAAACAGAGATATATACATATGAATATGTGGTCCTGAAACAGAGATATATACATATGTGGTCGTGAAACGGAGATATATACATAATGAATATGTGGTCGTGAAACAGAGATATATACATAATTAATATGTGGTTGTGAAACAGAGATATATGCATATGAATATGTGGTTGTGAAACAGAGATATATACATATGAATATGTGGTCCTGAAACAGAGATATATACATATGTGGTCGTGAAACGGAGATATATACATAATGAATATGTGGTCGTGAAACAGAGATATATACATATGAATATGTGGTCGTGAAACAGAGATATATACATATGAATATGTGGTCGTGAAACAGAGATATATACATATGAATATGTGGTCGTGAAACAGAGATATATACATATGAATATGTGGTCGTGAAACAGAGATATATACATATGAATATGTGGTTGTGAAACAGAGATATATGAATATGTGGTCGTGAAACAGAGATATATGCATAATGAATATGTGGTCGTGAAACAGAGATATATACATATGAATATGTGGTCCTGAAACAGAGATATATACATATGTGGTCGTGAAACGGAGATATATACATAATGAATATGTGGTCGTGAAACAGAGATATATGCATATGAATATGTGGTCCTGAAATAGATATGTATACATAATGAATATGTGGTCATGAAACAGAGATATATACATTTGAATATGTGGTCGTGAAACAGATATATATACATAATTAATATGTGGTCATGAAACAGAGATATATACATATGAATATGTGGTCGTGAAACAGAGATATATACATAATGAATATGTGGTCGTGAAACAGAGATATATACATATGAATATGAGGTCATGAAACAGAGATATATACATATGAATATGTGGTCATGAAACAGATATATATACATAATTAATATGTGGTCATGAAACAGAGATATATACATATGAATATGTGGTCGTGAAACAGAGATATATACATATGAATGTGTGGTCGTGAAACAGATATATATCATTGAAGGTCCTCATTCCGTGACTGTCCTAATTCCGGTGATATTTGTTTAAATCTCGTAACGCGCGATATTTGCTGACGTCATACACGCGCTCCGATGTAAATATTTACTAAAGCTGTAGCTATCTGTCAAAAGTCAAACAAGAGTAAAATGAGACAAAAACAGGTAAACATTTGTTGAAACATGTCACGCATATAAAATAATACCTTTTCTACTATTACCAAATAAATGTTCATTTAAATACCCTTTTTTGGCCCCAAAAACATTGTTCAGAAATGTTACCATCCGTCTGCTCTGAAACCAGGCTTTGATTGACAGATCTAATTCGGAAGTGGGCTTTTTCTATAAGGCCAAGCCTAATTTATTTATTTTGTTTTCAGTCCTATCCCTTATAAACAATTTTAGTTTTTTAGGCTAATCCTAGGCAGATGAGGAGAAAGAACAGACACTAAAGAGATTTCCAAGTGTGTATCTCTAATATTTGCAAAGTGGAGATTGTGTGAGTTAATAGGGGCAAACTCTGTAACCACTGGGTGCAGTTGACATATTGCACCACAGTCAGGGTACTTAGAATAGGAGACACAGTCATGTGTCCTTGCTGTGACACTAGAGAGGAGTAGAATAAAACAGTTACATAAAACAACAGTTAATAATTTAGTGTTTTAACAGTTATTAGTGTTAACAAAGTTAAAAATAGATTTTGGAATTATATCTTATATTTGAACTGTTTGGGAAAACACCACATAATTAATTAAGAGTGCCTAATTCACTGTTACCCAAGAGTTACCGGAATTGGGTCACATGTAAAATTACGGACAAATTTACAGTAGTTCAGAACAAATCGTGATTACTCTTTGGAAACACATGCATTTATGTTGAAATTTGATGCAACATGTTGGAAAAGGATTTGTTGACTAAGATATGTATACGTCTTTGTATATTTTACAAACTATTATGCAAATTTTAATGAGTGTTTCGTATCCTACCGGAATGAGGACCCTCGAGGCTACATATGAATGTGTGGTTGTGAAACAGAGATATATACATATGAATGTGTGGTCCTGAAACAGAGATATATACATATGAATATGTGGTCCTGAAACAGAGATATATACATATGAATATGTGGTCGTGAAACAGAGATATATACATATGAATATGTGGTCGTGAAACAGATATATATACATATGAATATGTGGTCGTGAAACAGAGATATATGCATAATGAATATGTGGTCGTGAAACAGAGATATATACATATGAATATGTGGTCGTGAAACAGATATATATATACATAATGAATATGTGGTCGTGAAACAGAGATATATACATATGAATATGTGGTCGTGAAACAGATATATATACATATGAATATGTGGTCGTGAAACAGAGATTTATGCATAATGAATATGTGGTCGTGAAACAGAGATATATACATATGAATATGTGGTCGTGAAACAGATATATATATACATAATGAATATGTGGTCGTGAAACAGAGATATATGCATAATGAATATGTGGTCGTGAAACAGATATATATACATAATGAATATGTGGTCGTGAAACAGAGATATATGCATAATGAATATGTGGTCGTGAAACAGAGATATATACATATGAATATGTGGTCCTGAAACAGAGATATATACATATGTGGTCGTGAAACGGAGATATATACATATGAATATGTGGTCCTGAAACAGAGATATATACATATGTGGTCGTGAAACGGAGATATATACATAATGAATATGTGGTCGTGAAACAGAGATATATGCATATGAATATGTGGTCCTGAAACAGAGATATATACATATGAATATGTGGTCGTGAAACAGAGATATATACATATGAATATGTGGTCGTGAAACAGATATATATACATATGAATATGTGGTCGTGAAACAGAGATATATACATATGAATATGTGGTCCTGAAACAGAGATATATGCATATGAATATGTGGTCGTGAAACAGAGATATATGAATATGTGGTCGTGAAACAGAGATATATACATATGAATATGTGGTCGTGAAACAGATATATATATACATAATGAATATGTGGTCGTGAAAAAGAGATATATGAATATGTGGTCCTGAAACATAGCTGATAGAGGAAGACAATCCCGACATATAGTAGTATAATATACCTCATGGCTGTCACCTACCTGAGCTTCAGCAAAACAGTATCTATTAGGGTTATCATCAACTCGTTTTCTTACTAATTCTGCTATTCTGGCATCTATGTTTACTGGGTTATGGGCACCAGGAGCTAGAAATTCACTGAAATATACACGACAATTTGTGTCAGAAATACCGTTATCCAATCACAACGATTCACATGTCCGACATACACTTAAACAGTCTAAACTGATACGAATCAGTCAGCCATGTCTCACATGGCTTTTACTGCCAAATATTGTTTGGGTAAGCGGGTATGTCAGGGTATGTCAGGGTAAGCGGGTATGTCAGGGTAAGCAGGTATGTCCGGGTAAGCGGGTATGTCAGGGTAAGCGGGTATGTCAGGGTAAGCGGGTAAGCGGGTATGTCAGGGCAAGCGTGTATGTTTGGGTAAGCGGGTATGTCAGGGCAAGCGGGTATGTCAGGGTATGTCAGGGTAAACGGGTATGTCAGGGTAAGCGGGTATGTCAGGGCAAGCGGGTATGTCAGGGTATGTCAGGGTAAGCAGGTATGTCAGGGCAAGCGGGTCAGGTGTCAGGGTATGTCAGGGTATGTCAGGGTATGTCAGGGCAGCGGGTATGTCAGGCAAGCGGGTATGTCAGGGTAAGCGGGTATGTCAGGGCAAGCGGGTATGTCAGGTATGTCAGGGCAAGCGGGTATGTCAGGGCAAGTATGTCAGGGCGGGTATGTCAGGGCAAGCGGGTATGTCAGGGTATGTCAGGGCGGGTATGTCAGGGCAAGCGAGTATGTCATGTCAGGGCAAGCGGGTATGTCAGGGCAAGCGGGTATGTCAGGGTAAGCGGGTCAGGGTATGTCAGGGCAAGCGAGTATGTCAGGGTATGTCAGGGCAAGCGGGTATGTCAGGGTAAGTGTATGTCAGGTATGTCAGGGTATGTCAGGGTATGTCAGGGTGTCATATGTCAGGGTATATGTCAGGGTAAGCGGGTATGTCAGGGTATGTCAGGGCAAGCGAGTATGTCAGGGTAAGCGGGTATGTCAGGGTATGTCAGGGCAAGCGGGTATGTCAGGGTAAGTGGGTATGTCAGGGTATGTCAGGGCAAGCAGGTATGTCAGGGTATGTCAGGCAAGCGAGTATGTCAGGGTATGTCAGGGCAAGCGGGTATGTCAGGTATGTCAGGGCAAGCGGGTATGTCAGGGCAAGCGAGTATGTCAGGGTATGTCAGGGCAAGCGGGTATGTCAGGGCAAGCGGGTATGTCAGGGCAAGCGGGTATGGGCAAGCGGGTATGTCAGGGCAAGCGGTATGTCAGGCAAGTGGGTATGTCAGGGCAAGCGGGTATGTCAGGGTAAGTGGGTATGTCAGGGCAAGCGGGTATGTCAGGGTAAGCGGGTATGTCAGGGTATGTCAGGGCAAGCGGGTATGTCAGGGCAAGCGGGTATGTCAGGGTATTTCAGGGCAAGCGGGTATGTCTGGGCAAGCGGGTATGTCAGGGCAAGCGGGTATGTCAGGGTAAGCGGGTATGTCAGGGCAAGCGGGTATGTCAGGGTATGTCAGGGCAAGCGGGTATGTCAGGGCAAGCGGGTATGTCAGGGCAAGCGGGTATGTCAGGGCAAGCGAGTATGTCAGGGCAAGCGGGTATGTCGGGTATGTCAGGGCAAGCGGGTATGTCAGGGCAAGCGGGTATGTCAGGGCAAGCGGTATGTCAGGGTATGGGGTATGTCAGGGCAAGCGAGTATGTCAGGGCAAGCGGGTATGTCAGGGCAAGCGGGTATGTCAGGGCAAGCGGGTATGTCAGGGCAAGCGAGTATGTCAGGGCAAGTGGGTATGTCAGGGCAAGCAGGTATGTCAGGGCAAGCGAGTATGTCAGGGCAAGCGAGTATGTCAGGGCAAGCGGGTATGTCAGGGTAAGCAGGTATGTCAGGGTAAGGGGGTATGTCAGGGCAAGCAGGTATGTCAGGGTAAGGGGGTATGTCATGGCAAGCGGGTATGTCAGGTAAGGGGGTATGTCACGGTAAGCGGGTATGTCAGGGCAAGCGAGTATGTCAGGGCAAGCGGGTATGTCACGGTAAGCAGGTATGTCATGGTAAGGGGGTATGTCAGGGCAAGCGGGTATGTCAGGGTAAGCGGGTATGTCAGGGCAAGCGAGTATGTCAGGCAAGCGGGTATGTCAGGGTTAGCGGGTATGTCAGGGTATGTCAGGGTAAGCGGGTATGTCAGGGTATGTCAGGGCAGCGGGTATGTCACGGTAAGCGGGTATGTCAGGGTAAGTGGGTATGTCAGGGTTAGCGGGTATGTCAGGGTATGTCAGGGTAAGCGGGTATGTCAGAGTATGTCAGGGTAAGCGGGTGCGGTATGTCAGGGCAAGCGGGTATGTCAGGGCAAGCGGGTATGTCAGGGCAAGCGGGTAAGCGGGTATGTCAGGCAAGCGTGTATGTTTGGGGTAAGTGGGTATGTCAGGGCAAGCGGGTATGTCAGGGTAAGCGGGTATGTCAGGGTATGTGAGGGTAAGTGGGTATGTCAGGGTAAGTGGGTATGTCAGGGCAAGCGGGTATGTCAGGGTATGTCAGGGTAAGCGGGTATGTCAGGGTAAGTGGGTATGTCAGGGCAAGCGGGTATGTCAGGGTAAGCGGGTATGTCAGGGTAAGCGGGTATGTCAGGGTATGTCAGGGTAAGCAGGTATGTCACAGTAAGCGGGTATGTCAGGGTAAGCCAGCGTGTGCTAACTTATACTAACAATGAACATGCAGTCATTTATTGCCTGTGTGTGTTTTACGTTTATTTATCGTCGCTACCAGTTGCTCATATGAGCATCGCCTACTGAAGAGATTAGTCATTTTAGATTTTTGGAGAATAGTGCAATGATACAGATAATGACATGCACGGTGTAAAGCACCAACACGATACCTCGGTTTAAAGTCTATTCTGAAAGACTGTTAATTGCATTAGGTCAGACAAGGGGGATCGAACCTGCAATCCCTGGATTACCAGTACAATGTATTAACCACTGGACTACAGATTCGTCTGTAAAAATTGGCGATGTCGGGGTTTGAACCGGGAAACCGTGAAACACAAGTCGAGCGTTGATCCGCTGGATTCCGACTGATTTCCGTGGTCTAGCATGCCGTTGTTACAATTCTCCTATCACAATATCATCAGAGGTCAGCTACCACGATATCACCAGTTTGTCCGCTATCACGATATCACCACAGTTTGTCTGCTATCATGATATCAACAGTGTTTGTCCACTATATCATCAGAGTTTGTCCGCTAACACGATACCACCATAGTTTGTCCGCTATCAGGGACAAGTATAAAATCATGATATGTGAGAAAGTTGTCAGTTGCTTCTGGTGGTTGGAGAATTGAGAACTGGTTTCTAGGTTTCTAACCAGGAAATACGGATGGCCTTCTCCACCACAACAGACTGACTTTGTGTGGCAATGCTCCAGAGTGGGGCCCCCTGTACAAATCAATTTTCGAACAAAACTAAATAATTAAATATAAAAGCTGATCTAAATAGAGAATGAATCACTTAACATATAATGATTATGTTATGAATTACTAGATTAATTGGGAGCTTAACCCTTAAGTAAATTGGATGGAATGTGCAAACAAATTAGATCCAGCCATACCATGTCAATAATTGACCCATAAAATGCTGAATAAATTGAAAGGAATGTGCAAACAACATAGATCCAGATCAGCCGCGGCATAATGCCGCATCTGATCTATGTTGTTTGCTATTGAGCCAAGTGTTTTAGCTCCACTATCTGAATAGCACACAGCATAGAGCCTGATCAGGCGGCACATTCTGTGTTGTCTGTTGCAAAAGCGACTTTAGTCGTGATTGGCAAGTAAAGGGTTAATTCATGTGTGTGAATTACTATAATTATTGGGAGCTTACCTTTTTTCTTCTTTTTTTTTTGTTTATACAAATTTATTTTAGCTCGATTGCGAAACAAGTTATTACAACTTATATTAATTACTCTCGAGACCTCATTCCTGATGGAATCCATCGCCACGAGGGAGAGAGAAAAGGCAACGTGGAATTTAAATGCCTTGCCTAAGGGTACAATCGTAACTGCTCCAGCGGAGCTCGAACTCCAGACCTTAGCTTAGCGGACTCATATACCCGTAATCAAAATCTCCAAGTACAGCCGACATGTGTACGGGGAACATAATTATATGTGATGTATACAAATACACACTCATATTCGTAGCCACTAACCTTTACTGAATGTGTTATGCTGAAGTTTCTACATAATACAGTAATACCACAATTGTAACAATAAAAAAACTAAAAAATGTATATTTTACCAAAAATAAAACAATAAAAATGTGAATGTCATCATTATTTCAATAAATAATTTATGACCTCAAATGGCCCCAGCAGCTGAATAGTCATATATGGATCATTTCCCTTGACTACTCTTTATTGAAAACAAGAAAAGATGGATCTATGTTAGGTGCATAGACTTTCCATTATAATTACTTTCTATTGTGTTCCTATGTGACAATAAGGTTCTCTAATTTGAGGTATTTTGACTGAAGCAACCATTACTATATTTTCAAATATTTTCGTACTAATTTCGTTCAGTTTATTATATTTAGTGGGAAACCCATCCGAACGATTTGAATGAAAAGTCGCAAGTCCTACTTTATAGGAAAAATAAGAAAAATATTACACATTAGTTATCTGTTCATATCACTTATAGCGTGCTAAAGGTTAATAAATGTGGGTCATCCTGCAGAAATGTTGGATATGGATATTATTATAGACTTACGAGTATATTATAGACTTACGAGTATATTATAGACTTACGAGTATATTATAGACTTACGAGTATATTATAGACTTACGAGTATATTATAGACTTACGAGTATATTATAGACGTACGAGTATATTATAGACTTACGTTAGACTTACGAGTATATTATAGACTTACGAGTATATTATAGACTTACGAGTATATTATAGACTTACGAGTATATTATAGACTTACGAGTATATTATAGACTTACGAGTATATTATAGACTTACGAGTATATTATAGACTTACGAGTATATTATAGACTTACGAGTATATTATAGACTTACGAGTATATTATAGACTTACGAGTATATTATAGACTACGAGTATATTATAGACTACGAGTATATTATAGACTTACGAGTATATTATAGACTACGAGTATATTATAGACTTACGAGTATATTATAGACTTACGAGTATATTATAGACTTACGAGTATATTATAGACGTACGAGTATATTATAGACTTACGAGTATATTATAGACTTACGAGTATATTATAGACTTACGAGTATATTATAGACGTACGAGTATATTATAGACTTACGAGTATATTATAGACTTACGAGTATATTATAGACTTACGAGTATATTATAGACTTACGAGTATATTATAGACTTACGAGTATATTATAGACTTACGAGTATATTATAGACTTACGAGTATATTATAGACTTACGAGTATATTATAGACTTACGAGTATATTATAGACTTACGAGTATATTATAGACGTACGAGTATATTATAGACTTACGAGTATATTATAGACGTACGAGTATATTATACGACGAGTATATTATAGACTTACGAGTATATTATAGACTTACGAGTATATTATAGACTTACGAGTATATTATAGACTTACGAGTATATTATAGACTTACGAGTATATTATAGACTTACGAGTATATTATAGACTTACGAGTATATTATAGACTTACGAGTATATTATAGACTTACGAGTATATTATAGACGTACGAGTATATTATAGACGTACGAGTATATTATAGACGTACGAGTATATTATAGACTTACGAGTATATTATAGACTTACGAGTATATTATAGACTTACGAGTATATTATAGACTTACGAGTATATTATAGACTTACGAGTATATTATAGACTTACGAGTATATTATAGACTTACGAGTATATTATAGACTTACGAGTATATTTCATGAACTTTGTCATGTAATTCAGCTACTTTCACACATTTTAGTTCTTGACACGCTAACCAAAACCTGGAAAAAGAAACAATGATTGAATACACACTAACCAAAACAGGGAAAACAAACAAGGGTTTAACACACGCTAACCAAAACAGGGAAAACAAACATGGGTTTAACACACGCTAACCAAAACAGGGAAAACAAACAAGGGTTTAACACACGCTAACCAAACCATGGAAAACAAACATGGATTTAACACACGCTAACCAAAACAGGGAAAACAAACAAGGGTTTAACACACACTAACCAAAACATGGAAAACAAGGGTTTAACACACACTAACCAAAACATGGAAAACAAACATGGGTTTAACACATGCTAATCAACACATGGATAAACAAACAATGATTTAATACACGCTAACCAAAACAGGGAAAACAAACATGGGTTTAACACACGCTAACCAAAACAGGGAAAACAAACAAGGGTTTAACACACACTAACCAAAACATGGAAAACAAACAAGGGTTTAACACACACTAACCAAAACAGGGAAAACAAACAAGGGTTTAACACACACTAACAAAAACAGGGAAAACAAACAAGGGTTTAATACACACTAACCAAAACAGGGAAAACAAACAAGGATTTAACACACACTAACCAAAACAGGGAAAACAAACAAGGGTTTAATACACACTAACCAAAACAGGGAAAAACAAACAATGATTTAACACATGCTAACCAAAACAGGGAAAACAAACAAGGGTTTAATACACACTAACCCAAACCTGGAAAAACAAACAATGATTTAACACATGCTAACCAAAACAGGGAAACAAACAAGGGCTTAATATACACTAACCCAAACCTGGAAAAAACAAACAATGATTTAACACATGCTAACCAAAACAGGGAAAACAAACAATGATTTAACAATGGCATTAATACCAGCATACCCTGGAGCTAGCGCTAATGGTAATCCATATCCAACCACTCAAAGAATTATTTGCACCCTCTCAAGGGGGAAAATTTTAATTTTGAAGGGCGATGCTTCAAATGCATGTCGATAAAACTATTGTAACGCATTTGATTTCTTTTAGTTCACTTGCGAAACAAGTTCTTACAACATTAGTCTAATTGTTAACCCCAAGATTCACTCCTGATTAAATCCATTTTGGTCAATCGTTGAAAGTTTAGGAAATATAGCATAATCGTGAAAGCAGTGGTACACAGTAATATTAGTACACATGCCTAATATTACATAGGGTTTTAATTTGTTAGTCCACCTCTGTTGTTGAGTGATTACGGTCGCTGACTTGTACACCACTGTAACCTATCATCACTGATGGTCATGGGTTCGAGCCCCGCTCGGACCGTGTCTCTTTATAATTGTCAAAGTGGAATTTAAGCGTCTTGCCTAAGGACACCACCGTCTGACAAGACTCAAACACGCAACCCCTCAGCTACAAGGCAGATACCATATCCACCACACATTCTTGCTAATAGAGCAGCCTTTTTACTAGTAAACGGGATTGACAATTACTGCCTAACTAACAAAGCAATGTCATCTGAGCTTACACATGTACCCTGCAGCGAAAAGAAATTCACTCCTTGACTAATGGTCGAGGTAAACTTCAGCATTAATATATACAGTAACTGTTAGAAATGACCGGGTTACGTACTTGAGGTTTTCACCGGAGAATTCTTTATCAAGAAATTTACTGAACTGATCCTTGCCCGCAAAATCGCGCAGCAATTCCTCGACAGAAAATGCCCATCGTTTCACACGCCTCAATGGTATATCTCGGGCATGCCTGCAATAATAAATAATGAACTGTGTAGTACATCTGAAGTGAGGACTCGGCTTTCACAATTTACAGGGGCATAGCTAGCCTTTCTGAATGTGTAGGCCCGACTAAGAAATTGAGCATCGAAGACACAGTGATGCTGGAGGAGTCTGGTGGTGGCATACTCTCCCAGGAAACATTTTGAATCCTAGAATGTCGAAAATGTCAAAATGTTACCAAATTGAGTATTTTTTAGTTTAATCATATTTTATTGCTCGATTAGTTTTTTTACATATATACATGTGAATACAAACATGACAAATTATAGAAAAGCAAACGGGTCGGGCCACAAGTTCTAGCAACATTAGTTACAGCCCTTCCCGAAATTGAGTATTGAATTGCTATACACAGATGAGATGTCACAATGAGTACACACATATAAGATCACATCAGGAGGTATGTGACAGCTGGTCTATATTCTATACCATACAGATATGCTAATACCCACTTTTTATTGCATTTTTGGCCTATTTGGATTTTTCATTTTCTGTTGCAATCTACAGGCCCTGGCCTTCAGTAGGAGCTACACGTCTGGTTTACATACCACACAAAATTTAATAGCATAGCTATAATTTATGTACAAATATATATGGTAAAGATTGCTGGTAATAATCAATGATTTTGTGTAAATCTGTCCACAGTTTTAAGGCCAACATGATAATGACTCGATATATTTATATACATTATGCAATAATGACTTGATAAGTTGATACATTTATATAGATGATGCAATAATGACTTGATACATTTATATACATTATGCAATAATGACTCGATATATTTATATACATTATGCAATAATGAATTATTATATTTATATACATTATGCAATAATGACTCGATATATTTATATACATTATGCAATAATGACTTGATACACTTATATATATTATGCAATAATGACTTGATATATTTATATGCATGATGCAATAATGACTTGATACATTTATATACATGATGCAAAAATGACTTGATATATTTATATACATTATGCAATAATGACTTGATATATTTATATACATTATGCAATAATGTCAAGTTATGCAATACTTTCTTCTCATGTTAAATTGCATGTCAATAATTATTGCAAAGTGGATGTGGGATGACCTCCACCTACAGGTCACCTATGACAAGGAAAATAAACAGGCCTTAAAAGTGGTTTTAAAAAACCGTAAAAATAACAATATTTTGCTTGTAAATAACTGGATAGTTTATATTCTTTCAATCGTTAGGCAAAGCTATGATGGATGTGGATCCGAAACTTGGAATATGAATAACACAGTAAGTTACGCTACATGGTTTTATCTTGCTCCCAGTACTCTGTGCTGTCGGTTATCCAGGGATTTGTGGGGTCCGCAGGGGTGCAGAAAGCATCGTATTCTGTATACTGCTCATAGTACGACATATAACTGAAACAAATCAAACATACAATTAATATGTTATCATACTTGCCAATCAAACATACAGTTAATATGTTATCATACATGCCAATCAAACATACACTTAATATGTTATCATACATGCCAAGTACACCATCAGATGTATAACACCATTTGATCATTTCAATGTAATTTGTTCTACATAAAATTGAATTAAAATAGAGATGCTGAGATAATTCCTATCTAGTATCTCTCATAACACTCTCACATTGGAAACATTTTAATCAACATGTATATCTACCATCAGTTTAACACTCTTCATATATTTATGACTTTCCTTATTTGTTTCATTGCATGCACATTGTATATGTATAATTATGATGATAAGCTATGTAATGCTTAAATCTAATAAACAATATGTTCTGTTCTGTTCATGAAAAGCATCTCCCCTCCCGTGGTAGCTGTTCTCTCACAGAGGGCCAAACCTTCTATGAACTGTTTTTCAATTCAATTGGAGAGGAAAACCATAAGTTGCATA
Source organism: Archivesica marissinica (assembly GCA_014843695.1). Taxonomy (NCBI): domain Eukaryota; kingdom Metazoa; phylum Mollusca; class Bivalvia; order Venerida; family Vesicomyidae; genus Archivesica; species Archivesica marissinica. Next base: position 10,832,258 of record CM026404.1, on the reverse strand, counting down.
GCCTTCTGTCCAATTCCTTATTTCAATTGTTGTAACTAATCATGTACATGATAGAAAATAAATGTGTTAAAACCAATTCAATTGGAAATCAATAATCTTAATCTGAGATATGTTGTTAATGGTTGCTTCACATTGCAGTCTATGGACATACTCTCAAACTGGTGATCTTGACATTATGTCATCTTGCATTATGGCATATGAGGAAAATGACAAAATTGACATTTCTAGGCAACCTATTAAGGTCATTATAAATGAATGTCTATACATGGACCCACTCCTCCTATCCACACCCTCCTCCCATACACCCTTTCATCCAATCCACCCCCTCCTCTAATAAATATCCAACCCTCCTCTAATCCACCACCTCATCCAATCCACCCCTTCCTCCCATCCACCCCCTCATCCAATCCATCCCTTCCTACCATCCAATCCACCCACTCCTCTAATCCACCCCCTCATCCAATACACCCACTCCTCTAATCCACCCCCTCATCCAATCCACCCACTCCTCTAATCCACCCTCCAATCCACTACACCCCCACCTCAAATCTACCCCCTACTCCTGCCCACCCACTCATATTGTTAGCACACATACTCCAAACTTAGCTCTGCCTAATTTCAAGCACAATTTGAATGAGAATAAATAGAGAAGAATATAAGAGTGTAATGTCATTACTACACATGTACTCTGAATCCAACCAATAGAACATAAATACATACCTTTCAGTTACTTTGGATATTTTTACTCTTCGCTTTTCTAATTTCTTTTTTAACATTTGAATCTGAAAATAGAAGAAGCTATTAGAGAGTAATATTACATGTAATACAGACAGGGAACCACTACAGTATGGGAACCACTAGTCAGGGAACCACTACAGTCAGGGAAACACTATAGTCGGTGGAGAAGGTGGCACGAACATGTTACATTAATACAAGCAGGGAACCACTAGAGTCAGTGGAGAAGGTGACACTAACATGTTATATTAATACAAGCAGGGAACCACTAGAGTCAGGGAGCCACTAGAGTCAGTGGAGAAGGTGGCACTAACATGTTACATTAATACAAGCAGGAAACCAGTAGAGTCAGGGAACCACTACAGTCAGGGAACCACTACAGTCAGGGAACCACTACAGCCAGGGAACCACTAGATTCAGTGAAGAAGGTAGCACTAACATGTTACATTAATACAAGCAGGGAACCACTAGAGTCAGTGGAGAAGGTGGCACTAACATGTTACATTAATACAAGCAGGGAACCACTAGAGTCAGGGAACCACTAGAGTCAGTGGAGAAGGTGGCACTAACATGTTACATTAATACAAGCAGGAAACCAGTAGAGTCAGGGAACCACTACAGTCAGGGAACCACTACAGTCAGGGAACCACTACAGTCAGGGAACCACTAGATTCAGTGAAGAAGGTGGCACTAACATGTTACATTAATACAAGCAGGGAACCACTACAGTGTAAAGATTAAACTTTATTTATTTTACAAAGATTGCGAAGCAAGTTCTAACAACTTATATTATTCACTATCATTGGCGCGGATGAAAGCGTATATGTGGTAATTCGTGTGGGAGGAAACCGGAGTACCCAGAGAAAACCCACCTGTCCGATCTGGCGACCACCATTTGAAGATATTAGCATGGTTTGGGGAATAACACAACGTAATATTCATAGATGGACGGATAGACAGACAAAATCTGATCATAATACATCGTTTTCTGCACGTGAGCTAGTGAGCTAGTAAGTAAGTAAGTTAGTTACGGCATGTTGAAGATCCTTATGGACAGTATCAGCAGGATGATTGACGTCGATCTCGGACACACTCGGGCTTAGTCGACCTCCAGGGACAGCATAATTTGGCTGAAATGGTGAATAGGTGTATTAGAAATGCGATTAGTTATCAATATATCTTAGCATATTGGCTAGTGTTGCTCCTACATCCACAGTAACTTGAGATTGTATCCATACAGCACTATATCTTAGCATATTGGATAATGTTGCTACTACATCCACAGTAACTTGAGATTGTATCCATATGGCACTATATCTTAGCATATTGGCTAGTGTTGCTACTACATCCACAGGAACTTGAAATTGTATCCATACAGCACTATATCTTAGCATATTGGATAATGTTGCTACTACAGCCACAGTAACTTGAGATTGTATCCATATTGCACTATATCTTAGCATATTGGCTAGTGTTGCTACTACATCCACAGGAACTTGAAATTGTATCCATACAGCACTATATCTTAGCATATTGGATAATGTTGCTACTACATCCACAGGAACTTGAAATTGTATCCATACAGCACTATATCTTAGCATATTGGATAATGTTGCTACTACAGCCACAGTAACTTGAAATTGTATCCATATGACACTATATCTTAGCATATTGGATAATGTTGCTACTACATCCACAGGAACTTGAAATTGTATCCATACAGCACTATATCTTAGCATATGGATAATGTTGCTACTACATCCACAGGAACTGAGATTGTATCCATATGACACTATATCTTAGCATATTGGATAATGTTGCTACTACAGCCACAGGAACTTGTAATTGTATCCATATGACACTATATCTTAGCATATTGGATAATGTTGCTACTACAGCCACAGGAACTTGAATTGTATCCATACAGCACTATATCTTAGCATATTGGATAATGTTGCTACTACAGCCACAGGAACTTGTAATTGTATCCATATGACACTATATCTTAGCATATTGGATAATGTTGCTACTACATCCACAGGAACTTGAAATTGTATCCATATGACACTATATCTTAGCATATTGGATAATGTTGCTACTACATCCACAGGAACTTGTAATTGTATCCATATGACACTATATCTTAGCATATTGGATAATGTTGCTACTACATCCACAGGAACTTGAAATTGTATCCATATGACACTATATCTTAGCATATTGGATAATGTTGCTACTACATCCACAGGAACTTGTAATTGTATCCATATGACACTATATCTTAGCATATTGGATAATGTTGCTACTACATCCACAGGAACTTGAAATTGTATCCATATGACACTATATCTTAGCATATTGGATAATGTTGCTACTACATCCACAGGAACTTGTAATTGTATCCATATGACACTATATCTTAGCATATTGGATAATGTTGCTACTACATCCACAGGAACTTGAAATTGTATCCATATGACACTATATCTTAGCATATTGGATAATGTTGCTACTACATCCACAGGAACTTGTAATTGTATCCATATGACACTATATCTTAGCATATTGGATAATGTTGCTACTACATCCACAGGAACTTGTAATTGTATCCATATGACACTATATCTTAGCATATTGGCTAATGTTGCTACTACATCCACAGGAACTTGTAATTGTATCCATATGGCACCAAAAACCAAATGTTAGGCACCCACAGTCTACTAATTTATAAAATTATATAATGGGGATGTCCTATGATATAGGTACTGGGTGTCTAAAATACGGTTTTTGGTGCCACATGGATACAATCTCAAGTTCCTGTGTTACATCATAACATTATACAGTTAACCCTTAACATGCCAATCACAACTAAAGTCGCTTTCATCTGGCTCTATGCTGTTTGCTATTCAGATAAAACACTTGTCTGAATAGCAAACAACATAGATCCTGATAAGATGCGACATTATGCCGCAGCTGATCTGGATCAATGTTGTTTGCACATTTCGTACAATTCATTCGGCTTGTTATGGCTTAACAGTAACATACACAAAGGCAACATTTCTTCTCATGCATTGCACTATCTGATCTGAGGATATTGCATCTGGTGCACTATCAGATCTGAGGATATTGCATCTGGTGCACTACCAGATCTGAGGATATTGCATCTGGCGAACTACCAGATCTGAGGATATTGCATCTGGTGCACTACCAGATCTGAGGATATTGCATCTGGTACACTATCAGATCTGAGGATATTGCATCTGGTGCACTATCAGATCTGAGGATATTGCATCTGGTGCACTACTAGATCTGAGGATATTGCATCTGGGGCACTACCAGATCTGAGGATATTGCATCTGGCGCACTACCAGATCTGAGGATATTGCATCTGGCGCACTATCTGATCTGAGGATATTGCATCTGGCGCACTACCAGATCTGAGGATATTGCATCTGGCACACTACAAGATCTGAGGATATTGCATCTGGTGCACTACCAGATCTGAGGATATTGCATCTGGCGCACTACCAGATCTGAGGATATTGCATCTGGCGCACTACCAGATCTGAGGATATTGCATCTGGCGCACTACCAGATATGAGGATATTGCATCTGATGCATTATCAGATCTGAGGATATTACATTTGATACACTAACATATCTGAGGATAGTGCATCTGGCGCACTACCAGATCTGAGGATATAGCATCTGGCACACTAGCAGATCTGAGGATATAGCATCTGGCGCACTACCAGGTCTGAGGATATTGCATCTGGTGCACTACCAGACCAGATCTGAGGATATAGCATCTGGCACACTAGCAGATCTGAGGATATAGCATCTGGCACACTATCAGATCTGAGGATATTGCATCTGGTATAATTTCAGAAGGTGGGTGATGAGGAGCGTCAGGTTTGTTTTTGTCAACATTGAGGTGCAAGCACCAGGTGCACATCACCTCCCCTCCTCACCCCCGTACCTTCTAGTGCATAGTACCATAGAAACCAATGTGCAGAATGAATTGTCCAATTCAGAGTAACCAATTGACTGTAGTTATTCGTTCAGTGAACATCATTCTATTCTCAAATGATGTGGTCTGCCATGCTATCGTTAAATGTCATTCTTTAATAATAATAATAATTAAAAAATACAGCTAAATCTGGCCTCCACGTGTTGCTTGCATGGAGACAGACCATAGACAGATCCACAAACCAAACATTACACGGATCCACAAATCATACTTTAGACAGATCCACAAATCATACATTAGACAGATCCACAAATCATACATTAGACAGATCCACAAATCATACATTAGACAGATCCACAAATTAGACATTAACATAGATCCACAAATCATACGTTAGATAGATCCACAAATCTAAAATATTCACAAAACTCATCATGCACATATATTATATTAACTAATTTGTAGTATTTATTCAATGATGTTGAATTTCACGTTGAAAACTGCACATGGGAAAAACAGAGATGTTCAATAAAGCTTAGAATTACAGGCTGAGCATTTCCTCCAGCGTAAATAATTTCCTGATGTTACAGTACCGTATTTAAATCCCCAATAATTTGATTTTCCTTCAAGTTGAAAACAACAGTTACTATAGTAATGATGCAAATTTATCCTCACGTTAACTATGATAAACAAACACACCATGCACAAAGGTATTGATGATTGTGCAAATTATAATTAATATCCATAAAGGGAAGTGATATGCCAATTATAATTAATATCCATAAATGGAGGTGATATGCAAATTATAATTAATATCCATAAATGGAAGTGGATATGCCAATTATAATTAATATCCATAAAGGGAGGTGATATGCAAATTATAATTAATATCCATAAAGGGAGGTGATATGCAAATTATAATTAATATCCATAAATGGAAGTAGATATGCCAATTATAATTAATAACCATAAATGGAGGTGATATGCAAATTATAATTAATATCCATAAATGGAAGTGGATATGCCAATTATAATTAATATCCATAAAGGGAGGTGATATGCAAATTATAATTAATATCCATAAATGGAAGTGGATATGCAAATAATAATATATCCTTAAAGAGAGGTGATATGCAAATTATAATTAATATCCAAAAAGGGAGGTGATATGCAAATAATAATTAATATCCATAAAGGGAGGTTATATGCAAATTATAATTAATATCCATAAAGGGAGGTGATATGAAAATTATAATTAATATCCATAAAGGGAGGTGATATGCAAATTATAATTAATATCCATAAAGGGAGGTGATATGCAAATAAAAAATGCTGTCTGTTTAGCATAATGGTTAGCATGCTAGCTTCTCACCAATGCAACCTGGGTTCCATCCTCAGACATAGAAGTATGTGAGATGGTACAGTGGGGTACAGTGGTCACCAGATCGAACAGGTGGGTTTTCTCCAGTTTCCTCCCAAACAAATGACCAAACTTATGCTTTCATCTGAAGTCTTTTTATGGCGCTAGAACGTCGTGTCTAGAACATCGTGTTTAGACGACCATAGATCCTGTCATAAACAGATGTCCCTGACAGCTTTAGTCCAAAAACATTCGCGTTGACAACATTTCAACATTCAATGGCTAGGTACCACATGTACAGAGCTGTGAGAAATAAAACGTGTTATTCCACTGTTTTCAACAACCCTAATAACACATTTTATATCATTGATAAATTTCTATAATATGTTTATACAAATTTATTTTAGCTCGATTGCGAAACAAGTTCTTACAACTTATATAAATCACTCTCGAGACCTCATTCCTGATGGAATCCATCGCCACGAGGGAGAGAGAAGAGGCAATGTGGAATTTAAATGCCTTGCCTAAGGGCACAATCGTAACGGCTCCAGTGGGGCTCGAACTCCGGACCTTTCGCACCTGAAACGAACGCGCATCCACTGCGCTATCACGACTATTTATATTTAAACTTTATTTTACAACAACAGCGAAACAAGCTTTAACAACTTATATTAATCACTCTCGTTGGCGCAGATGAGAGCGTAAATGTGGTCATTTGTATGGGAGGAACCCGGAGAAAACCCACCTGTCCGATCTGGCGACCACCGTACCATCTCACATACTTCCCGGTCCGAGGATCGAACCCGGGTTGCATTGGTGTGAAGCAAGCGCGCTAACCATAGTGCTAATCGGACAGCCAATTTCTATATTTCATTGGAAAGCATGTGTGTTTTACGTTTATTTATCGTCGCTACCGGTTGCCCATATGAGCGACGCCTCCTATAGAGATTAGTCATTTTAGATTTTTGGAGGATAGTGCAATGATACAGACAGAGACCCATTCCAGAGTCTCCTCTGGTTCAATTACGTGCACAGTGTACAGCACCGACAAGAGACCACGGTTTAAAGTCCCACCTGAAAGACTGTTAATTTTATTAGGGTCAGACGGGGGATCGAACCTACCAGTCCAGCGTGTTACCACTGCACTACAGATCCGTCTGTAATGGAAATCATAAAATAAAATATTCTATTATAGTGCTGTTACATAGTTACAACACATACACATACAAATAAATATATATAGCATCCCACCCATTGGATCTATAAGTCACATGCATATATAATGATTAATAACAACATCATATATACTTGACGGCATAAAAAACGCAACATTTTAGAACTTTATTTGCTATATTCATACTCTATATTTAACTGCGAATTATTACATGAAACTGTGAGAAATGGATTATTTTTGGTGATTGTCTAGTGCATAGACTGGCTTAATGAAATTAATAATTATATGCATTGAACTTCAATGTTGATTATTAAATATTCTTATGTATATGGTTGCGTTTCTATTGCGTTTAAGTATATATGTCATGCATGGCACATTAACATGCAGTTGTTATGCATAAATGTATCCAGATATATATAGAATGCTTGACCTGTGTTGAGGCAGTTTAGCCAGTCACTTGCACCATAAAGGACCGAAATATGCGAAGCTGTCACTTGCACCATAAAGGACCGAAATATGCTAAGCTGTCACTTGCACCATAAAGGACCGAAATATGCGAAGCTGTCACTTGCACCATAAAGGACCGAAATATGCTAAGCTGTCACTTGCACCATAAAGGACCGAAATATGCTAAGCTGTCACTTGCACCATAAAGGACCGAAATATGCTAAGCTGTCACTTGCACCATAAAGGACCTAAATATGCGAAGCTGTCACTTGCACCATAAAGGACCGAAATATGCTAAGCTGTCACTTGCACCATAATGGACTGAAATATGCTAAGCTGTCACTTGCACCATAATGGACCGAAATATGCTAAGCTGTCACTTGCACCATAATGGACCGAAATATGCTAAGCTGTCACTTGCACCATAATGGACCGAAATATGCTAAGCTGTCACTTGCACCATAATGGACTGAAATATGCTAAGCTGTCACTTGCACCATAAAGGACCGAAATATGCTAAGCTGTCACTTGCATCATAAAGTCATCTTATAAGCGAGATGATCTTATTGGCGAGTATGGACAGTATATGACATGGAAGGCGTGTACCGATATTTGAGTAACATCCTCGGGGATAAGCGTTGTATATGCATGTAGTTAAGCATATTGTTACGGAATGAACGGAATAAAATGTGGTAGAAAATCTGATCCGTTTCGTCTCTACTACTTTATAAGGTCTGTATCATTTTACTATTGAATTAAGAGATGTACATAATTTTTATATAGGACAAGGAATTCCTATTGCCCACATCTGCCTTCACATTCACAGTCCATAACTTTAATTTATATCAAGATTTCGCAGGTTCGATCTCCCCAGTCTGACCCTAATAATAATATGAATACCGGGTATGGCAAGCCTCAACATGAGCTCAAGCATAGATATAGTCATTTGGAGTAGCTACAATATGTTATATTTATGTTATATTTCGGGTTTTACGCCTCCATCAGCACCATTTCGGGCTATATCGCCGGCGGGCAGATTACTTAACAACACCTTTCCTGGGCAGGCTCCAGCGGTTAACCAGTACTTGGGTGCACCAACCTCCGTAAGAAACTGCCAACTTTTTCATATAAATGAGACATGGCTCGAACCCGTGACCATCAGTGATGATAGGTTACAGTGGTATACAAGTCAGCGACCTTAACCACTCGTCCACGGAGGCGGACCATCAGTGATGATAGGTTACAGTGGTATACAAGTCAGCGACCTTAACCACTTGACCACGGAGGCGGATGAGTAGCTACAACGTATATAAATAATATGAGATAGGCACTACCTAACAAAGGGGGAGGGGGAAGCCAATAAAGGGTTCAAAAGGGTAAAAATTAACTAGAAAGTGTTTTTGAAAAGAAAACGTATGTCTCCCCACTCACTCTTGCTTCTTTTTAAAAAAATTATTTAACAATATTTTATTGCAAATCAATATTACATATGTCATACACATATAGATACAATACATAGCGTGAAAATACAAATGGTTTGGGCCACAAGTTTTAACAACATTAGACAGCAGCCCGCACCAGAAACAACGGCCCGCACTATTGCTTCAGTGGAATAATAAAGCATGGAAGTGCACTATATGAAGTCATTGCAATAAAAAGTCATATGTAGTATTATGAAGTTTTGAAGATGAAGCGCAGACAAGCTTTGTGTTATAAAAATGTTCAAATGGCCGTAAATCCGCCAAAAATTCATCCACCGGAACAGGATAACAATATGCACAACTGCATCATACTGGTGCTTCATGCCGAACTTGGTGAAAAAGCAAAAAAAGGCGTTTTGGATATGAGATAAAGCAAGGACAAGAATTGTGTTATAAAAATGTCCAAACAGCTGTAAATCCACAAAATATCACCCAGCCGCAACAGGGGTACATTATGCACTACTAAACATCATACCAACACTTCCTGCCAAGTTTGGTGACAATCCAGCAAAAGGTCATGGCGATAAAGTGTCGACAAGCTTTGTGTTACATAAATGTTCTAATGGTCTTAAATCCCCAAGAGAAATCGACCAACCGGAACTGGGGTACACAACTAGACATCCTACCGTGGTTTCCCGCCAAGTTTGGTGAACAAATCCAACAAGGGGTTTTGAAGATGAAGCACGGACAATCTTTGTGTTATAAAAATGGCGTAAAAAATATCATCCAACTGGAACTAGAATATGCACAACTAGACATTATACCAATCCTTCCTGCCAGGCTTGGTGAAAATCCAACAGGGGGTTTAGGAGATGAAGCACGGACAAGGTCAACCAGACGGAGAGACAGCATGGTCTTGTGTGACTATCCCATTATCCCAGCGTTCTCTCTATTGTTCGTTTAGTCACAACCCTAGACCACTAACCAATAGAAATAGAGGATATTTGTGTTGATCACTCGATGTAATAAAATCCTATTTTACACTAATAAACACAAATCTTTTATGATTTCCAATAACTTTGGGTAAATTAATATTTGTTTTCAAATTATATTCATTTTAACTGCCCCTGTCTGGAGCCTCATTGCACTATGTGACACAACCGAACAACCACTTATGTTAGTGTGAACGTCCGTAATAAGAAATAGTTCCTGTATAATTTTCAAGTTAGTTTCTGTTTGCTGTCAAAATTAAAAACTACAGACAAAACAAATTCATTAGAATATATTACTTAATAATTAATTGTTCATAATAGTCAGAAAATAGCTAAAATACAAAATTACATCTAACCGTGCAGGAATACAAAACACAACAGGTGGCAAAGAAAATGCCATCTTTCACCGTTTCAAAGCGGTGTAAGATGGAGTTTTCTTTCATTGGAAAGCATAAAAGAATTATTGTTCTCATAGTCACATAAGTATACCTCTGTGTGAAACGGACATACAGAGAGACGGACAGACGGCAAAGGCAACAACAATATGTCTCCTTCCATTAGGGGAGACATCATTACTACACCCCTGCAAGGAGTTTGAAATCTAAGGACGATAGAATGATGACAATAATTATGCTTTTCTTGTAGACGCTAAACATTATTTGCAGAAATTTTGGAGGTCAGCGTGCGTGGTTGCTAAAAAAATCTGGCTACATCCACAACACCGATATAAGTAAAGCATGTGTGAACGTACCCAAGTACCTACCCGTGACATCTTGGAATGTCTGTTCATACGGCACGCCTTTTTTATATCTACTTCTGTTGTGTTAACACAGCCAGGCTGAAATGGAATAGTATGCAAGTGTTATACAACTGATATTGCAAGCCACAGTCAGGGATATATAAATACACTGTGGCAGAGATTGGAAGCATCACCAAATCTGACAGCTATTTGGCAAGCATCAGCAAATCTGCATGAATCAGCAAATCTGCAAGCATCACCAAATCTGCAAGCATCAGCAAATCTGCAAGCATCACCAAATCTGCAAGCATCACCAAATCTGCAAGCATCACCAAATCTGCAAGCATCACCAAATCTGACAGCTATTTGGCAAGCATCACCAAATCTGCAAGCATCAGCAAATCTGCAAGCATCAAATCTGCAAGCATCACCAAATCTGCAAGCATCACCAAATCTGCAAGCATCACCAAATCTGACAGCTATTTGGCAAGCATCACCAAATCTGACAGCTGGTTCACAAATATCACATAATCTCATTTACAAATACATGTATGTAATATACATTTATATTAATTGTACAATATGATTTATCAAGCATTACCACTGAAAGTATATGTACATCCCAGAATGTTATTTACTTACAACAGGTCTATGTACATCCCAGAATGCAATTTACTTACCTACAGGTAATGTCCATCGCAGAATGCCATTTACTTACAACAGGTCTATGTATATCCCAGAATGCCATTTACTTACAACAGGTAATGTCCATCGCAGAATGCCATTTACTTACAACAGGTCTATGTACATCCCAGAATGCAATTTACTTACAACAGGTCTATGTATATCCCAGAATGCCATTTACTTACAACAGGTCTATGTACATCCCAGAATGCCATTTACTTACAACAGGTCTATGTATATCCCAGAATGCCATTTACTTACAACAGGTCTATGTAATCCAGAATGCCATTTACTTACAACAGGTCTATGTACATCCCAGAATGCACACAACACAATCCCAAATGCATTTACTTACAACAGGTCTATGTATATCCCAGAATGCCATTTACTTACAACAGGTCTATGTATATCCCAGAATGTCATTTACTTACAACAGGTCTATGTACATCCCAGAATGTCATTTACTTACAACAGGTCTATGTATATCCCAGAATACCATTTACTTACAACAGGTCTATGTATATCCCAGAATGTCATTTACTTACAACAGGTCTATGTACATCCCAGAATGCCATTTATTTACAACAGGTAATGTACATCCCAGAATGTCATTTACTTACAACAGGTCTATGTATATCCCAGAATGCCATTTACTTACAACAGGTCTATGTACATCACAGAATGCCATTTACTTACAACAGGTCTATGTACATCCCAGAATGTTATTTACTTACAACAGGTCTATGTACATCCCAGAATGTTATTTACTTACAACAGGTCTATGTACATCCCAGAATGTCATTTACTTACAACAGGTCTATGTATATCCCAGAATGCCATTTACTTACAACAGGTCTATGTATATCCCAGAATGCCATTTACTTAAAACAGGTCTATGTACATCCCAGAATGTCATTTACTTACAACAGGTCTATGTATATCCCAGAATGCCATTTACTTACAACAGGTCTATGTATATCCCAGAATGCCATTTACTTACAACAGGTCTATGTATATCCCAGAATGCCATTTACTTACAACAGGTCTATGTACATCCCAGAATGCCATTTACTTACAACAGGTCTATGTACATCCCAGAATGTCATTTACTTACAACAGGTCTATGTACATCCCAGAATGTCATTTACTTACAACAGGTCTATGTACATCCCAGAATGCCATTTACTTACAGCAGGTCTATGTACATCCCAGAATGCCATTTACTTACAACAGGTCTATGTACATCCCAGAATGCCATTTACTTACAACAGGTCTATGTACATCCCAGAATGCCATTTACTTACAACAGGTCTATGTACATCCCAGAATGTCATTTACTTACAACAGGTCTATGTACATCCCAGAATGTCATTTACTTACAACAGGTCTATGTATATCCCAGAATGCCATTTACTTACAACAGGTCTATGTACATCCCAGAATGCCATTTACTTACAGCAGGTCTATGTACATCCCAGAATGCCATTTACTTACAACAGGTCTATGTACATCCCAGAATGCCATTTACTTACAACAGGTCTATGTACATCCCAGAATGCCATTTACTTACAACAGGTCTATGTACATCCCAGAATGCAATTTACTTACAACAGGTATATGTACATCCCAGAATGCCATTTACTTACAACAGGTCTATATACATCCCAGAATGCAATTTACTTACAACAGGTCTATGTACATCCCAGAATGCAATTTACTTACAACAGGTCTATGTACATCCCAGAATGCAATTTACTTACAACAGGTCTATGTACATCCCAGAATGCAATTTACTTACAACAGGTCTATGTACATCCCAGAATGCCCGTTCCTGGCTGTCGAGTACCTTTCGCTCCAGCTTGTCACGCTTTTTATCAACTCTATGAAAAATAATTAAAAAAATATTTAATATTGGGTTTCAATTGAATGTTCCTTTAACCCTTTCAACACCACAGGCCTCTAAATAGGCTTATGAAAAGTGTAGATCCAGATGAGCCAGCTCGTGACGAGCCGTCTCATCAGGATCTGCACTTTTTGCCAGTAATATTACTATTTTCATACAAAAATTACCCATTTTTATTATAAATGAACTGGTCCAAATGTAATTTTCTTATTAATTTATTGGTCTAAATATATCATGCACCAGTCCATGTCAGTTACTTGGTGTTGAAAGGGTTAACAATGTGAATAACAGTCATTAAATTAATAGTAAATAAAGAGCACCATTAGAGCCATATCTCATGCCAAAGGTAATGTACACCTGTGGGCTGCAAGGTTTTGAATATATCAGACTAACGCGAGTAATACTTGTGTGGCGTCCGTGGTCCAGTGGTAGAGCGTCGGATTTGGAATCGAACAGTCCCGGGTTCGATACTCGGTCAGGCCACGTATGTAGTACCTCACATACATTGCTTAGTACTGGTTAATCGCTTAGGTCGGCTAAGCCTACCCAGGAAAACATGTCTAAGTCCCCGCGAGGAGTTTGACATTAAAGGAACATACATACAATACTGCAGGACACAATCACTATAGTGTCGGTCAACATAATTTTCTAGGAAGAAATGGCACAGACAATCATTCCCCTTTAAGAACGCTATATGCAGAGCTCACCTTACTTAGTTCATGTATTCTGTCTGTGAAACGCATAATAAAATGTATTAGACTAATGGTTCTTATCCTTGCTATTTCTGTAAATCCTCTGCTTGGAAATTATATTTAGTTTATACAAATGTACTTTAGTTCGAATGCGAAACAAGTTCTTACAACATTAGTTTACTCCTCTCGAGACCTCATTTCCTGATGTAATCCATCGCTATGAGGGAAAGAGAGAAGAGGCAATGTGGAACTTAAGTGCCCTTATGCGAAGAGACAATGTGGAGTTAAGTGCCCTACATAAGGGCTTAATCGTAACGGCTACTGTTTGGTGCAAACTCTGGGCCTTTCACACCAGATGCAAACGTGCCACCACTTAGCTATCACGACTTCCACGTTGGACATAACTGCAACTTGCTCAGGGGAGTTTCAATATTAAATAGAGATGTTATATATCGCATTTCAGTTTATTGATTAGCTGCAGAGGTATGGTCCTTTTTTGTCATAGCAAACTTTCATTACCTGAATTCTAATATGAAACGACTTAAACCATTCTCTTCAAAGAAGGTCAAATACAGCATTGAAATTGAATATATCAAATTACCAATTTCCAAGAAGAAAGTAATCAAGGAATGGAAATGTGCATCCATATACACCATTACACTACGGAATGAGATCTCTGTATCTCCAATTTTGACATGTTCCAATATCAATACCATTACATTTAGCCCACTGCTTCAAAACAGCATAACTACCAGGAGTATTGCAGATGAATACCAGATAATAGGTCAAGACATGTAGCAGTTATGGCAAAAATTGTTATTTTGCTTTCATTCGCGCCAATGAGAGTGATTCATATAAGCTGCTAAAGCTTGTAAAATAAATCAAGTTTATACGTTACTTTACAAGATGTTGACCGTGAAAATGGTAAATATATATAATCAAAATGACCTTGAAAATGGTCAATTTAATAGGGAGAAGAAGCTCAGTGTATATGAGGGAGAAGCTCGGTATATATGAGGGAGAAGCTCAGTATATATGAGGGAGATGCTCAGTGTATATGAGGGAGAAGCTCATTATATGAGGGAGAAGCTCATTATATATTAGGGAGAAGCTCATTATATATGAGGGAGAAGCTCAGTGTATATGAGGGAGAAGCTCAGTGTATGTAAGGGAGAAACTCAGTATATGAGGGAGAAGCTCATTATATATGAGGGAGAAGATCATTATATGAGGGAGAAGCTCATTATATATGTGGGAGAAGCTCAGCGTATATGAGGGAGAAGCTCAGTATATATGAGGGAGAAGCTCAGTGTATATGAGGGAGAAGCTCAGTATATATGAGGGAGAAGCTCAGTTTATATGAGGGAGGAACTCATTATATATCAGGGAGAAGCTCATTATATATCAGGGAGAAGCTCAGTTTATATGAGGGAGAAGCTCAGTGAATATGAGGGAGAATCTCATTATATATGTGGGAGAAGCTTGGTATATATGAAGGAGAAGCTCAGTTTATACGAGTGAGAAGCTCAGTGTTTATGAGGGAGAAGCTCAGTGTATATAAGGGAGAAGCTCACTATATATGAGGGAGAAACTCAGTATATATGAGGGAGATCAGTGTATATAAGGGAGAAGCTCAGTGTATATGAGGGAGAAGCTTAGTTTCCATAAGATCAGTGTATGCTAGGGAGAAGCTCAGTGTATATGAGGGAGAAGCAAAGTATATGAGGGAGAAGATCAGTGTATGCTAGGGAGAAGTTCTATATAGTCGATATTGAAAAGCATATCATTGATTCAAAACTAGAGAGAAGTTTGAAAGCTCAAGATCTCTATTTCTTCCAAATCACCCTCAAACTTGAGCCCTGGAGCTAAATGCAAATAATAGAAACTGTCATGACATATCTTTTTAGACCAAACAGAATGCGTACACATAATAAGTCAACCCATAACCTGCTAAATCAACTGAGATGACTGAGCTAGCATACACTGATCTTCTCCCTCATATACTTTGCTTCTCCCTCATATACACATAATAAGTCAACCCATAACCTGCTGAATCAACTGAGATGACTGAGCAAGCAACATTGATCCAGATCAGCAGCAGCGTAATGCCGCATCTGATCACGATCTATGCTGTTTGCTATTCAGCAAAGCGTTTTCTCTCCACTATCCAAATAGCAAACAACATAGAACCTGATCCAACGGTTTTCAAAAGAGATTAGAGATAATGTGATTAGCAGGATACAGGTTAGATAACAATTCTAACACGGTTCGGAAATTGTCGGTATACGCAAAGACGAAATGCAACGTGTTTAAATCTGCAGTAAAACATTGGTTAGCAAGTATGTCAAAGCTTACACACTCTAAAAAATAACACCAACAACTTTTGCATTGTTTAGATATTTTGCACATGTTAGAATCGAAATAATTTTGTATTTGAGTTATTTATAGTCGAATAAGCATGGCTTATTGTTATGAGCGCCGGAATTAACCACTTAGGCCTACGGCATGCGTGGTTACATGTAATTCCTACGCGTCAGAACTCCAAACCATGTTTTTTTTCACTATTAAATAACTGAAAGACAAAAATTATTTCTTAGAATGATAATATTATTTCTTAGAATGATAATATTATTTCTTCAACATGAAGGTCTGGTACTCCGGTTTCCTCCCACACGAATGACCACATTTACGCTTTTCATCCGCGACAACAAGAGTGATTAATATAAGTTGTTAAAACTTGCTTCGCAATCGTTGTAAAATATATAAAGTTTAAAGGTCTCATTACTTCGCTTGAGCTTCTGCTTGCATGAATATGAACTCCCATTTCCGTGAAAACATTTTCTGGAGCCGCGCTAGATTCTCAGCCTCGTAGTCTGCCAGTTCAAGACGTTGTTTGTTCTGCATTGTTCTCTTGCATAAATATACAGCTACAAATACAAGAACAATGAATTCCTTTAACCCATTCAACACCAAGTAACTGACATGGACTGGTCCGTGATCTTTTTAGACAAATCAAGTAATAAGAAAATTACATTTGGACCAGTTCATTTATCAAAAGTGGTAATTTTTGTTTAAAAATAGTAATATTACTTGCAAAAAGTGCAGATCCTGATGAGACGGCTCATCACGAGCCGGCTCATCTGGATCTACACTTTTTTGTAAGCCTATTGAGAGGTCTGTGGTGTTGAAAGGGTTAAAACAGCGAATCAATGGTATAACGTGGTATAATGTCGTGTGGTGATGGGCGGATCACTGTACTGGCCACATCACGCTTGTCATTCTTACAGCAGTATTTGGGTCTATGGTTCATATTGCCACTTTTCTCGCTAATCCAATCACTCACTTATATACTGTAATGGTGTAGATATTATGATATAATATGTTCTTATCCAATTACTAGAATCCTAGTTATATCTATATATATATACATTTATAGTTCCATATATTATTGTCATGTGTAAATGTTTAAAATTGCATCTGTTATTGTGAAGCGCAATAGAATAATTTTTATTTAATTTTTGCACTATATAAATGCTATGTATTTGTTTTTGTATTTGTAATCCAGGTATCACATGACAAGAGTTTGGAAATGGTATCACATGGACTTGTAATCTAGGTGTCACATGACAAGAGTTTGGAAATGGTATCACATGGACTTGTAATCTAGGTGTCACATGACAAGTGTTTGGAAATGGTATCACATGGACTTGTAATCCAGGTGTCACATGACAAGTGTTTGGAAATGGTATCACATGGACTTGTAATCCAGGTGTCACATGACAAGTGTTTGGAAATGGTATCACATGGACTTGTAATCCAGGTGTCACATGACAAGAGTTTGGAAATGGTATCACATGGACTTGTAATCCAGGTATCACATGACAAGAGTTTGGAAATGGTATCACATGGACTTGTAATCCAGGTATCACATGACAAGAGTTTGGAAATGGTATCACATGGACTTGTAATTCAGGTATCACATGGACTTGTAATTCAGGTATCACATGACAAGAGTTTGGAAATGGTATCACATGGACTTGTAATCCAGGTATCACATGACAAGAGTTTGGAAATGGTATCACATGGACTTGTAATTCAGGTATCACATGACAAGAGTTTGGAAATGGTATCACATGGACTTGTAATCCAGGTGTCACATGACAAGAGTTTGGAAATGGTATCACATGGACTTGTAATCCAGGTATCACATGACAAGAGTTTGGAAATGGTATAAATTGCATGTTTGGTCAGTTCAGAGTTCTTTCTTTTCTAAAATAATAAATAATAAAATTATGAATACCATTTAACACATAAACGCTCGCTTATAAGATGTGAGGCCACTTTGACGCCACAATTTGGAGGTAAAAAACTGGTCTTATAGACGAATATGTACGGTAGTCGTGACTACGTTACGCCCATGTAAAGGCCAAGAGAAATAGAAATGTAAATTTCACATACCATAATCAGTGTTCTCAGGTTCACCACATCTAGATGGCCAAAAGCAGGGTGTCTGAAACAAACAAACAGTCTGAAATATATGCACATTGCATGCTATAAATAGCTCAAATAATTGTAGCCGACGACAATTCATAAATGTGTTGTTCATATTTCTAACTGAAAACTCTGGAAATATGTCATGAAATTTCATTAGAATTGTGTCGTTATTTCCACCGCTAGAGTCTGTTATTTCCACCGCTAGAGTCTGTTATTTCCACCGCTAGAGTCTGTTATTTCCAACACTAGAGTCTGTTATTTCCACCGCTAGTCTGTTATTTCCACCGCTAGAGTCTGTTATTTCCACATCTAGAGTCTGTTATTTCCACCGCTAGAGTCTGTTATTTCCACTACTAGTCTGTTATTTCCACCGCTAGAGTCTGTTATTTCCACCGCTAGAGTCTGTTATTTCCTCCGCTAGAGTCTGTTATTTCCACCGCTAGAGTCTGTTATTTCCACCGCTAGAGCCTGTTATTTCCACCGCTAGAGTCTGTTATTTCCACTGCTAGAATCTGTTATTTCCACCGCTAGAGTCAGTTATTTCCACAGCTAGAGTCTGTTATTTCCACCGCTAGAGTCTGTTATTTCCACAGCTGGAGCCTGTTATTTCCACCGCTAGAGTGCAAAGAGCTATTTATAAAGACATATTCATGTACAAAATTACCGCCACAATTTCATTAAACATTACAAAGTATTACCCAAGTTTTGCAAGCATTTTTAATGTACTTGACTAGGTATTTTTTGATGCGGCTCTCTTTCGTAACTCCAATTCTCCGTAAAAAATAATAGTAATAATGAAAGTAATATGCGTACATCATGTCATTAACCCTTTCAACCCCACAGGCCTCTAAATAGGCTTATGAAAAGTGTAGATCCAGATGAGCCGGCTCATGACGAGCCGTCTCATCAGGATCTGCACTTTTTTGCCAGTAATAATTATTACAATTTTTAGATAAAATTACCCATTTTGATAAATGAACTCAAAGGTAATTTTCTTATTAATTTATTGGTCTGAAAATATCACGCACCAGTCCATGTCAGTTACTTGGGGTTGAATGGGTTAATATCACGCACCAGTCCATATCAGTTACTTGGGGTTGAATGGGTTAATATCATGCACCAGTCCATGTCAGTTACTTGGGGTTGAATGGGTTAATATCACGCACCAGTCCATGTCAGTTACTTGGGGTTGAATGGGTTAATATCATGCACCAGTCCATGTCAGTTACTTGGGGTTGAATGGGTTAATATCACGCACCAGTCCATGTCAGTTACTTGGGGTTGAATGGGTTAAAGCATGTTTTATTAAAAGGTGCTGGCAAAAACAATTGGGACACTCTCATACATGATCATGTACATCACTAAACACTCTGAGCGTCATATCATCTACTAACACAATGCAAGTATATATCTGCTGTTCTCCCCGAGCCGATTTCATATTTGGTGGGGGGGGGGGCTTGTTTAGTTTATACACATTTATTTTAGCTTGATTGCGAAACAAGTTCTTTCAACTTATATTAATCACTCTCGAGACCTCATTCCTGATGGAATCCATCGCCATGAAGGAAAGAGAAGAGGCAACGTGGAATTTAAATGCTTTGTCTAAGGGCACAATCGTAACGGCTCCAGTGGGGCTCGAACTCCGGACCTTTCGCACCTGAAGCGAACGCGCATCCACTGTGCTATCGCGACTTCCGATAGGGGGGCTTGGTCTGGCTGGCTGACTGTGGGTACGGTGCGTATGGCTCAGAAGCAGAAAGCTGTTACAGAATGCTTCTCTATTTATTTTTTTCTAATTTATTTTCTTGTCCTTTCTAATCCTGATCATTTATTTTCCTCATGCTAAAATAATATAGTTATTACAGTACACATCGCTACGGTTATTCTGTTAACATAAATTTGGTTTTATTGGGGAGGGCACTCGCTAATGTTGGTAAAACTTGTTGTACAACCCATTTGCTTCTAGATTTTATTCTTACAGTGTTCAAGTATAAGCATAGTATTACAGGTGTATCATTTTGCTTATATATTTATCATGTTTATATTTGTAATTGTATTGTATATAAACAAGCAATAAAATATGATTAAACAAAAAATCATGTACATGTAGTTGTAGGCACAGACCTATCGGTTTACAGTAGTCATTTACGACTAAGACTACTATAAGCACATAGGTCATAAGTAACTCTGGATTGTAGCATCATTGTTTGGAACAGGAATACTGGGTCCATGCTGCTTCCAATTCAGTAGTGGGGCGACCATCTCTAACCCAGTGGGTCCTCAGGTGGCGGATAGGGGAACGGCCCTCAGATATGGGGGTTAGCTGTGAATCAAATAAGCAGTCCCGGACCATATGGCGGTGTACCTACCAGGACTGGGCAGGATAGCACATGGCAAAGCTACTCCTATTAAATACTCCACGTGTCCCACAACGGGTGCATCAGGCGAATATATGGACCGCCTTAAAAGTCCTAGCCTAAGGGTGAGGTAACCCCAACAGAAACCTCGAATGCTGAAGCCGGAAGTACTGGGCCGCACGGCGCATTCTAATAAACCACGGTACTACGCATAAACGCAAAATGAATCACAATGACAGGAACAGGAATATGACTTCATGTGGAAGTTGTGATAGCGCAGTGGTAGCTCGTTCGCTTCAGGTGCGAAAAGGCGCCGAGTTTGAACCCAGCTGTAGCTGTTACGATTATGCCCTTAGGCAAGGCATTTAAATTCCACATTGCCTCTTCTCTCTCCTTCGTGGCGATGGATTCCACAAGGAATTGGGTCTCGAGAGTGATTAATATAAGTTGTAAGAACTTGTGTCGCACTCGAGCAAAAATAAATTTTGTATAAACTAATGAATACGATTTTAAATACATCCAACTTTGGGAAGACTTAGAATTGTGTACGAAAGTATATAGGAAAACTACCTGGACAACATCTGAAGTAAGACATGTATGTATGTTCCTTTAATGTCAAACCCCTCGCGGGGACTTAGACATGTTTTCCTGGGCAGGCTTAGCCGACCTAAGCGATTAACCAGTACTAAGCAATGTGTGTGAGGTGCCTTGCTCAATGGCACTACATACGTGGCCTGACCGAGTATCGAACCCGGGACCGTTCGATTCCAAATCCGACGCTGTACCACTGGACCACGGACGCCACACAGACATTGATAGGCCTGTCATCTTACATTCATGTGTTGGACCATATTGAAGCATTATTGCATTAGCACGAGATACAGACAATGCCTTCCAGCAGGACATATTTCTATAGTATTATTGGGGGATATATGTTTAACCGAATCAGACACGGACATATTTTCATGTTCAATATATAACTGAATGCTCCCTCATATCAGCAGAGCAAAGAGGGTGTGTGCCAAGTATGGGAAATCCATTTCCAGGGCCTGAGCTAGAAAACAATTTTGGAGAAATAAATATAGTGTGTCCCTGAGCTGCACCATATCTCCCTCATATCTCCCTTATTTTGAAGCCAGTGAGAAGCTGTTTCATATAGAATGGATACAATTTTGAAGAAATAAATATAATGTCTCCCTGAGCTGCACCATATCTCCCTCATATCTCCCTCATATCTCCCTTATTTTGAGGCCAGTCAGCTGTTTCATATAGAACGAATACTTGACTGAGTCAACAAACTTCATCTCTCTCTTGTATAACCTTAAACTTGTCCGTATTTTGATCGTCTCTCTTTCAGCCCAGATTTCATATGAATAATTAATTTTAAAGACCATGTTGTAACTTATGTTATCTCCCTCATATCTCCCTTATTTTGAGGCCAGTCAGCTGTTTCATATGAGTCAACAAACTTCATCTCTCTCTTGTATAACCTTAAATTTGTCTGTATTTTGATCGTCTATCTTTCAGCCCAGATTTCGTATGAATAATTAATTTTAAAGACCATGTTGTAACTTATGTAAGCACTCAGTCCATGCATCTTGAATTTACATCCAAAACCTGCTGTCTTCACTGCTCATAAATTCTCAACTTCTGAAGGATCTTCCCTGTCAAATGGCAATCTAGCAATGTGAGATTGCAGTTTCTCCATGTTTTGCTACAGCTCATGAAGTATGCATGCACTCTTTCCTGTTTTACACCACCATAGTGTTCAATTAAAGTCACTTTCAATTGGCACAAAGTTTTAAAGCTTGATAGCTTGGTCAACACATCAATAGCAGACAGATTGCAATTATGTCATCAGCATGTGTTGTGTGTTTTGTTTGTTTTGGGTTGTCATCAGCATGTTTTGTGTGTTTTGTTTGCTTTGGGTTGAAAAATGCTAAAATAAAAAACAACCTCCAGCTGCCATTATGATAATTGTCCAGCTGTTATTGGTGGATATGGTGGATGTGGATAGCTTCCTCTTATGAAAGAATTGGTCACTCCCAGTGGGATATGAAACTTTCAGGAGTGAGGGGCTAGTGATTTGAAGTTAGCGACCGTAACAACTCGTGTCACAGAGGCCCAAGTATTCAGTCAGGAAAATATAGGTTAAATAACCTAATTTTGGACAAGATGCTTCCTGTAAGTAAAGCTACATGTACTTGGTAAATAACTTAATATTGAATTTTATACCTGAATGAAGTACTCGACGGTGGGTAAATAAATTCAAACGAATGTGCAAACAACATAGATCCATACCAACCGTGGTGCAATGCCGTACGCCGCATCTGATCAGGATCTATGTTGTTTGCTATTCAGCCAAGTGTTTTATCTCCATTATCCGAATAACAAACAGCTTAGTGCCATCTGATCTGGCTCTATGCTGTATGCAAGAGTAACTTTAGTTGTGATCAGCAGGCCAAATGTTAAGTAAAATTTTAAAGAATTTAGTTAAATTGAGATAGACACAAGAGCAGAGCACAATGGTAAATTCTTAGAATATTCAGTTTATGTCATGAAAACGAGCTAATTGTTTTATGCATATAAGCTATCTGTAGTTATTTAACGCTCATCATATCTGACTTACCTTTAACCAATTTTATGCCATAGGGATTAATGAAGAATTTTAAAAAAAGCTTATCTCACCTGAAATCTGTAGTAGGTATTATCACATTTGACAGTAAGAACATGGTCATCAATGGGGAAGAAGTATCCATGTGATGCCATCAGGTGTGCTAGATGGAGAGCTTCCACTGAAATGTATACATGCAAAGGTAAATTTACTGTTTTATCACCCACCATTTCGGAGGCAAGGTTATATTAAACACGGACAATGCAAAATTCAACGGTCCGATGGTTTAGCAAGGACCGCCCAAAACTTTCTTTCCAACGGTCCACATGACAGACGTTTTTTAAGGACCGGTTTCGTCTTTCGCCTTCACAAAATAATTCCAATGTAAGCGTGATTGTTATTGGTTAAACAATTTGAACCAATCACGGAGCAGAAAACAACTAGAATCGCGCAGGTTGAAGGTCATTTCAAAAACTGTTTTGTGACTCCTGAGATCTTGACCTAAATGGTCATTGACTCTTGACTTCCAAAGTCAGATGAAAGCCCTATCATTTGGATATATTGCCAAAAAAAGGCAAAAAGGTCATTTCGTTTTCATTCCATCATTATTTAAAGTAGAATTTCTGTATTTATAGTGTAATTTTGTAGTCTTATCGTGTTTATTACTATCTACATGTACATCGTATAAGGTGCTGTACTTCCTCACACTTGTACTCGGTTCAATCCTCGTTGCTAGACCAGCTGTGTAGCCATGTTCAGTCAGCTGAAGTATTTTGATGGTGCAAAGCCAGGATCGAAACAAAAGTAACACTAAAACACTGGGCCATATAGCAAACAATATAGAGCCTAATCAGATGGTATGTTGCATGCCGACTGATCTAGCTCTATGTAGTTTGCACTATTCAGCACGTTAAGGGTCAATATAGGCCTAGTAGTATATCAAGTGCTGTGTAGTTGTTAATTATATATAAAATTATAAAGAAACAATTACATCATTTTTGATCAATCTATATCTTTCAGATATATATGACTTTCAGACTGACAGATTTTTGTTCGGACTGACAACATTTTTTATTCTACCAGTCGGAATGACCATGGTTTGTAAATAGTGGTCTCTGGCCTAGAATGTCCCCTGAATGAAGTATGCAGAGATAAAATTCCATGTTGTATGACCTATCTATTATATTGATATATAACTGTAAGATTTACACTTGGTGACAAATCTATGCTCATATGGACCTAATTACGTTCCAAACCTACCTTGATCATCCACATCTAAGTTTTTCATCATCCATATAATAAGGTCTTGACCTGCAAATACAACATTTACATAGAATACATACATTGTGTATAGGTATATATTTATGCCCTAGCTAATACAACATTTACATAGAATACGTACATTGTGTATAGGTATATATTTATGCCCTAGCTAATACAACATTTACATAGAATACGTACATTGTGTATAGGTATATATTTATGCCCTAGCTAATACAACATTTACATAGAATACGTACATTGTGTATAGGTATATATATTTATGCCCTAGCTAATACAACATTTACATAGAATACGTACATTGTGTATAGGTATATATTTATGCCCTAGCTAATACAACATTTACTAATGATAAGGTCTTCCTTAATAAATACAACATTTACATAAAATAAGGTCTTCCCACACCTGGAAGGATTCTGATTGGTTGACTATGATTTAACCCTTTCAACCCCACAGGCCTCTAAATAGGCTTATGAAAAAGTGTAGATCCAGATGAGCCGGCTCGTGACGAGCCGTCTCATCAGGATCTGCACTTTTTTGCCAGTAATAATTATTAATTTTAGACAAAATTACCCATCTTGATAAATGAACTGGTCCGAATGTAATTTTCTTATTCATTTATTGGTCTAAGAATATCATGGACCAGTCCATGTCAGTTACTTGGGGTTGAATGGGTTAAATAAAATCTCGACGCAAATATAATGCTGTTTAAAACATAAATATAACGCTGCTTTGCGTAGTTATCTCATGACAATTTGCACTGACATGAGGTGCTATTTATTAAGACGAGCCGTGCTATGGTAATGTGATAAAAAGGATCATCAGGGGCGATTTCATACCCCTGTCTGACACCTAATAAAATTAACAGTCTTTCAGATGTGACGTTAAACCGAGGTCTCGTGTCGGTGCTTTACACCGTGCACGTAAAAGAACCAGAGGAGACTCTGGAATGAGTCTCTGTCTGTATCATTGCGCTATCCTCCAAAACTCTAAAATGACTAATCTCTTCAGGAGACGTCGCTCATATGGGCAACCGGTAGCGACGATAAATAAACGTAAAACCACCACCGATTTCATACCATATTTTATGAGTCTTTTTGGAATTTTCCTATTAAGGGTTACCAAAAAAGCTCCCTCAATAGCAAAATTCCAACACGATCCATAAAATATGGTGTGAAATCGGTGTAAAAACCTATATAAATCACCTGTAACACTTCAGCTAACTGCTCTATTTATTGCTCCCCTGAAGACATGTGAAACTGTTGATGCTAATAGATGCAATAAGCTCTATATTAGGTGCTAAATGTCCAAAACAAGCTTCCCTTGAGAGTCAGCCAGATTGTATAACAAAGTAACGACTGATTTGGTTAATTTCCTATGTGTGCACAATAATTAGCCTAACCAGGAGATGACCTTGTCATATATAATAGAGACGTTCACTTTCCAGTTTCCGGATTTTCCAGTGGCTCGAGTGGCTACGGTCGCCGACTTGTGTATCACTGTAACCTATCCTCACTGATGGTCACGGATTCAGACCCGCTCCGCTCAAACCGTGTCTTTTTATATGAAAAAGTTGGCTTCTTATGGAGGGGAGGGTTAGTGCACCAAGTACTGGCTAACCACTGGAGCCTGCCCAGGAATGGTATTGTTAGGTAAACTGCCTGTCGCTTAAATGGGCAACCGGTAGCGACGTTAAATAACTTAGTACTAAATGTATTCAACCAATCCGGTTGCAGTACTACAATGTGGACAACATTAAAAAACTCTTCGACTCTATCAGAGTAGAGTCCATCATATCATTTATCAAGGCAATAGGAATTTATAATAAGCTGTGATATCAATTGTTAATCATGCCTTTGTAGTAATCATTCATTCATATATTACCTGTAATTAATCTTACGTCTTTATAACTTCTTAGTATTAATTTTTACGTAATGCATATACTTATATAGAATTTTTATTTCATACACTCGACAATAAACATAACTTTAATGCGCGCTACATGACCTTAGATGTCGATGCGCCGTAAAACACCATTCATTCATTTTACTAAATGTATTATACAAACTTACCTGTGAACACACTCGGAACCTTGGACATGAAGCTCTTTACAGTTTTCACAGGAACCCCTGTGACCTCATCCTGCATTTTGTCCACTATTCCTTCCATCTGGAACGTAAATAAACGTACATAAATTGTCTGATCATAAACATCATATGAAATGTTTGGTTGAGAACAATAGATGTCAGCACAAGCCACCTTGAGGCCCACCTTGTCCCTATCCTTTGACCTACTGACCCTAACATAAGCCACCTTGAGGCCCACCTTGTCCCTATCCTTTGACCTACTGACCCTAACGTAAGCCACCTTGAGGCCCACCTTGTCCCTATCCTTTGACCTACTGACCCTAACATAAGTCACCTTGAGGCCCACCTTGTCCCTATCCTTTGACCTACTGACCCTAACATAAGCCACCTTGAGGCCCACCTTGTCCCTATCCTTTGACCTACTGACCCTAACATAAGCCACCTTGAGGCCCACCTTGTCCCTATCCTTTGACCTACTGACCCTAACGTAAGCCACCTTGAGGCCCACCTTGTCCCTATCCTTTGACCTACTGACCCTAACATAAGCCACCTTGAGGCCCACCTTGTCCCTATCCTTTGACCTACTGACCCTAACGTAAGCCACCTTGAGGCCCACCTTGTCCCTATCCTTTGACCTACTGACCCTAACGTAAGCCACCTTGAGGCCCACCTTGTCCCTATCCTTTGACCTACTGACCCTAACATAAGTCACCTTGAGGCCCACCTTGTCCCTATCCTTTGACCTACTGACCCTAACGTAAGCCACCTTGAGGCCCACCATCTCCCTATCCTTTGACCTACTGACCCTAACATTAATAGGGTTCATCAACAAACATCTTTCACTTTTCACCAATGCAACCCTGGTTCGATTCTCGGACCAGGAAGTATGTGATATGGTACAGTGGTCGCCAGATCGGACAGGTGGGTTTTCCCCGGGTACTCCGGTTTCCTCCCACATGAATGACCACATATACACTTTCATCTGCGCAAACGAGAGTGATTAATATAAGTTGTTAAAACTTGCTTCGCAATCATTGTAAAATAAATAAAGTTTAAACTATGTGTTATATACATGTAAGCCATAAGTCTTAATGCGAACATGAAGAGTGACAAACAGACAAACGGACACACAATATGTCTCCCCGAGAGGCTGATGGTAGGGGGGGGGGGTGGGATGGGGAGAATAAAATGAATTTAGCTTTACAGCATTATATAATCAGACAGTTAATTTCATACTAAAGTCGTAGCATGATAAAAGTTCTGTATGCTAATATATGAAATGGTTGTGATGAGACTGTTTGCTTTCAGTCAGATCCGGAGAAATTACCCAAGCACACTATTGTTCACAATTCGGTCGAACAACAGTTACATTTTAATTACTACAGTTTGAGATTAAACTGTCTTCACATCGACGGGAATGATGGTATATTGGACAGACACAGCATAGTATTATAGGGAAACCGGAACTCCAGTCAATACCGACAGACATTGAGAAGACATTCATTTTTTCTGTACAGACTTTAGACCTATTTTAAGCAGGGTATAGTTTTTTAACTCTTTGTATACTGGGTAAAATAAAGTCTATAAATAATTCAAATCATTGTAGCAGATGAGAATTCATTAACCATTTCAACACCACAGACTTCGAAATTGGCTTACAAAAAAGTGTAGATCCAGATGAGCCGGCTCGTGACGAGCCGTCTCATCAGGATCTGCACTTTTTTCAAGTAATATAACTATTTTTAGAAAACAAATTACCCATTTTGATAAATGAACTGATCCAAATGTAATTTTGTTATTAATTTATTGGTCTAAAAATATCATGGACCAGTCCATGTGAGTTACTTGGTGTTGAAAGGGTTAATGTGTTTTTCTTATTTGCAGCTGAAATATTCTGGAAATTTGTCATGGAATTTCATTAGAATTGTTTCATTACTAAACAGTTCTTATGAAATTTCATGACAAATATATTTAGTTATTTTGACTGGTAGCGTGCAGAGTTCAGGTTGTTGGCTTCAAATCACTTGCCTCTCACTGCTGTAGGCTCAAATCCCACTGCAGGTGTCAAAATGCTTTCGTGTAAGGAAGCTATTCAGCTGATTTGAGTAAAGGTAAGTGGGTCGACCTGGGATGCAACCAGTGCCTGAAATACTGCTCGGAGAGCACCCAGGGACTTACTCCAGCAATAAGCCTACAACTGGAGAGTTCCCTAACTCTAGCCTCCATAAACAAGGGTGAACCTAACACAGCCAATTTGGCAAACATAATGCAAAACATGTGTCGGAATAAATATGGACAGATTTTAGTTTAATCGTATTTTATTTGGCTCTATTATGACACAGAATATACATACAATATAACATTATACAAAGAAAGCAAAAAACGGTGGAGCCACAAGTTCCTACAACATTAGATATGGCTCGATTGATTTGATTGATTGATTATCTTAGACCATTTACTTCATGTAAGGTTGCATTACCATTACTGAACACTTGTATTTGCTGCCGTTATGCTATTTATTCAGTATTTATGGATATCCATATTTCGATTTATGGATATCCATAATTACAGGCGCACCGCACTTCTATTTATTCAGGATTTATAAATATCCAAAAATCAAATTATGGATATCCAATAATCTATTTATGGATATCCAATAATCTATTTATGGATATTCAAAAATCAAATTATGGATATCCAATAATCTATTTATGGATATCCAATAATCTATTTATGGATATCCAATAATCTATTTATGGATATCCAATAATCTATTTATGGATATTCAAAAATCAAATTATGGATATCCAATAATCTATTTATGGATATCCAATAATCAATTTATTGATATACAAAAATCTATTTATGGATATCCAAAAATCGATTTATGGATATCCATAAATTCTGAATAAATATCAAAACGGCACTCCTGGAATTATGGATATCCATAAATTGTAAATAAATAGTAAAACGGCACCCCATGCATACACTTGAGGGTACTAGAAGAGGAACAATACTCCATCAGGTATAAATGAGACCATATTCTGATAGAAGGTGACAGACGGACAATCAAGTGAGGGAAGCTCAACGCAAGACTGATCGCTATAACTTACAGGAGCCCCATGGCTCAACGAGCTTAGAAAGTTTTCTTGCTTTTCCGTTACTAGATGGTATTTTCTTGGGATCTCTGATTTATTTGCTGCCTGAATCATACAGACACAAAATCAATATTCACATGGCTGTATATTGACATCTACATTTTGATTTGTTGCAAGGGAAATGCTGCTTCTGCTGTTGTTGAATTATCTAATTTGTAACGCCAACATTGTTCTCCCGTTCTTCTTTTTAAGTTGAAGATATTCAAGTTATGGCACCGATGATGGTGTGTGCTCGATCAAACGATACCAGACAGAGCACATTTGGACACCAGTCAAGGACCGTATAAATAAATGAAGATCTTTGCAAGTTGCACGGATGAACCTTTCAAGAAATAGGAGAGAACTGGTTAAAGTGTATCAACATATTAGAAAACATGTGGGAACTTTCAACCAAAATATTAAAGTTGTGTAATATGAATAGATGAAACATTGACACAACTATCAGCCTCTAATGTATGCATTGTCATAACAATACAGCTTTCATCCATCCATGTCTATGTGTTGACATGGTAACAGAGATTTCAACCTTTCATGCATATATAATTCACCTAGCAATATCATTTTCAACCATACATACATAGTTGCCATAGCAATAGAACATTCAGCCTTCAATGCAGGTGTGTTGTCATAGTAACAGAACATACTCAGCCCTCCACTCTGTGTGTTGTCATAGTAATAGAACATTCAGCCCTCCACTCTGTGTGTTGTCATAGTAATAGAACATACTCAGCCCTCCACTCTGTGTGTTGTCATAGTAATAGAACATTCAGCCCTCTACTCTGTGTGTTGTCATAGTAATAGAACATACTCAGCCCTCCACTCTGTGTGTTGTCATAGTAATAGAACATACTCAGCCCTCCACTCTGTGTGTTGTCATATTAATAGAACATTCAGCCCTCCACTATGTGTGTTGTCATAGTAATAGAACATATGCAGCCTTCCACTATATGTGTTGTCATAGTAATAGAACATTCAGCCCTCCACTCTGTGTGTTGTCATAGTAATAGAACATACTCAGCCCTCCACTATGTGTGTTGTCATAGTAATAGAACATACTCAGCCCTCCACTCTGTGTGTTGTCATAGTAATAGAACATACTCAGCTCTCCACTATGTGTGTTGTCATAGTAATAGAACATATTCAGCACTCCACTCTGTGTGCTGTCTTACTAATAGATCATTCAGCCTTCCACTCTGTGTGTTGTCATAGTAATAGAAC
Organism: Archivesica marissinica; assembly: GCA_014843695.1. Lineage (NCBI taxonomy): Eukaryota > Metazoa > Mollusca > Bivalvia > Venerida > Vesicomyidae > Archivesica > Archivesica marissinica. The sequence goes on along the minus strand of CM026404.1, from coordinate 10,800,932 downwards.
ATACTCAGCCCTCCACTATATGTGTTGTCATAGTAATAGATCATTCAGCCCTCCACTCTGTGTGCTGTCATAGTAATAGAACATTCAGCCTTCCACTATGTGTGTTGTCATAGTAATAGAACATACTCAGCCCTCCACTATGTGTGCTGTCATAGTAATAGATCATTCAGCCTTCCACTATGTGTGTTGTCATAGTAATAGAACATATTCAGCTGTCCACTATGTGTGTTCTCATAGTAATAGAACATACACAGCTGTCCACTATGTGTGTTGTCATAGTAATAGAACATACTCAGCTGCCACTATGTGTGTTGTCATAGTAATAGAACATACTCAGCTGTCCACTATGTGTGTTGTCATAGTAATAGAACATACTCAGCCCTCCACTATATGTGTTGTCATAGTAATAGAACATATTCAGCCTTCCACTATGTGTGTTGTCATAGTAATAGAACATACTCAGCTGTCCACTATGTGTGTTGTCATAGTAATAGAACATATTCAGCCCTCCACTCTGTGTGTTGTCATAGTAATAGAACATATTCAGCCCTCCACTATGTGTGTTGTCATAATAATAGAACATATTCAGCCCTCCACTATGTGTGTTGTCATAGTAATAGAACATATTCAGCCCTCCACTATGTGTGTTGTCATAGTAATAGAACATACTCAGCTCTCCACTATGTGTGTTGTCATAGTAATAGAACATACTCAGCCTTCCACTATGTGTGTTGTCATAGTAATAGAACATTCAGCCTTCCATGACTGTATGTTGTCATAGAAATAGAACATTCAGCCTCCCATGAATGTGTGTTGCCATAGAAATAGAACATTCAGCCTTCCGTGACTGTGTGTTGCCATATAAACAGAACATTCAGCCTTACATGACTGTGTGTTGCCATAGAAATAGAACATTCAGGCTACCATGACTGTGTGTTGCCATATAAATAGAACATTCAGCCTTCCATGACTGTGTGTTGCCATAGAAATAGAACATTCAGCCTTCCATGACTGTGTGTTGCCACATAATTAGAACATTCAGCCTTCCATGCCTGTGTGTTGCCATATAATTAGAACATTCAGCCTTACATGATTGTGTGTTGCCATAGAAATAGAACATTCAGCCTTCCATGACTGTGTGTTGCCATATAATTAGAACAGTCAGCCTTCCATGCCTGTGTGTTGCCATATAATTAGAACATTCAGCCTTCCATGACTGTATGTTGCCATAGAAATAGAACATGCAGCCTTCCATGAGTGTGTGTTGCCTTATAAATAGAACATGCAGCCTTCCATGACTGTGTGTTGCCATATAATTAGAACATTCAGCCTTCCATGTATGTGTGTTGCCATATAATTAGAACATTCAGCCTTCCATGCCTGTGTGTTGCCATATAATTAGAACATTCAGCCTTCCATGACTGTGTGTTGCCATAGAAATAGAACATGCAGCCGTCCATGACTGTGTGTTGCCATATAATTAGAACATGCAGCCTTCCATGCCTATGTGTTGCCATATAATTAGAACATTCAGCCTTCCATGACTGTGTGTTGCCATATAATTAGAACATTCAGCCTTCCATGCATGTGTGTTGCCATATAATTAGAACATCCAGCCTCCCATGACTGTGTGTTGCCATAGAAATAGAACATGCAGCCTTCCATGACTGTGTGTTGCCATATAATTAGAACATTCAGACTTCCATGCCTGTGTGTTGCCATATAATTAGAACATTCAGCCTTCCATGCCTGTGTGTTGCCATATAATTAGAACATTCAGCCTTCCATGCCTGTGTGTTGCCATATAATTAGAACATTCAGCCTTCCATGACTGTGTGGTGCCATATAAATAGAACATTCAGCCTTCCATGACTGTGTGTTGCCATATAATTAGAACATTCAGCCTTCCATGCCTGTGTGTTGCCATAGAAATACAACATTCAATCTTTCATGCCTGTGTGTTGTCATAGTAATAGAACATTCAGCCTTCCATGCCTGTGTGTTGCCATAGAAATACAACATTCAATCTTTCATGCCTGCATGTTGTCATAGAAATACAACATTCAATCTTTCATGCCTGCATGTTGTCATAGAAATACAACATTCAATCTTTCATGCCTGTGTGTTGCCATAGAAATACAACATTCAATCTTTCATGCCTGCATGTTGTCATAGAAATAGAACATTCAGTCTTCCACCGATGTGTGTTGCCACAGTAATAGAACATTCACCAGTCCACCCCTGAAGTTGCTACAGTATACATTGATACACCACAATGGCTTGACTTTCATATCAAATGTTCAGTTTCACATAATTATGCAGGTTGCAGCTACACAAGTTAACGATTATAATATAACTTTAATGAACTTTTTGTGTGTGCAAGCATTCAAGCGAGTTTTAATTGTGATCATAAACACATATTTTCCAGTAAAATAATAACACATTTTCCTAGGCAATTGTAACATAATGTCCCACATTTTCACCTGTAATATTACACCACATTCTCCCCTGTACAAATACACCACATCTCCCCCTGTTAAATTAAAGCACATTTCCCCAAACATTTATAACACATTTTCATGTGTAGCTGCTTTCACAGCTTCTCTGACCCATACGAAAGAGAGAATTTAGAAAGCCATCAATCATTGGCATTTAATACAATCTTACAGTGGGGCTTGTAGCAGTGTTCCAGGGATATTACCAGGAATTTCCAATAGGAATAAGCAGAAGAGAGCTGAGGAAATCAATCCAGAATTCTATCTTTAGCTGTATATCATAACATGTCACAATCTCACAGAAATAGATCTCAGCCTCACGGGCCTGATAAAACTGTCGCTAGTCATAAATTAAACAATTTATTCTTCTTATAGGCCACTTGTATATGTACGACTTGATCTGTGAAGGTAGACACATATACATAATGCTAGTATTGGCAAGTTCCGTCAAGACAGAGGCCAACAAATGAATTCAAGCATATCTGAACACTGATTTATATTCTGTTAGAGCAAAGGTATGAAAAATAGATACATTATCTATAACAAGAAGAAATGTCTGCATGGGAGGGCACCTGGCACAATCACTGGTTCCAATACTGAAACCACCTGGCACTATCACTGGTTCCAATACTGAAAGCACCTGGCACTATCACTGGTTTCCATACTGAAAGCACCTGGCACTATCACTGGTTCCAATACTGAAAGCACCTGGCACTGTCACTGGTTCCAATACTGAAAGCACCTGGCACTATCACTGGTTTCCATACTGAAAGCAACTGGCACTATCACTGGTTCCAATACTGAAACCACCTGGCACTATCACTGGTTCCAATACTGAAAGCACCTGGCACTATCACTGGTTTCCATACTGAAAGCAACTGGCACTATCACTGGTTCCAATACTGAAAACACCTGGCACTGTCACTGGTTCCAATACTGAAAGCACCTGGCACTATCACTGGTTTCCATACTGAAAGCAACTGGCACTATCACTGGTTCCAATACTGAAAGCACCTGGCACTGGTTCCAATACTGAAAGCACCTGGCACTATCACCGGTTTCCATACTGAAAGCACCTGGCACTATCACTGGCTCCCATACTGAAAGCACCTGGCACTATCACTGGCTCCCATACTGAAAGCACCTGGCACTATCACTGGTTTCCATACTGAAAGCACCTGGCACTATCAATGGCTCCCATACTGAAAGCACCTGGCACTATCACTGGCTCCCATACTGAAAGCACCTGGCACTATCACTGGTTTCCATACTGAAAGCACCTGGTACTATCACTGGCTCCCATACTGAAAGCACCTGGCACTATCACTGGTTTCCATACTGAAAGCACCTGGCACTATCACTGGCTCCAATACTGAAAGCACCTGGCACTATCACTGGTTTCCATACTGAAACCACCTGGCACTATCACTGGTTTCCATACTGAAAGCACCTGGCACTATCACTGGTTTCCATACTGAAAGCACCTGGCACTATCACTGACTCCAATACTGAAAGCACCTGGCACTATCACTGGTTCCAATACTGAAAGCAACTGGCACTATCACTGGTTCCAATACTGAAAGCACCTGGCACTATCACTGGTTTCCATACTGAAAGCACCTGGCACTATCACTGACTCCAATACTGAAAGCACCTGGCACTATCACTGGCTCCAATACTGAAAGCAACTGGCACTATCACTGGTTTACATACTGAAAGCACCTGGCACTATCACTGGTTTCCATACTGAAAGCAACTGGCACTATCACTGGTTTACATACTGAATGCACCTGGCACTATCACTGGTTTACATACTGAAAGCACCTGGCACTATCACTGGTTTCCATACTGAAAGCACCTGGCACTATCACTGACTCCAATACTGAAAGCACCTGACACTATCACTGGTTTCCATACTGAAAGCACCTATCACTATCACTGACTCAAATACTGAAAGCACCTGTCACTATCACTGGTTTCCATACTGAAACCACCTGGCACTATCACTGGTTTCCATACTGAAAGCACCTGTCACTATCACTGGTTTCCATACTGAAAGCACCTGGCACTATCACTGGTTTCCATACTGAAAGCACCTGACACTATCACTGACTCCAATACTGAAAGCACCTGGCACTATCACTGGTTTCCATACTGAAAGCACCTGGCACTATCACTGGCTCCAATACTGAAAGCACCTGGCACTATCACTAGTTTCCATACTGAAAGCACCTGGCACTATCACTGGCTCCAATACTGAAAGCACCTGGCACTATCAATGGTTCCAATACTGAAAGCACCTGGCACTATCAATGGTTCCCATACTGAAAGCACCTGGCACTATCACTGGCTCCAATACTGAAAGCACCTGGCACTATCACTGGTTCCAATACTGAAAGCACCTGGCACTATCACTGGTTTCCATACTGAAAGCACCTGGCACTATCACTGGTTCAAATACTGAAAGCACCTGGTACTATCACTGGTTTCCATACTGAAAGCACCTGACACTATCACTGGTTCCCATACTGAAAGCACCTGGCACTATCACTGGCTCCAATACTGAAAGCACCTGGTACTATCACTGGTTCCAATACTGAAACCACCTGGCACTATCACTGGTTTCCATACTGAAAGCACCTGTCACTATCACTGGTTTCCATACTGAAAGCACCTGACACTATCACTGACTCCAATACTGAAAGCACCTGGCACTATCACTGGTTCCAATACTGAAAGCAACTGGCACTATCACTGGTTCCAATACTGAAAGCACCTGGCACTATCACTGGCTCCAATACTGAAAGCACCTGGCACTATCACTGGTTTCCATACTGAAACACCTGGCACTATCACTGGTTTCCATACCGAAAGCACCTGTCACTATCACTGGTTTCCATAGTGAAAGCACCTGTCACTATCACTGGTTTCCATACTGAAAGCACCTGGCACTATCACTGGTTTCCATACTGAAAGCACCTGGCACTATCACTGGTTTCCATACTGAAAGCACCTGGCACTATCACTGGTTTCCATACTGAAAGCACCTGGCACTATCACTGACTCCAATACTGAAAGCACCTGGCACTATCACTGGTTTCCATACTGAAAGCACCTGGCACTATCACTGACTCCAATACTGAAAGCACTTGGCACTATCACTGGTTTCCATACTGAAAGCAACTGGCACTATCACTGGTTTCCATACTGAAACACCTGGCACTATCACTGGTTTCCATACTGAAAGCACCTGGCACTATCACTGGTTTCCATAGTGAAAACACCTGTCACTATCACTGGTTTCCATACTGAAAGCACCTGGCACTATCACTGGTTGCCATACTGAAAGCACCTGGCACTATCACTGGTACTCATACTGAAAGCAACTGGCACTATCGCTGGTTGCCATACTGAAAGCACCTGGCACTATCACTGGTACTCATACTGAAAGCACCTGGCACTATCACTGGTTACCATACTGAAAGCACCTGGCACTATCACTGGTACTCATACTGAAAGCACCTGGCACTATCACTGGTACTCATACTGAATGCACCTGGCACTATCACTGGTTGCCATACTGAAAGCAACTGGCACTATCACTGGTTCCAATACTGAATGCACCTGGCACTATCACTGGTTGCCATACTGAAAGCACCTGGCACTATCACTGGTTTCCATACTGAAAGCACCTGGCACTATCACTGGTTTCCATACTGAAAGCACCTGGCACTATCACTGGTTTCCATACTGAAAGCAACTGACTATCACTAGTTCCAATACTGAAAGCAACTGGCACTATCACTAGTTTCCATACTGAAAGCACCTGGCACTATCACTGACTCCAATACTGAAAGCACCTGGCACTATCACTGGTTTCCATATGAAAGCACCTGACACTATCACTGACTCCAATACTTAAAGCACCTGGCACTATCACTGGTTTCCATACTGAAAGCACCTGGCACTATCACTGGTTCCAATACTGAAAGCACCTGGCACTATCACTGGTTCCAATACTGAAAGCACCTGGCACTATCACTGGTTCCAATACTGAAAGCACCTGGCACTATCACTGGTTCCAATACTGAAAGCACCTGGCACTATCACTGGTTCCAATACTGAAAGCAACTGGCACTATCACTGGTTCCAATACTGAAAGCACATGTACCCACACCAGTTCCCTTACTGAAAGCACATGTACCCACACCAGTTCCCTTACTGAAAGCACCTGTACCCACACCGGTTAGCGCCTGAAATGTTCAATTCTGTAAACACCAGTTTCAGTATTGAAACATTCAAGTCTGTAAACACAAGGTACCAAAACCTGTCTCCATACTGATGTCACCTGAAACTTGCATTATGTGAGTTTGCAAGAATTTCTTTTAACCTAGGGTTGCTATAGATGTTTAACCTAGTGTTGCTATAGACGTTGCTGACTAATGAAAGGGACCCAACGTTATCACAATACAAGAAGAACAGGTGACCAATACGGAGAGAGCTTCAATGTTACTGACGACATCTACTGAAGAAGAGTGCATAGTGGAGTGCGGAGTGCGGAGAATATACCTCGCAAAGCTGGAGCAAGAAGCACAAAAAGCTGTAGCAAATGGAACAACAACTTTTAAAACTTCAATGAAATGCTCTTCAATGTTACTGACGGCATCTACTGAAGAAGAGTGTGCATAGTGGAGTGCGGAGAATATACCTCCCAAAGCTGGAGCAAGAAGCACAAAAAGCTGAAGCTAATGGAACATCAACTTTTAAAATGAATGATGGCCAGCCAACCCAGTAGCTCACATGAACCTAATTATCAAAAGTTCAGGTGAGATAAACACTGTTAGCACATTTAATGAAAGAGTGGCTGTCTCTCAGCCCAGTGCCAACACTGACAACAAATCATTAACTGTAATTGCATAAATTGAAAGTCATTTACCCTCATGAAATCAATACCATGGTGTACCATTCTAGAACACCATACTCTATAAGCTAAGCATTAATGTGCTAATTACAGTTTTCCTATTGATTCATTTGGATGGTTTTCTATAACATACTATGCAAATATAATAAAAGAAATACAAGAACGGCAGATGCCTCCTCAAATACCTGTTAATTAGTCTGTGTTGAAAATCACTTTTATTGTGTATGTGTTTTACGTTTATTTATCGTCGCTACCGGTTGCCCATATGAGCGACGCCTCCTAGTCATTTTAGATTTTTGGAGGATAGTGCATTACAGAGTCTCCTCTGGTTCTTTTACGTGCACGGTGTACAGCACCGACACGAGACCTCGGTTTAACATCCCATCTGAAAGACTGTTAATTTTATTAGGGTCAGATGGGGATCGAACCTGCGATCCCTGGATTACCAGTCCAGCGTGTTACCACTGGACTACATATCCGTCTGTAGAAAATGGGTACACTGAAAACATACCTTCTTAAGTTCTTATATACAAGATAGTTTGGATTTTCTTCATGGTTAATCTGTCCATTGCCAAACATTGGGCAGAGTGTTTGGCATTGGGCAGAGAGAGTGTTTGGCAGGGATAAACTGAAAACATACCGTCTTATATACAAGATAGTTTGGATTTTCTTCATGGTTAATCTGTCCATTGCCAAACATGAGCACATTGAGCAGAGTGTTTGGCTGGGATAAACTGAAAACATACCTTCTTATATATACAAGATAGTTTGGATTTTCTTCATGGTTAATCTGTCCATTGCCAAACATGAGCGCATTCGGCAGTTTTCTTCATGGTTAATCTGTCCATTGCCAAACATGAGCGCATTGGGCAGAGTGTTTGGCAGGGATAAACTGAAAACATACCTTCTTATATACAAGATAGTTTGGATTTTCTTCATGGTTAATCTGTCCATTGCCAAACATGAGCGCATTGGGCAGAGTGTTTGGCAGGGACTCGGTTCGTTTGTTGTATCGATGGCTGGCCGCCATCACCACAGCCCGCACTCCTGTCCCCTAATCCCATCTAATGCCACACACACTTCACGAACAACATTGAAACTCTGAAATATACAATACAATGTCAAGTAGTTCAAGTCATAATATATACAATGAATACTCGTCGAGAAGTAATGGAACTTGATTACGATCAATGGTCTGATCTGCACATGTTGTCCTGTGATATATATATACATGCATGTAATTACTGAAGTTTAAACACAAACAAAACTACAGTCAAACTCCAATGCCTCAATCTTGTCCAGGCACATGAATAATTGATCAAGTCATAGGTGGTTTGAGTCAATGACAGTTAGTCTGTAGAGACCCATCATATTTAGAAATAACGTATAATAGCTTACTGTTGTATACTGGTTTATACAATACACCATTGTCCTTCTCTCGTGTTTTGATACAAATCCGTGCCATGTTTTAATACAGCGGCATTTAATTTATACAAATTTATTTTAGCTTGATTGTGAAACAAGTTCTTACAACTTTATTAATCACTTTCGAGACCTCATTCCCGATGGAATCCATCGCCACGAGGGAGAGAGAAGAAGCAACGTGGAATTTAAATGCCTTGCCTAAGGGCACAATCGTAATGACTCCAACGGAGCTCGAACTCCAGGCCTTTCGCAACTGAAGCGAACACGCTACCACTGCGCTGACTTCCACTATGGCGTCATTTCATAATCATGTTTCTTATATTGTAGTATAACTGGTAGTATAATCCTTGCGAAATATAAGAAAATCTTTGACAATATAGAGCAGGTGAGAACAATATTTCTCACCATTTCCTGCGATTATGTTTGAGGCAAAGGTGTTATTGAAGTAGCAATGGATCATGGGACCGGTGATCTGGTTCGAGAGTTCCAGTTAACCGTGTTCGAATTATTAATGGTAAAACATTTGGCATGTGTGGTGTGGTGTGTGGTGTGGTGTGTGTGTGGTGTGGTTGGTGTGGTGTGATGTGGTGTGGTGTGGTTTGGTATGGTGTGGTTTGGTGTGGTGTGGTGGTGAGTGTGTGTGTAATTATCAATATTGTGTGCATAATTATCAATATTGTGTGTATAATTATCAATAGTGTGTGTATAATTATCAATAGTGTGTGTATAATTATCAATATTGTGTATGTAATTATCAATATTGTGTGTATAATTATCAATACTTTGTGTATAATTATCAATAATGTCTGTATAATTATCAATATTGTGTGTATAATTATCAATAGTGTGTGAATAATTATCAATAGTGTGTGTATAATTATCAATAGTGTGTGTGTGTAATTATCAATATTGTGTGTATAATTATCAATAATGTGTGTGTAATTATCAATAGTGTGTGTATAATTACCAATATTATGTGTATAATTATCAATATTGTGTGTATAATGATCATTAATGTGTGTATAATTATCAATAGTGTGTGAATAATTATCAATATTGTGTGTATAATTATCAATATTGTATGTATAATTATCAATACTTTGTGTATCATTATCAATATAGTGTGTATATCTATCAATACTTTGTGTATAATTATCAATACTTTGTGTATAATTATCAATAATGTGTGTGTATAATTATCAATAGTGTGTGTATAATTATCAATATTGTGTGTATAATTATCAATATTGTGTGTATAATTATCAATACTTTGTGTATAATTATCAATATTGTGTGTATAATTATCAATACTTTGTGTATAATTATCAATACTTTGTGTATAATTATCAATATTGTGTGTATAATTATCAATATTGTATGTATAATTATCAATACTTTGTGTATAATTATCAATACTTTGTGTATAATTATCAATATTGTGTGCATAATTATCAATATTGTGTGCATAATTATCAATATTGTGTGTATAATTATCAATACTTTGTGTATAATTATCAATATTGTGTGTATAATTATCAATACTTTGTGTATAATTATCAATATTGTGTGTATAATTATCAATACTTTGTGTATAATTATCAATACTTTGTGTATAATTATCAATATTGTGTGCATAATTATCAATATTGTGTGCATAATTATCAATATTGTGTGTATAATTATCAATACTTTGTGTATAATTATCAATATTGTGTGTATAATTATCAATACTTTGTGTATAATTATCAATATTGTGTGTATAATTATCAATATTGTGTGTATAATTATCAATACTTTGTGTATAATTATCAATATTGTGTGTGTATAATTATCAATAGTGTGTGTATAATGATCATTAATGTGTGTATAATTATCAATAGTGTGTGAATAATTATCAATATTGTGTGTATAATTATCAATACTTTGTGTATAATTATCAATATTGTGTGTATAATTATCAATATTGTGTGTATATAATTATCAAGTGTGTGTATAATTATCAAGTGTGTGTATAATTATCAATAGTGTGTGTACAATTATCAATATTGTGTGTATAATTATCAATAGTGTGTGAATAATTATCAATATTGTGTGTATAATTATCAATACTTTGTGTATAATTATCAATATTGTGTGTATAATTATCAATAGTTTGTGTATAATTATCAAGTGTGTATAATTATCAATACATTGTGTATAATTATCAATACTTTGTGTATAATTATCAATAGTGTGTGTATAATTATCAATAGTGTGTGTATAATTATCAATAGTGTGTGTATAATTATCAATATTGTGTGTGTAATTATCAATATTGTGTGTATAATTATCAATACTTTGTGTATAATTATCAATAATGTCTGTATAATTATCAATATTGTGTGTATAATTATCAATAGTGTGTGAATAATTATCAATAGTGTGTGTGTGTGTGTGTGTGTGTGTGTGTGTGTGTGTGTGTGTGTAATTATCAATAGTGTGTGTATAATTATCAATAATGTGTGTGTAATTATCAATAGTGTGTGTATAATTACCAATATTATGTGTATAATTATCAATATTGTGTGTATAATGATCATTAATGTGTGTATAATTATCAATATTGTGTGTATAATTATCAATACTTTGTGTATAATTATCAATATTGTGTGTATAATTATCAATATTGTGTGTATAATATTATGATAAATAAAGTAACACACACACACACATTGTTCGGTATAACAATATAAATATTTATATAGTGTATACCAATACAATATTTCAGATAGATACATGTATGTACAAATTGTGTTTATTCGGTAACGTATATTTCACTAATGCAATATGACACCAAAATCTACTGTACTGGCATCCAAGCAGTATCCATACTGGCATCCAAGCAGTATCCATACTGGCATCCAAGCAGTATCCATACTGGTATCCAAGCAGTATCCATACTGGTATCCAAGCAGTATACATACTGGCATCCAAGCAGTATCCATACTGGTATCCAAGCAGTATCCATACTGACATCCAAGCAGTATACATACTGGCATCCAAGCAGTATACATACTGGCATCCAAGCAGTATCCATACTGGCATCCAAGCAGTATTCATACTGACATCCAAACAGTATCCATACTGTCATCCAAGCAGTATCCATACTGGCATCCAAGCAGTATACATACTGGCATCCAAGCAGTATCCATACTGGCATCCAAGCAGTATACATACTGGCATCCAAACAGTATACATACTGGCATCCAAGCAGTATCCATACTGGCATCCAAACAGCATTCATACTGGCATCCAAACAGTATACATACTGGCATCCAAGCAGTATACATACTGGCATCCAAGCAGTATCCATCAACTAGTAGTGTCAAATGTCATGAACATTACTGACAGGAGGCATGCTTGTTCTATAAACGCTCTTTATATTACACAATCTGCAGGCTAACATTCAATCAAAAGTAAATATTTACACATGAAATTAATATTATATCACCTATGTTTTTTTGTTGTTTTTTTTTTGTTTTATTCATTTTTTTTAATTTCATAAACATTTTTTATAATAACGAAACATACTACATCTAGCAATTGGGTTTCTTTCACATATTGCAATTGACATTTACAAATGTAGGTTATTGCCATAATAGTTTAAAGTATATATACAAACATGCGTATATACACCCATACATGTATATGTGCATTTATGTATGTTTTGTTTACATTTTCCAGGTGGGAGGAGGGGGAGGGGGGGGTACACGCACATCTTTTACACATAAGAGAAGAATAACTTATTAACTACCGATATACAACCGCTTTTCCATTGGCTGTCAAAAAGCCTAACAATATTCTAAAACTGATAAACACCAACAGTTTCCATTTCAATGATTAACCACATTGAAATAATTAGACAGCATAGCTTAAAATGAGTGATCTTAATCAAACTTAGCTACAAAATTATGCGTTACATTTATTCAGGGAACATGGAGATAAAAATGATATTTAAACTACTGGTTGGTTCCCTAGAATTCCAGTGTTCATTTTCACAAGGGAATACATTTTTGTTGTGTTGTTTTTAAAGTTTATTTATCGTCGCTACCGGTTGTCCATATGATTGACGGGCAGTTTACCCAACAACACCTTTCCTGGGCAGGTTCCAGTGGGTTGACCAGTAATTGGTGCACCAACCTCCGTAAGAAACTGCCAACTTTTTCATAGGAATGGGGGTTATTGTTTTTGGCTGTGTCTGTCTGTTTATTTTAGCTCAATTGCGAAACAAGTTCTTACAACTTATAGTAATCACTCTCAAGACCTCATTCCTGATGGAATCCATCGCCACGAGGGAGAGAGAAGAGGCAACGTGGAATTTAAATGCCTTGCCTAAGGGCACAATCGTAATGACTCCAGCGGAACTCAAAATCCTTGGGAGAAGTGTTGTGTTCAGTCTATGCAAGTAGTCAAGGCGGTCATTGTCCATGTGTGAAATACCAGCACGGGGGTTAGCATCTCTTCCAGTGCTATTCTCTAGTTATAATGCCATTTTATGGTTCATGTCAAGGAAGTAAATGTGCATGCAATATTTAAAATGTTTATATACTGGGAATGCCGCTGCTCGGAGAACAGATACACGTCAGAAACCTGGTAACTTTTACTGAACAAGATATTTTCAGAAGCAACATATAACCACACCGTCCACCAACAGAAAGACAAGTGGTTGAATGGTGGTCTTTATTAACTCATTTGTTAAAATTCCAATGATAAAAGCACATTTTAGTGGCCTAAAGTCGATCCCGTGTTTTTATTCGCCCCCGCTGAGAGCCCCTCGATGTTGAAAACCTCATTACTACCATTCAATACACACTGGAACTAGTTCGCATTCCAAACATTTCAAATTTAGTTGATGTTACTTAATCGGCAGGTTATGCACATTAGACATTAAATTCGTGTAAATCCTCTTCATTTGATAACAAATATTTAATATCCTTTTTCTATTTCTAAGCCCTTAGCTACCAATTTTCAGATATTTATAAGCGTTTCGATGCGTTTCCAATTTGAATTAAACATATTTAAGTTCTGGTCATTTTCGATATTACCAAAGTTATTAAAATTGCCATATATACCTGGTACCACTAGAACACAGTGAAAAGAATTACCGTAGGCTTTTAGCTTTCAGTTCAATCCACATATCATGATATAAATGTATGTTTCTGTATATTTCTCAATATATATTACATGTATCCTGATAAATAAATATGTACCAATCCATATAGCACGATATAAATGTATGTTTATGTATATTTCTCAATGTATATTACATGTATCCTGATAAATAAATATGTTTAAACCAATCCATATAGCACGATATAAATGTATGTTTCTGTATATTTCTCAATGTATATTACATGTATCCTGATAAATAAATATATTTAAACCAATCCATATATCACGATATAAATGTATGTTTCTGTATATTTCTCAATGTATATTACATGTATCCTGATAAATAAATATGTTTAAACCAATCCATATATCACGATATAAATGTATGTTTCTGTATATTTCTCAATGTATATTATATGTATCCTGATAAATAAATATGCATAAACAAAACAAATAGTTGCAATACCATTTACATATACCGACAATTTCATATCTGAACCAGGCGCAATATTACAGTATCTGTTCTTTTTCAGCAACTGTTTTCCATCCTTGACTCTTTTCCACCTGTGACTTTCTGTTCCTGAGTTTGTTTACATAGAATGGTCATATTCAAGTAAAGCATATTCAAGTGCTAAATGCTTAATAAATACTTGTGTGTCAGGGTTCATTCTAGGTCAGAATTTTTGGGAGAAGTGAGAAAGCGAGTGATCGCTTTCTTAAATGGTGTTCTTTAATATACTTCTGCAAAATAGGGTTAAAATGCACAGTACAACCATTAAATACAACATTTGAATAGAAGGAGTGGTTTATAATGGGCCAGTGTATCTTACTAGACACAATTTTGTTTGAAAATCGTAAAAACCAAAAAATATATATATTGTTTTTTTGTTTTTTTAGGGAGAAGTGGGGCCTCCAGAGGGCGAATTCAGGGTCCCTAGGGCGACAATTTCGCCCACATCGCCCTCTAGAATGATCCCTAGTGTTATATGTTCTATTCTTATTACTAGGCATGTGCAGCATGCTAAATGGATACATGTATTTTCTGAAAGTAGTTCCAATAAAAACCAGTGAGAAATAAATTGTGTTATTCTATTGTTTTCAACCAGTGAAATAACATACATTATTTCACTGATAAATTTCTATATTTCATTCGAAGGCATATAATAAAACAACATAATAATTATATTATTGGGAATCTGAAAACTGGCTGCTTAATGCAGGTTGGCTTTTAGTTTAAACATTATTTATTTCAGTATTTTACATGTACACAATAGCTTTAACATTTACATATAAATTAACAGCAATAGGCTGAAATGGATTACAACGTAAGAAAACTTATATAGTTCTTCTCCCTTCGGGCTTTTAATAGAGGTGACCACTAACACAGGTTTGGCTGCATGTAAATATCATTTGTAAAGATATAATGTACTTAACACGTGTTGTAAATTTTTATATTTGGCAAGTTCAAGTTGTATTACTATGTTCTTTGTACTATGTACTTTTACATGCAATGTAGCATGCTGTGCTCCTTGCAGTGGCGGGTTCAATAACGGTTTCTACCTACGACGATTAACCCATTCAACACCAAGTAACTGACATGGACTGGTCCATGATATTTTTAGACCAATAAATTAATAACAAAATTACATTTGGATCAGTTCATTTATCAAAATGGGTAATTTGTTTTTCTAAAAATAGTTATATTACTTGAAAAAAGTGCAGATCCTGATGAGACGGCTCGTCACGAGCCGGCTCATCTGGATCTACACTTTTTTGTAAGCCAATTTAGAGGTCTGTGATGTTGAAAGGGTTAACCCTTTACATGCTAACAGCAGATAAAAATCACTTTTACAAACAGCATAGAGCCAGATCAGATGGCACAGTCTGATCAGTCTCTATGCTGTTTGCTGTTCGGATAGTGGAGTTAAAACAATTGGCTGAATAGCAAACAACATAGATCCAGATCAGATGGCACAGTCTGATCAGTCTCTATGCTGTTTGCTGTTCGGATAGTGGAGCTAAATCAAGTGGCTGAATAGCAAATAACATAGATCCAGATCAGCCACGGCATAGCAGATGTGATTTTATTTACTCAGCAGGCAAAGGGTTAAGACAGTGCAGCAGCACTTTGATTACATTCACTATTAAGATCTAATAGACACCGTAGGGTTTATTACAAGACAGTGCACCTGTGACCTTTCCTTTGATTATATTCCATAAACTACATTGTGGTAAGATAGTACCAGCATAAGGCTTTGGCATTGGTTAATCTGTACCCTGGAAAATCATGTAAGTACAAGATCAATGCTATAATCTGCAGTTCTCCAGCCCAAGGGTAAATTCTGATTAAAGATCAGACATGCATACACAGATCAGTGCCCAGATATGTATTGGACGGCACCAGTTTTTCTCTCTGTCTCTGTAAAGAATGAATGATTCAGCTCTCATTGGTTTGTGTTTTCTAATGACAATTCCAATAGTTGTGTATCTCTCACAGACGAAATACACACACGTACAATAGGGAATGTACAAAGAACAATACAGAACGTACAATACAGAATGTACAAAGAACAATACAGAACGTACAATACAGAATGTACAAATAACAATACAGAACGTACAATACAGAATGTACAAAGAACAATACAGAATGTACAATACAGAATGTACAAAGAACAATACAGAACGTACAATACAGAATGTACAAAGAACAATACAGAATGTACAATACAGAATGTACAAAGAACAATACAGAATGTACAAAGAACAATACAGAATGTACAATACAGAATGTACAAAGAACAATACAGACGGTACAATACAGAATGTACAATACAGAATGTACAAAGAACAATACAGAACGTACAATACAGAATGTACAAAGAACAATACAGAACGTACAATACAGAATGTACAAAGAACAATACAGAATGTACAATAGAGAACAGAACATACATACAGAACATACATACAGAACATACATACAGAACATACAGAACATGTATACAGAACATACAGAACATACAATACAGAACATACATACAGAACATACATACATAGATACATACATACATACATACATACATACATACATACATACATACAATATGGAACATACATACAGAACATACATACAGAACATACCGTATTTAGCTGTGTATAGTGCGCACATTTCTTACTGAAATCCTCATCCATTTTATCTACTGCGCATTATACACCAGTACAGACATCAGGACATTTTTTCCGAACCAAAATTTCGTGAAAAAACTGAAATTCGACCCGAACGGCCCACAGTCATTCTATAAGTTGTTACATTCGACAATCGTTATAAACTAGCTATTGAAACCAGTTGCCGATAGTCTATATAAATAAATCAAATGAATAAGACCACAAAATTAGCATATATTTCGTTTATTTTGGCAAACTTTGATGAATTTAATTGAAAAGGTAAATGCATAAAAAAATGGCGATTTGATAACATCACGTGGTTTTATCGTATGTAATATTTCCCGTACTTTTCGCGTACTTCGCCGTACAATGTACAATGCATAAAAAAAAAACTTTTTTGGCTGCAGTATTTCAATTGATTGTAGCGATAATTAATTTCGACAAACCTTTCACAATGGGTCCCAGTTAATTAGGTAGGCTTCACGTGTTGAGAAGTTTGAGCATCTGCTGACATGTTTGAGAACGTGTTGAGATGTTTGAGAACGTGTTGAGATGTTTGAGAACGTGTTGAGATGTTTGAGAACGTGTCGAGAAATTTGAGCAGGTGTGCCCGAGTGCGATGAGGTATATCTCGAGTGATTAATATAAGTTGTAAAAATCACGGAGCACAATTTTTAGCGATTTTTGAGAAATGTTAAATTTTGACTTGGAAAATTGCATTTTTCACGTGCACAGTATACATAGGAACTCAGTTTTTCCGCCGATTTTCGTGCCAGATCGTGGGTGCGCACTATACACGGTAGCGCACTATACACAGCTAAATACGGTACATACAGAACATACATACAGAACATACAATACAGAACATACAATACAGAACATACAGAACATACATACAGAACATACAATACAGAACATACATACAGAACATACATACAGAACATACAGAACATACAATACAGAACATACATACAGAACATACATACATAACATACATACAGAACATACATACAGAACATACATACAGAACATACATACAGAACATACATACAGAACATACAGAACATACATACAGAACATACATACATACAGAACATACATACAGAACATACATACAGAACATACATACAGAACATACAGAACATACATACAGAACATACATACAGAACATACAGAACATACAGAATGCAGTCCAAGGAGCATCCAACGGCATATTAAGTTTAGATTAGACATGATCAATAGCTACAGTGAGTTGGCGCTATGACAAGTGCATTACTACAAGATGTGTCGTTCAGTTCCTATTATATGTGACCAGTGTGATATTAAAATGATTTTTCCGTTATTGGCTGGCATTGTTAGACATATGACACAAAATCTGTTGTTTGTCTCCTGAGTGGATTTACACAGCAGCCACATGATATATATGTTGCACAGAAAACATGTGGCATACAATCCCTCATATTACACCTCATAAATCCCTCATATTACACCTCATAAATCCCTCATATTACACCTCATAAATCCCTCATATTACACCTCATAAATCCCTCATATTACACCTCATAAATCCCTCATATTACACCTCATAAATCCCTCATATTACACCTCATAAATCCCTCATATTACACCTCATAAATCCCTCATATTACACCTCATAAATCCCTCATATTACACCTCATAAATCCCTCATATTACACCTCATAAATCCCTCATATTACACCTCATAAATCCCTATATTACACCTCATAAATCCCTCATATTACACCTCATAAATCCCTCATATTACACCTCATAAATCCCTCATATTACACCTCATAAATCCCTCATATTACACCTCATAAATCCCTCATATTACACCTCATAAATCCCTCATATTACACCTCATAAATCCCTCATATTATACCAAATAATTCCCCATAAACCCCTCATATTATACCCAATAACTCCCTCATATTATACCCCATAAACCCCTCATATTATACCTCATAAATCCCTCATATTATACCTCATAATTCCCCATAAACCCCTCATATTATACCCAATAACTCCCTCATATTATACCCCATAAACCCCTCATATTATACCTCATAAACCCTCATATTATACCCAATAACTCCCTCATATTATACCCCATAAATCCCTCATATTATACCTCATAAACCCCTCATATTATACCCCATAAATCCCTCATATTATACCTCATAAACCCCTCATATTATACCCCATAAACCCCTCATATTATACCTCATAAATCCCTCATATTATACCCCATAAATCCCTCATATTATACCTCATAAACCCCTCATATTATACCCCATAAATCCCTCATATTATACCTCATAAATCCCTCATATTATACCCCATAAATCCCTCATATTATACCTCATAACTCCCTCATATTATACCCCATAAACCCCTCATATTATACCCAATAACTCCCTCATATTATACCTGATAAACCCCTCATATTATACCTCATAAACCCCTCATATTATACCACATAATTCCCTCATATTATACCTCATAACTCCCTCATATTATACCCAATAACTCCCTCATATTATACCTCATAAATCCCTCATATTATACCTCATAACTCCCTCATATTATACCGCATAAACCCCTCATATTATACCACATAATTCCCTCATATTATACAACATAAACCCCTCATATTATACCTCATAACTCCCTCATATTATACCTCATAACTCCCTAATATTATACCTCACACAGCCAGCTGCTCATGTAATAAACAAATCCCTCATCTCTGAATAGAACTGGACTTTATTATGACAACATATATGCATGATTAAATTTCTGTACAAGAGATTTTTTGCACATGCCGGTGAAGTAATTAGCCATCTGAAGACCCTGATAAATCAATGTGGTTATTTAAACAAATGTTTGCTGAAGCAATTTAAAACAAGATGACAAATACTCGGCACTAACATGCTCTTAGGCTACCACAAACACAAATCATACAGAGCCAGCAAACAGTACACAAGAATTTATGAGATTTAGGAATGTTCCCAATGGCATCAATCACCTTCATTAATATGTCCATTTAAAACATTGTCGTGACGTCATACCTTTGTACTAGCAGTCCATTAATATTAATAATGGACTGCCTTCAAAAGGCCAGAGTATTATATTAAAGCGACACTACATCGGTGAAAATGCAAATGTCTGCAGAATGTAATTTGCTATTATATGGTATAATTTGTTTCCAAATATTTGCCTTAAAATCTGAGTACTTCAACAAATAAACAAACGTCGCATACGCGGTTTGTTGACATAACAAAATAATGTAAATAGCGTCGACATTCATGCGTAATACAACGCGCTTATCCTGAATAACACGCGGTATTGTACATATTTACCGTATCTCACATCTGCCTATGCATATTTATTTGTAGACTAATCTTAGTTAAATTATCTCTCAAAATGAAAGTATCGCGTGTTTAGTATTGACTCCAATGACAGGAGTGTGGATGACCGTTATATGAAATCCTACTTTCACTTTTGAAAGTGTGTGTACCACAAAAACACTGTTTATTTATTCAATGTTAGTGTTCGAATGTATTCAGTAGAATATGTAGTAGTTATGCATTATACGTTAAAAAATGTATTTTATTCGCTTTTTGCGATGTAATGTCGCTTTAAATCCTATGTGTAGATGAACGAAATCAACAATTTTTATTAGTAGGCCCTAATATCTTGTTATAACACATAACTTTGCTTGTATTCAGTGTAATACAGTCATCTCATAAATTCTTATATGACCACACCTTTAATAACACCTGGAAAGATTCTGATTGGTCGCGGCATGACAGTGACAGCTTGCAATAGACATTACATGTTGTTTGTGTTCTCTTTATTTGTTGAAAATCAACTGCTTAATCAATAAAATGCTAAATATGAACGAGCCGATTACAGTGATTAAAAATATTGTGTCGATATCCATATATGTTCATATCTGACCGTCTAGTTGTGACAAATGTATTGTAGTTTTAGTTCATATCTGACCGTCCAGTTGTGACAAATGTATTGTAGTTTTAGTTCATATCTGACTGTCCAGTTGTGACAAATGTATTGTAGTTTTAGTTCATGTCTGACCGTCCAGTTGTGACAAATGTATTGTAGTTTTAGTTCATATCTGACCGTCCAGTTGTGGCAAATATATTGTTGTTATGGTTCATGTCGATCTGGCAGATCCAGTCCTGACAAATGTCGGTCTCTCATTCACAGTGCCTTCAGGCGGGCAGACATTTATAAACACGAATATGACACACACAGAGAGATCCTGATATGAAAACTGCATAAGTACCCAAGAACAACAGTCTGTCAAATATTGTACACCGACCAAACCTCTGAAAGGCAACAGTATACAGAATCAAATAAAACATATTTTCTTCTATGACAGAACATAGAAGGAACTGCGGGCAACATTACATATTGGAATTCATCATAGACAACTAGATATGTAGAACACATCCAATCAGTGTTTGTGATCAATACACACAATATCCAGCGCTGTTCTGTGTGCAGTCACCAGATGATTCTTACTGTTCCTCGACTCACTATGTAACACTTAATATTGCATAGAAAATGTCCTGCAGTTTCATTCAATACATTCTGTACAATCGTACACAGCTTAGCTATATACACATTTTCCCTTGAGAGCTGAGAAGACTCCACCGCATTGGGCTCTGAAAATGGTTACCAGGAACGTGCAAAGGAGCCGGTCACAATGTGTTTCAGAGGATACAGTGTCCTGAACCACAGGGATTCGGCACGTTTGGGGGTACTAGTATATATATTTAAGTACAGGGATTCTACTCTGTGGGATGTCAGATTTCGCATCGATCAGTAAAATGGCCCTATCTGAAACAATTTTGTACAAAGCTGTCCAAATATAACGCCTATCCCGAGTCTTTATATTGTTCTTCAAATAAAACACAACTTTATAATATATCAGTTGCTATATAAAGCTACATGTATCCTGGGTATACCGATTACCGGTGAAATAAGCAATAACCTAGGTGTATTTGTGTTTCAAAAAAGAATCTGTGCAAATAATGTATGCAATGTCAGTTAGTTAAGAAATAATAAGTATCAACCGTGGTATTCTGCGATATACCACGGTTGATACTTATTATTTCGATTCTAACACGACTTACTTTTAATAATTTTAGACGAGAATCAAAGAAGTATTTTCTTCAAACGCGCACTCCGCTGCACTTGGCTTTCGAAATTTCCTCCCGCGTAAGGAGTGATGACGTTATTTTTTATAAAAATCAATATATATAATATAATATAAAAATATCAATCTAGTGCATAAATGAACAAAAGTTGTAACTGATCAATAATTTTATTTATTTTGTCAAATAAAACTGTACAGAATAGTAACTGAAACGTTTCTTAACAGAAAAACAAGACGGACAAGAGATTATCTGATTCTAAAAATAGCTCACTTCCGCGAATTCCCACGGTAGTATTTACAAACATCACGTGACTTTCATTCATAAATCTTTACACGCATTGTATAAATGGAATAGCCAAAACACAGTGCACCATAGAAATGAAGGTAATATCACCAGTAGAAATGACATTTCAGCTTGTTTTTGTTATTCACAGTTGCGGAACTCTTAACGGAAATAGTAAATAATAAACACAAAATGAGCATATGCGATTAATTTGGATTATTCTGATATCACCACTAATTAGTATTCCCCGATATTAGGGATACTTATATATACATCATAAACACCTGAGATGCTGCTTACATCATTGCACCTGCAATGTCGTTTACATCATTGAAGTTCAGAAATAATTCTGAATCACAGCTGTATAGCCAACGTTGCATGCTGGTAGCCTGGGAACAGGCTTCGATATATTTTGCCTGGTCAGTCAAATAAATATATATTAACACTGAGACCATTAATTGGGCAGTATTGAGTTTCTGATAATATTAATGTCATTTTGCCAGAAGTTAAAATGTGAAAAATCGACATACCGTATTTAGCTATGTATAGTGCGCTATCGTGTATAATGCGCACCCACGATTTGGCACGAAAATCGGGGGGAAAACTGAGTTCCGATGTATACTGCGCACGTGAAAAACGCAATTTTCCAAGTCAAAATTTAACATTTCTCAAGAATCGCTAAAAATTGTGCTCCGTGATTTTTACAACTTATATTAATCACTCGAGATACCTCATCGAGTAACGGTAACGCACTCAGGCATGATTTCATGAAAATTACATGCATATCGTTCTCAAACATCTCAACACATTCTCAAACATGTCAGCAGATGCTCAAACTTCTCAACACGTTTAGCCTACCTAATTAACTGGGACCCATTGTGAATGGTTTGTCGAAATTAATTATCGCTACAAACAATTGAAATACTGCAACCAAAAAAATGCAATGCATTGTACATAGTAGCTTTATGCGGCGAAGTACGCGAAAAGTACGGGAAATATTACATACGATAAAACCACGTGATGTTATCAAATCGCCATTTTTTATGCATTTAGTAATTTCAATTAAATTCTTCAAAGTTTGCCAAAATAAACGCAATATATGCTAATTTTGTGGTCTTATTCATTTCATTTATTTATATAGACTATCGGCAACTGGTTTTAATAGCTAGTTTATACGTTTGTCGAATGTAACAAATTATAGAATTCGGGTTGAATTTCATGAAATATTGGTCAATTTTGGTCCGGAAAAAAATGTCCTGATGTCTGTACTGGTGTATAATGCGCAGTAGATAAAATGAATGAGGATTTCAGTAAGAAATGTGCGCACTATACATAGCTAAATACGGTACTGGAACCCAGACTACCAACGTCAATCAGACTTGTATGTAATTGTAGAAGTGCGAATGCAGGATCTCCGCGCCAGTTTGAACCCATCCATATAGCTTCAATATTATGATGTTATGAACTATTTAAACCGGAGCCGTTACGAGTGTGCCCTTAGGCAAGCATTTAAATTCCACGTTGCCTCTTCTCTCTCCCTCGTGGCGATGGATTCCATCAGGAATGAGGTCTCGAGAGTGATTAATATAAGTTGTCAGAACTTGTTTCGCAATCGAGCTAAAATAATTTGTATAAACTAAATTTAAACTTTATTTATTTTACAACGATCGCGAAGTAAGTTCTAACAACATATATTAATCACTCTCGTTGGCGCGGATGAAAGCGTATATATATGTGGTCATTCGTGTGGGAGAAAACCGGAGTACCCGGAGAAAACCCACCTGTCCGATCTGGCGACCACCGTACCATCTCACATACTTCCCGGTCCGAGGATTATGATACGTTATGAACTATGGTTGTGTACATGTACATGGCTACTTCAATTAGTAAACTTATATCGCCATTACACAACACGGCTCCGTTTACACGTGTAAACACTGTGTGTATGTGAATACGGTACGTGGTCACACAATCCGAAATGTCTTGCAACATGTTGCAATTTTGTCGAAACACTCGATTCAAAGCAGTATGTAACACATTAGTGTTTATTCTCGAATTGAAACAATGGCACGGTAGATCAGAAGAGAGGCAGGGTGCATTTTGAACAGTGAAGGGGGTAGAGGGTATTTGGGAGTTAACCTCCAGAAAATATTGCTAATTTACAGTGATTGACAGCTAATTATGCTTGATGAAAGAGGCAGTAGGGTAGTGACATAGCAGTCAAAAGGGCAGACTACTTCGTGTTTATGCCTGCCTGTCCGAAGGCACTCACACGGAGAAGCTTGTATAAATAAAAACAAATTTATAAAATAAAAATATACAAACAATAAACAAAATAGGCAAAAATGGTGGACTCATAACTGTGGCTTCACATCCGGGCCTCGTAGCCATGGTTTCAAAATCCCCAGACCTTGCAGCCACTGCCATGATAAACGATTGAACACCCACATGGTAATTGCAGTGAATTGGAAAAGATTGAAATTATCCATGTAAAAGAAATGAAATTTAGAGACTTAGAGATTAGCACTGCTTTGTATGTATGTAGGTATTGGGAGAGAGTTGCATGTAAGCTGAAGGTTATTAACCCTGATACTGATCTTAAAGATCAGTTTGTTTCATCTATTAAAGCAGGTTTTGCTCTTTAATTGAATCACTCTTGAGGATTTGTTTGGTTAAACACTGAATGAGCAGGTGATTGTTCCATGCTTATCAGATCAAGTATTCGCTTCTATTTGAACATGAAAACCAGAAAGAAGTTCAAACATGAAAACTAGAAACAAGTTCAAACATGAAGACTAGAAACAAGTTCAAACATGAAAACCAGAACAAGAATACCGGAGGGAAATGAAAACCAGAAAGACGGTAGAGAATTAAAACAAGAATACCGGAGGGAAATGAAAACCAGAAAGACGGTACTAGAGAATTAAAACAAGAATACCGGAGAGAAATGAAAACATGAATACTGGAGGGAAATGAAAACCAGAAAGACGGTAGAGAATTAAAACAAGAACACCGGAGGGAAATGAAAACATGAATACCGCAGGGAAATTAAAACAAGAATACCGGAGGGAAATGAAAACAAGAATACCGGAGGGAAATGAAAACAAGAATACCAGAGGGAAATGAAAACAAGAATACCGGATGGAAATGAAAACATGAATACTGGAGGGAAATGAAAACATGAATACCGGATGGAAATGAAAACAAGAATACCAGAGGGAAATGAAAACAAGAATACCAGAGGGAAATGAAAACAAGAATATCAGAGGGAAATGAAAACAAGAATACCGGAGGGAAATGAAAACAAGAATATCAGAGGGAAATGAAAACAAGAATACTGATGGAAATGAAAACAAGAATACTGGATGGACATGAAAACAAGAATACTGGATGGAAATGAAAACAAGAATACTGGAGGGAAATGAAAACATGAAGACCAGAAGGCAGCCAAAAAAAACAGTGAAATGTAAAGATCAGCAGCAGCAGCGGTCATGGCAACATGTGATCTTTATTTCGAGGTTAAAATGCAATAATAGCTCGATGGTAGATCACAATAGTCTTTACAGTTGGTCTTATTCTGTAGTACAGTTTCTCAACTACATGCATATAATTGTACTGAAGTACAACAGCGTTTCCATGGCCTGCAGCTTCCATGGCCTGAGGCTTCCATGGCCTGCAGTTTCCATGGCCTGCGGCTTCCATGGCCTGCAGCTTCCATGGCCTGCAGTTTCCATGGCATGTGGCTTCCATGGCCTGCGGCTTCCATGGTCTGCAGTTTCCATGGCCTGCAGCTTCCATGGCCTGCAGCTTCCATGGCCTGCAGTTTCCATGGCATCGGCTTCCATGGACTGCGGCTTCCATGGCCTGCAGTTTCCATGGCCTGCGGCTTCCATGGCCTACAACTTACATGGCCTGCGACTTCCATGGCCTGCAGCTTCCATGGCATGCGGTTTCCATGGCCTGCAGCTTCCATGGTCTGCAGCTTCCATGACCTGCGGCTTCCATGGCCTGCGGCTTCCATGGCCTGCAGCTTCCATGGCCTGCAGCTTCCATGGGCTTCCATGGCCTGCGGCTTCCATGGCCTGCAGCTTCCATGGTATGCAGCTTCCATGGCCTGCAGCTTCCATGGGCTTCCATGGCCTGCGGCTTCCATGGCATGCAGCTTCCATAGCATGCAGCATCCATGGCCTATGGCTTCCATGGCCTGCAGCTTCCATGGCCTGCGGCTTCCATAGCCTGTGGCTTCCATGGCCTGCGGCTTCCATGGCCTGTGGCTTCCATGGCCTGCAGCTTCCATGGCCTGCAGCTTCCATGGCCTGCAGCTTCCATGGCCTGCGGCTTCCATAGCCTGTGGCTTCCATGGCCTGCAGCTTCCATGGCCTGCTGCTTCCATGGCCTGCATCTTCCATAGCCTGCAGCTTCCATGGCCTGCGACTTCCATAGCCTGCGACTTCCATGGCCTGCGGCTTCCATAGCCTGCGGCTTCCATAGCCTGAGATCGATTAAGCACATCTTTTGAGCAATGGCTTCATAACAATCTTAAATCAAAAACTGAATATTGTGCAGCATTTCAAAATTATTAAAAGAGTGAGACAAAAGCGATATAGGCTATATAATTATATAGCGATATACAGTTTTGTTACCTGTATAACATAATACATGTACCTACTGTTTCCAATATTATAAGGCGATTCAGTGCTCACAACATAAATTCTCCGACAGGGTCAACTTAATTTGCTTAACAATCGCGCTTTCCTTCATACAACACTAAATTCACAATGTACCCTGTCATGAAGAGTTATCGACGAGAACATGTTTTCGCCTAACTGTGGGCATAGCAAGTCGCAAGAGATGTAAATTAACACTACAGTTTACTTTCAAAGTCGATTTTCGCTGATAATGGAGATCAGACAGGTAAATAAACGATGGAAACTTCCACATATCCCAAGTTGGACTAATTTCACTATTCCCATTCATGTCCTCATATAAATAATACTTTTAAAAGAAATCGGCCATCTTTTTTCCAAAATGACATATACTTTGTCTGCAATATATTTACGAATAAATAATGTCATCATAGTCTCACTGTTTCATGTTTACGAGTTTCATCCGTTATTAACTTATTACACACAAGAGGTCCTTATGAAAAATATCAATTTTCACCGCGTTTCACTTTTAGGTTCATGTGTGTCATAGAGGCTCTCCAACTGATCTTCATGGTTGTTAAAACCTAGTTACTCTCAGTTGGGCATAGTGTGATGTGTGCGATGGATGGGTTCATTTATGGTTATGCACTCGGAGTCAGAGTAATTAGGAGGGGTGACTGACGACTTCTTATGCCCCATGTGTTTGTCTAAGTTAAACTAAATGTTAGTGTTTTAGATACAGTATATAGACAAAATTTGGTGCAACAAATGTATTTTGAATGAAAATGTTATATTAAACTTGCTATTAAAGTTGTTACATTAAGCTTGCTATTAAAGTCATTAAGCTTGCTATTTAAGTTGTTACATTAAGCTTGCTATTAAAGTTATTACAATAAGCTCATGGAAAGGAATTTACATAAGCTCTCAGCTTGTTTTCCAATCCATTTCAGATATCCTGTTGTATTTATATACCGTATATATATTGAATGAACTGAATAAAATATGTTTAAACTAAGTTGTTACATTAAGCTTGCTATTAAAGTTATTACAATAAGCTTGCTATTGAAGTTGCTACATTAAGCTTGCTATTAAAGTTGTTACATTAAGCTTGCTATTGAAGTTGTTACATTAAGCTTGCCATTGAAGTTTTTACATTAAGCTTGCTTTTCATTTTTACATTAAGCTTGCTTTTCAATTGTTACATTAAGCTTGCTATTGATTATTACAATAAGCTTGCTATTGATTTTTACATTAAGCTTGCTTTTCATTTTTACATTAAGCTTGCTTTTCATTTTTACATTAAGCTTGCTTTTCATTTTTACATTAAGCTTGCTTTTCATTTTTACATTAAGCTTGCTATTAAAGTTATTACATTAAGCTTGCTATTGAAGTTGTTACATTAAGATTGCTTGCTATTGAAGTTAGTGTTCCTTATCAATATTGTTTTGTTAAAAACAAACTGTTGTTTACATATGTTTGATCGCGCTGTAGGCAATTTCCACAGTTAGGCGAAAACTGTGATCTAATTATGCGAAATATCTACAAATGGACGTTTAACCCTTTCAACACCACAGGCCGTCTCATCAGGATCTGCACTTTTTGTCAGTAATAATTATTACTATTTTTAGATAAAATTACCCATTTTTATCAATGAACTGGTCCAAAGGTAATTTTCTTATTCATGTATTGGTCTAAAAATATCATGCACCAGTCCATGTCAGTTACTTGGTGTTGAATGGGTTAAGCACTATAATTACACTCCTCCTTAAAGTTTATATTTTTTCACAGCCAGACATACTGAATATATGATGCTAACTTGAAATTAAAAGCATTGTTACCTGTGTTGACGTTTTTCCATTAAATGCTCTACTCAGGATGGAAAACCAATCAACAGACATAAAGCTGTCTGTTAGCTAAATGCACTAAACAGGAAAGAAGTCAAATCAACATATTTAATTAAAATTGCCAGTTTCATGTATTTCAATGAAGACACAGATAAGAAGTGATATCAACATACTTAAAGTAATAAACACAGGCAGAGAGTTATCCATGTCCTCTCAGCAAAGAGTAGATCACACACTTCAGGCAAAGAGTTAACCATGCCCTCCAGACAAAGAGGTAACCATGCCCTCCAGGCAAAGAGTTAACCATGCCCTCCAGGCAAAGAGTTAACCATGCCCTCCAGGCAAAGAGTTAACCATGCCCTCCAGGCAAAGAGTTAACCATGCCCTCCAGGCAAAGAGTTAACCACGCCTGCCAGACAAAGAGTTAACCACGCCTGCCAGACAAAGAGTTAACCATGCCTGCCAGACAAAGAGTTAACCATGCCCTCCAGGCAAAGAGTTAACCACGCCTGCCAGACAAAGAGTTAACCATGCCCTCCAGACAAAGAGTTAACCACGCCTGCCAGACAAAGAGTTAACCACGCCTGCCAGACAAAGAGTTAACCATGCCCTCCAGACAAAGAGTTAACCACGCCTGCCAGACAAAGAGTTAACCACGCCTGCCAGACAAAGAGTTAACCATGCCCTCCAGACAAAGAGTTAACCACGCCCTCCAGACAAAGAGTTGACCATGCCCTCCAGACAAAGAGTTAACCACGCCCTCTAGGCAAAGAGTTAAACATGCCCTCCAGGCAAAGAGTTGACCATGCCCTCCAGACAAAGAGTTAACCACGCCCTCTAGGCAAAGAGTTAAACATGCCCTCCAGACAAAGAGTTAACCACGCCCTCCAGGCAAAGAGTTAACCACGCCCTCCAGACAAAGAGTTGACCACGCCCTCCAGGTAAAGAGTTAACCACGCCCTCTAGGCAAAGAGTTAAACATGCCCTCCAGGCAAAGAGTTGACCATGCCCTCCAGGCAAAGAGTTGACCATGCCCTCCAGGCAAAGAGTTGACCATGCCCTCCAGGCAAAGAGTTGACCATGCCCTCCAGGCAAAGAGTTGACCATGCCCTCCAGGCAAAGAGTTAACCATGCCCTCCAGGCAAAGAGGTAACCACGCCTGCCAGACAAAGAGTTAACCACGCCCTCCAGGCAAAGAGATGACCACGCCCTCCAGGCAAAGAGTTGACCATGCCCTCCAGGCAAAGAGGTAACCACGCCCTCCAGGCAAAGAGTTGACCATGCCCTCCAGGCAAAGAGTTGACCATGCCCTCCAGGCAAAGAGTTGACCATGCCCTCCAGGCAAAGAGTTAACCACGCCCTCCAGGCAAAGAGATGACCACGCCCTCCAGGCAAAGAGTTAACCACGCCCTCCAGTCTATGTGCGTCACCCTGACTGGACGAATCTGTAGTCCAGTGGTAGCATGCTGGCCTGGTAATCCAGAGATCGCAGGTTCGATCACCTGTCTGACCCTAATAAAATTAACAGTCTTTCAGATGGGACGTTAAACCAAGGTCTCGTGTCGGTGTTTTACACCGTGCACGTAAAAGAACCAGAGGAGACTCTGAAATGGGTCTCTGTCTGTATCATTGCACTATCCTCCAAAAATCTACAATGACTAGATATCTTCAGGAGGCATCGCTATATGGGCAACCGGTAGCGATGATAAATAAACGTAAAACACACACACGCCCAGTGCACATTAATTTTCATAACTCGCACAACGTCATTAAATCTGCAGCAATTTGCAACAATGGCACTTTATTTACATTTGTACATTAACAAGTTCATGCTTTCATCCCACAGGGCAATTATCAATCAATTTGCTAATGTTCTAACATCCATAGAATATACGTCAGGCATTGAAATAAATCCTCCCCCCATGTATAACAAACAGAAAACAACCATTATTTCTAAATAAACAATAAACAGCCGTTTGTTCCTTCTACACACTAGCTGATGCTAAATGCTTATATTACATGTACACCAATAGAATTCCACATCACTGTATTATTAATACGGTAATTCATTGTAATAAAAATAACCCCTTTTCACTCTAGCGGTGAAAACCACAGTCAAATATGTCATGCAATTTGATTAGAATTGTGTTGTAACGATAGTCTGGAAACAGGCGTTGCTATATTTTGCTTTGTCAGCCATATAAATATATTTTTAACACCGAGACCATCAATTGAGCCGTATTGAGTTTCTGATTTTGCCAGATGTACAAAAGTGAAAAATCGACATGTGTACTGGAACCCAGGCTATGGTAGCGACACAATTCTAATGAAATTCCATGACATATTTACAGAGTTTTCGGCTTCAAATAAGAAAACACATTCATTAATTGTTGACTGCAACAAATATTTGAACTACATTGTATTTATAGCTTTTATTTTACCCAGCATGCCAAGAGTTAAAATGTGAAAGTGTGTACATGTATGTGAGATTGGCTAGCATGTATGTGAGATTGGCTATTGGCTAGCATGTATGTGAGATTGGCTAGCATGTATGTGAGATTGGCTAGCATGTATGTGAGATTGGCTAGCATGTATGTGAGATTGTCTAGCATGTATATGAGATTGGCTAGCATGTATGTGAGATTGGCTAGCATGTATGTGAGATTGGCTAGCATGTATGTGAGATTGTCTAGCTTGTATGTGAGATTGACTAGCATGTTATTGTATGTGAGATTGGCTAGCATGTATGTGAGAATGGCTACCATGTATATGAGATTGGCTAGCATGTGTGTGAGACTGGCTAGCATGTATGTGAGATTGGCTAGCATGTATGTGAGATTGTCTAGCATGTATATGAGATTGGCTAGCATGTATATGAGATTGGCTAGCATGTATATGAGATTGGCTAACATGTATGTGAGATTGGCTAGCATGTATGTAAGATTGGCTAGCATGTATGTGAGATTGTCTAGCTTGTATGTGAGATTGGCTAGCATGTTATTGTATGTGAGATTGGCTAGCATGTATATGAGATTGGCTAGCATGTATGTGAGATTGGCTAGCATGTATGTGAGATTGGCTAGCATGTATATGAGATTGGCTAGCATGTATATGAGATTGGCTAGCATGTATGTGAGATTGTCTAGCTTGTATGTGAGATTGGCTAGCATGTTATTGTATGTGAGATTGGCTAGCATGTATATGAGATTGGCTAGCATGTATATGAGATTGGCTAGCATGTATATGAGATTGGCTAGCATGTATGTGAGATTGGCTAGCATGTATGTGAGATTGGCTAGCATGTATGTGAGATTGTCTAGCTTGTATGTGAGATTGGCTAGCATGTTATTGTATGTGAGATTGGCTAGCATGTATGTGAGATTGGCTAGCATGTATGTGAGATTGGCTAGCATGTATGTGAGATTGGTGATTGGCTAGCATGTATGTGAGATTGGCTAGCATGTATGTGAGACTGGCTAGCATGTATGTGAGATTGGCTAGCATGTATGTGACCCTGGCTAGCATGTATATGAGATATGTATGTGACTCTGGCTAGCATGTATATGAGATTGGCTAGCATGTATGTGAGATTAGCTAGCATGTAAGTTTCCATTGAGGAAGTGTTTAAGCTTCATTATATGCTTCATTAGAAGATATATGTCTAGACTGCTGGAGCGCATGATTACCTGCCGTCTACACTGTCCTATACTGCCATTGTTCCAACTTGTAATTATGGAATTATTATCTGTAAATTAGGTACTTTTATGGGTATTTCTTTACAACATCATCAATATTTATGTAAATGATGGTTTACAACATTAAGATATTTGCAGAATGTCGTGGTAACTCAGTGGTAGCATGTTCGCTTCAGGTGTGTAAGGCCCAGAGAATGTGCCAAGCTGTAGCCACACTAAAAATTCCTCATTGCCTCCTCTCTCTCCCTCGTAGCGATGGATTCATTTAGGACTGATATCTCTAGAAAGTGATTTATCTAATGATAAGAACTTTTTTTCGCAATCTAGATCAAATAAATTTTCATAAACTTCTACATTGTATTTGCGTACACCTTGTCATTTTCAGTTTTATTTTATTACATGCACTAGCAGATCTGGGGGCTGCACCCCCTAAAATCTGTCAAACATAGGTTCAATATGCTATGATACGGATACGATGTTAAAATGTTGCTGGCTCGATAAACAACAATTTTCGTCTGTACCTATATGTATTATTAAAATCTATATCAATATCATTACGGAATATTTTCTACTATTTATCTTGAGTCATGACCTATTGATATTATTTTATATATTTCACTGTTATTTGTCACAAACAAAATATCCTTAACCATTTGCACGCTAGCGGCAGATAAAATCACTTTTGGAAACAGCATAGAGCCAGATCAGATGGCACAGAACGTGCTATTCAGATAGTGGAACTAAAAACATCTGACTGAATAGCAAACAACATAGATCCTGATCAGACGCAGCGTTACGCTGCAGCTGATCTGGATCTATGTTGTTTGTAAATGTGATTTTATTTACTCAGCAGGCAAAGGGTTAAAATGCACTGGTCACAATGAACACCAAATGCAATGCTCCCCTAAAACATATTTCTGTCAGGCCAGCTCAAGCGCACCCCCCTAACGCCAAATTCCAGGAACTGCCCTTGACATGTACTTAAATAATAAACAAGCATGTTGGTGACATTAAATCTTCAAATGGAAGAATAAAACTATAATTCTTTGATTTTACATTTACATTTACCGTCGCTTTGCCCATATGAACGACTCCTCCTGAAGACATTAGTCATTTACGATTTTTGGAGGATAGTGCAATGATACAGACAGAGAGACCCATTCCAGATACTCCTCAGATACGCTCATATGGGCAATCGGTAGCGACGATAAATAAACGTAAAACACACACCCAATTTTGATGTATGTTACTAATGTTATAGATTACTACACCGACAGAACTATTATTTTCATTTATATTTAAAACACTTTATATGTGGTTTGGTGAATTTGTATTTAAATAAAGGGAGGTAATTTACAATTTGTCATATTACTAAGACCAAGTCATTTATGGACAAAACTTCAAAATGTTATTTAAAAAGTCTGAATAATTTATTACTGAAAAATGTAGTTCCTTTAAATTGTGGGTTTTTTCAAAATTCAAGATTTTTTTCCTGCAAATTTATTTAAATTCAGTTCCAGTAAATTGTAACTGGACAAGAGACATGATCAATGGAAGATAGCAAGATAAAAATAATCACTGCTTCCTGATCCTAATACATCTATACAGTACACATTATGGCCTAGTTTGGGTTGCCCAATTTGTAAATTTATCACAAAATGCTACAGAGTTTGAGATAATGTAGATCTAATCCATTGAACAATGAAGGACTCCACAATAGATATGACATCATTTTACTCCAAAACGTGTGTATTATATATAGATCAGTATAATTTACATCATACATATATTTTTACATAACTCAGTTCTAAGAAAATCCAATCCAGAACACCTACCTTTAAAAAAATGAAAGAAACGAAAGATTGCACCAATATCCTCC
Organism: Archivesica marissinica; assembly: GCA_014843695.1. NCBI lineage: Eukaryota > Metazoa > Mollusca > Bivalvia > Venerida > Vesicomyidae > Archivesica > Archivesica marissinica. The sequence continues at coordinate 10,766,219 of CM026404.1, read as the reverse complement.
GATACACAGAGTGCAGAAGTCCCGGAACACTCCTCCTCGGAATCACTGGTGCAGATTGTGTAGGAATAAAAGACACATATCTCCTGTTAAAAGATGTCCAGTAATTGAATGCTAATTGGGAGAATTCAGCAGTTTTTTTACATGAAATGTTCCTTGCTAACACATGATATAGAGAAACAGCTAAACTTAAAATAACCTCACAAGACTTATAACCAGAACTACGCGGTGTTTAATTGATCATTATTGACAAGTTTTAAGCCAGAATATTAATTGGCATTCCTCCTATTCACCTTGCAATGCCACCATCTTGAATTGATTTTCCACAATCAATACCGTTTCCTGATTGGCTGCAGCTTCTGGAACTGGTCTGACCTCAATCAGTGTAAACAAACAAGAGTTACTCCTCTTCCTCCGCTGTTATAAACTTGACATTTCATACAAAATTACGTTAAATAACATCATTTTTATGCAGCGTTATTGATCAGTTCTGATATTATAGGACTTTGTTTATTGGTTCACACGAGCTACTAGGTTTAAGCAAGCATGACTGATGTTCTTTTATGTATGTTTGGAATTTTGTACAAATAAGTAGAAAGCAACCTTCTTTGATAACTTCTATACCGTCACATGGATATATACAATATCAATTATTTCTAATTTTGTTCGAACAGCCGCAACATTATAATGAATGTGATGATGCAGGTATGCGTGTCTCTGAAACCCTGTGGGGGTCAAATGAAGTAAATAATGTGATGATGCAGGTATGCGTGTCGCTGATACCCTGTGGGGGGTCAAATGAAGTAAATAATGTGATGATGCAGGTATGCGTGTCGCTGATACCCTGTGGGGGTCAAATGAAGTAAATAATGTGATGATGCAGATATGCGTGTCGCTGATACCCTGTGGGGGTCAAATGAAGTAAATAATGTGATGATGCAGGTAGGCGTGTCTCTGAAACTCTATGGGGGTCAAATGAAATAAATCACTATAAATAAGTGCATTACACTATGGTAAGCTGTCCGTATGTTGGTCGTGCTTCGTGTCGCGATCTCAGACACACAGACAGGTATTCATGCGTTCGGACAGACAGGAACACCCACTGGGCTGGATTAAAATTGTTCAAGAAAATATACATTCATTATTTCACATGAGTTGGGTTTTTAATGTGATCATTATAACATAGCTGTACATATATCACAGCCGTCATTGTAGTTACAATATACTGTTTGGAAATAGTTCAGAAATATGCTACTCGTCTTGTTCCAGAACGAAGAAACCTTGCGTCTGAAGAACGATTAACTAGTTTAAACATGTACAGCTTAAAACAGCGGAGCTTAATGGGGAACTTACTTGAAACATTCTATTAGGAACAAAGTATCAAATAAACTTTGATAACTATTTCAAAAGATCAAATCAAATCTCAGCAGCCAGAGGAAATTCCATGAAATTGTATAAACAAACTCTCCACAAAGGGCTACTGTTTTTAGTTTAATCATATTTTATTGAATTCATCATGATATAATATACAACACAATGTTACAAACATATCTAGCATGATAATACAAGGGTTTGGGCCACAAGTTTGAACAACATTAGAAAACGGCCCGCATTAGTATCGTGAATTCCTGGAATGACCTGCCAGAGAGTGTAGATTCTGCAAACTCGGTCGGCACATTCAAACCCAGATTATACCTTCACTGGAATGTAACAAACAAATATGGGACACAAGAGGCTCAGCCGAAATCAAATTCCCATAAAAATTGTAAATGTAAACATCGACGACTTCGTGCGGTGTACCGTTATCACCGCCAAATACGGGGATCAGAACAAATCATTTAAACATATATTATTATTTGCTAATATATTGTTTACGAATAGTAGCTTTCTCAATGTGAGTAATGTCGTGCTTTAGTCAGGCGACAAACGATGGGTATGCATACATAGAAGATGAAGTAGGTTACTTTTGGAGTTATGCCACATTCAATTAAAGCAGCATTACATCGTAATAAAGGATGTTTTGGGTAAAATATAAATACTAATGTGTGTGTGTTTACAAAAATCGAAATAGTCGTTCAGAAACGATACAATTCCAATAAATTTAAACCGTCGTATACGCGAATTTGTTTATCAACACACGAAATGTAAACACACACAGCGCGCATGCCTGAAACAACAGAGGATGTAGAAAACAACGTATATATTTTGAACATGAAATACTATCTATCTTCCTCTAATGTCGAACCCCTCGCGGAGATGTAGAAATGTCCCTAAAAGACTTAGCATACAGAGGTATGAATCAACATATCAAGTAATTTAATTAAAAAAGACAACATGGGACAAATGGTGACGATGCATTCCGAATGTAAACAAGTGCAGACGATGCGTTCCGGTTGTAAACAAGTGCGTGGCCGATCGACTCGGAAAGTCCTACTTTCGGTTTCGAGTTTGTTTTATTCGCAAAAAAAATGAATTTTTCAAATATCTTTTATTAATTACATACGATGTAATGCTGCTTTAATGTTGGGATTTATCAAACATTTTCGGTCCTATTTCAATGAAATCAAGTTCTCTTTTCATATACGTGACCAAATTGATGTACCAGCCTATATGCTAGAATGTGTTATACATTTCAGACTACAATGTGGTCGGAATTCGGTCGTGAATTTTCCAGAAATGAAAATGACGGCGGATATGGCGATGTGCAGATGATAACTAAATAAAAATGACATTTTGAGTCTTGTGTCTATGAAATGTGTATTTTAACTGGGCGACTGTACGAACATTAGCACACATATTCATTCGGGTTAGTAGGTTTACGATATGAATACCTTCTGGTTTATATGCCATTATAAATAATGTTCTGATCATTCTTCTGAGATAATTGATAGCCATAGAATATGTCTCTAATATAATAGTCATGCCGTCCGCCTACGCAGCGGGAGATCGTGTCGAAGGTTCCAACCTCGTCATGGATGCATTCTGATATGGCCGGTTGGGAGACTCCAGCTAGTTATATAATGGTTACTGATTGTCTTGCCAGGTTAGGATTCGTGAAGTACTGCTCATCATAATAGGTGTCTCGTAATCGTTTGGTGACGTAAAGGTGTAGATGTCCCCATCCTTCGAAAATAGTTATTGTTTATTGACATGGACGAATCTCGTTGTGTTCTTGGTCTAAACAATATTTATTTCAGAAATACACAGTAAAATAACAAACAATAACAAACACTGGCTTGGTAAGAATCAGCCTAAGGTGGCATAAGATTGTTTAACATTACCATTGAAACCAATGTAGCAGACTTGAACCAATCATAGTCCTGTAAAATAAATTGTGAAACTGAATTAGCAGACATTGATAAGTAGATGGATGCTTTCAGTATGCACTATAAGTACAGAAGAAATGCAACGTCCGCTGCCAGGTAGCAACGACATGAACCGTTCACTGAACATTCCAATCAATTCATTCTGAAAAGAAGTCAAGCAGTTTGAGATTGGAAGATCCTTAATAGTTACAGTTAGTACATGTATACCTGACTGTTTTTTGAACCCACCAAAGAGGCTTGAAAATTTGGAAAAAGATCAACCAAATACTATTCCTACAAAAATTACATTGAAATCTGACCGACAGTTTCAGAGACCTTTTTTAGTGAGTGCTGCAATGACATTATTAGTAGAGGAAGGCCCAATGATTGTTCCTGTAAAGTCTCGACCAACTTGACAAAGTGGTTTCAGAGAAGACACTTGTAGAAGGATACACAATGCCGGAAAGGCTCGAGGTCACAATAGCCCAATGCCGGAAAGGCGCGAGGTCACAATAGCCTAATGCCTGAAAGACGCGCGGTCACAATAGCCCATATTGAGTATCATGCAAGTGAGCACAAATTGTTTGATATTTTATTCTCGAGTCTGATGTTCTAATACGAATACAGTGCAGAATAATTTCAATTAATTTTTTTCAATTTAAATGCAGGATTTTAATTACTATTTTATACCCTGTCTACAAAGGAACCCATTACCGTTAACAATCAAAGAAATGCTATTGATTTAAATTTCTTTGCAATTAAAAAGAAATTAACCAATCTAGTCAAGATAAAAAACAACGACAAGTGTTAGCTCTTGATAGTAACAAGATATGGATGACAATATAAATAAATACGAAAATAAAGCCATATTATATATAAGTTTTAAAGTTTTTCCAATGAACACTCGCCCCGATACAAATCAGTTAGCTTTACTGTCAAAACGTGTTTTATAGATTGACCTTTTGAACAAATTTGGTGGACATTATTGCCAGGATGCTTCAGTCTATGTTTGTTTCAATTCTGTCACGTATTGTCAGAGTATATATGATTTGAATGAATTGTGAACCGACGCAGAACTCCCAACAGCCAACAAATTCCTCAGATTCACTGTGAACCGAAGCACAACTCCCAACAGCCACCAAATTCCTCAGATTCATTGTGAACCGATGCAGAACTACCACCCAATTCCTCAGATTCACTGTGAACCAACGCAGAACTACCACCCAATTCCTCAGATTCACTGTGAACCGACGCAGAACTACCACCCAATTCCTCAGATTCACTGTGAACCGACGCAGAACTACCACCCAATTCCTCAGATTCACTGTGAACCGACGCAGAATTACCACCCAATTCCTCAGATTCACTGTGAACCGACGCAGAACTACCACCCAATTCCTCAGATTCACTGTGAACCGACGCAGAACTACCACCCAATTCCTCAGATTCACTGTGAACCGACGCAGAACTACCAACCAATTCCTCAGATTCACTGTGAACCGACGCAGAACTACCACCCAATTCCTCAGATTCACTGTGAACCGACGCAGAACTACCAACAGCCACCCAATTCCTCAGATGACCTTACAAGTTACAAACACAAACAATTTAAGTATTAAAATAATTTTATTTTTATTATGTCATCAAATACATGTATAACAATTAAAAAAACTATAACTAGACCAACACTTTAGTACATAAGATATACGCCACCAGTATCACAGTGCAAACACAACTATTAAATGCTAGGTGAGGGGGGGGGGAGTTGATTAAGGGTTTAAACATGTTGTTATTTGTTCGGGTTTTACATCTTCATCAGCACCATTTTGGGCTATATTGACAACAGGCAGCTTACCTAACAATACCTTTCATGGGCAGGCTCCAGTGTTTAACCAGTACTTGATGCTCTGTAAGAAACTGCCAACATTTTCATATAAACAGACTCGGCTTGAGTGGGGCTCGAACCTGTGACCATCAGTGATGATTGGTTACAGTGGTATACAAGTCAGCGACCGTAACCACTCGACCACGGAGGCAGACTTTTAAAAATGTTACAATCAGTAAATACGAATGATGAAAATGTTATCAAAATTTCTAACCATGCTCTTTTCTAACACTACCGCTACATGGACCAAACCAATCCACTCATTGATGTATCTTTGTTATATTTCGGGTTTTACGCCTGCATCAGCACCATTTTGGGCTATATCACCGGCGGGCAGTTTACCTAACAACACCTTTCCTGGGCAGGCTCCAACGGTTAACCAGTACTTGGGTGCACCAACCTCCGTAAGAAACTGCCAACTTTTTCATATAAATGACATTGATGTATCACTTCCAAACTGTTATGTAAATTATGAACATGTATATGACAGGAGCATTGTGTGCAAACATCCGACTATGTGCGCTGCGATGTCAAGCAAGAATATGAAAACTGGACAGATGAAGCCTCAGCTGCTTAGAGTTAAAGCCTCAGCTACTTAGAGTTAAATCCTCAGCTACTTAAGAGTTAAAGCCTCAGCTGCTTAAGAGTTAAAGCCTCAGCTACTTAGAGTTAAAGCCTCAGCTGCTTAGAGTTAAAGCCTCAGCTACTTAGAGTTAAAGCCTCAGCTATTTAAGAGTTAAAGCCTCAGCTGCTTAAGAGTTAAAGCCTCAGCTGCTTAAGAGTTAAAGCCTCAGCTACTTAGAGTTAAAGCCTCAGCTACTTAGAGTTAAAGCCACAGCTGCTTAGAGTTAAATCCTCAGCTGCTTAGAGTTAAATCCTCAGCTACTTAGAACGTGCTGCACACACCATTAGTGATCATGTGGAAGATGTGGTAGCACAGTGGTAGCGCGTTCGCTTCGGGTGTGAAAGGCCCGGAGTTCGAGCCCAGCTGGTGCCATTACGCTTGTACTCTTAGGCAAAGCACTTTTAATTCCATGTTGTCTCTTCTCTCGCCCTCATGCGATGGATTCCATCAGGAATGAGGTTGTTTTTTATGTTTATTTATCGTCGCTACCGGTTGCCCATATGAGCGACGCCTCCTGAAGATATTAGTCATTTTAGATTTTGGAGAATAGTGCAATGATACAGAGAGAGACCCATTCCAGAGTCTTCTCTGGTTCTTTTACGTGCACGGTGTAAAGCACCGAAACGAGACCTCGGTTTAACGTCCCATCTGAAAGACTGTTAATTTTATGAGGGTCAGACGGGGGATCGAACGTGTGAGGAATGAGGTATCAAGAGTGATTAATATAATATTGTAGCGATGCTTTCATTGGCACCAACGAGAGTGATTAATATAAGTTGTTAAAACTTGCTTCGCAATCGTTGTAAACTAAATAAAGTTTAAACTTAAACTTTTTTTGAACAGGAATATGACAAGTAACGGTTGAAAATCTATCCATACATATACACCAGTTTGTGAAATAAATATTTGTAAATTACCTCCCTTTATTGATATTTACAAATAGTGGTAGAGGTAGTCTTGTAGTCTGGAGAAGCCTCTATCCAGAGAACAGGCTGAATATCACATGTGCATTCCACAAGATCAGATAACCGTCTCCGTGGTCTAGTGGTTAATATGTCCGTCTTCGGAGCAGGAGGTTGAAGGTTCAAACCTCGTCAGAGGTTTATTCTGATATGGCCGGTTGGTGAGTTGCATTTAAAATGAGATCAAAATATTGAGGTTTTATAAAAGTAATACCATTATACCTCTAGATCAGTAGTTAACCCTTTCAACCCCACAGGCCTCTAAATAGGCTTATGAAAAGTGTAGATCCAGATGAGCCGGCTCGTAACGAGCCGTCTCATCAGGATCTGCACTTTTTTGCCAGTAATAATTATTACTATTTTTAGATAAAATTACCCATTTTCATAAATGAACTGATCCAAATGTAATTTTGTTATTAATTTATTGGTCTAAAAATATCATGGACCAGTCCATGTCAGTTACTTAGGGTTAAGGCCAATAATGTAATATAAATGTGGTTTATGAAATATACATGTAGATAATATATATGTTTTATCACAGTCGTTTGATGAATGTGAGAACATGTATAAAACATAATCCTATTCCAATCGTTCTCACAGACGGATCTGTAGTCCAGTGGTAACATGCTGGACTGGTAATCCAGGGATCGCAGGTACGATCCCCCGTCTGACCATAATAAAATTAACAGTCTTTCAGATGGGACGTTAAACCGAGGTCTCGTGTCGGTGCTTTACACCGTGCACGTAAAAGAACCAGAGGAGACTCTGAAATGGGTCTCTTTCTGTATCATTGCACTATCCTCCAAAAATCTAAAATGACTAATCTCTTCAGGAGGCGTCGCTCATATGGGTAACCGGTAGCGACGATAAATAAACGTAAAAAAACAAACAAATCGTTCTCACATTATGTTGCTCGTTTTCTGTTTTCAGCAAGGCAATTCTAATATTACATGTCTTTGGTTGAACTGTTTCAGAGATCTACTTAATAATAATTGTACTTTACACAAGAGCTCTAAAGATTCATCTAACAACAGATGTACTTTACACACAAGCTCTAAAGATTCATCTAACAACAGATGTACTTTAAACACAAGCTCTAAAGATTCATCTAACAACAATTGTACTTTAAACACAAGCTCTAAAGATTCATCTAACAACAATTGTACTTTAAACACAAGCTCTAGAGATTCAGCTAACAACAATTGTACTTTACACAAGAGCTCTAGAGATTCATTTAACAACAATTGTACTTTACACAAGAGCTCTAGAGATTCATTTAACAACAATTGTACTTTACACAAGAGCTCTACAGATGCATCTAACAACAATTGTACTTTACACAAGAGCTCTACAGATTCATTTAACAACAATTGTACTTTATACAAGAGCTCTAGAGATTCATCTAACAACAATTGTACTTTACACAAGAGCTCTAGAGATTCATTTAACAACAATTGTACTTTACACAAGAGCTCTACAGATTCATTTAACAACAATTGTACTTTATACAAGAGCTCTACAGATTCATCTAACAACAAGTGTACTTTACACAAGAGCTCTAGAGATTCATTTAACAACAATTGTACTTTACACACAAGCTCTACAGATTCATCTAACAACAATTGTACTTTACACACGAGCTCTACAGATTCATTTAACAACAATTGTACTTTACACACAAGCTCTACAGATTCATTTAACAACAATTGTACTTTATACACAAGCTCTACAGATTCATTTAACAACAATTGTACTTTACACACGAGCTCTACAGATTCATCTAACAACAATTGTACTTTATACACAAGCTCTACAGATTCATCTAACAGCAGATGTACTTTGCAAAGAGCTCAGAGATCCATCTAACAACAGATGTACTTTGCAAAGAGCTCAGAAATCCATCTAACAACAGATGCACTTTACACAAGAGCTCAGAGATCCATCTAACAACAGATGCACTGTAGACAATAGTTCAGAGATCCCTCTAACAATGATAGATGGGACACCCTGGGTCCGTAAGTCACAACATATGTCGGTGTGGAATTGACTTGCTAGGTGGATCATGGTTCTTCAGAATAACAAATGCCCATGCAAAACTACTCAAATCCTGATCTGATATTCTCCGACATCTGTGCTTTCCCTCTTCTTTCCTGTACTCTGTTCCTTTGTACTGCCCCTGAAATACACACCAGTTAGTTTATACAAATTTATTTTAGCTCGATTGATAAAACAAATTCTTATAACTTATATTAATCACTCTCGAGACCTCATTCCTGATGGAATCCACCACCACGAGGGAGAGAGAAAGAGGCAACGTGGAATTTAAATGCCTTGCCTAAGGGCACAATCGTAATGGCTCCAGCGGGGCTCGAACTATGGACCATTCGCACCTGAAGCGAACGCACATCCAATGTGCTATCACGACTTCCACTTACTACACACCAGTTAATATGGCTTATGGCAGACATTCACTACTGGGTTTTTGTTGTTGTTTATATTATATAGATTGAACGTTATTGCCAGGATGCTTCAGGCTGTGTTTGTTTCAATTCTGTCACGTATTGTCAGAGTCTATATGATTTGAATGAATTGTGAACGCGTGCATCAGCACCATTTTGGGCTATATCGCCAGCGGGCAGTTTACCTAACAACACCTTTCCTGGGCAGGCTCCAACGGTTAACCAGTACTTCGTGCACCAACCTCTGTAAAAAAACTGCCAACTTTTTCATATAAATGAGACACAGCCTGATTTTATGTTCTACCATTCATATCTTTTGAGTTTTAACCCATTCAACACCAAGTAACTATAATGGACTGGTCCATGATATTTTTAGACCAATAAATTAATAAGAAAATTACAGTTGGACCAGTTCATTTATGAAAATGTGTAATTTTTCGAAAAATAGTAATATTACTGGCGAAAAGTGCAGATCCTAATGAGATGGCCATGGCTCGTTACGAGCTGGTTCATCTGGATCAACACTTTTTGTAAGCCTATTTAGAGATATGTAGTGTTGAAAGGGTTAATACATTAATGACATGTTTCATACAGATAATGAGGCATCAAAATAAATCGTACAGCAATGCTAACATTATTAGATACAGTCCCTTTTCTCTGTATCTTTTTTTTCATGAACACAATAGTCACTAAGAGAGATGTTTTTCAAATAGGCAAAGAATTTAACATTGTGTTTTGATAAACACTTGTTTAATCTAAAACATCTGTTGCAGTTTGCAATGTAAATTTTGGAAGCTAAAAGCATTCCATTAATGAAGGCTAAAGCTTTCAGTATGCGGCTACTTATCTCCGATAAAATGAGTTCGATGATGATAGATGAATGGATTGAAGCCCAATCTTAGGTTTATAGAGTACGATGACCTTTAGTCCTTATAATATTGCTGGTAATCACCTGTCATTTTACAAGTTCCAGGTTACTAATGAACAAACTATTATTCCATTGAGTATTTATCACCTCTGATATTCAGGAGATAACATCGTTGGAACGAGCATGGCAAACCAGCTTAAAGCGACACTATATCATTTGGAATAAAAATATTGCAAAATTTGAAATCTTACGTACAAGTAGCAATGCTACTACACATTCTTCCAGAATAATTTGAATAATTGTTTTCAGTCAGTAAACTGTGTGTTTTTTGCAATATAATAAACTGACTTTCGTGAATGATTGACCTTGTTGGCTTTTGCATTACCTCCCCTTGGCAGATAAAGTCCTATTTATCCCAAAATGTATAGCGGTCCATTTATTTGGAATCCTTTGACTTTACTGTTGTTCCCTAACCAGATGTTGTGTTATGATAAATGTGATTCAAATTCATATTAATTAATTGATAACAAATGTGTACAGATAGGTAGGTACCCATTGGATATACTGAAGAACATCTGTCGAGATATAGTAATTTAATAATTATAAGATGACAAAGTGGATCAAAATTGATAGCATGTTGCGCAAAGGAAACAATGATAAAAACAGAGGAAACCACTTTTTAGGACATACATACTATTAGGGAGTATTCAAGGCAAGAACTGACCGATGTCTTTCATTGGTTTGCCACGACCTGCGTACATTCGGAAGGCATCACTTCTCTCTATCGGTAATCAGAACACTTGTATGACAATCTTAATTTGATAGAATTTGCATACTTGTAAACAATGCATACTGCCTGCCATTGATTGAATATTTCAATTAGCAGATCATGTATTAAATTGCACCCTATCAATCAGTTATACATAATTTATCTTGTTTTATCACATTCATTTTATGGCCAAGTTTTATTGTCCAAAGCACGCATAATTTCTTTGCATGCATGATGGGTAAAATAAATAGTTAAAAAAATTTTTTTTTAATTTGTAGCTGAAAACGCTGATATGTTATGGAATGCTACGACACAATTCTAATGAAATTTCATGACATATTTGACTGTTATTTTCACCGCTAGCATGCAAAGCGTTGAAGTTACATGCATATTAAAAAATTGTGTGACTAGTTATTGAGGTCCATTGATTAGCTATGATACTTGTTATTGATCGTACTGTTGCATTTATCGCATGTCATTTATGTTTCTATGGCGCCAAACATGACTCAAAGTTTTTATTTCGTACAATATGAAAATGTAAATTGAATAGTACAAACGCAATGAAACTAAATTGTTCAAGCCCTTATTGTTGCCTCTTACTATTAATGGTTCCAAAAGTTTTTATTTCATACAGTATGAAAATGTAAATTGAATAGTACTAACGCAATGAAACTAAATTGTTCAAGCCCTTATGGTCGCCTCTTACTATTAATGGTTCCAAATTAACAACTACATACAGTATAAAAATGTAAATTGAATAGTAGAAATGCAATGAAATTAAATTGTTCAGGCCCTTATGGTCGCCTCTTACTATTAATGATTCCAAATTAACAATTACAATGCGAAGAAACGAGACGAAGAAATCAGGAAATAAGCATCCGGCAGATAAAAATAACAAAGTAAATTAAAACGCATTATATTTTTTGATTCACATTTGTTTGCCAACACTTTTATTGTCATGATTTTTTAAATTTTAGTTTTTCAATAGTTTTATATATTTTGCAGTAAACACCACAGCATTAAAACCACATTATCTTAGAACATAATTATTTCTTTATAACACTATTACAGTTAAAATTGCAGAAGCGTTCAATTAAACAAATTTGACGATGCAAAAATTCTAACTTCAATGAAAATATATTTCGGTATAAACTTTAATGAAAGGATTTTCTCTGAGCTTTAAAAATGTCATCATTTACAAAATTGAACGAAAGATATGAACATTTATAGTTAGTTAACCTAATTCATATAAAAGAGATAGCTGAAGACTTACAAGCATTAGATTCTCATGCCACATTAGTCTTGGCTTCTCATACATTAGTCTTGGCTTCTCATACATTAGTCTTGGCTTCTCATACATTAACCTTGGGTCCTCATACATTAACCTTGGGTTCTCATACATTAGCCTTGACTCCTCATACATTAGCCTTGGGTTCTCATACATTAGCCTTGGCTTCTCATACATTAACCTTGGGTTCTCATACATTAACCTTGGCTCCTCATACATTAACCTTGGGTTCTCATACATTAACCTTGGGTCCTCATACATTAACCTTGGGTTCTCATACATTAACCTTGGCTCCTCATACATTAGCCTTGGCTTCTCATACATTAACCTTGGGTTCTCATACATTAACCTTGGCTCCTCATACATTATTAGCCTTGGCTTCTCATACATTAACCTTGGGTTCTCATACATTAACCTTGGGTTCTCATACATTAGCCTTGGGTTTGCATACATTAACCTTGGCTTCTCATACATTCGCCTTGGCTTCTCATACATTAGCCTTGGCTTCTCATACATTAACCTTGGGTTCTCATACATTAGCCTTGGCTTCTCATACATTAGCCTTGGGTTCTCATACATTAGCCTTGGCTTCTCATACATTAGCCTTGGCTTCTCATACATTAGCCTTGGCTTCTCATACATTAGCCTTGGCTTCTCATACATTAACCTTGGGTTCTCATACATTAGCCTTGGCTTCTCATACATTAGCCTTGGCTTCTCATACATTAGCCATGGCTTCTCATACATTAGTCTTGGCTTCTCATATATTAACCTTGGGTTCTCATACATTAACCTTGGCTTCTCATACATTAACCTTGGCTTCTCATACATTAACCTTGGGTTCTCATACATTAGCCTTGGCTTCTCATACATTAGTCTTGGCTTCTCATACATTAGCCTTGGCTCCTCATACATTAACCTTGGCTTCTCATACATTAACCTTGGGTTCTCATACATTAACCTTGGCTCCTCATACATTAACCTTGGCTTCTCATACATTAACCTTGGCTTCTCATACATTAACCTTGGGTTCTCATACATTAACCTTGGGTTCTCATACATTAACCTTGGCTCCTCATACATTAGCCTTGGCTTCTCATACATTAACCTTGGCTTCTCATACATTAACCTTGGCTTCTCATACATTAGCCTTGGCTTCTCATACATTAGCCTTGGCTTCTCATACATTAGCCTTGGCTTCTCATACATTAACCTTGGCTTCTCATACATTAACCTTGGCTTCTCATACATTAGCCTTGGCTCCTCATACATTAGCCTTGGCTCCTCATACATTAATCTTGGCTTCTCATACATTAACCTAGGCTTCTCATACATTAACCTTGGCTTCTCATACATTAGCCTTGGCTTCTCATACATTAGCCTTGGGTTCTCATACATAGCCTTGGGTTCTCATACATTAGCCTTGGCTTCTCATACATTAACCTTGGCTTCTCATACATTAACCTTGGGTTCTCATACATTAACCTTGGGTTCTCATACATTAGCCTTGGCTTCTCATACATTAACCTTGGCTTCTCATACATTAGCCTTGGCTTCTCATATATTAACCTTGGGTTCTCATACATTAACCTTGGCTTCTCATACATTATTAGCCTTGGCTTCTCATACATTATTAGCCTTGGGTTCTCATACATTAACCTTGGGTTCTCATACATTAGCCTTGGCTTCTCATACATTAACCTTGGCTTCTCATACATTAGCCTTGGCTTCTCATACATTAGTCTTGGCTTCTCATACATTAGTCTTGGCTTCTCATACATTAGTCTTGGCTTCTCATACATTAACCTTGGGTCCTCATACATTAACCTTGGGTTCTCATACATTAGCCTTGACTCCTCATACATTAGCCTTGGGTTCTCATACATTAGCCTTGGCTTCTCATACATTAACCTTGGGTTCTCATACATTAACCTTGGCTCCTCATACATTAACCTTGGGTTCTCATACATTAACCTTGGGTCCTCATACATTAACCTTGGGTTCTCATACATTAACCTTGGCTCCTCATACATTAGCCTTGGCTTCTCATACATTAACCTTGGGTTCTCATACATTAACCTTGGCTCCTCATACATTATTAGCCTTGGCTTCTCATACATTAACCTTGGGTTCTCATACATTAACCTTGGGTTCTCATACATTAGCCTTGGGTTCGCATACATTAACCTTGGCTTCTCATACATTCGCCTTGGCTTCTCATACATTAGCCTTGGCTTCTCATACATTAACCTTGGGTTCTCATACATTAGCCTTGGCTTCTCATACATTAGCCTTGGGTTCTCATACATTAGCCTTGGCTTCTCATACATTAGCCTTGGCTTCTCATACATTAGCCTTGGCTTCTCATACATTAGCCTTGGCTTCTCATACATTAACCTTGGGTTCTCATACATTAGCCTTGGCTTCTCATACATTAGCCTTGGCTTCTCATACATTAGCCATGGCTTCTCATACATTAGTCTTGGCTTCTCATATATTAACCTTGGGTTCTCATACATTAACCTTGGCTTCTCATACATTAACCTTGGCTTCTCATACATTAACCTTGGGTTCTCATACATTAACCTTGGGTTCTCATACATTAGCCTTGGCTTCTCATACATTAGTCTTGGCTTCTCATACATTAGCCTTGGCTTCTCATACATTAACCTTGGGTTCTCATACATTAACCTTGGCTCCTCATACATTAACCTTGGCTTCTCATACATTAACCTTGGCTTCTCATACATTAACCTTGGGTTCTCATACATTAACCTTGGGTTCTCATACATTAACCTTGGCTCCTCATACATTAGCCTTGGCTTCTCATACATTAACCTTGGCTTCTCATACATTAACCTTGGCTTCTCATACATTAGCCTTGGCTTCTCATACATTAGCCTTGGCTTCTCATACATTAGCCTTGGCTTCTCATACATTAACCTTGGCTTCTCATACATTAACCTTGGCTTCTCATACATTAGCCTTGGCTCCTCATACATTAGCCTTGGCTCCTCATACATTAACCTTGGCTTCTCATACATTAACCTAGGCTTCTCATACATTAACCTTGGCTTCTCATACATTAGCCTTGGCTTCTCATACATTAGCCTTGGGTTCTCATACATAGCCTTGGGTTCTCATACATTAGCCTTGGCTTCTCATACATTAACCTTGGCTTCTCATACATTAACCTTGGGTTCTCATACATTAACCTTGGGTTCTCATACATTAGCCTTGGCTTCTCATACATTAACCTTGGCTTCTCATACATTAGCCTTGGCTTCTCATATATTAACCTTGGGTTCTCATACATTAACCTTGGCTTCTCATACATTATTAGCCTTGGCTTCTCATACATTATTAGCCTTGGGTTCTCATACATTAACCTTGGGTTCTCATACATTAGCCTTGGCTTCTCATACATTAACCTTGGCTTCTCATACATTAGCCTTGGCTTCTCATACATTAGTCTTGGCTTCTCATACATTAGCCTTGGCTTCTCATACATTAACCTTGGCTTCTCATACATTAACCTTGGCTTCTCATACATTAACCTTGGCTTCTCATACATTAGCCTTGGCTTCTCATACATTAGCCTTGGCTTCTCATACATTAACCTTGGCTTCTCATACATTAACCTTGGGTTCTCATACATTAACCTTGGCTTCTCATACATTAGCCTTGACTCCTCATACATTAACCTTGGGTTCTCATACATTAGCCTTGGCTTCTCATACATTAACCTTGGGTTCTCATACATTAACCTTGGGTTCTCATACATTAGCCTTGGCTTCTCATACATTAGTATTGGCTTCTCATACATTAACCTTGGGTTCTCATACATTAACCTTGGCTTCTCATACATTAACCTTGGGTTCTCATACATTAACCTTGGCCTCTCATACATTAACCTTGGCTTCTCATACATTAACCTTGGGTTCTCATACATTAACCTTGGGTTCTCATACATTAACCTTGGCTTCTCATACATTAGTCTTGGCTTCTCATACATTAACATTGGCTTCTCATACATTAACCTTGGCTTCTCATACATTAACCTTGGCTTCTCATACATTAACCTTGGGTTCTCATACATTAACCTTGGCTTCTCATACATTAACCTTGGCTTCTCATACATTAACCTTGGCTTCTCATACATTAACCTTGGGTTCTCATACATTAACCTTGGCTTCTCATACATTAACCTTGGGTTCTCATACATTAACCTTGGGTTCTCATACATTAACCTTGGCTTCTCATACATTAACCTTGGCTTCTCATACATTAACCTTGGCTTCTCATACATTAGCCTTGGCTTCTCATACATTAGCCTTGACTCCTCATACATTAACCTTGGGTTCTCATACATTAACCTTGGCTTCTCATACATTAGCCTTGACTCCTCATACATTATCCTTGGGTTCTCATACATTAACCTTGGCTTCTCATACATTAGCCTTGGGTTCTCATACATTAACCTTGGTTTCTCATACATTAGCCTTGACTCCTCATACATTAGTCTTGGGTTCTCATACATTAGCCTTGGCTTCTCATACATTAGCCTTGGGTTCTCATACATTAGCCTTGGCTTCTCATACATTAGCCTTGGGTTCTCATACATTAGCCTTGGCTTCTCATACATTAGCCTTGGCTTCTCATACATTAGCCTTGGCTTCTCATACATTAGCCTTGGCTTCTCATACATTAGCCTTGGCTTCTCATACATTAGCCTTGGCTTCTCATACATTAGCCTTGGGATCTCATACATTAGCCTTGGCTTCTCATACATTAGTCTTGGCTTCTCATACATTAACCTTGGGTTCTCATACATTAACCTTGGCTTCTCATACATTAACCTTGGCTTCTCATACATTAACCTTGGCTTCTCATACATTAACCTTGGGTTCTCATACATTAACCTTGGGTTCTCATACATTAGCCTTGGCTTCTCATACATTAGCCTTGGCTTCTCATACATTAGCCTTGGGTTCTCATACATTAGTCTTGGCTTCTCATACATTAGCCTTGGCTTCTCATACATTAGCCTTGGCTTCTCATACATTAGCCTTGGCTTCTCATACATTAGCCTTGGGTTTTCATACATTAGCCTTGGCTTCTCATACATTAGCCTTGGCTTCTCATACATTAGCCTTGGGATCTCATACATTAGCCATGGCTTCTCATACATTAGTCTTGGCTTCTCATACATTAACATTGGGTTCTCATACATTAACCTTGGCTTCTCATACATTAACCTTGGCTTCTCATACATTAACCTTGGGTTCTCATACATTAACCTTGGGTTCTCATACATTAGCCTTGGCTTCTCATACATTAGTCTTGGCTTCTCATACATTAGCCTTGGCTCCTCATACATTAACCTTGGCTTCTCATACATTAACCTTGGGTTCTCATACATTAACCTTGGCTCCTCATACATTAACCTTGGGTTCTCATACATTAACCTTGGGTTCTCATACATTAACCTTGGCTTCTCATACATTAACCTTGGCTTCTCATACATTAACCTTGGCTTCTCATACATTAACCTTGGGTTCTCATACATTAACCTTGGCTTTTCATACATTAACCTTGGGTTCTCATACATTAACCTTGGCTTCTCATACATTAGCCTTGACTCCTCATACATTAGTCTTGGGTTCTCATACATTAGCCTTGGCTTCTCATACATTAGCCTTGGGTTCTCATACATTAGCCTTGGGTTCTCATACATTAGCCTTGGGTTCTCATACATTAGCCTTGGCTTCTCATACATTAGCCTTGGCTTCTCATACATTAGCCTTGGCTTCTCATACATTAGCCTTGGCTTCTCATACATTAGCCTTGGCTTCTCATACATTAGCCTTGGGATCTCATACATTAGCCTTGGCTTCTCATACATTAGTCTTGGCTTCTCATACATTAACCTTGGGTTCTCATACATTAACCTTGGCTTCTCATACATTAACCTTGGCTTCTCATACATTAACCTTGGCTTCTCATACATTAACCTTGGGTTCTCATACATTAGCCTTGGCTTCTCATACATTAGTCTTGGCTTCTCATACATTAGTCTTGGCTTCTCATACATTAGCCTTGGCTCCTCATACATTAACCTTGGCTTCTCATACATTAACCTTGGGTTCTCATACATTAACCTTGGCTCATCATACATTAACCTTGGCTTCTCATACATTAACCTTGGCTTCTCATACATTAACCTTGGGTTCTCATACATTAACCTTGGCTCATTATACATTAGCCTTGGCTTCTCATACATTAACCTTGGCTTCTCATACATTAACCTTGGCTTCTCATACATTAGCCTTGGCTTCTCATACATTAACCTTGGCTTCTCATACATTAACCTTGGCTTCTCATACATTAGCCTTGGCTTCTCATACATTAGCCTTGGCTCCTCATACATTAACCTTGGCTTCTCATACATTAACCTTGGCTTCTCATACATTAACCTTGGCTTCTCATACATTAGCCTTGGCTTCTCATACATTAGCCTTGGCTCCTCATACATTAACCTTGGCTTCTCATACATTAACCTTGGCTTCTCATACATTAACCTTGGCTTCTCATACATTAGCCTTGGCTTCTCATACATTAGCCTTGGCTCCTCATACATTAACCTTGGCTTCTCATACATTAACCTTGGCTTCTCATACATTAACCTTGGCTTCTCATACATTAGCCTTGGCTTCTCATACATTAGCCTTGGCTCCTCATACATTAACCTTGGCTTCTCATACATTAACCTTGGCTTCTCATACATTAACCTTGGCTTCTCATACATTAGCCTTGGCTTCTCATACATTAGCCTTGGCTCCTCATACATTAACCTTGGCTTCTCATACATTAGCCTTGGCTTCTCATACATTACCTTGGGTTCTCATACATTAACCTTGGGTTCTCATACATTAACCTTGGGTTCTCATACATTAGCCTTGGCTTCTCATACATTAGTCTTGGCTTCTCATACATTAACCTTGGGTTCTCATACATTAACCTTGGCTTCTCATACATTAACCTTGGGTTCTCATACATTAACCTTGGCTTCTCATACATTAACCTTGGCTTCTCATACATTAACCTTGGGTTCTCATACATTAACCTTGGCTTCTCATACATTAACCTTGGCTTCTCATACATTAACCTTGGCTTCTCATACATTAACCTTGGCTTCTCATACATTAACCTTGGCTTCGCATACATTAACCTTGGCTTCTCATACATTAACCTTGGGTTCTCATACATTAACCTTGGCTTTTCATACATTAACCTTGGGTTCTCATACATTAACCTTGGCTTCTCATACATTAACCTTGGGTTCTCATACATTAACCTTGGCTTCTCATACATTAACCTTGGGTTCTCATACATTAACCTTGGCTTCTCATACATTAACCTTGGCTTCTCATACATTAACCTTGACTTCTCATACATTAGTCTTGGCTTCTCATACATTAACCTTGGCTTCTCATACATTAACCTTGGCTTCTCATACATTAACCTTGGGTTCTCATACATTAACCTTGGGTTCTCATACATTAACCTTGGCTTCTCATACATTAGCCTTGACTCCTCATACATTAACCTTGGGTTCTCATACATTAACCTTGGGTTCTCATACATTAGCCTTGACTCCTCATACATTAACCTTGGCTTCTCATACATTAACCTTGGGTTCTCATACATTAACCTTGGCTTCTCATACATTAACCTTGGGTTCTCATACATTAACCTTGGCTTCTCATACATTAACCTTGGCTTCTCATACATTAACCTTGACTTCTCATACATTAGTCTTGGCTTCTCATACATTAACCTTGGCTTCTCATACATTAACCTTGGCTTCTCATACATTAACCTTGGGTTCTCATACATTAACCTTGGGTTCTCATACATTAGTCTTGGGTTCTCATACATTAGCTTTGGCTTCTCATACATTAACCTTGGCTCCTCATACATTAACCTTGGCTTCTCATACATTAACCTTGGCTTCTCATACATTAACCTTGGGTTCTCATACATTAACCTTGGGTTCTCATACATTAACCTTGGGTTCTCATACATTAGCCTTGGCTTCTCATACATTAGCCTTGGCTTCTCATACATTAGCTTTGGCTTCTCATACATTAGCTTTGGCTTCTCATACATTAGCTTTGGCTTCTCATACATTACTTAGATAATTTAGGTTCTCCTAATGTACTAGAATATGTTCGGCTACGCTACATTACATACAATCTGCTAAAATACTGGTTCTAAGAAACACCTGGTAAACACTAAACACCGTATCAAATATCTTGTTCTCAACTATCTTCTTCAAACTCTTTAGTGTTTGATTAGTCAATTTAGTTGTGCAACAGTGGCACATGGGGGTATACATTGTACATGTAGTATTTACCAAATCTAACATTTGATGATTGCATGCATGAAGACCTACAGCAGGGAGTTTACAAACATTGCCATTCATATTTCAACACATTGCACATTATAATCACACCGGAAACATGTTTGTAAACAAAAACGAATGTATTGTGCTTTCAAAGTAAAGTAATAATACCGTTGGAATATTACACTACTGTCTAGGTAAGGCAATATATGATAGCTTACATGTACTGTGCTTTCAAAGTAAAGTAATAATACCGTTGGAATATTACACTACTGTCTAGGTAAGGCAATATACGATAGCTTACATGTACTGTGCTCTCAAAGTAAAGTAATAATACCGTTGGAATATTACACTACTGTATAGGTAAGGCAATATACGATAGCTTACATGTATTGTGCTTTCAAAGTAAAGTAATAATACCGTTGGAATATTACACTACTGTATAGGTAAGGCAATATACGATAGCTTACAGGTACTGTGCTTTCAAAGTAAAGTAATAATACCGTTGGAATATTACACTACTGTATAGGTAAGGCACTATACGATAGCTTACAGGTACTGTGCTTTCAAAGTAAAGTAATAATACCGTTGGAATATTACACTACTGTATAGGTAAGGCAATATACGATAGCCTACAGGTACTGTGATTTATTGTTTAATAGTATATACCTGACTTACCTATAATGCAATAGTGTATCGAATGTTTGTTTACAACCGTTATTACTTTACTTTGAAAGCACAGTAGACAACATGTTCTCTCGATAGATGTGCACATTGAATACGAAAGTTGTTGGTCTCGTATAGCAGGCTGATTTGTTCCTAAACAACATAAATGAGAACTCAAAGGTGGTCTTTTAATACAAGTTAATAGATAGAGCAAGCTTAACTGTACTAAGAAAGAGTTTCATCATAAGCCAGGGTCTTGGCTGGAAATTAACTTTTTTTTAGTTTAATCATATTTTATTGCAAATCATTATTATATATGTCATGCATAAACAGATATAATACATAATATGAACATGCAAATGGTTTGGGCCACAAGTTTTAACAACATTAGACAATGGCCCGCACCAGGAAATTAAATATCATATAGTGCTGGTGCCCGGCTAGCAGTTTAAGAAGTACCCATTAACACTGCCTTGTTTGACAACTAAACTGTAACCAAACAAAATACATGTGCAGGAGGTCAATATTAAAGAAACCAATATAAAACTAGCAATACAGTCAAACCTGTGTCAGCAGACACATGTATTATACAGTCAAACCTGTGTTAGCAGCCACATGTATTATACAGTCAAACCTGTGTCAGCAGACACATGTATTATACAGTCAAACCTGTGTCAGCAGACACATGTATTATACAGTCAAACCTGTGTTAGCAGAAACATGTATTATACAGTCAAACCTGTGTCAGCAGACACATGTATTATACAGTCAAACCTGTGTCAGCAGACACATGTATTATACAGTCAAACCTGTGTCAGCAGACACATGTATTATACAGTCAAACCGGTGTTAGCAGAAACATGTATTATACAGTCAAACCTGTGTCAGCAGACACATGTATTATACAGTCAAACCTGTGTTAGCAGCCACATGTATTATACAGTCAACCCTGTGTTAGCAGACACATGTATTATACAGTCAAACCTGTGTTAGCAGACACATGTATTGTACAGTCAAACCTGTGTTAGCAGACACATGTATTATACAGTCAAACGTGTGTCAGCAGCCACATGTATTATACAGTCAAACCTGTGTTAGCAGATACATGTATTATACAGTCAAACCTGTGTTAGCAGACACATGTATTATACAGTCAAACCTGTGTCAGCAGCCACATGTATTATACAGTCAAACCTGTGTCAGCAGACACATGTATTATACAGTCAAACCTGTGTCAGCAGCCACCTGTATTATACAGTCAAACCTGTGTTAGCAGACACATGTATTATACGGTCAAACCTGTGTCAGCAGACACATGTATTATACAGTCAAACCTGTGTTAGCAGACACCTGTATTATACAGTCAAACCTGTGTTAGCAGTCACATGTATTATACAGTCAAACCTGTGTTAGCAGACACATGTATTATACAGTCAAACCTGTGTTAGCAGACACATGTATTATACAGTCAAACGTGTGACGGCAGTCACATGTATTATACAGTCAAACCTGTGTTAGCAGACACATGTATTATACAGTCAAACCTGTGTTAGCAGTCATATGTATTATACAGTCAAACCTGTGTTAGCAGCCACATGTATTATACAGTCAAACCTGTGTCAGCAGCCACATGTATTATACAGTCAAACCTGTGTCAGCAGACACATGTATTATACAGTCAAACCTGTGTTAGCAGACACATGTATTATACAGTCAAACCTGTGTTAGCAGACACATGTATTATACAGTCAAACGTGTGACGGCAGTCACATGTATTATACAGTCAAACCTGTGTTAGCAGACACATGTATTATACAGTCAAACCTGTGTTAGCAGTCACATGTATTATACAGTCAAACCTGTGTTAGCAGCCACATGTATTATACAGTCAAACCTGTGTCAGCAGCCACATGTATTATACAGTCAAACCTGTGTCAGCAGACACATGTATTATACAGTCAAACCTGTGTCAGCAGCCACCTGTATTATAGTCAAACCTGTGTTAGCAGACACATGTATTATACGGTCAAACCTGTGTTAGCAGACACCTGTATTATACAGTCAAACCTGTGTTAGCAGTCACATGTATTATACAGTCAAACCTGTGTTAGCAGACACATGTATTATACAGTCAAACGTGTGACGGCAGTCACATGTATTATACAGTCAAACCTGTGTTAGCAGACACATGTATTATACAGTCAAACCTGTGTTAGCAGTCACATGTATTATACAGTCAAACCTGTGTTAGCAGCCACATGTATTATACAGTCAAACCTGTGTTAGCAGCCACATGTATTATACAGTCAAACCTGTGTCAGCAGCCACCTGTATTATAGTCAAACCTGTGTTAGCAGACACATGTATTATACGGTCAAACCTGTGTCAGCAGACACATGTATTATACAGTCAAACCTGTGTTAGCAGACACCTGTATTATACAGTCAAACCTGTGTTAGCAGTCACATGTATTATACAGTCAAACCTGTGTTAGCAGACACATGTATTATACAGTCAAACCTGTGTTAGCAGACACATGTATTATACAGTCAAACCTGTGTTAGCAGCCACATGTATTATACAGTCAAACCTGTGTTAGCAGCCACCTGTATTATACAGTCAAACCTGTGTTAGCAGACACATGTATTATACAGTCAAACCTGTGTTAGCAGCCACATGTATTATACAGTCAAACCTGTGTTAGCAGCCACATGTATTATACAGTCAAACCTGTGTTAGCAGCCACATGTATTATACAGTCAAACCTGTGTTAGCAGACACATGTATTATACAGTCAAACCTGTGTTAGCAGTCACATGTATTATACAGTCAAACCTGTGTTAGCAGCCACATGTATTATACAGTCAAACCTGTGTTAGCAGCCACATGTATTATGGTATGATACATATAAAATCGTTTAAGTTATAACTGTGCATTCCTGTCAAATGCAATTACCATTATTGGATATTATAATTATGTACGCTACTAATCCGAAAGCTACACATTTTGTTGATCATGATCCTTGAGTATACTCCCCTAAGCCGGTTTCATAATACTGGCACCACTTTTTGTTTCACAATACTGTCATATCTAAGACATACATTGTATCATGATTTCACAATACGGTCATAGCTATAACATACATTGTATCATGGTTTCACAATACAGTCATAGTTAAGACATACATTGTATCATGGTTTCACAATATGGTCATAGCTAAGACATACATTGTATCATGGTTTCACAATACGGTCATAGCTAAGACATACATTGTATCATGGTTTCACAATACGGTCATAGCTATAACATACATTGTATCATGGTTTCACAATACGGTCATAGCTAAGACATACATTGTATCATGGTTTCACAATACTAGCATAGCTAAGACATACATTGTATCATGGTTTCACAATACAGTCATATCTAAGACATACATTGTATTATGGTTTCACAATACTAGCATAGCTATGACATACATTGTATCATGGTTTCACAATACAGTCATATCTAAGACATGCATTGTATCATGATTTCACAATACTGTCATATCTAAGACATACATTGTATCATGGTTTCACAATACTGTCATAGCTATGACATACATTGTATCATGGTTTCACAATACTATTGCTATAACATACATTGTATCATGGTTTCACAATACTGTCATAGCTATAACATACATTGTATCATGGTTTCACAATACTGTCATAGCTATAACATACATTGTATCATGGTTTCACAATACTGTCATAGCTATAACATACATTGTATCATGGTTTCACAATACTATTGCTATAACATACATTGTATCATGGTTTCACAATACTGTCATAGCTATAACATACATTGTATCATGGTTTCACAATACTATTGCTATAACATACATTGTATCATGGTTTCACAATACTGTCATAGCTATAACATACATTGTATCATGGTTTCACAATACTATTGCTATAACATACATTGTATCATGGTTTCACAATACTGTCATAGCTATAACATACATTGTATCATGGTTTCACAATACTATTGCTATAACATACATTGTATCATGGTTTCACAATACTGTCATAGCTATAACATACATTGTATCATGGTTTCACAATACTATTGCTATAACATACATTGTATCATGGTTTCACAATACTGTCATAGCTATAACATACATTGTATCATGGTTTCACAATACTATTGCTATAACATACATTGTATCATGGTTTCACAAAACGGTCATAGCTATGGCATACATTGACACTATAATAAAGAAACACTTTACTTTTATTTCCCAAGATGATGTTTCTCGTAGATAGCAAACCATGCACGTCTACGCTTGTCCCTTAATAACTGATAAACATGACATACACACAAAGAACAACAAACACGGTATTATTGTAGGTAATATTTAATAAATACAGCAAATAACATTTATACTGTGATAAAAATCGCTGATACATGAACGGTGCAATAACAGTGAATAAATCGTCTGCTGTTGAATATTATTTTTGACAAATTAAATCACGCTTATGCAGAAATATGTTAATTTGAATCAAAGCAAACTAATCAATTAAAAAAATTAATAATAAATATTATGAGCCCATTACCCAATTATTAGTTAATCATGATTCACCTGTAGTGAACATATTGTAATTACTGTCACGGTAAACACCTTCAACTATCTTTATCAATCGTTTGCACAGACACGGTGGTATGTCTTTGATCAGGTAAATTTGCTGAATGAAAGTCGCACTTGTGCAACAAACTGGCGCCATGTGAGAAATACTGCACATTTACACGGAATGGACCATCAATGCAATTTGATTAACACAATTTAACTTAACCGTAGCTTCGTAGTTATATGAAAAATCATAGTATTTGAAATGAGACCGTGAATTTGACATAACCGGTGAATTTGACATACCAGTGAATTTGACAAATCCAATGAATTTGACATAACCAGTGAATTTGACATAACCAGTGAATTTGACAATACCGATGAACTTAACATAACTGGTGAATTTGACATAACCAGTGAATTTGACATAACCAGTGAATTTGACATAACTGACTTTGAGACAACACACACAAATAGACTGTATAGCAGTTATGAGAGTTTCGTGATACCTTCGCCAGATTACTTTGTGCAAATAGAACTCGGTGTTCGCTCAATGATGTCATTTTGCAGTTGCTATCTTCATGATCTACATGCAGTTATTATTGATGTTTTAATTATTTACTAAGTCAGTGTATGGTCTGGGACTGACTATTAAATTTACCCGAGTGAAACCCACTGCAGAAATGTATTGTAATTATAACAATTTCTCATGATTTAATTGGGCCATGTCTGAAAGAAGTAAAGAAGATAATTTACCCTTGATTATACAGTCTAACAGCCTGCGAGAAGTTAGAGTTTGAACTCTGGGAGGCATTTATCCTCGGTTGCCGAGTTTGTTCAAGGTCAACAAATGTCAGCGACTTCCTGGGTGAGTTTGTCTGTGGGACAGACCATGAGCGAGACTGAAATAACACAGAAATGAGAGTTTACATGTACATAGTAATAATGCTCAACTGGTCTCTGTAATAAATCCTTTATTAACCCATTGCACGCTAGCGGCAGATACAATAACTTTTGCAAACAGCTTAGAGCCAGATCAGACTCCATGCTGTTTGCTATTCGGATAGTGGAGCTAAAACACTTGGCTGAATAGCAAACAACATAGATCCTGATCAGACCCGGCGTGATTTTATTTACCGGTACTCAGCAGGCAACGGGTTAAAGCCTCTTATGCAGTTATTTTGAATGTATTGCACACCGCTAAATCTAAGAAGTGGATGATTAGAATGTGCTGCAAACCGAGATATTCTAAGGAGCGGATGATTAGAATGTGCTGCACACCGAGATATTCTAAGGAGCGGATGATTAGAATGTGCTGCACACCGAGATATTCTAAGGAGCGGATGATTAGAATGTGCTGCACACCGAGATATTCTAAGGAGCGGATGATTAGAATGTGTTGCACACCAAGATATTCTAAGGAGCGGATGATTAGAATGTGCTGCACACCGAGATATTCTAAGGAGAGGATGATTAGAATGTGCTGCACACTGAGATATTCTAAGGAGCGGATGATTAGAATGTGATGCACACCGAGATATTCTAAGGAGCGGATGATTAGAATGTGCTGCACACCGAGATATTCTAAGGAGTGAATGATTAGAATGTGCAGCACACTGAGATATTGTAAGGAGCGGATGATTAGAATGTGCTGCACACTGATATATTGTAAGGAGCGGATGATTAGAATGTACTGCACACTGAGATATTGTAAGGAGCGGATGATTAGAACATGCTGCACACCGAGATATTCTAAGGAGCGGATGATTAGAATGTGCTGCACACCGAGATATTCTAAGGAGCGGATGATTAGAATGTGCTGCACACCAAGATATTCTAAGGAGCGGATGATTATAATGTGCTGCACACCGAGATATTCTAAGGAGCGGATGATTAGAATGTGCTGCACACCGAGATATTCTAAGGAGCGGATGATTAGAATGTGCTGCACACCGAGATATTCTAAGGAGCGGATGATTAGAATGTGCTGCACACCGAGATATTCTAAGGAGCGGATGATTAGAATGTGCTGCACACCAAGATATTCTAAGGAGCGGATGATTAGAATGTGATGCACACCGAGATATTCTAAGAAGCGGATGATTAGAATGTGCTGCACACCGAGATATTATAAGAAGCGGATGATTAGAATGTGCTGCAAACCAAGACATTCTAAGAATCGGATAATTAGAATGTGCTGCACGCCGAGATATTCTAAGAAGCGGATGATTAGAATGTGCTGCAAACCGAGATATTCTAAGAAGCGGATGATTAGAATGTGCTGCAAACCGAGATATTCTAAGAAGCGGATGATTAGAATGTGCTGCAAACCGAGATATTCTAAGAAGCGGATGATTAGAATGTGCTGCACACCGAGATATTCTAAGAAGCGGGTGATTAGAATGTGCTGCAAACCGAGATATTCTAAGAAGCGGATGATTAGAATGTGCTGCAAACCGAGATATTCTAAGAAGCGGATGATTAGAATGTGCTGCACACCGAGATATTCTAAGAAGCGGATGATTAGAATGTGCTGCAAACCGAGATATTCTATGGAGCGGATGATTAGAACATGCTGCAAACCGAGATATTCTAAGAAGTGGATGATTAGAATGTGCTGCAAACCGAGATATTCTATGGAGCGGATGATTAGAATGTGCTGCAAACCGAGATATTCTAAGGAGCGGATGATTAGAATGGGCTGCAAACCGAGATATTCTAAGGAGCAGATGATTAGAATGTGCTGCAAACCGAGATATTCTAAGAAGCGGATGATTATAATGTGCTGCACACCAAGATATTCTAAGGTGCGGATGATTAGAATGTGCTGCAAACCGAGATATTCTAAGAAGCGGATGATTAGAATGTGCTGCAAACCGAGATATTCTAAGAAGCGGTTGATTAGAATGTGCTGCACACCGAGATATTCTAAGAAGCGGATGAGTAGAATGTGCTGCACACCGAGATATTCTAAGAAGCGGATGATTAGAATGGGCTGCACACTGAGATATTCTAAGAAGCGGATGATTAGAATGTGCTGCACACCGAGATATTCTAAGGAGCGGATGATTAGAATGGGCCGCACACCGAGATATTCTAAGAAGCGGATGATTAGAATGTGCTGCACACCGAGATATTCTAAGGAGCGGATGATTAGAATGGGCTGCACACCGAGATATTCTAAGGAGCAGATGATTAGAATGGGCTGCAAACCGAGATATTCTAAGGAACGGATGATTAGAATGTGCTGCAAACCGAGATATTCTAAGAAGCAGATGATTAGAATGTGCTGCACACCAAGATATTCTAAGGTGCGGATGATTAGAATGTGCTGCAAACCAAGATATTCTAAGAAGCGGATGATTAGAATGTGCTGCAAACCGAGATATTCTAAGAAGCGGTTGATTAGAATGTGCTGCACACCGAGATATTCTAAGAAGCAGATGAGTAGAATGTGCTGCACACCAAGATATTCTAAGAAGTGGATGATTAGAATGGGCTGCACACTGAGATATTCTAAGAAGCGGATGATTAGAATGTGCTGCACATCGAGATATTCTAAGAAGCAGATGAGTAGAATGTGCTGCACACCGAGATATTCTAAGAAGTGGATGATTAGAATGTGCTGCACACCGAGATATTCTAAGAAGTGGATGATTAGAATGTGCTGCACACCGAGATATTCTAAGAAGTGGATGATTAGAATGTGCTGCACACCGAGATATTCTAAGAAGCAGATGAGTAGAATGTGCTGCACACCGAGATATTCTAAGAAGCGGATGATTAGAATGTGCTGCAAACCGAGATATTCTATGGAGCGGATGATTAGAACATGCTGCACACCAAGATATTCTAAGAAGTGGATGATTAGAATGTGCTGCACACCGAGATATTCTAAGAAGCAGATGAGTAGAATGTGCTGCACACCAAGATATTCTAAGAAGTGGATGATTAGAATGTGCTGCACACCGAGATATTCTAAGGAGCGGATGATTAGAATGTGCTGCACACCGAGATATTCTAAGGAGCGGATGATTAGAATGGGCCGCACACCGAGATATTCTAAGAAGCAATGACTAAAATCGTGATAACCGTCAAGCATATTTCCATTAACAATATATTCAGATATTTATTTACAAAGTCATCAATAACTTATGAGTTGTCGTTTCGCATTGGAAGAAAATAAAACCTCATAAACAGACATAAATATTAGTTCAATATGTAAATCATGAAATATTTCAGCAATTTCTGCTTTAAAATTTAAATATTCATAAATTTTAAATATATCATCGTAAAATCAAGAAAATCACTGAAAATGTGCTAGTTTATGAAATACCATGAACTAGACTGGTGTCGTACAGTAAATCAAAATACATACAAAATACACGCAAAATACACCAAAATCAAAATACACACAAAATACACCAAAATCAAAATACACGCAAAATACACCAAAATCAAAATACACGCTAAATACACCAAAATCAAATTACACGTAAATTCGCAACATCAAGGAAGTGAGAAACAAATAGGAAAATTATATGGTACAAGGATAGAAGGTTTGTTATAAATAAATCTAGGCGTCAGTTTGTACTTCTGCTACAACCTTGCATTCAACGTCCGTATTTGTGGGCTTATAGCAATGAAGGCCAGCTTTAAATCTATATATATTCATAGTTTGGTTGCTTTATATTCCAGTGCATGCTCATAAATTCTGTGAATTTCCCTGGCTTACCGATTATCCGCTATGAAAACATGCTATTACGAATATCGACTTTCTCATGTAATTGGTAGTAAAAAACATTTTATTTAAGTTTAAATATAGATGTAAGTTTTTAACGACACTATTTTCCCTGTTATTCAAGTTTCATTCAATTACTAAATCATGTATTACATCGGTTGTTAGCAATCACGTATACATAATTTAAGTTCTTTTAACACATTAATTTGCTGGCATAGTTTTATTGTCCTCGATACTAGATGTATATTAAATAGGTTATCAGGATTAGCGCAGTGGTTATTAGCGCGCTCACTTCTCACCATGCATCCTCGGGTTCGATCCTTGAACCGGGAAGCATATGAGATGGTACGGTGGTTGCCAGAGTGGACAGGTGGGCTTTCTCCGGGCGCTCCACTTTCCTCCCACAAGAATGACCACATATACATATACATTTTCATCCGCACCAACGAGAGTGATTAATATAAGTTGTTACAGCTTGTTTCGAAATCGTTGTAAAATAAATAAAGTTTAAACTTATTAAATTGCTATTGCAGTTGTATCGAGATCCACTGATTTGTAATTAATCTTGTTTGTTGATTTTTTGGGATATGTTTATTTATTGTCGCCTCCTAGTTAATTGGGGAGATACCTCCAAATCTATATTAGTCATTTTATTTTTTGGATCATAGTGCATGATACAGAAGATGTTCCAGAAGCATCATTGGTTCGTTTACATCCCCCCAGTGAATAACATCGATGACACCTTGATTTATAGTCCCATCTGAAAGACCGTCATATTATTAGGGTCAGGCGAGGGATCGAATCTGGGATACCTGGATTCACAGTCCAACTTGTTCACCACTTTACCACTGACCCATCTATATTTGATGGAGTGTCGACATGCTTCATGTTATATAGGACTGAACAGGGATCGGCTTTATGAAAGATATAACCTACGCAAAATATATCACCTGATGTTCTTATAAAAACATGGACGTGGACATCGAAGTACAAACAACATTTTATGACAGGTAGTAACTAGGGATGGCAACGAATAGCGCTTATACTATTCGAATATTCGGTCGGGAAGGTATTCGAATATACGATAGAATTCTATCAAAAACTCAAAATCACTTAAACTCTTATAAAAATTGCCAAACTAACAATGTCTGTTTTACGTGTAAACGTCATCTTCTTCAAATGATTATTCAGATTGATATTGTACCCGAATATGTTAAATCCAATTTGCATAGATTACACCTAGCAGTTTTCATATTCTCAGAGCGATTCAAGCATTTCCAAACATGTGACTGAGCGGGTGGCATTTTTTTAGGACAATATAATATTTTTTCTGAATATTCAAATATTGGAATAGTATTCGGATATTCGGACATTCGATCGAATATTCGTGTTGCCATCCCTAGTAGTAACAGGTTTATGGTAATGAGGGCCAGCTTTAAGTGTAAATATATTATATGTCAGTTTGTTTCTGTTGGACTTTTGCTATTTTGGGTTTGGAGAGTATTATATTGGGTTTGGAGAGTATATAAGTGTATTGAGTAGTATAATACTGATGGCCAGCTTTAATTGTAAGCATTTACAGTATTTATACACTAGTTTGCTTCACCTTACACTTTTGCCAGCTGATTTGCCAGCTGATACAACATGTCTTACTCCATTCTAAGCAATATATAGTTAATGTGCAACAAAACTCTATGTCAAAATTTAGACGCAAAATACAATAAAGTGCAAGGGAACAGCTGTCAAAATCTTTGTAGCATCTGCTGATACAGTTAACATAATTTTCTTTTATTAAAAGCTAATGTTTTCTTCTAACATATTCTCATTACCTGCGTTTGTAAAACCTGATGTTTTGTAGAAATCTGCATCTGCCTGATATCACGTGCTTTGACAATAACTGAAGCTGGTCTGGAATTACAACCAGTCTGCTTGTTTCATGCACACTTGAAACCTTTTTGGAAAAAAACAACTGGTCTTCTCTGGTGTGCATGTGTACAAGTGTGCACCAGAGGAATTCACAAGATGAATGTAAGATGAGTGGGCTTGTGAAAGCAGTTAACCCGTAACACCACAACAGATGAGACCAATGAGAAACATTAGTCAGTTACTGCCCCTGAATACTCCATAGAAGTAGATAGGTCCTATTAAGTGTTTCCCTCTGTTTTTATCATTGTTTCATTTGCACAACACGCTAGCAATTTTATTCCACTATTGATTCTAATGAGTATTAAATTACTATATCTCGACAGATTTCATACAGTAAAGCAATGCGTACTTATTTGTAAAAAAATGTTATCAGTTAATTAACACGATTTTGATAAAATCACATTTATCATACCGCAACATCTTGTTAGGGCACAGCAGTAAAAACAAAGGATTCTAACTAAAAGGACCTATTCACATTTTGGAATAAATCAGACTTTATCTGCCAAGGACGGTAAAAGAAAATTAGAGATGTCTCTCATTACTCATTTCATCTCCATACTGCTGATAAGCAATAGGCACACTGTACTACATACTCAATAATCAATATCTATGGGAATAGATAACAGTGTGAAACAGTAGAAAGTGATGAAGGAGGTTGTATGGCGTTTAGCTGGTTAGTTAGTTAGCTAGTTTAATCCTCTTCACCCCTGTTGGGGTATAGGTCGTTCACTACAGCTCTCTATCTGACCCGGTCAGTTGCCACTAGCTTGGCTTGCCCCCAGGACATCTTTATGCAGCACATCTCATGGTTCAGAGTCCTTCTCCATGTGTTTACTGGTCGGCCTCTTTTCCTCATGCCTTGCTGGTTCCAATCCCGTGCTCCAGGCGTGCTATGTTGCGCTGATCTCGTCGTAGTGTGTGTCCTATCCACCGCCACTTTCTCTGTCGATTACGTGGAATAAATGAATTTGGGCGATTAGGACCACAAAAAAAAAAAGTTGTACATAACACTGCCAACTGGTCTCAACATTCTTTTCTGTATTTAAGACTTCTTCTTATCACAAACCCAGCAAGTGCTTGAGGGCTGCAGATCATCCACCTCACCCGTCACTTTTGGTTCAACATTCTATTCTGTATTTAAGACTTCCTCTCATCACAAACCCAGCAAGTGCTTGAGGGCTGCAGATCATCCACCTCACCCGTCACTTTTGGTTCAACATTCTTTTCTGTATTTAAGACTTCCTCTCATCACAAACCCAGCAACTGCTTGAGGGCTGCAGATCATCCACCTCACCCGTCACTTCCGTGTTCCTCAGGACCTCGTTCTCAGACCTCTTCTCTACCTGGCCTATTGCATTGATCTACCATCCATGGTTATATTCATCACCATTTTGCACTTGACTGCCTCCTATACAGGATCATTTGTTCACAGGAAGATGCACGTCAGCTCAAAGAAGACCTTGACAGCCTTCTATCATGGGAACATGACTATCAGATGGCCTTCAATCCAGACAAGTGTGAAGTCATTCACATCATCACTAACAGGCACCCAACCCATACCACCTACAACATTCACGAAGACCCCACTAAAGTCAACAGTCCATGCAAAGCATCTAGGAGCAACTATCTCAAACAACCTTTCCTGGAAACTACACATTGATAATGTCGCTAAGAAGGCAAACAATATCATGTCCTTCGTCCGAAGATATATACGATCAAGCTCTGCAAGTGTATAAGCAAATGCCTTTTGTTTATACAAATTTATTTTGGCTTGTTCTTTCAACTTATATTAATCACTCTCGAGACCTCATTCCTGATGGAATCCATCGCCATGAAGGAGAGAGAAGAGGCAATGTGAAATTTAAATGCCTTGCCTAAGGGCACAATCGTAACGGCTCCAGCGGGGTTCAAACTCCGGACCTTTCGCACCTGAAGCGAAAGTGCATCCACTGCGCTATCACGACTTCCACAAATACCTTTAAGACATATGGCCCATGAAATGGAATTTTCCTCATCTATTTTGTCCCCTCATCCCGAAAGTCACATCAATCATCTAGAAATAGTTCAATGGAAAGCTGCAAGGAACGACCATGCCGGAACCAGTAGCAATACCTATATACTCCATGACTTGAGCCGGGACACGTACCCTACTATACCGGAGTAATTCCATATGTTCAACCGTGTTCTATAATATAAGGAACAACTTGGTGGTTATCCCGGATCCACGATTACAAATTGCCAGAATAATTCATTCTTCAATCGAGTGAGTGAGTATTTGGTTAAGAATAGCTTCTTCCAAGCAACCATCGTACTGTGGAACAACCTGTCTCAGGCTGCCTTTGACCAGACTACTCTGGAAGGCTTCCTGGCAAACCAACAATTCTAGTCAACACAAGACATTTCTATCCAGTTTTTGAACAACTATACATCGTCAGTCCAAACTGCTAATTGTGCTAAGTAATTTTATCACAGAGTATACAATTGACAAACTGGGACAATTACTAGAGATGCTGATAATGAGGTTAACACATTCAAAATCTGACTACATGTAGGAGTTCCTCAGAGGAGAATTATGTCAGCATATCAATTTTTTTCTTTTGTTACTTAATCAACACCAGTATAAATTTTCACAGTTTTACATAATCTAGCAAACAACTATATACAGATATATCGCCGACCATTTCATCGCCATGCAAACACGCGTTCTCAGGTGGAGAAGACGAAAATTGAATGATACATATTTGTATTATTATACTGTAATGATATTACGATTAATGCGGCACGTAGATACATTTCTTAAACTGATGCAAACTACTGAATTTTCCTCAGTGTTCTAAGTTGCAACTCTTTATTTAATCGGCGATTATGGCCATTTCTAGGCGAAAATGGCCGTTTCTAGTGGAAAATGACCGTTTCTAGGAGGTCATTGATCGTATTCTGGCCGTTTTAGACCGACCGTTGACCAGGTCAGAGAGGTGACCATCAAATAGAGGTCAATTATATAGGAAAATCTCTCGGGGAGGAAATTAACTGGCTCGTTCATTGGAGGTGGCCGTTATAGGAGGTTATACTGTAAACTGTTGCAAACTACTGAATTTTGTTTTCTAAGTTGCAACTCGCCAAATGGCTTGCTTAATAGAAAATTTCCAAAACTCGGTTTCATAAAAATATGGTATGAAATCACCACTTGTGTAAGATCCTGTATATAATGTTTATTGACTGGGTTTATGTTAATTCTTAGTAGTCTGACATTAAACAGCATCAAACTTCAATATTATGGTACTTCATTTCCAAATTAAGTAGAGATTACTATATTCCATTTAAATAATTACACATGTATGTTAACCCGTAACCTGCCGAATAAATTGCACGGAATGTGCAAACAACATAGATCCAGATCAGCCGTGGCGCAATGCCGAGTCTGATCAAGATCTATGTTGTTTGCTAATCACACAAGTGATTTAGCACCACTATCCGAATAGCAAACAGCATAGAGCCAGAATGTTCCGTCTGATCTGGCTATACGCTGTTTGCAAAAGCTACTTTAGTCGTGACTGGCGGGTCATGGGTTAAGCAAGATTTAGTTAGTTAGCGTTATTATGGCTGTTTCCATAGAGACGGTTTTTCTGCCTGTATACCTTCCTTCTTGAAGAATACATCATATTTGGAGGCGAATCAAACTCTCTGTGTAGACCCTATACAACAATACAAAGCATAAAGCACTAGTCCTCTGTAACCACATCACACAAGGGCCAGGAAAGGTCAGACGATCACACAGTTGCCATGATTTTACAAGGCCATCTGTGTCAGAGAAGAGCAGATATAATTTATTTGTCAGGTAAATTTTGGCTTTGTATATCCTTGCTTAAAGGTTGGAGACATTAGTTTATACAAATATTTTTTAGCTCGATTTTAGCTGGTAAACAAGTTCTTACAACTTATATTAATCACTCTCAAGACCTCATTCCTGACTGAATCCATCGCCATGAGGGAGAGAGAAGTGGCAATGTGAATTTAAATTGCCATGAGGGAGAGAAAAGTGGCATTGTGAATTTAAATTGCCATGAGGGGGAGAGAAGTGGCAAT
The DNA here is from genome assembly GCA_014843695.1 of Archivesica marissinica. Lineage (NCBI taxonomy): Eukaryota > Metazoa > Mollusca > Bivalvia > Venerida > Vesicomyidae > Archivesica > Archivesica marissinica. Next base: position 10,729,614 of record CM026404.1, on the reverse strand, counting down.
GTGAATTTAAATTGCCATGAGGGAGAGAAGTGGCAATGTGAATTTAAATTGCCATGAGGGAGAGAAGTGGCAATGTGAATTTAAATTGCCATGAGGGAGAGAAGAGGAAATGTGAATTTAAATTGCCATGAGGGAGAGAAGAGGAAATGTTAATTTAAATTGCCATGAGGGGGAGAAGAGGCAATGTGAATTTAAATTGCCATGAGGGAGAGAAGAGGCAATGTGAATTTAAATTGCCATGAGGGAGAGAAGAGGCAATGTGAATTTAAATTGCCATGAGGGGGAGAAGAGGCAATGTGGCTATAAGTGCCTTGCCTAAGGGCACAATCGTAACGGCTCCAACAGGGTTCAAACTCCAGGCCTTTAGAACCTGAAGTGAAGGCGCTACCACTGTGCTATCACGACTTCCACAGACATTTACCAAGCTTATTACCATCCATCTACATAGGGTAATGCTACCTACACCTTATGAGAGAACAGTTTTAAAAACACATCTTTTCTTGGCCCACGGTGAGTGGCCTTACAGCTGACTTTTGTTAATTAAATATATGTTTTAAGTCTCATAAAATTCCAGAAATAGGTTACTAAGAAATAGCTCTGATTATCAGTTTCAGATTGGATGTTTGAAATCTGCACTACAAGTACATATATTATTGATAAAACAAGCCACACACCACAGCAGCTAGGTTTTTATTTTGATGAATCATAGCTTGAAATGTGGCTTTAAAACGATTTTAGTACTGTCAACATTGGCACATTCCTGAGACTTGATGTTGACCGGCGGATTCAGATAAGATTTATTGTGTTACCATGGTTTTTATGAATCAAACCGTTTCCACGATCTTGGAAATTATAATTCTGAGAAATCAGTTGGAAATCAGAACAGAAGTTTTGGAGATGATTATTAAAGATTTTTCTTTTAGTTACCATGGCAACAGAGTTCTGCAAGGATCCACATTATTGGAACATAACTGAGCATGTATGGATGCACGGACGGCTGGACACAGGATGATCAAAACTGCTAGAGATGAGCAAACAGTTTGTGCCCGCCTGAGATTTATTATCATAGACTCCTGTTACAGTGGTATAAGTTAGGTGAGTGGGTACCTAAACAATGAAAGCAGAGTTATATCAAGATACAATTGTGCAACAGAACACACAAGAGGAAATATGTATAATGCTGCCCCAATAGGTGCGCATATAATGTATAATCCTGTCACAGTAGGTGCACATATAATGTATAATCTTGTCCCAATAGGTGCACAAATAATGTATAATCCTGTCCCAATATGTGCGCATATACTGTATAATCTTGCCCCAATAGGTGCACATATACTGTATAATCCTGCCCCAATAGGTACACATATAATGTATAATCTTGTCCCAATAGGTGTACATATAATGTATAATCTTGTCCCAATAGGTGCGGTAATACTGTATAATCCTGTCCCAATAGGTGTACATATAATGTATAATCTTGTCCCAATATGTGCGCATATACTGTATAATCTTGCCCCAATAGGTGCACATATACTGTATAATCCTGCCCCAATAGGTACACATATAATGTATAATCTTGTCCAAATAGGTGCGCATATAATGTATAATCTTGTCCCAATAGGTGCGCATATAATGTATAATCCTACCCCAATAGGTGCGCATATAATGTATAATCTTGTCCCAATAGGTGCACATATACTGTATTATCCTGCCCCAATAGGTGCACATATACTGTATAATCCTGCCCCAATAGGTGCACATATACTGTATAATCCTGCCCCAATAGGTGTGCATATAATGTATAATCCTGTCCCAATAGGTGCGCATATACTGTATAATCCTGTCCCAATAGGTGTGCATATACTGTATAATCCTATCACAATAGGTGCGCATATACTGTATAATCCTGTCACAATAGGTGTGCATATAATGTATAATCCTGCCCCAATAGGTGCACATATACTGTATAATCCTGTCACAATAGGTGTGCATATAATGTATTATCCTGTCACAATAGGTGTGCATATAATGTATAATCCTGCCCCAATAGGTGCACATATAAAGTATAATCCTTTCACAATAGGTGTGCATATGCTGTATAATCCTGTCACAATAGGTGCACATATACTGTATAATCCTGTCACAATAGGTGTGCATATAATGTATAATCCTGTCACAATAGGTGCACATATACTGTATAATCCTGTCACAATAGGTGTGCATATAATGTATAATCCTGTCACAGTAGGTGCGCATATAATGTATAATCCTGTCACAGTAGGTGCGCATATAATGTATAATCCTGTCCCAATAGGTGCACATATAATGTATAATCCTGTCCCAATAGGTGCACATATAATGTATAATCCTGTCACAATAGGTGCACATATAATGTATAATCCTGTCACAATAGGTGCACATATAATGTATAATCCTGTCACAATAGGTGCGCATATATATACCTTACGCAGATATAGAGTTGGATCTCTGGGGAAGCTCAGTTTCAGTTTACCCTGAGTTAGCAAAACAACAAACAGTTAAAACTGGTGTTTGCATTAGTTTGATATACATTTTAAGTGATTTTAACAAGAAACAATAATCCACATCTACCACTAAAGCCATTTCAAAAGAACTTGTATATTTCACTACTGTACCTGTAAGTGCATATTTATTAAATGAAAGTGCATACAGAAAGAATAGTAATTTTATATGTAAGTATATGTGCGTATGTTCTACTACCTTAATTTTTAGATTAAAAATATGCGTATATATGTATCTCAATATCTTAACTGGGCAAACTGATATATATATATATATATATATGATATTGGTTCACAAACTAAAACTGGACTGGTAATCCAGGGATCGCAGGTTCGGGGGTTCGGTCCAACGTCTGACCCTAATAAAAATAACAGTCTTTCAGATGGGACTTTAAACCGAGGTCTCGTGTCGGTACTTGACACTGTGCACATAAAAGAACCAGAGGAGAATCTGGAATGGGTCTCTGTCTGTATCATTGCACTATCCTCCAAAATCTAAAATGACTAATATCGTGCATATGGGCAACCGGTAACGATGATAAATAAACGTAAAACACACACAAACTAAAAGTAAAATGTGCTGACAATAAGAAACTCAGTTTGTTACTGGTAGACTAGTTGGAACAAGTATGGTATGTGTATTATAATAGTTATTGACCCAACCATGCTTGTTGAAACCATTGTTACATATTTAATGAAGTCAGGCATTGCTTTGTATATAAGTATCGCATTGACTAATCAACTATTTGAATAGATGGGTCAGTAGTCCAGTGGACTGTGAATCCAGGGATCGCAGGTTCGATCCTCCATCTGACATTTATAATATTAACAGTCTTTAAATAAATACATATAGATTAAACAGTCTTTCAGATGGGACTTAAAACCAAGGTCTTATGTTGTTTTTTTTTAAACTTTATTTATTTTACAACGATTGCGAAGCAAGTTTTAACAACTTATATTAATCACTCACGTTGGTGCGGATGAAAGCGTAAATGTGGTCATTTAGTTTAAACATATTTTATTTCCCAATATAATACATATTGAACAATGCATACATCACACATAATCAGAATACAGAAAAAGGATTAGAATGGAAGACAGAGTCTTATATAATTCTTCTCCTCAAAAAATGTGGTCATTCGTGTGGGAGGAAACCGGAGTACCCGGAGAAAACCCACCTGTCCGATCTGGCGACCACCGTACCATCTCACATACTTCCCGGTCCGAGGATCGAACCCGGATTGCATTGGTGAGATGTGAGAGCGCTAACCACTGCGCTAATCGGACACCGTGCACATAAAAGAACCAGAGGAGATTCTGGAATGTGTCTCTTATCTGTATCATTGCACTATCCTCCAAAATCTAAAATGACTAATCTTTTCAGGAGGCGTCGCACATATGGGCAACTGGTAGCAATGATAAATAAACGTAAAACACACATTCAACTGTTTGAATTTTAACTGCTTTCCATGAAAATGAAAAATTGGGATGTGATAGAGTTATTTCTGTAAAACTAGTATTGAATACTAGTTTAAATTTGTATGTAGGAAGCCAACGAAACATGGAAATAATGGGAGTTCTATAAATAATTTTTTTTAAAAAAATGCTAAAACCGCACTTGAAAGAATCTTAATTTAAATTTGAAACTTCAGTTAAAAGAATACTACTTGTGTAGATATATTCTGTGTAAACACATTGCTTGTGACGGAAGTTTAAGGGGCTTCCCCCATGCTATTGTCGGGATGAAGTATGATGTTTACTTGGGTCTGATATAGCTAAATATAAGCAGATATGGAGAGTACATTTCTTGGCTTAGGTATACATGCACATGGATGGTAAGCACATAAACATGTCCACAGAATTTGCATAAGCGCATAAACATGTCCACAGAATTAGCATAAACATGTCCACAGAATTAGCATAAACATGTCCACAGAATTAGCATAAACTTATCACCCAGATTCTACAGTGCTTAGGTATACATGCATATGGATGGTAAGCACATAAACATGTCCACAGAATTAGCATAAACACATAAACATGTCCACAGAATTAGCATAAGCACATAAACATGTCCACAGAATTAGCATAGGCACATAAACATGTCCACATAATTAACATAAGCACATAAACATGTCCACAGAATTAGCATAAGCACATAAACATGTCCACAGAATTAGCATAAGCACATAAACATGTCCACAGAATTAGCATAAGCACATAAACATGTCCACAGAATTAGCATAAGCACATAAACATGTCCACAGAATTAGCATAGGCACATAAACATGTCCCACAGAATTAACATAAGCACATAAACATGTCCACAGAATTAGCATAAGCACATAAACATGTCCACAGAATTAGCATAAGCACATAAACATGTCCACAGAATTAACATAAGCACATAAACATGTCCACAGAATTAGCATAAACATGTCCACAGAATTAGCATAAACGCATAAACTTATCAACCAGATTCTACAGTGCTTAGGTATACATGCATATGGATGGTAAGCACATAAACATGTCCACAGAATTAGCATAAGCACATAAACATGTCCACAGAATTAGCATAAGCACATAAACATGTCCACAGAATTAGCATAAGCACATAAACATGTCCACAGAATTAGCATAAGCCCATAAACATGTCCACAGAATTAGCATAAGCACATAAACATGTCCACAGAATTAACATAAGCACATAAACATGTCCACAGAATTAGCATAGGCACATAAACATGTCCACAGAATTAGCATAGGCACATAAACATGTCCACAGAATTAACATAAGCACATAAACATGTCCACAGAATTAGCATAAGCACATAAACATGTCCACAGAATTAACATAAGCACATAAACATGTCCACAGAATTAGCATAAGCACATAAACATGTCCACAGAATTAGCATAAGCACATAAACATGTCCACAAAATTAGCATAGGCACATAAACATGTCCACAGAATTAACATAAGCACATAAACATGTCCACAGAATTAGCATAGGCACATAAACATGTCCACAGAATTAACATAAGCACATAAACATGTCCACAGAATTAGCATAAGCACATAAACATGTCCACAGAATTAGCATAAGCACATAAACATGTCCACAGAATTAGCATAAGCCCATAAACATGTCCACAGAATTAGCATAAGCACATAAACATGTCCACAGAATTAACATAAGCACATAAACATGTCCACAGAATTAGCATAGGCACATAAACATGTCCACAGAATTAGCATAGGCACATAAACATGTCCACATAATTAACATAAGCACATAAACATGTCCACAGAATTAGCATAAGCACATAAACATGTCCACAGAATTAACATAAGCACATAAACATGTCCACAGAATTAGCATAAGCACATAAACATGTCCACAGAATTAGCATAAGCACATAAACATGTCCACAGAATTAACATAAGCACATAAACATGTCCACAGAATTAGCATAAGCACATAAACATGTCCACAGAATTAGCATAAGCACATAAACATGTCCACAGAATTAACATAAGCACATAAACATGTCCACAGAATTAGCATAAGCACATAAACATGTCCACAGAATTAGCATAAGCACATAAACATGTCCACAGAATTAACATAAGCACATAAACATGTCCACAGAATTAGCATAAGCACATAAACATGTCCACAGAATTAGCATAAGCACATAAACATGTCCACAGAATTAACATAAGCACATAAACATGTCCACAGAATTAGCATAAGCACATAAACATGTCCACAGAATTAGCATAAGCACATAAACATGTCCACAGAATTAGCATAAGCACATAAACATGTCAACAGAATTAGCATAAGCGCATAAACATGTCCACAGAATTAGCATAAGCGCATAAACATGTCCACAGAATTAGCATAAGCGCATAAACTTATCAACCAGATTCTACAGTATTTCATTGGTAATGTATAACAAACTGCAGCTTTACTGTTCCTGTATATACCATCTTTTATCACATGGCAAAAATAGCCATCATAATAGAAGAAATAGAATACGCGATTTATTTCATTTTGCGTGTTTACAAAGTATAAACAAACATGGACGAAATCGCGATTGAGGTCAATCTGTTTCACATGCTATCAGTTGAATTTGCTTTGACATTGTTTGTTAACCCATTTCATTCTGGATACCGTTCAAACGGTATTTGCAAAGAACATAGAGCCAGATCAACCGCCACGGAACGTACCATCTGATCAGGCTCTATGCTGTTTTTGCTATTCAGATGATCTTGCTAAGACACTTGGCTATGCAGCAAACAACATAGATCTATGTTGTTTGCAAGCCTTTAAATATATCCAGAATGAAATGGGTTAAATACACGCTAAAATGAAATAACGTCGTACCGGTATATTTACTGGGAACTACTTTACATGTGTATGATCGTGAGTTTGTGTTGTTAGGTCACCGAATCTAGCGGGCTGACGGGAAAATCTTTTAAAATGGTTTTAACGCCATTGTTCACGTGATAAAGAACATTTGTGACAAGTTTAAGGAGGCGAGTTTAACATTTTTTCTGACCTACATGTACCTTAATAAATGTTTGTCACAAATTCTCTATATACGTTACCAATAATAAACTTATAGTCTGCTCTGTTTATCAATATTACAATACCAAGATGCACACTATCCAATCTCTCATGCATACAACTAATATTGTTAATACAGTCAAACCTGTGTTAGTGATAACCTCCATTAAGCAGCCAACTTGTATTAAGCAGCCAGTTTCCAGATTCCCAATATGTTATTTTATTATAAATACATCTATTAAACAGCCACCTGTGCTAAGCAGCCACTTTCTGTGATTCCCTTGGCTGGCTGCATAACACAGGTTTGACTGTATAAAGCAAAATATGGAAATAATGTGACTGATATTGAACATAAATATGGCATTTGATCGTTTTAGGAAAATATTATATGTTATATTTATATTTCGGGTTTTACGCCTGCATCAGCACCATTTTTGGGCTATATCGCCGGCGGGCAGTTTACCTAACAACACCTTTCCTGGGCAGGCACCAGCGGTTAACCAGTACTTGGGTGCACCAACCTCCGTAAGAAACTGCCAACTTTTTCATATAAATGAAACACGGTCTGAGCGGGGCTCGAACCCGTGACCATCAGTGATGATAGGTTACAGTGGTATACAAGTCAGCGACCGTAACCACTCGACCACGGAGACAGACTTTTAGGAAAATTTAATCTAGAATGAAACATAATTGGGCACTAACAAATTTACCTTTGTTCTTATTTCCTTGCCGGAGTTCGAACCCCGCTGGAGCCGTTACGATTATACCCTTAGGTAAGGCATTTAATTTCCACGTTGCCTCTTCTCTCTCCCTCATGGCGATGGATTCCATCAGGAATGAGGTCTCGAGAGTGATTAATATAAGTTATAAGAACTTGTTTCACAATCGAGCTAAAATAAATTTGTTTAACAAAGTTACCTTTGTTCTTATTTCCTTGCCATGGGTATCCACTTCTTTGATCATTTCTTGCTGAGTTATACGGTTGCGATTTAATGTCAAAGTCTGAAATCCAACGTTACACTAGATTTAGATGCATGCATTTTAATGATATTGTGATACATTGTTTGACAAAAATCACACCTGGCCAGCTGTAAAACTGCTTTATGTACATGTAAATTTTTTTATTGCGAATGTGTGGACGGCAAAGTGAATCATTCGATGTAGCGATCGATGCGTTTGCATCACATAAATCGGACGCGGAAGCAGAAATCATAAACAAGAAAGACTGAAAACGCATGATTATTCGTATTTATGGAAGCGCACAAAATGCATAACGGTTACGCTTTCGCATCAAACGTACACATTATGCGATATGGAATCATTGCTTATTCTAACACGACCCAGCTAATAACATACATACTTGTAGAGTAAAATCTACCTCGGGTTATTCTGCGATATATACCTACTTGAACTATGCTGCGCGCGCACCGTGTTTTGGCTATTCCATTTATACAATGCGTGTAAAGTTTTATGAATGAAAGTCACGTGATGTTTGTAAATACTACCGTGGGAATTCGCGGAAGTGAGCTATTTTTAGAATCAGATAATCTCTTGTCCGTCTTGTTTTTCTGTTAAGTAACGTTTCAGTTACTATTCTGTACAGTTTTATTTGACAAAATAAATAAAATTATTGATCAGTTACAACTTTTGTTCATTTATGCACTAGATTGATATTTTCCATAAAAAATAACGTCATCACCCCTTACGCGGGAGGAAATTTCGAAAGCTAAATGCAGCAGAGTAGCACCGCGTTTGAAGAAAATACTCCTTTGATTCTCGTCTAAAATTATTAGAAGTAAGTCGTGTTAGAATCGAAATAATAAGTATCAACTATGGTATATCGCAGAATAACCGAAGGCCTGAGTGATATATTTCTAAGCATAAGAACATATTATTTCTTAAATATGATCCATGTTTCATCAACCTTAAAATGCTGAATAACTTGGAAGGAATGTGCAAACAACATGGATCCATATCAGTTGTGGCGTAGCGCTGCTCTGATCAGAATCTATGTTGTTTGCTATTGAAGTGTTTTAGGTTCATTATCCGAATAGCAAACAGTATATAGCCTGATCAGACGGCACGTTTTGTACTGTCATGTCTGATCTGGCTCTTAACCCTTTCCCTCATAGAAACACCTCTTGACGTCATTACCAATAAAACATATATTGACAATATAGTAGCCAAACCAATGTTCATAATAAAGACCAGAATCTCATGTAGTCCCAGTAATATCTATGGAGGTGGGATAGACATGGTGACTACTTATCCACTGTACAATAACTAATGGCTGTCGTTTGTATGGAGATATAGTAGTATATTAACCTAAATCTCTATGCAGGAAAGGGTTAACACAATAATGGCCACAGAAGAAAGAGGTTTCTACCTTCCATTGAATGAACTCGTAACTGTGTGGATCATGCGGTATAGGCAACCCGATCTTTATCTTCTTCACCTCATGCCAATCTGTAAAATGAAATATCTCACAGCATTATGGTGGTTTGAGAAAAAACTTGCCCATATCAGGGTTCATTCTAGGTCAGAATTTTTGGGAGAAGTGAGAAAACGTGCGATCGCATCCTTAAATGGTGTTATTTAATAAATTTCAACGAAATATGGCTAAAATGCACAGTATGACCATTAAATACAACATTATAATAGAAGGAGTGCTTTATAATGGGCAAGTGTATCTTACTGGCCAAAATTTTGTATGAAAATTGTAAAAAAAAAAATGTTTAGGGAGAAGGCGAAGTCAAGGTCCCTAGGGCGACTATTTCGCCCACATCGCCCTCTAAAATGATCCCTGCCCATATCACTGGAACAGATTGCCATCCTCACATGGAATCATTCAAGGAGGCTATTTCAAATAACATTTTTTTATTTTTATAGACTTATTATTCATTAAAGAAAGTTTTAACAACTTACATGTATATTAATCACTCTCGTTGGCGCAGATGAAAGCGTATATGTGGTCATTCGTGTGGGAGGAAACCGGAGTACCCAGAGAAAAACCACCTGTCCGATCTAGCGACCACAGTACCATCTCACATTCTTCTCGGTCCGAGGATTGAACCCAGGTTACATTGGTGAGAAGCGAGCGCGCTAACCACTGCACTAATCGGACAACCTTCATTATTCATCTCTCCCTGGTTAATTAGGGCATCGCCCCCAGAAACATATTATTCATGGCTAGTGCTATATATAGATTCCAGAAGCATACCTAGTTCCTTTACATGCCTGGTGTATAGCACCGTTACACGAGATCTCAGTCTATACAAATGTACAGTCAAACCTGTCTTAAGCAGCCAGCAATGGGAATCACAGAAAGTGGCTGATTAGCACAGGTGGCTGCTTAATACAGGTCAAATGTATAAGAAAGTAACATATTGGGAATCTGAAAGCTGGCTGTTTAATACAGGTTGGCTGCTTAATAGAGGTGACCACTAACACAGGTTTGACTGTAGTTCCATCTGAAAGACTGTTAATATTACTAGGTCAGACGGGGTATCGAACCTGTACTGTTATTCTATTGTTATCTTTGTTCCTTGTTTGCAAAGTATGAAATTTCAGGATTCTAATTATATATTATTAATAGCCAAGCTCTGTGTTTGAGTGGTTACGGTCGCTGACTTGTATACCACTGTAACCTATCATCACTAATGGTCACAGGTTCGAGCCCACTCAAACCGTGTCTCTTTATATGAAAAAGTTGGCAGTTACTTATGGAGGTTGGTGCACTAAGTACTGGTTAACGACTGGAGCCTGTCCAGGAAAGGAATTGTTAGGTAAACTGCAGAGTGATTAATATAAGTTGTTAAAACTTGCTTCGCAATCGTTGTAAAATAAATAAAGTATATATAATTATATTTATGAAATACGAGATTTATGCAGTCAGCACCAGGCTAGTAGCATCAACTTACATTTTCCATAAGCTCTTTCATAATCTGTAATCAGCTCTGACAATGTCTGAAATAATGAGCAGTACAATTTAATAATACTGTGGAAGTTGTGATAGCGCAATGGTAGCACGTTCGCTTCAGGTGCGAAAGGCCCCGACGATTGTGCCATTAGGGCATTTCAATTCCACGTTACCTCTTCTCTCTCCTTCATAGTGATGGATTCCATCAGGAATGAGGTCTCGAGCATGATTAAGTTGTAAGAACTTGTTTCGCAATTGAGTTAAAATAAATTTGTGTAAACTCATAATACTGTTTATTGAGAAAATCCAACCAGAGAAAGCTCATGTCACTTGAAATGTTGCTTCCTTCAAATCATGTATCAGTTGTTGAAATTCCACTTGCCCAGTTGCCATGGTGATTTGAAATGATTTCAGGGTGATTTGAAATGACTTCAGGGTGATTTGAAATTATTTCAGGTGAGTTTAAATGACTTCAGGGTGATTTGAAATTATTTCAGGGCGAGTTAAAAACATTTGACGGTACGTATAAATTAGAATATGTTTATGTTTAATTTTGTCAGTTCAGTTGCGAGATAGATCAGTAAGGGTCACTAGATATCATTGGAAGTATGAACTCCTGTTCCTACTTATTCATGTACGTAACTATAACCAAATGTTAGCAATACATACGCTCTAAATTATATTAAAAAATAATACAGGACATACCTTGTACACAAGTGGTTTGTACATGAGATCCTCTCTACAGGACATACCTTGTACACGAGTGGTTTATACACGAGATCCTCTACAAGACATACCTTGTACACAAGTGGTTTGTACACGAGATCCTCTACAGGACATACCTTGTACACAAGTGGTTTGTACACCAGATCCTCTCTACATGACATACCTTGTACACAAGTGGTTTGTACACGAGATCCTCTACAGGACATACTTTGTACACGAGTGGTTTGTACACGAGATCCTCTACAGGACATACCTTGTACACAAGTGGTTTGTACACGAGATCCTCTACAGGACATACCTTGTACACGAGTGGTTTGTACACGAGATCCTCTCTACAGGACATACCTTGTACACAAGTGGTTTGTACACGAGATCCTCTACAGGACATACCTTGTACACGAGTGGTTTGTACATGAGATCCTCTACAGGACATACCTTGTACACAAGTGGTTTGTACACGAGATCCTCTACAGGACATACCTTGTACACGAGTGGTTTGTACACGAGATCCTCTCTACAGGACATACCTTGTACACAAGTGGTTTGTACACGAGATCCTCTACAGGACATACCTTGTACACAAGTGGTTTGTACATGAGATCCTCTACAGGACATACCTTGTACACAAGTGGTTTGTACATGAGATCCTCTACAGGACACACCTTGTACACAAGTGGTTTGTACATGAGATCCTCTACAGGACATACCTTGTACAGGAGTGGTTTGTACACGAGATCCTCTCTACAGGACATACCTTGTACACAAGTGGTTGTACATGAGATCCTCTACAGGACATACCTTGTACACAAGTGGTTTGTACATGAGATCCTCTACAGGACATACCTTGTACACAAGTGGTTTATACATGAGATCCTCTACAGGACATACCTTGTACACGAGTGGTTTGTACATGAGATCCTCTCTACAGGACATACCTTGTACACGAGTGGTTTGTACACGAGATCCTCTCTACAGGACACACCTTGTACACAAGTGGTTTGTACATGAGATCCTCTACAGGACACACCTTGTACACAAGTGGTTTGTACATGAGATCCTCTCTACGTGACATACCTTGTACACAAGTGGTTTGTACATGAGATCATCTCTACGTGACATACCTTGTACACAAGTGGTTTGTACACGAGATCCTCTCTACAGGACATACCTTGTACACAAGTGGTTTGTACATGAGATCCTCTATACAGGACATACCTTGTACACAAGTGGTTTGTACACGAGATCCTCTACAGGACATACCTTGTACACAAGTGGTTTGTACATGAGATCCTCTCTACAGGACATACCTTGTACACAAGTGGTTTGTACACGAAATCCTCTACAGGACATACCTTGTACACAAGTGGTTTGTACATGAGATCATCTCTACGTGACATACCAAGCGCTCCATAGCGACCACTATGATAGACGCCTAGCACTACATGACGATGGATGTTACCATTGGACTGAGTCTTAAAACTTATGGCAAATCTTTCCATTCCCATGATTCCATTGGTCAAAAAACTATATGGATGTTAAGGTAATAATAGTTTATTTATTCAAATATTAAAGTCATTTTCCTGTTCAAACAATCGAAATTATGATGGCCTGCTTTCATTGAATGCAGAAATTCCCATACGTACCCATTGCAGCTTAGTGCTTGGTTAAGAGTTATTAGGAAAACTGGGGTTTGTAGTAGATGCGCATTTTATAAGCGAGAAGGGTTGGTAGTCGGGAAATGTACATTTTTATAAGCTAGTCAGGTTGGTAGTTGGAAGATATACATTTTTATAAGCTAGTCAGGTTGGTAGTTGGAAGCTGTACATTTTATAAGCTAGTCAGGTTGGTAGTCAGGAAATGTACATTTTTATAAGCTAGTCAGGTTGGTAGTTGGGAAATGTACATTTTTATAAGATAGTCAGGGTTGGTAGTTGGAAGATGTACATTTTATAAGCTAGTCAGGTTGGTAGTCGGGAAATGTACATTTTTATAAGATAGTCAGGGTTGGTAGTCGGGAAATGTACATTTTTATAAGCTAGTCAGGTTGGTAGTTGGAAGATGAAATTTTATAAGCGAGCAGGGTTGGTAGTCGGGAAATGTACATTTTTATAAGCTAGTCAGGTTGGTAGTCGGGAAATGTACATTTTTATAAGCTAGTCAGGTTGGTAGTCGGGAAATGTACATTTTTATAAGCGAGCAGGGTTGGTAGTCGGGATATGTACATTTTATAAGCGAGAATGGTTGGTAGTCAGGAAATGTACATTTTATAAGCGAGCAGGGTTGGTAGTTGTTAAATGTACATTTTTATAAGCTAGTCAGGTTGGTAGTTGGGAAATGTACATTTCTGTGTGATTAGCAAGAAGGGTTCGTAGTCGGTGAGATGTACATTTGACCGCTCAGTCAAGACGGCCATGTATGAATCCTGTATCGTATGCATCAACATAATATGTGACAGTCACACTGTCGGTGTATTACTACCCTCATAATGTTGTGTTGAATTTTAAATTTCAAAGAGTACATAAGATGCAACGCAGTACTCTCATTGTTCATTCAATGAAAGGATACACCCCAAGTATGATGGCTTCGAGACACTTGATTGGCAGTGATTCTCTGATCATTTCTTTGGCTACTTCCATCAACCTACAATATAATACATGTATATCCAATACAAAAACATTAATATACCATGTCAGAGACTGTACATAATCATGATCAGAATGTAAAACAGGCTTTTATGCTTCGCAACTTTGCAAGCTAGCAGTGAAAATATGTAATGGAATTCGATAGCCACAAGTGGTGGTGAAGTGATGGTAAGAAGTGGTAGTGAAGCGACGACAAGGAGTGGTAGTGAAGTGACGGCCACAAGTGGTGGTGAAGTGATGGCAAGGAGTGGTAGTGAAGCGACGGCTACGAGTGGTGGTGAAGTGACGGCAAGGAGTGGTAGTGAAGCGATGGCCACAAGTGGTGGTGAAGTGATGGCAAGGAGTGGTAGTGAATTGACGGCAAGGAGTGGTGGTGAAGTGATGGCAAGGAGTGGTAGTGAGGCGATGGCCACAAGTGGTGGTGAAGCAATGGCAAGGAGTGGTAGTGAGGCGATGGACTCAAGTGGTGGTGAAGTGATGGCAAGGAGTGGTAGTGAGGCGATGGCAAGGAGTGATGGTGAAGTGATGGCAAGGAGTGGTGGTGAAGTGACGGCAAGGAGTGGTAGTGAGGCGATGGCAAGGAGTGGTAGTGAAGTGACAGCAAGAAGTGGTGGTGAAGTGATGGTAAGGAGTGGTAGTGAAGTGATGGCAAGGAGTGGTGGTGAAGTGATGGCAAGGAGTGGTGGTGAAGTGACGGCAAGGAGTGGTGGTGAAGTGACGGCAAGGAGTGGTGGTGAAGTGATGGCAAGGAATGGTGGTGAAGTGACGGCAAGGAGTGGTGGTGAAGTGACAGCAAGGAGTGGTGGTGTAGTGATGGCAAGGAGTGGTGGTGAAGTGACAGCAAGGAGTGGTGGTGAAGTGACGGCAAGGAGTGGTGGTGAAGTGATGGCAAGGAATGGTGGTGAAGTGACGGCATGGAGTGGTGGTGAAGTGACAGCAAGGAGTGGTGGTGAAGTGATGGCAAGGAGTGGTGGTGAAGTGATGGCAAGGAGTGGTAGTGAAGCGACGGCCATAAGTGGTGGTGAAGTGACGGCAAGGAGTGGTAGTGAAGCGACGGCCATAAGTGGTGGTGAAGTGACGGCAAGGAGTGGTAGTGAAGCGACGGCCATAAGTGGTGGTGAAGTGACGGCAAGGAGTGGTAGTGAAGCGACGGCCATAAGTGGTGGTGAAGTGATGGCAAGGAGTGGTAGTGAAGTGACGGCAAGGAGTGGTGGTGAAGTGATGGCAAGGAGTGGTGGTGAAGTGATGGCAAGGAGTGGTGGTGAAGTGACGGCAAGGAGTGGTAGTGAAGTGATGGCAAGGAGTGGTGGTGAAGTGATGGCAAGGAGTGGTGGTGAAGTGATGGCAAGGAGTGGTAGTGAAATGACGGCAAGGAGTGGTAGTGAAGTGATGGCAAGGCAAGGAGTGGTAGTGAAGAGACAGCCACGAGTGGTGGTGAAGTGACGGCAAGGAGTGGTAGTGAAGTGACGGCAAGGAGTGGTAGTGAAGTGACGGCCACAAGTGGTGGTGAAGTGATGGCAAGGAGTGGTAGTGAAGTGACAGCAAGGAGTGGTGGTGAAGCGACGGCAAGGAGTGGTAGTGAGGCGACGGCCATGAGTGGTGGTGAAGTGACAGCAAGGAGTGGTAGTGAGGCGATGGCCACAAGTGGTGGTGAAGTGATGGCAAGGAGTGGTGGTGAAGTGACGGCAAGGAGTGGTGGTGAAGTGACGGCAAGGAGTGGTGGTGAAGTGACGGCAAGGAGTGGTGGTGAAGTGACGGCAAGGAGTGGTGGTGAAGTGACGGCAAGGAGTGGTGGTGAAGTGACGGCAAGGAGTGGGTAGTGAAGCGACGACAAGGAGTGGTAGTGAGGCGATGGCCACAAGTGGTGGTGAAGTGACGGCAAGGAGTGGTAGTGAGGTGATGGCCACAAGTGGTGGTGAAGTGACGACAAGGAGTGGTAGTGAGGCGATGGACTCAAGTGGTGGTGAAGTGACGGCAAGGAGTGATAGTGAAGCGACAACAAGGAGTGGTAGTGAGGCGATGGCCACAAGTGGTGGTGAAGTGGCGGCAAGGAGTGGTAGTGAGGTGATGGCCACAAGTGGTGGTGAAGTGATGACAAGGAGTGGTAGTGAGGCGATGGCAAGGAGTGGTAGTGAAGCGACGGCAAGGAGTGGTGGTGAAGTGACTGCAAGGAGTGGTAGTGAAGTGACAGCAAGGAGTGGTAGTGAAGCGACGGCAAGGAGTGGTGGTGAAGTGACAGCAAGGAGTGGTAGTGAAGTGACAGCAAGGAGTGGTAGTGAAGTGATGGCAAGGAGTGGTAGTGAAGTGATGGCAAGGAGTGGTAGTGAAGTGACGGCAAGGAGTGGTAGTGAAGTGATGGCAAGGAGTGGTAGTGAAGTGATGGCAAGGAGTGGTAGTGAAGTGATGGCAAGGAGTGGTAGTGAAGTGACGGTAAGGAGTGGTAGTGAAGTGACGGTAAGGAGTGGTAGTGAAGTGATGGCAAGGAGTGGTAGTGAAGTGACGGTAAGGAGTGGTGGTGAAGTGATGGCAAGGAGTGGTGGTGAAGTGATGGCAAGGAGTGGTAGTGAAATGACAGCAAGGAGTGGTGGTGAAGTGACGACAAGGAGTGGTAGTGAAGTGACGGCAAGGAGTGGTGGTGAAGTGACAGCAAGGAGTGGTAGTGAAGTGATGGCAAGGAGTGGTGGTGAAGTGACGGCAAGGAGTGGTGGTGAAGTGATGGCAAGGAATGGTAGTGAAGTGACAGCAAGGAGTGGTAGTGAAGTGACGGCAAGGAGTGGTAGTGAAGTGACGGCAAGGAGTGGTGGTGAAGTGATGGCAAGGAATGGTAGTGAAGTGACAGCAAGGAGTGGTAGTGAAGTGACGGCAAGGAGTGGTGGTGAAGTGATGGCAAGGAATGGTAGTGAAGTGATGGCAAGGAGTGGTAGTGAAGTGACAGCAAGGAGTGGTGGTGAAGTGACGACAAGGAGTGGTAATGAAGTGACAGCAAGGAGTGGTGGTGAAGCGATATAAAACATATGTCTGAATAGCAAACAACATAGATCCTGATCAGACAGCTGTGCTACGCCACGACTGATCTGGATCTATGTTGTTTGCACATTCCGTCCAATTTATTCGGCAGGATAAATGTTAATATTAAAATCTACATACAGCTCTAAAACAGAGTCAATCTGAAGTTACAAAATAACAAGTGAAAGATTAATAAAACAATAGAATAATGAACTTACCCCGATAGTGGTCTGTTTTTCTTGATTTCGAAGAACTGGGTACCAGTGTGATTATATCTTTCAAGAAGTTAAGGCAATGGTGACTTGTTACTACTAGATAACCCTCAATAGGGGTGTGAAAATAATTGATGCTGAGGGCCCTAGACTTTAATTTAACTTCAAGCCCCAACTCGAGAGGTTTAACTGGGAGTTTTGATAGATCCTGTGAGCTGGTTAACCCATTCAACACCAAGTAACTGACATGGACTGGTCCATGATATTTTTAGACCAATAAATTAATACCAAAATTACATTTGGATCAGTTCATTTATCAAAATGGGTAATTTTGTTTCTAAAAATAGTTATATTACTTGAAAAAAGTGCAGATCCTGATGAGACGGCTCGTCACGAGCCGGCTCATCTGGATCTACACTTTTTTGTAAGCCAATTTAGAGGTCTGTGGTGTTGAAAGGGTTAATTTAGAGAATAATATACGGCTAACCAGTGCCTTTTAGTTATAATGGCCACTTGAATGTGATGATACACTTATCACAAAAAGCCACCGGTCACCCATATATACAGTCAAACCTTAAGTAGCCAACCGAGGGAATCACAGAAATTGGCTGCTTAACCCATTTCATTATGCATACATTTAAAGGCTTTTGCAAACAACATAGATCCAGATCAGCCACAGCGTGATGCCGTGTGCTGATCAGGATCTATGTTGTTTGCTACATAGCCAAGTGTCTTAACAAGATCATCTGAATAGCAAACAGCATAGAGCCTGATCAGACGGAACGTTCCATGGCGGCTGATCTGGCTCTATGTTCTTTGCAAATACTGTTTGAATGGTATCCAGAATGAAATGGGTTAATAGAGGACAAATGTATAATAAAACAACATATTGGGAGTCTGGCTGCTTAATACAGGTTGGCTGCTTAATGGAGGTGACCACCAACACAGGTTTGAATGTAGTACTGTATAATACATGTGTTTTTTCTGTGTCTTGTTTAAAATCACTGAACTGGCATAACGACAAGAACACATACAATTCATTTGGCAGAATATCCTGGAACTTCTCTGGCTACATCCTTTTCCAGCAACAACTTTTCTTCTTTTTCCACATCACACTTAGTTTTGCCAAGCGTTGCTTTATTTTTCTTGCTATTAATAAAGTCCCTAGCATCCCCTTCTGTGCCTTGCGTTTTCCCACGGTTGTGTTTTGCTAGTTCAATGTATAATAGTCTGTTAGACAGGTTCTCCAGCGTGTTCTCCCCCCGAATCCATTGTTTTGGATGTTGTCAGATGACATCCTTATTGACGTCGCGTTTCAACGTGCATTATTTGGCAATTATCTCACAATGACCCTGCATGAGCAGGCTGAAACACGATTAAACTTTCTGATGACTCATAAAATGATTTTCTCAGTACAATTTTGTTACTATATATAGCAACATAATAACAAATTTAAAAAATAACAAAAAATAACAAAATTATGCATTATTCTTATCTCATATGTTTATTCTGTCAAATTATACATCATTTTTGGCAGTAACTAAATGACCTGCAATTCAAATAGAAAACATGAATAATTCATTAGCTAGTCAAAACAGTGAGCCAATCAAAATCATTCAACATAGCGCTGAATCTGATAAACAAACTGGTGGACGTCTTGCATGCAGTGTTAGTAATAATTTACTGTCATAATATATATGGATTCAAATATTACGCTTCAACGAACAGCAGTGACATTACGAACGCTCTTTGTATCAGGCACACGAAATTACTCTGTAAATGTTATACAGATTTCAATACACTGTGGGCATACCTAATTTAACATTGCTTCAAATGGGAATGTTTTTATACCATATTAGATACCGGTAAGTACATTGTATGTGAGATGCAAAACCAACAGTATTAGTCCTGTTTGGTCCTGCAGTACCATATATACGTGCATTGTACCTTTCACTGTGGAGAACTTTAATCCAAGCTGTATCATGTATAAACTTTATTAATTTTACAACGATTACAAAATAAGATGTAACATACTAAATCACTCTCAATGACATGGGTGAAAACGTACATATGTAGTCCAGTGGTAACACGTTGGACTGGTAATTCAGGGATCGCAGGTTTGATCCCCCGTCTGACCCTAATAAAATTAACAGTCTTTCAGATGGGACGTTAAACCGAGGTCTCGTGTCGGTGCTCTACACTGTGCACGTAAAAGAACCAGAGGAGACTCTGGAATGGGTCTCTGTCTGTATCATGCACTATCCTCCAAAAATCTAAAATGACTAATATCTTCAGGAGGCGTCGCTCATATGGGCAACCGGTAGCGACGATAAATAAACGTAAAACACATTCATATATGGTCTAAGCTGAATAGACAGTTCATCTGGAAAACACATTTCTCGCCAAGTACAAGTATGCAGATCCCAGAATGGAGATAATCATAATAAGCTTTAAGCTTCCGATTAAATCCATGTTCGTTTGTATAGCTATACAATAGATATGTACTGTACATAATGAACGTTTGTATAGCTATACAATAGATATGTACTGTACATAATGAACGTTTGTATAGCTATACAATAGATATGTACCGTACATAATGAACGTTTGTATAGCTATACAATAGATATGTACCGTACATAATGAACGTTTGTATAGCTATACAATAGATATGTACTGTACATAATGAACGTTTGTATAGCTATACAATAGATATGTACTGTACATAATGAACGTTTGTATAGCTATACAATAGATATGTACTGTACATAATGAACGTTTGTATAGCTATACAATAGATATGTACTGTACATAATGAACGTTTGTATAGCTATACAATAGATATGTACTGTACATAATGAACGTTTGTATAGCTATACAATAGATATGTACTGTACATAACGAACGTTTGTATAGCTATACAATAGATATGTACTGTACATAACGAACGTTTGTATAGCTATACAATAGATATGTACTGTACATAACGAACGTTTGTATAGCTATACAATAGATATGTACTGTACATAACGAACGTTTGTATAGCTATACAATAGATATGTACTGTACATAATGAACGTTTGTATAGCTATACAATAGATATGTACTGTACATAATGAACGTTTGTATAGCTATACAATAGATATGTACTGTACATAACGAACGTTTGTATAGCTATACAATAGATATGTACTGTACATAACGAACGTTTGTATAGCTATACAATATATATGTACTGTACATAATGATCGTTTGTATAGCTATACAATATATATGTACTGTACATAACGAACGTTTGTATAGCTATACAATAGATATGTACTGTACATAACGAACGTTTGTATAGCTATACAATAGATATGTACTGTACATAACGAACGTTTGTATAGCTATACAATATATATGTACTGTACATAATGAACGTTTGTATAGCTATACAATAGATATGTACTGTACATAATGAACGTTTGTATAGCTATACAATAGATATGTACTGTACACAATGAACGTTTGTATAGCTATACAATAGATATGTACTGTACATAACGAACGTTTGTATAGCTATACAATAGATATGTACTGTACATAACGAACGTTTGTATAGCTATACAATAGATATGTACTGTACATAACGAACGTTTGTATAGCTATACAATAGATATGCACTGTACATAACGAACGTTTGTATAGCTATACAATAGATATGTACTGTACATAACGAGCGTTTGTATAGCTATACAATAGATATGCACTGTACATAACGAACGTTTGTATAGCTATACAATAGATATGCACTGTACATAACGAACGTTTGTATAGCTATACAATAGATATGTACTGTACATAACGAACGTTTGTATAGCTATACAATAGATATGTACTGTACATAACGAACGTTTGTATAGCTATACAATAGATATGTACTGTACATAACGAACGTTTGTATAGCTATACAATAGATATGTACTGTACATAACGAACGTTTGTATAGCTATACAATAGATATGTACTGTACACAATGAACGTTTGTATAGCTATACAATAGATATGTACTGTACACAATGAACGTTTGTATAGCTATACAATATATATGTACTGTACACAATGAACGTTTGTATAGCTATACAATAGATATGCACTGTACATAATGAACGTTTGTATAGCTATACAATAGATATGTACTGTACATAATGAACGTTTGTATAGCTATACAATAGATATGTACTGTACATAATGAACGTTTGTATAGCTATACAATAGATATGTACTGTACATAATGAACGTTTGTATAGCTATACAATAGATATGTACCGTACATAATGAACGTTTGTATAGCTATACAATAGATATGTACTGTACATAACGAACGTTTGTATAGCTATACAATAGATATGTACTGTACATAATGAACGTTTGTATAGCTATACAATAGATATGTACCGTACATAATGAACGTTTGTATAGCTATATAATAGATATGTACTGTACATAACGAACGTTTGTATAGCTATACAATAGATATGTACTGTACATAATGAACGTTTGTATAGCTATACAATAGATATGTACTGTACATAATGAACGTTTGTATAGCTATACAATAGATATGTACTGTACATAATGAACATTTGTATAGCTATACAATAGATATGTACTGTACATAATGAACGTTTGTATAGCTATACAATAGATATGTACTGTACATAATGAACGTTTGTATAGCTATACAATAGATATGTACTGTACATAATGAACGGTTGTATAGCTATACAATAGATATGTACTGTACATAATGAACGTTTGTATAGCTATACAATAGATATGTACTGTACATAATGAACGTTTGTATAGCTATACAATAGATATGTACTGTACATAACGAACGTTTGTATAGCTATACAATAGATATGTACTGTACATAACGAACGTTTGTATAGCTATACAATAGATATGTACTGTACATAACGAACGTTTGTATAGCTATACAATAGATATGTACTGTACATAACGAACGTTTGTATAGCTATACAATAGATATGTACTGTACATAACGAACGTTTGTATAGCTATACAATAGATATGTACTGTACATAACGAACGTTTGTATAGCTATACAATAGATATGTACTGTACATAACGAACGTTTGTATAGCTATACAATAGATATGCACTGTACATAACGAACGTTTGTATAGCTATACAATAGATATGTACTGTACATAACGAACGTTTGTATAGCTATACAATAGATATGTACTGTACATAACGAGCGTTTGTATAGCTATACAATAGATATGCACTGTACATAACGAACGTTTGTATAGCTATACAATAGATATGTACTGTACATAACGAACGTTTGTATAGCTATACAATAGATATGTACTGTACATAATGAACATTTGTATAGCTATACAATAGATATGTACTGTACATAACGAACATTTGTATAGCTATACAATAGATATATACTGTACATAACGAACGTTTGTATAGCTATACAATAGATATGTACTGTACATAATGAACGTTTGTATAGCTATACAATAGATATGTACTGTACATAATGAACGTTTGTATAGCTATACAATAGATATGTACTGTACATAATGAACGTTTGTATAGCTAGACAATAGATATGTACTGTACATAATGAACGTTTGTATAGCTATACAATAGATATGTACTGTACATAATGAACGTTTGTATAGCTATACAATAGATATGTACTGTACATAATGAACGTTTGTATAGCTAGACAATAGATATGTACTGTACATAATGAACGTTTGTATAGCTATACAATAGATATGTACTGTACATAATGAACGTTTGTATAGCTATACAATAGATATGTACTGTACATAATGAACGTTTGTATAGCAATACAATAGATATGTACTGTACATAACGAACGTTTGTATAGCTATACAATAGATATGTACTGTACATAATGAACGTTTGTATAGCTATACAATAGATATGTACTGTACATAACGGACGTTTGTATAGCTATACAATAGATATGTACTGTACATAATGAACGTTTGTATAGCTATACAATAGATATGTACTGTACATAATGAACGTTTGTATAGCTATACAATAGATATGTACTGTACATAACGAACGTTTGTATAGCTATACAATAGATATGTACTGTACATAACGAACGTTTGTATAGCTATACAATAGATATGTACTGTACATAACAAACGTTTGTATAGCTATACAATAGATATGTACTGTACATAATGAACGTTTGTATAGCTATACAATAGATATGTACTGTACATAATGAACGTTTGTATAGCTATACAATAGATATGTACTGTACATAATGAACGTTTGTATAGCTATACAATATATATGTACTGTACATAATGAACGTTTGTATAGCTATACAATAGATATGTACTGTACATAATGAACATTTGTATAGCTATACAATAGATATGTACTGTACATAATGAACGTTTGTATAGCTATACAATAGATATGTACTGTACATAACGAACGTTTGTATAGCTATACAATAGATATGTACTGTACATAACGAACGTTTGTATAGCTATACAATAGATATGTACTGTACATAACGAACGTTTGTATAGCTATACAATAGATATGTACTGTACATAACGAACGTTTGTATAGCTATACAATAGATATGTACTGTACATAACGAACGTTTGTATAGCTATACAATAGATATGTACTGTACATAACGAACATTTGTATAGCTATACAATAGATATGTACTGTACATAATGAACATTTGTATAGCTATACAATAGATATGTACTGTACATAACGAACGTTTGTATAGCTATACAATAGATATGCACTGTACATAATGAACGTTTGTATAGCTATACAATAGATATGTACTGTACATAATGAATGAATATATATGTTTAAACCAAGTATGCAGTGTATTGTTAATTTATTTTCTGCATGAAATAAAGGATACTGCAGTGTATTCATGTAGGTCTGTATTTTGTCTACCTTGTCAGGTATAGAGAGAGCCGGTGAGAAGCTGAGTGGAGCTTGTGATATTGGAACCTGAAACATACAAAATCTCTCCACCCCTAGTTATGGAGATCAAGACATCCTACAAATAATTTCCAACAATGTTTGTTTTTGTTTCTGGGGTTTAATGTCGCATCTATAATATAATATCGGTGGAGGAATACCCCGGATGCCCCTTCCAACAGTATTGCAGTCACGGACGGACACCTGGATAGAACCACCAACCCACCTCAAGCCAGCTTCCTCACATGAAATAATTTGACTCCTTGAGTGGGATTCGAACCTATAGCGGTGAGGGGCAAGTGATTTGAAGTCAACGAACGTAACCACTCGACAAAGGAGGCCCTCTTTTACAACAATGTACTATATAAATGTTCGGGAAATATTCAAATAATTGTAGACTTTAATCTTACATTACCCTTAAAATGCTGAATAACTTGAAAGGAATGTGCAAACAACATAGATCCAGATCAGCTGCGTGTGTTTTATAGCTTCACTATCCAAATAGCAAACAACATAGGTCCAGATCAGCTGCTTGTGTTTTATAGCTCCACTATCCAAATAGCAAACAACATAGAACCTGATCAGCTGCTTGTGTTTTATAGCTCCACTATCCAAATAGCAAACAACATAGAACCTGATCAGCTGCGTGTGTTTTATAGCTCCACTATCCAAATAGCAAACAACATAGAGCCTGATCAGCTGCATGTGTTTTATAGCTCCACTATCCAAATAGCAAACAGCATAAAGCCTGATCAGCTGCATGTGTTTTATAGCTCCACTATCCAAATAGCAAACAGCATAGAACCTGATCAGCTGCGTGTGTTTTATAGCTCTACTATCCAAATAGCAAACAGCATAGAACCTGATCAGACAGCGTGTGTTTTATAGCTCCACTATCCAAATAGCAAACGGCATAGAGCCTGATCAGCTGCGTGTGTTTTATAGCTCCACTATCCAAATAGCAAACAGCATAGATCCTGATCAGCTGCGTGTGTTTTATAGCTCCACTATCCAAATAGCAAACAGCATAGATCCAGATCAGCTGCGTGTGTTTTATAGCTCCACTATCCACATAGCAAACAGCATAAAACCTGATCAGCTGCGTGTGTTTTATAGCTCCACTATCCAAATAGCAAACAGCATAGAGCCTGATCAGACAGCACAGAACCATCTGATCTGGCTATAAATTATGCTGTTTGCAAAAGCAACTTGTTGTGATTAGCATTTTACGGGTTAATTGTATATATCAATATTTCAGCTCTTTCGGTCTTCAAATAGATAATAACATTCTACATGCCCAGGGGGACAGACAATGTGGCTCGTACATTCCCTGTGGGACAATGTCTCTCAACTATTGAGTTGTTCACTGCATATCTTCGACGTACATTATCCATACCGTACAAGTTGTAATATAAAGGGCATGAGACTGTCCACCACTGAATGTACAGAGCATTGTGCACGGACGCACATTTTTGTACAAGTAAGATGCAAGGAAATTAGTTAAATATTGTCAATTATGCATTTTTAAAAAAGGGAAATAAGCAACTATTGAGTTTGCAAAACAGCTGACAATAGTTCTCTCCCTTGACTACAGAGAAAAATTGCTGATGGTTATTCCGCAAATGCAATGTGGTCACCATCGTGGCATGACAAAATGTGAGTACCAATTTGAGACGGGATGAGAAAGATAGGGTAAATATAAGGGGCAAAGAGCTGAAAACCCAATAATACAAGCTTCATTAACTCTGCTCGCGAGCGATGAAAGTATTAGTTTATTGAACACATTAATGAATTGTCGTCTGCTACAATTACAACTATGTATAGCCTTTTATTTTACCCATCATGCAAAGAGTTAATATTTATAATGACTTTTTATCATAATGGTAGGCGTACCTGTGGCAGACTGTTGCTAGCTCTGACTGATGTCACCATCTTATAACCATCCGGATGTATCTTAGCAACATGATCCCACATTCTGTCCCAAGTCATCTCATCTACAGGAAACCCATTTTTATTCACCCAAAACCAGACACCATTCTCTTCCCTCTGGTCCTCTTTGTTTACAGTTGAATGTCGTGATCTTGAATCAATTGTTGATTGCGTACCATTCCGTTTCATTTTCTTCTTGTGGTTTCTGGAATCAAACTCCTCGCTTTCCTCGGGGTCAGAAAGCCGGACTAGCGTTCCAAAGTCACACAATGGTTCCTGGCCCGACATCTCCCATATCGGTCAATTTTATTCAGGACAACAGTTAAGTTACACCAGCTTAAAATTCATGGTCTACAAGTAAAAATAAACAAAGAAAATCTGCTGAATTGATATCCCCGGTTTGATCTAGAAATATCATAATTGTTACCGATTGTGATAATGATATCTCATGTCAAATAGGGTTTGATCTAGGAATATCGTAATTGTCACCGATTGTGATAATGATATCCCATGTCAAATAGGGTTTGATCTAGGAATATCGTAATTGTCACTGATTGTGATATTGATATCTCATGTCAAATAGGGTTTGATCTAGGAATATCGTAATTGTCACTGATTGTGATCATGATGTCTCATGTCAAATAGGGTTTGATCTAGAAATATCGTAATTGTCACTGATTGTGATCATGATGTCTCATGTCAAATAGGGTTTGATCTAGAAATATCGTAATTGTCACTGATTGTGATATTGATATCTCATGTCAAATAGGGTTTGATCGAGGAATATCGTAATTGTCACTGATTGTGATATTGATATCTCATGTCAAATAGGGTTTGATCTAGGAATATCGTAATTGTCACCGATTGTGATAATGATATCCCATGTCAAATAGGGTTTGATCTAGGAATATCGTAATTGTCACTGATTGTGATATTGATGTCTCATGTCAAATAGGGTTTGATCTATAAATATCGTAATTGTCACTGATTGTGATATTGATATCTCATGTCAAATAGGGTTTGATCTAGGAATATCGTAATTGTCACCGATTGTGATAATGATATCTCATGCCAAATAGGGTTTGATCTAGGAATATCGTAATTGTCAACGATTGTGATGATATATCATGCCAAATAGGGTTTGATCTAGGAATATCGTAATTGTCACTGATTGTGATATTGATATCTCATGTCAAATAGGGTTTGATCTAGGAATATCGTAATTGTCACCGATTGTGATAATGATATCTCATGCCAAATAGGGTTTGATCTAGGAATATCGTAATTGTCACTGATTGTGATAATGATATCTCATGCCAAATAGGGTTTGATCTAGGAATATCGTAATTGTCAACGATTGTGATAATGATATCTCATGCCAAATAGGGTTTGATCTAGGAATATCGTAATTGTCAACGATTGTGATAATGATATCTCATGCCAAATAGGGTTTGATCTAGGAATATCGTAATTGTCACTGATTGTGATATTGATATCTCATGTCAAATAGGGTTTGATCTAGGAATATCGTAATTGTCACTGATTGTGATAATGATATCTCATGTCAAATAGGGTTTGATCTAGGAATATCATAATTGTCACCGATTGTGATAATGATATCTCATGCCAAATAGGGTTTGATCTAGGAATATCGTAATTGTCAATGATTGTGATAATGATATCTCATGCCAAATAGGGTTTGATCTAGGAATATCGTAATTGTCAACGATTGTGATAATGATATCTCATGTCAAATAGGGTTTGATCTAGGAATATCGTAATTGTCA
>CM026404.1:10586295-10700241 GCA_014843695.1 Archivesica marissinica | reverse complement strand
GGTAAATATAAGGGGCAAAGAGCTGAAAACCCAATAATACAAGCTTCATTAACTCTGCTCGCGAGCGATGAAAGTATTAGTTTATTGAACACATTAATGAATTGTCGTCTGCTACAATTACAACTATGTATAGCCTTTTATTTTACCCATCATGCAAAGAGTTAATATTTATAATGACTTTTTATCATAATGGTAGGCGTACCTGTGGCAGACTGTTGCTAGCTCTGACTGATGTCACCATCTTATAACCATCCGGATGTATCTTAGCAACATGATCCCACATTCTGTCCCAAGTCATCTCATCTACAGGAAACCCATTTTTATTCACCCAAAACCAGACACCATTCTCTTCCCTCTGGTCCTCTTTGTTTACAGTTGAATGTCGTGATCTTGAATCAATTGTTGATTGCGTACCATTCCGTTTCATTTTCTTCTTGTGGTTTCTGGAATCAAACTCCTCGCTTTCCTCGGGGTCAGAAAGCCGGACTAGCGTTCCAAAGTCACACAATGGTTCCTGGCCCGACATCTCCCATATCGGTCAATTTTATTCAGGACAACAGTTAAGTTACACCAGCTTAAAATTCATGGTCTACAAGTAAAAATAAACAAAGAAAATCTGCTGAATTGATATCCCCGGTTTGATCTAGAAATATCATAATTGTTACCGATTGTGATAATGATATCTCATGTCAAATAGGGTTTGATCTAGGAATATCGTAATTGTCACCGATTGTGATAATGATATCCCATGTCAAATAGGGTTTGATCTAGGAATATCGTAATTGTCACTGATTGTGATATTGATATCTCATGTCAAATAGGGTTTGATCTAGGAATATCGTAATTGTCACTGATTGTGATCATGATGTCTCATGTCAAATAGGGTTTGATCTAGAAATATCGTAATTGTCACTGATTGTGATCATGATGTCTCATGTCAAATAGGGTTTGATCTAGAAATATCGTAATTGTCACTGATTGTGATATTGATATCTCATGTCAAATAGGGTTTGATCGAGGAATATCGTAATTGTCACTGATTGTGATATTGATATCTCATGTCAAATAGGGTTTGATCTAGGAATATCGTAATTGTCACCGATTGTGATAATGATATCCCATGTCAAATAGGGTTTGATCTAGGAATATCGTAATTGTCACTGATTGTGATATTGATGTCTCATGTCAAATAGGGTTTGATCTATAAATATCGTAATTGTCACTGATTGTGATATTGATATCTCATGTCAAATAGGGTTTGATCTAGGAATATCGTAATTGTCACCGATTGTGATAATGATATCTCATGCCAAATAGGGTTTGATCTAGGAATATCGTAATTGTCAACGATTGTGATGATATATCATGCCAAATAGGTTTGATCTAGGAATATCGTATTGTCACTGATTGTGATATTGATATCTCATGTCAAATAGGGTTTGATCTAGGAATATCATAATTGTCACCGATTGTGTATAATGATATCTCATGCCAATAGGGTTTGATCTAGGAATATCGTAATTGTCACGATTGTGATATTGATATCTCATGTCAAATAGGTTTGATCTAGGAATATCGTAATTGTCAATGATTGTGATAATGATATCTCATGTCAAATAGGGTTTGATCTAGGAATATCGTAATTGTCAACGATTGTGATAATGATATCTCATGCCAAATAGGGTTTGATCTAGGAATATCGTAATTGTCACTGATTGTGATAATGATATCTCATGTCAAATAGGGTTTGATCTAGGAATATCGTAATTGTCACCGATTGTGATAATGATATCTCATGTCAAATAGGGTTTGATCTAGGAATATCGTAATTGTCACCGATTGTGATAATGATATCTCATGCCAAATAGGGTTTGATCTAGGAATATCGTAATTGTCAATGATTGTGATAATGATATCTCATGCCAAATAGGGTTTGATCTAGGAATATCGTAATTGTCAACGATTGTGATAATGATATCTCATGTCAAATAGGGTTTGATCTAGGAATATCGTAATTGTCACCGATTGTGATAATGATATCTCATGCCAAATAGGGTTTGATCTAGGAATATCGTAATTGTCAACGATTGTGATAATGATATCTCATGCCAAATAGGGTTTGATCTAGGAATATCGTAATTGTCAACGATTGTGATAATGATATCTCATGCCAAATAGGGTTTGATCTAGGAATATCGTAATTGTCACTGATTGTGATATTGATATCTCATGTCAAATAGGGTTTGATCTAGGAATATCGTAATTGTCACCGATTGTGATAATGATATCTCATGCCAAATAGGGTTTGATCTAGGAATATCGTAATTGTCAATGATTGTGATGATATCTCATGCCAAATAGGGTTTGATCTAGGAATATCGTAATTGTCACTGATTGTGATATTGATATCTCATGTCAAATAGGGTTTGATCTAGGAATATCGTAATTGTCACCGATTGTGATAATGATATCTCATGCCAAATAGGGTTTGATCTAGGAATATCGTAATTGTCAACGATTGTGATGATATCTCATGCCAAATAGGGTTTGATCTAGGAATATCGTAATTGTCACTGATTGTGATATTGATATCTCATGTCAAATAGGGTTTGATCTAGGAATATCGTAATTGTCACCGATTGTGATAATGATATCTCATGCCAAATAGGGTTTGATCTAGGAATATCGTAATTGTCAACGATTGTGATAATGATATCTCATGCCAAATAGGGTTTGATCTAGGAATATCGTAATTGTCAATGATTGTGATAATGATATCTCATGTCAAATAGGGTTTGATCTAGGAATATCGTAATTGTCACCGATTGTGATAATGATATCTCATGCCAAATAGGGTTTGATCTAGGAATATCGTAATTGTCACGATTGTGATAATGATATCTCATGCCAAATAGGGTTTGATCTAGGAATATCGTAATTGTCACTGATTGTGATAATGATATCTCATGTCAAATAGGGTTTGATCTAGGAATATCGTAATTGTCACTGATTGTGATAATGATATCTCATGCCAAATAGGGTTTGATCTAGGAATATCGTAATTGTCACCGATTGTGATAATGATATCTCATGCCAAATAGGGTTTGATCTAGGAATATCGTAATTGTCACTGATTGTGATAATGATATCTCATGCCAAATAGGGTTTGATCTAGGAATATCGTAATTGTCAACGATTGTGATAATGATATCTCATGCCAAATAGGGTTTGATCTAGGAATATCGTAATTGTCACCGATTGTGATAATGATATCTCATGCCAAATAGGGTTTGATCTAGGAATATCGTAATTGTCAACGATTGTGATAATGATATCTCATGCCAAATAGGGTTTGATCTAGGAATATCGTAATTGTCACTGATTGTGATAATGATATCTCATGCCAAATAGGGTTTGATCTAGGAATATCGTAATTGTCACTGATTGTGATATTGATATCTCATGTCAAATAGGGTTTGATCTAGGAATATCGTAATTGTCACTGATTGTGATAATGATATCTCATGCCAAATAGGGTTTGATCTAGGAATATCGTAATTGTCACTGATTGTGATAATGATATCTCATGCAAATAGGGTTTGATCTAGGAATATCGTAATTGTCACTGATTGTGATAATGATATCTCATGTCAAATAGGGTTTGATCTAGGAATATCGTAATTGTCACCGATTGTGATAATGATATCTCATGCCAAATAGGGTTTGATCTAGGAATATCGTAATTGTCAACGATTGTGATAATGATATCTCATGCCAAATAGGGTTTGATCTAGGAATATCGTAATTGTCACTGATTGTGATAATGATATCTCATGTCAAATAGGGTTTGATCTAGGAATATCGTAATTGTCACTGATTGTGATAATGATATCTCATGTCAAATAGGGTTTGATCTAGGACTATCGTAATTGTCACCGATTGTGATAATGATATCTCATGCCAAATAGGGTTTGATCTAGGAATATCGTAATTGTCAACGCTTGTGATAATGATATCTCATGCCAAATAGGGTTTGATCTAGGAATATCGTAATTGTCAACGATTGTGATAATGATATCTCATGCCAAATAGGGTTTGATCTAGGAATATCGTAATTGTCACCGATTGTGATAATGATATCTCATGCCAAATAGGGTTTGATCTAGGAATATCATAATTGTCACTGATTGTGATAATGATATCTCATGTCAAATAGGGTTTGATCTAGAAATATCGTAATTGTCACTGATTGTGATATTGATATCTCATGTCAAATAGGGTTTGATCTAGGAATATCGTAATTGTCACTGATTGTGATATTGATATCTCATGTCAAATAGGGTTTGATCTAGGAATATCGTAATTGTCACCGATTGTGATAATGATATCTCATGTCAAATAGGGTTTGATCTAGGAATATCGTAATTGTCACTGATTGTGATAATGATATCTCATGCCAAATAGGGTTTGATCTAGGAATATCGTAATTGTCACTGATTGTGATAATGATATCTCATGTCAAATAGGGTTTGATCTAGGAATATCGTAATTGTCACTGATTGTGATATTGATATCTCATGTCAAATAGGGTTTGATCTAGGAATATCGTAATTGTCACTGATTGTGATATTGATATCTCATGTCAAATAGGGTTTGATCTAGGAATATCGTAATTGTCACTGATTGTGATAATGATATCTCATGCCAAATAGGGTTTGATCTAGGAATATCGTAATTGTCAACGATTGTGATAATGATATCTCATGCCAAATAGGGTTTGATCTAGGAATATCGTAATTGTCACCGATTGTGATAATGATATCTCATGCCAAATAGGGTTTGATCTAGGAATATCGTAATTGTCACTGATTGTGATAATGATATCTCATGTCAAATAGGGTTTGATCTAGGAATATCGTAATTGTCACTGATTGTGATATTGATATCTCATGTCAAATAGGGTTTGATCTAGGAATATCGTAATTGTCACTGATTGTGATATTGATATCTCATGTCAAATAGGGTTTGATCTAGGAATATCGTAATTGTCACCGATTGTGATAATGATATCCCATGTCAAATAGGGTTTGATCTAGGAATATCGTAATTGTCACTGATTGTGATATTGATGTCTCATGTCAAATAGGGTTTGATCTAGAAATATCGTAATTGTCACTGATTGTGATATTGATATCTCATGTCAAATAGGGTTTGATCTAGGAATATCGTAATTGTCACCGATTGTGATAATGATATCTCATGCCAAATAGGATTTGATCTAGGAATATCGTAATTGTCACCGATTGTGATAATGATATCTCATGCCAAATAGAGTTTGATCTAGGAATATCGTAATTGTCACCGATTGTGATAATGATATCCCATGTCAAATAGGGTTTGATCTAGGAATATCGTAATTGTCACTGATTGTGATATTGATGTCTCATGTCAAATAGGGTTTGATCTAGAAATATCGTAATTGTCACTGATTGTGATATTGATATCTCATGTCAAATAGGGTTTGATCTAGGAATATCGTAATTGTCACCGATTGTGATAATGATATCTCATGCCAAATAGGGTTTGATCTAGGAATATCGTAATTGTCACCGATTGTGATAATGATATCTCATGCCAAATAGGGTTTGATCTAGGAATATCGTAATTGTCACCGATTGTGATAATGATATCTCATGTCAAATAGGGTTTGATCTAGGAATATCGTAATTGTCACTGATTGTGATATTGATATCTCATGTCAAATAGGGTTTGATCTAGGAATATCGTAATTGTCACTGATTGTGATAATGATATCTCATGCCAAATAGGGTTTGATCTAGGAATATCGTAATTGTCAACGATTGTGATGATATCTCATGCCAAATAGGGTTTGATCTAGGAATATCGTAATTGTCACTGATTGTGATATTGATATCTCATGTCAAATAGGGTTTGATCTAGGAATATCGTAATTGTCACCGATTGTGATAATGATATCTCATGCCAAATAGGGTTTGATCTAGGAATATCGTAATTGTCACTGATTGTGATAATGATATCTCATGTCAAATAGGGTTTGATCTAGGAATATCGTAATTGTCACCGATTGTGATAATGATATCTCATGCCAAATAGGGTTTGATCTAGGAATATCGTAATTGTCACCGATTGTGATAATGATATCTCATGCCAAATAGAGTTTGATCTAGGAATATCGTAATTGTCAACGATTGTGATAATGATATCTCATGCCAAATAGGGTTTGATCTAGGAATATCGTAATTGTCAACGATTGTGATAATGATATCTCATGCCAAATAGGGTTTGATCTAGGAATATCGTAATTGTCACTGATTGTGATATTGATATCTCATGTCAAATAGGGTTTGATCTAGGAATATCGTAATTGTCACTGATTGTGATAATGATATCTCATGTCAAATAGGGTTTGATCTAGGAATATCGTAATTGTCACCGATTGTGATAATGATATCTCATGCCAAATAGGGTTTGATCTAGGAATATCGTAATTGTCAACGATTGTGATAATGATATCTCATGCCAAATAGGGTTTGATCTAGGAATATCGTAATTGTCACCTATTATGATTAATACATATCGATGGTCTCCATAGTTCAAATGCTGAACTGATTTTTTACAACTTTTCAGGAGAAACAAAACACTGATATCATTTTTTAAACCTTAACATGCCGTTAAATTTGATGGAATGTGCAAACAACATAGATCCAGATCAGCCACGGCTGATTATGGGCTAAACAAAGTTACATT
This sequence comes from Archivesica marissinica, assembly GCA_014843695.1. NCBI lineage: Eukaryota > Metazoa > Mollusca > Bivalvia > Venerida > Vesicomyidae > Archivesica > Archivesica marissinica. Next base: position 10,693,452 of record CM026404.1, on the reverse strand, counting down.
ACAGAGTGGTGGCACCTATGCTAGGCGTATTCCTATGCTCGGCGTAATTTTTCCATTTACATCCGTATTTAAAATATTTAAATAGTTTTAACCTATTTTCGCTGACAGAGGTGAAGCACGTTTGGGGGTACTAGTATATATATTTAAGTAATCCCTGTGAATACAACTGTCACCTGACTGGTTCAGTAGCAGAATATAAACAGACAACTTGTTGGGCAATTTTTTTCCACCAAAATGATGCGATGCGGTTCATGAACATTTCAGGTAGCTAAAAAATTTACAAATAACCAGAAAAGGTGTCTTATGAGTTGTAATATTGTTAGTTATTGATGCTACTAAGTCAAAATAATATATTCAACATTTAAAAGTGCATAAATAAAAAAGTTCATGTACGCCGTGCATAGGTGCCCTAAAGTATCTAGTTCCCCATGGAAACAGGTGCCGTTGCGATAGCTGTATTGAGGCGCATGGTCACGTAATGAAATTAAATTTTTCAACAACGTTTTTTAAGGTGGGTTCACGACTTAAGAAAATAATAATATACGGCAAGTGCATTTAACTTTTTTTATAGGCCATGATATGTAGAGTGGTGGAACCTATGCTCGGTGTAAATCCTACACATCATGGCCTATGAAAAAAGTAGAATTGCGTGATTGCTAAACAAGGCTTAGCACTTCACACTACATCGGAACGAGGATACACAAGAAGGTGTCATACATTTTAATAATGTCAATAGAAGAACGTTCTTTTATTTTTAAATTTGGCAGTTTAATCTTTTATCAGTTTATAAATTATCGATATACAGATGTAGAACTGTCTCCGGACGGACGGACGGACGCACGCTGGGAGGGATGACGCCAACTCAATACACCTCACCGAAATTCCGGCGGGGGATGAAGACGGAAATTTACACACAGAAATAAAAAATAATAAGTTGTTTACATCTTGGTTGTTATCCTAAAGATGTCTTATTCAAAGCCACTAAGGACCACTAAGAACCACAAAGGACCACCAATTAACACCAAGAAGAAAAAGTGTAGTGCAGCTAAATAAAATCCAATACGATTTTATCGGGGTGGGGGCGCCTACATTTGTAGCTGTAGACGGTAGAGCAGCGTGTGTGTTTTACGTTTATTTATCGTCATTACCGGTTACTCATATGAACGACGCCTCATGAAGAGATTAGCCATTTTATATGTTTGGAGGATAGTGCAATGATACAGAGAGAGACCCATTCCAGAGTCTCCTCTGGTTCTTTTACATGCACGGTGTAAAGACCTCGGTTTAACGTCCCATCTGAAAGACTGTTAATTTTATTAGGGTCAGACGTGGGATCGAACCTGCGATACCTGGATTACCAGTCCAGCGTGTTACCACTGGACTACATATCGGTCTGTGTAGAGCAGCTTGCGACTGTCGGAGTCTTATGATGTCACGGAAGACTGAATTCTGGTAACAAAGAGTCGTGGAAAAGGATACTAAGCATGAGTATGACGTTATGTTGTCTCTTATCATAACAGGTGTGATCGGTGTTAGATATTTGGTGGGAACATTTACGGTAAAATATATACCAGGTGATATACACTACAATACATCATTGTAACCTTGGTATTTGCACTGCATTCTTGGTGTTGGTGTAGAGTGGTCGTCACATCTGGTATTGGAGAACACGATCCGTGCCGACCTATGCTGCACAATATTCAGCTTCCTGTGGTGTGATTTCGATGAAAGCGTCCAAATGACACTGGCTTATTCCATCAAAGGTCTCACCAGGGTTATGTTATTTACTTTCTTGTATGTATGTTTCATTAATGTCAAATTCCTTGCGGGGACCTAGACATGTTTTCCTGGGCAGGCTTAGCCGACCTAAGTTGTTAACCAGTACTAAGCAATGTGTGTGAGGTGCCTTGCTCAATGACATTACATATGTGGCCTGACCGAGTGTCGAACCCGGGACCGTTCGATTCCAAATCCGACTCTCTACCACTTGACCACGGACGCCACACGTGCTGATGTTGTTAATGTGTGGGCTACATTTGAGTGTTGTGTGGATGGGATGCATAAATACTTCGCTGAATCCTACTTCTACTTCTTCTATTGTGATGTATGGGATGACAATAAGTTTCCTCTTGTTAATGATGTGCAAGCTTTGGCATTTCTGGGGAATGAAATTCCATCACCCAGTCCTCCCATCGTCGTAAAGTGCCCAGGTCGGTCGTTTTGTAGATCATGGGCAGCTTTCTCTGACATGATAGTTCGATAGAGCACACATTCGTCTGCAAATAATCGGGTGATTGGTTCTGAAAAGATATAATTGGGGTAATCATTTATGTAATGTAGGAACAACAGTGACCATAGAACGCTGCCCTATGGAACGCTATAGACTGTACCGTTGTTATGTCCGATGAAGTGCCATCCGGGTTCACTTGCTGTGTGTCCCAGTGGTCCTCAGCGAACCTGGTGATTCAGCATTGTAGACTGCTACGTACCGTTGTTATGTCCGATGAATGGCACATCCGGATGCACGTGATGTGTGTCACAGTGGTCCTCGGGAAATCTTGTGATTCAGAATTGTAGACTGCTACGCACCCCATATTTCATAACTGTAGCTTAGAAAGTAGACGATGTTTCGAATGCCATCGAACTATCCAACATAAATATATCTGGCTGGCCTATACTGCCGGTGATGCTGACTAGATCCTGATTAGTTAGAACGAGTCACATGTCATGCGAGTATCAACAGAGGTTCTTGAATGGAAGTACATGTAGATTGAAAATATTTGTTTCCAAATAACAATAACATAGTAAAGCAAAGTGTTATGTAAAGTGTGAACTCAGTGGTTGGTTTAGTTTAATCATATTTTATTGAATTCATCATGATATAATATACAACACAATGTTACAAAAATATAGCATGATAATACAAATGGTTTGGGCCACAAGTTTTAACAACATTAGCAAACGGCCCTCGGTGGTTGATGATTAGTGATTTCATGGTAGTCCTTAGTATTTTTTATAGGACCGATAGTAAAATACTGACCTTGAAACTATTATGTTGTACGGCAGTGAAATATAGGGCACAGTACATATATTTAGTAGTTCCATTTTTAGAGAGATGATTGTAATGTTTTCGGTCATATAATAGCATTTCAAGAAAGCTGTTTGGGGTACATGTTTGTTAATAATAAATGTAGCTGGAGTGACAGCATTCATCATATTCTTGAGCATTTAGATATGATGATGCTCTACTGTCTACGACACTCATGTCTTCCCTTTGTTACTGATGACGTACATTAAGTTAGCATAAATTTGCGGTTTGAGCGATGAATAGATGATGACTGATATGTCGCAATAATGTCATTACTATTACAAGTGCTTACAGTTGTTGGCATTCTTTGATTATAACATGCTTCTGGTTTGTTTGTTTTTTGCACTAATATATTGTGAGAATAGTGTACACAAAACTATACGGGCCTACTAAACATGTGTGTGTTATAAACGTTTACTGTAGAGATAAATACTAAATATTGCAATCAAATATTAATTTAAATTTAATAAATTTGAAACCACCTGAGAGAACTATATCAAACATAAAACGAATATTGTTAAATGTACATTCTCGTGGTGTATAAAACGATATTATTTGGCATTTGGTGTACTTTTTTGATCGCAGGTTCGACCACCCGTCTGACCCTTATACAATTAACAGTCATTCAGATGGGACGTTAAACCGAGGTCTCGTGTCGGTGCTTTACACCATGCACGTAAAAGAATCAGAGGAGACTCTGGAATGGGTCTCTATCTGTATCATTGCACTATCCTCCAAAAATCTAAAATGACTATATATATGCTCATATGGGCAACCGGTAGCGACGATAAATAAACGTAATTCTGTACATTGGGAACACCAAACAGAAACCTATAATGCCCTGCAAGAAATATGGGTACATTTGTCTAATTTTGTACACCTCTAAAATGTGATGATATTTAAACGAGTGCTAGATTGTGTTTCATTATATGGAAATAATATAAATCCATGTCCACACTGGGACATTTTACTCTCGGTGCATGTATGTGATCGCACGGCCGTATCCAACAACTTATTCTTGTTCCAATCCATTCGATACACTTTGTTGTTCCAATCCACTCGGTACAGTCATTTATAATTCATTTGATATATTAATTAATCCCCATTCGTAGCTCCCCTGTTTTAATACATTTTACGTACACTTATAATCTTCGACCTAATACATATTTCGGAATTTCTTTGGCCTATAACTTAGTTCCCTATTTGAGCCGTTTACAGTTATCTCTAATTCCTGTATTTGTATTTCTTGTTTATTACACTACCTAGCATTCCCATTTCTAGTTCATTGAACCTATTACCGTTATCTTGTTTAATTCCTCTAGCATCGTGACTTCGATCTATTTCTGTTTGGCCTATTACGTTATTCCCAGTATTCCCTATTTCAGTGTGCCTATTGCATTAGTCAGATTTGACAATATCCTACTAACCATTGGCCAATTACTTCATTCCCAATATAGATGCTCTTTATCTTCACTAATTAATGCACATTTCTATTGCGTTACAATCTTTTCTCTTCACTGGAATATGTATTCTATAAGGCATGGGCTGTCATTTCCCATTTTCATTCCTAGACTTAATCCACTCACCATATCTACCTATTTATTCCACTATATCTAGTTTCTCACCTTGTGGAACATTGTTTACCTTCTTATTCCACTCCACATTTCTACGTATTTATTCCACTCTACATGCATCTAGTTTCTCATCTTGTGGAACATTGTTTACCTTCTTAATCCACTCCACATTTATTCCTGTTTGTGTCCATAAATAACAGTGCGTACATATATACATGTATATATTTCCTTATTCATTTATTCAAAGATCCAAGTTATTTCTCACTTTTTATCAGTGGTTTATCTCTATATCAAAGATGACAAGTACATCAGTGGTTTATCTCTATATCAAAGATGACAAGTACACCAGTGGTTTATCTCTATATCAAAGATGACAAGTACACCAGTGGTTTATCTCTATATCAAAGATGACAAGTACACCAGTGGTTTATCTCTATATCAAAGATGACAAGTACATCAGTGGTTTATCTCTATATCAAAGATGACGAGTACATCAGTGGTTTATCTCTATATCAAAGATGACGAGTACATCAGTGGTTTATCTCTATATCAAAGATGACGAGTACATCAGTGGTTTATCTCTATATCAAAGATGACGAGTACATCAGTGGTTTATCTCTATATCAAAGATGACGAGTACATCAGTGGTTTATCTCTATATCAAAGATGACGAGTACATCAGTGGTTTATCTCTATATCAAAGATGACGAGTACATCAGTGGTTTATCTCTATATCAAAGATGACGAGTACATCAGTGGTTTATCTCTATATCAAAGATGACGAGTACATCAGTGGTTTATCTCTATATCAAAGATGACGAGTACATCAGTGGTTTATCTCTATATCAAAGATGACAAGTACATCAGTGGTTTATCTCTATATCAAAGATGACAATTACTCCCTTGGCTGGTCGTTTATAACAGGTTTGACTGTACTCCCGTTCAAGGGCCAGTAGGAGTATATTAATTGAAAATACAAGTAATAAATGACGTCAGTTTTTGTAAAAAAAAAACACATGGTGTTTTACGTTTATTTATCGTCTCTACCGGTTGCCCATATGAGCGACGCCTCCTGAAGAGATTAGTTATTTTAGATTTTGGAGGATAGTGCATGATACAGAGACCAATTCCAGAATCTCCTCTGGTTCTTTTACGTGCACGGTGTAAAGCACCGACACGAGACCTCGGTTTAACGTCCCATCTGAAAGACTGTTAATTTTATTAGGGTCAGACGGGGGGATCGAACCTGCGATGTATGGCTGTGGTCAGAGTTTACACGATACAATTAATATCCATAATTCCATACATTTAAACTGTTCAGTCAAAATACATACCCATTAATGGTTCTTTATTCAACTTGAATGACAAGCTTAAAGTGACACCACATAAATGATTAATGTGTACAGAAAGTAATTTCCTGCTATATTGTGCTATTCCGACAACTATTTGCACAGGAACTGTATTTCAACTAATAAACAGAAACGTTGTATAGGAACATAACACTATAATGTAAATAGGGTCAACATCCATGTGTAATAGAACACGAATATCCCGAATAACATTTATGGTACACATTTATCGTTTTATCCCACATTTGTTCCTATGAATACCTATTTTTAGATCAATCAGATTTAAATTAACGCCAGTATCACGCTTTTGGCAATGACTCAATAATAAACAAACGTCAATTCACGTGTGTGTCCGACTTATTTGAAATCATTCTTTCAATGTTGAGTGTTTGCAAACAGTAAAAACACTGTTTATTGATTGAAATATAGTGTTCGAATTATTTCGGAAGAATTTGTGGTAGAACTGCTATTCATGCATTTTATTTTTTACTTTTTGCGATGTAGTGTAGCTTTAATGAAGTTCATATATATCCATTTCAACATGAAGGCATCTGTGGTTCTTGTCTCTCAAAGCTGCGGGTGTTGGCTTCTTTCATGCAAGGAAGCTAAGCTCTGTGGTTCTACCCTGATGCAAGGAAGCTATCCAGCTGGACTGCGAAAGCTCTGCTGTGGTTCTACCCTTATGCAAGGAAGCTATCCAGCTGGACTGCATAAGCTCTGTGGTTCTACCCTGATGCGAGGAAGCTATCCAGCTGGATTGCGTAAGCTCTGTGGTTCTACCCTCATGCAAGGAAGCTATCCAGCTGGACTGCGAAAGCTCTGTGGTTCTACCCTCATGCAAGGAAGCTATCCAGCTGGACTGCGAAAGCTCTGTGGTTCTACCCTCATGCAAGGAAGCTATCCAGCTGGACTGCGAAAGCTCTGTGGTTCTACCCTTATGCAAGGAAGCTATCCAGCTGGACTGTGAAAGCTCTGTGGTTCTAGCCTTATGCAAGGAAGCTATCCAGCTGGATTGCAAAAGCTCTGTGGTTCTACCCTCATGCAAGGAAGCTATCCAGCTGGATTGCGTAAGCTCTGTACGTGGTTCTACCCTGATGCCAGTAAGCTTCCAGCTGGATTGCATAAGCTCTGCTGTGGTTCTACCCTGAAGCCAGTAAGTAAGTGAATCACTGTATGGAGGGCACCTGTGGTCTTCCTCCATAAATAACAGCTGAGATGTGACTTTAATCACCAGGAACTATTTCATCATAGGAAGCGTGTTACTTTCACTTACGATTTAATGACCGTACATGTGGCTCGCAAAACGACAGTTGAAGAACAATGGTGGATCAGGTAAGGAAGTAATGACACTGTTACGCTTTCTTAATCAAGTTCCATTTTGTTATTTTACTTCATTGCACCCCCCCCCCCCGAGCCATTCACTCAGAATCGAGAGAATTTTCAAGCTTAAGACACATTTTATTTTGAACCACACACCCCTCAAGTGGAAGAAACACGTGTGAACTAGCATTGGGACTTTGCTGATAAAACACAGATAATAATGTGTATAAAGCAGCTAGCTGACAAGTTGTGTGATTAAAGGTACTTTAACTAGTGTAACACTACCGGTATGTGAAAAGAGAATGTGTAAGAAAGCACAGGCACAACACTATGGTCATATAGTAAGTAATGCTTACTTTCCCTATGGTCATATAGTAAGTAATGCTTACTTTCCCTATGGTCATATAGTAAGTAATGCTTACTTTCCCTATGGTCATATAGTAAGTAATGTTTACTTGGCACAAACAATTTTTTTTGCCCTATGGTCATATAGTAAGTAATGTTTACTTGGCACAAGACACAAACAATTTTTTTGGCTCTATGGTCATATAGTAAGTAATGTTTACTTGGCACAAGACACAAACAATTTGTTTTGCCCTATGGTCATATAGTAAGTAATGTTTACTTGGCACAAGACACAAACAATTTGTTTTGCCCTATGGTCATATAGTAAGTAATGTTTACTTGGCACAAGACACAAACAAATTTTTTGGCCCTATGGTCATATAGTAAGTAATGTTTACTTGGCACAAGACACAAACAATTTTTTTTGCCCTATGGTCATATAGTAAGTAATGTTTACTTGGCACAAACAATTTTTTTTGCCCTATGGTCATATAGTAAGTAATGTTTACTTGGCACAAGACACAAACTTTGTTTCTTGCCCTATGGTCATATAGTAAGTAATGTTTACTTGGCACAAACAATTTTTTTTGCCCTATGGTCATATAGTAAGTAATGTTTACTTGACACAAGACACAAACTTTGTTTCTTGCCCTATGGTCATATAGTAAGTAATGTTTACTTGGCACAAGACACAAACAATTTTGTTTGCCCTATGGTCATATAGTAAGTATGTTTACTTGGCACAAGACACAATATTTGTTGCCCTATGGTCATATAGTAAGTAATGTTTACTTGGCACAAGACACAAACAATTTTTTTTGCCCTATGGTCATATAGTAAGTAATGTTTACTTGGCACAAGACACAAACAATTTTTTTTGCCCTATGGTCATATAGTAAGTAATGTTTACTTGGCACAAGACACAAACAATTTTGTTTGCCCTATGGTCATATAGTAAGTAGTTTACTTGGCACAAGACACAAACAATTTGTTTTGCCCTATGGTCATATAGTAAGTAATGTTTACTTGGCACAAGACACAAACAATTTTTTTTGCCCTATGGTCATATAGTAAGTAATGTTTACTTGGCACAAGACACAAACAATTTTTTTTGCCCTATGGTCATATAGTAAGTAGTTTACTTGGCACAAGACACAAACAATTTTTTTTGCCCTATGGTCATATAGTAAGTAATGTTTACTTGGCACAAGACACAAACAATTTTGTTTGCCCTATGGTCATATAGTAAGTAATGTTTACTTGGCACAAGACACAAACAATTTTGTATGCCCTATGGTCATATAGTAAGTAGTTTACTTGGCTCAAGACACAAACAATTTGTTTTGCCCTATGGTCATATAGTAAGTAATGTTTACTTGGCACAAGACACAAACAATTTTTTTGGCTCTATGGTCATATAGTAAGTAATGTTTACTTGGCACAAGACACAAACAATTTGTTTTGCCCTATGGTCATATAGTAAGTAATGTTTACTTGGCACAAGACACAAACAATTTGTTTTGCCCTATGGTCATATAGTAAGTAATGTTTACTTGGCACAAGACACAAACAAATTTTTTTGCCCTATGGTCATATAGTAAGTAATGTTTACTTGGCACAAGACACAAACAATTTGTTTTGCCCTATGGTCATATAGTAAGTAATGTTTACTTGGCACAAGACACAAACAATTTGTTTTGCCCTATGGTCATATAGTAAGTAATGTTTACTTGGCACAAGACACAAACAAATTTTTTTGCCCTATGGTCATATAGTAAGTAATGTTTACTTGGCACAAGACACAAACAATTTTTTTTGCCCTATGGTCATATAGTAAGTAATGTTTACTTGGCACAAACAATTTTTTTTTGCCCTATGGTCATATAGTAAGTAATGTTTACTTGGCACAAGACACAAACTTTGTTTCTTGCCCTATGGTCATATAGTAAGTAATGTTTACTTGGCACAAGACACAAACAATTTGTTTTGCCCTATGGTCATATAGTAAGTAATGTTTACTTGGCACAAGACACAAACAATTTTTTTTGCCCTATGGTCATATAGTAAGTAATTTACTTGGCACAAGACACAAACAATTTTTTTTGCCCTATGGTCATATAGTAAGTAATGTTTACTTGGCACAAGACACAAACAATTTTGTTTGCCTATGGTCATATAGTAAGTAATGTGCCCTATGGTCATATAGTAAGTAGTTTACTTGGCTCAAGACACAAACAATTTTTTTGCCCTATGGTCATATAGTAAGTAATGTTTACTTGGCACAAGACACAAACAATTTTTTTGGCTCTATGGTCATATAGTAAGTAATGTTTACTTGGCACAAGACACAAACAATTTGTTTTGCCCTATGGTCATATAGTAAGTAATGTTTACTTGGCACAAGACACAAACAATTTGTTTTGCCCTATGGTCATATAGTAAGTAATGTTTACTTGGCACAAGACACAAACAAATTTTTTTGCCCTATGGTCATATAGTAAGTAATGTTTACTTGGCACAAGACACAAACAATTTTTTTTGCCCTATGGTCATATAGTAAGTAATGTTTACTTGGCACAAGACACAAACAATTTTTTTTGCCCTATGGTCATATAGTAAGTAATGTTTACTTGGCACAAGACACAAACAATTTTTTTTGCCCTATGGTCATATAGTAAGTAATGTTTACTTGGCACAAGACACAAACAATTTGTTTTGCCCTATGGTCATATAGTAAGTAATGTTTACTTGGCACAAGACACAAACAATTTTTTTTGCCCTATGGTCATATAGTAAGTAGTTTACTTGGCACAAGACACAAACAATTTTTTTTGCCCTATGGTCATATAGTAAGTAATGTTTACTTGGCACAAGACACAAACAATTTTGTTTGCCCTATGGTCATATAGTAAGTAATGTTTACTTGGCACAAGACACAAACAATTTTTTATGCCCTATGGTCATATAGTAAGTAGTTTACTTGGCTCAAGACACAAACAATTTGTTTTGCCCTATGGTCATATAGTAAGTAATGTTTACTTGGCACAAGACACAAACAATTTTTTTGGCTCTATGGTCATATAGTAAGTAATGTTTACTTGGCACAAGACACAAACAATTTGTTTTGCCCTATGGTCATATAGTAAGTAATGTTTACTTGGCACAAGACACAAACAATTTGTTTTGCCCTATGGTCATATAGTAAGTAATGTTTACTTGGCACAAGACACAAACAAATTTTTTTGCCCTATGGTCATATAGTAAGTAATGTTTACTTGGCACAAGACACAAACAATTTTTTTTGCCCTATGGTCATATAGTAAGTAATGTTTACTTGGCACAAGACACAAACAATTTGTTTTGCCCTATGGTCATATAGTAAGTAATGTTTACTTGGCACAAGACACAAACTTTGTTTCTTGCCCTATGGTCATATAGTAAGTAATGTTTACTTGGCACAAGACACAAACAATTTGTTTTGCCCTATGGTCATATAGTAAGTAATGTTTACTTGGCACAAGACACAAACAATTTTTTTTGCCCTATGGTCATATAGTAAGTAGTTTACTTGGCACAAGACACAAACAATTTTTTTTGCCCTATGGTCATATAGTAAGTAATGTTTACTTGGCACAAGACACAAACAATTTTGTTTGCCCTATGGTCATATAGTAAGTAATGTTTACTTGGCACAAGACACAAACAATTTTTTATGCCCTATGGTCATATAGTAAGTAGTTTACTTGGCTCAAGACACAAACAATTTGTTTTGCCCTATGGTCATATAGTAAGTAATGTTTACTTGGCACAAGACACAAACAATTTTTTTGGCTCTATGGTCATATAGTAAGTAATGTTTACTTGGCACAAGACACAAACAATTTGTTTTGCCCTATGGTCATATAGTAAGTAATGTTTACTTGGCACAAGACACAAACAATTTGTTTTGCCCTATGGTCATATAGTAAGTAATGTTTACTTGGCACAAGACACAAACAAATTTTTTGGCCCTATGGTCATATAGTAAGTAATGTTTACTTGGCACAAGACACAAACAATTTTTTTTGCCCTATGGTCATATAGTAAGTAATGTTTACTTGGCACAAACAATTTTTTTTGCCCTATGGTCATATAGTAAGTAATGTTTACTTGGCACAAGACACAAACTTTGTTTCTTGCCCTATGGTCATATAGTAAGTAATGTTTACTTGGCACAAACAATTTTTTTTGCCCTATGGTCATATAGTAAGTAATGTTTACTTGGCACAAGACACAAACAAATTTTTTTGCCCTATGGTCATATAGTAAGTAATGTTTACTTGGCACAAGACACAAACAATTTGTTTTGCCCTATGGTCATATAGTAAGTAATGTTTACTTGGCACAAGACACAAACAATTTGTTTTGCCCTATGGTCATATAGTAAGTAATGTTTACTTGGCACAAGACACAAACAAATTTTTTTGCCCTATGGTCATATAGTAAGTAATGTTTACTTGGCACAAGACACAAACTTTGTTTCTTGCCCTATGGTCATATAGTAAGTAATGTTTACTTGGCACAAGACACAAACAATTTGTTTTGCCCTATGGTCATATAGTAAGTAATGTTTACTTGGCACAAGACACAAACAATTTTTTTTGCCCTATGGTCATATAGTAAGTAGTTTACTTGGCACAAGACACAAACAATTTTTTTTGCCCTATGGTCATATAGTAAGTAATGTTTACTTGGCACAAGACACAAACAATTTTGTTTGCCCTATGGTCATATAGTAAGTAATGTTTACTTGGCACAAGACACAAACAATTTTTTATGCCCTATGGTCATATAGTAAGTAGTTTACTTGGCTCAAGACACAAACAATTTGTTTTGCCCTATGGTCATATAGTAAGTAATGTTTACTTGGCACAAGACACAAACAATTTTTTTGGCTCTATGGTCATATAGTAAGTAATGTTTACTTGGCACAAGACACAAACAATTTGTTTTGCCCTATGGTCATATAGTAAGTAATGTTTACTTGGCACAAGACACAAACAATTTGTTTTGCCCTATGGTCATATAGTAAGTAATGTTTACTTGGCACAAGACACAAACAAATTTTTTTGCCCTATGGTCATATAGTAAGTAATGTTTACTTGGCACAAGACACAAACAATTTTTTTTGCCCTATGGTCATATAGTAAGTAATGTTTACTTGGCACAAGACACAAACAATTTGTTTTGCCCTATGGTCATATAGTAAGTAATGTTTACTTGGCACAAGACACAAACTTTGTTTCTTGCCCTATGGTCATATAGTAAGTAATGTTTACTTGGCACAAGACACAAACAATTTGTTTTGCCCTATGGTCATATAGTAAGTAATGTTTACTTGGCACAAGACACAAACAATTTTTTTTGCCCTATGGTCATATAGTAAGTAGTTTACTTGGCACAAACAATTTTTTTTGCCCTATGGTCATATAGTAAGTAATGTTTACTTGGCACAAGACACAAACAATTTTGTTTGCCCTATGGTCATATAGTAAGTAATGTTTACTTGGCACAAGACACAAACAATTTTTTATGCCCTATGGTCATATAGTAAGTAGTTTACTTGGCTCAAGACACAAACAATTTGTTTTGCCCTATGGTCATATAGTAAGTAATGTTTACTTGGCACAAGACACAAACAATTTTTTTGGCTCTATGGTCATATAGTAAGTAATGTTTACTTGGCACAAGACACAAACAATTTTTTTGGCTCTATGGTCATATAGTAAGTAATGTTTACTTGGCACAAGACACAAACAATTTGTTTTGCCCTATGGTCATATAGTAAGTAATGTTTACTTGGCACAAGACACAAACAATTTGTTTTGCCCTATGGTCATATAGTAAGTAATGTTTACTTGGCACAAGACACAAACAAATTTTTTTGCCCTATGGTCATATAGTAAGTAATGTTTACTTGGCACAAGACACAAACAATTTTTTTTGCCCTATGGTCATATAGTAAGTAATGTTTACTTGGCACAAACAATTTTTTTTTGCCCTATGGTCATATAGTAAGTAATGTTTACTTGGCACAAGACACAAACAATTTGTTTTGCCCTATGGTCATATAGTAAGTAATGTTTACTTGGCATAAGACACAAACAATTTTTTTTGCCCTATGGTCATATAGTAAGTAATGTTTACAAGTAAACATTACTTACTATATGACCATAGGGCAAATAAACATTACTTACTATATGACCATAGGGCAAATAAACATTACTTACTATATGACCATAGGGCAAATAAACATTACTTACTATATGACCATAGGGCAAAAATAAACTTGTGCCTGTGTAGGAAAGAGGAAATGTATGAGTACCGGTACATGTATTACAAATGGATGACAAGAAAAAAAAGAGAAACAGAAAGTTTGACTGTACAAATGTCAGTCATAAATTGTAAAAATATAGTTCGTAAAATATAAATAGTTTTTAAAATATAAAAGGATTAATTGGGTTGAATTCTTTATTCAACATAGTATCAGGGTTCATTCTAGGTCAGAATGTTTTGGGAGAAGTGAGAAAGCGCGTGATCGCTTCCTTAAATGGTGTTCTTTAATATACTTCTGCAAAATAGGGTTAAAATGCACAGTACAACCATTAAATACAACAGTTGAATAGAAGAATAGAAGGAGTGCTTTATAATGGGTCAGTGTGCCTTACTAGACCAAATTTTGTTTGAAAATCGTAAAAACCCAAACAAATGTTTTAGGGAGAAGTGGGGCCCCCAGAGGGCGAAGTCAGGGTCCCTAGGGCGACAATTTAGCCCACATCACCCTCTAGAATGATCCCTGACATAGTACATGTAATATGCAAGTATATTTGTCACCAATAATAGCATAGCTGCCTCCGATAATAAATGTAATTTTGATGCAAAATATCTGAAAGCATTGAACAGATTCTGGTAGTTTCACGGAGATGCACCAAACAAGATTTCTACAACCCATGAGATGATTTATAGACACAGGACACAGAGTGCTGGTGATTGCCAATGATTGATGAAAATTGTACAATTTGACTCATAAAATATCATTTTTGTAACAAGAGGGCCATGATGGCCCTGCATCGCACACCTGACTCCATTTTTTACCCTGGGTCATCATGTTAACAACGTTGAAAGAGCACTGTACATCGATCATTTCTACCAAATGTTGCCAAAATGTGACCGGTGGTTCGTGAGAAGATGCTTGAAGAATACGCGTTATGTTAATAGACAGTGGCCATCTTTTATTCGCAACAACCTCCATTTGAACAAATCTGAAAGGCTTCACCCATGGACCATAACTGTGATATTTGGCTACCATTGGCCAAGCAGTTTGGGTGAAGAGGAATTTTGAAATATATAATAATGGAACGATCTTTTGACCTTTCGGTGCCAATCTTGGTTGATGAAAGAAATCATCTGACAACTAGAGGATTTGTAGATAATTGCATCAGAGCAATAACCTCGTCGATACCTTCGATTTGATATATGTTATGGCCATATTTGCCCAAAAATAAAATTTGACCCATACTTGCCATCCAGGGTCACACCCATTTTCGATCTTGGGGTCACCATTTGAATAACTTTGAAAGAGCAGTATTGGATGATATAATTATCAGATTTTGATAAAAACGATCACCTCACCGATATCTCCAATTTGATATCAAAACCCACAGATTTCAGGACCAAAGTAGGATAATCGCATAATATAACTGATATATTTACAGCAATATAGTCAAACCTGTGTTAGTGGTCACCTCTATTAAGAAGCCAACCTGTATTAAGAAACCCATTTCAAGATTCCCAATATGTTATCTTATTATACATTTGACCTCTATTAAACAGCCACCTGCGCTAATCAGCCACTTTCTGTGATTCCCTTGGCTGGCTGCTTAAACAGGTTTGACTGTATGTATATCCTATACAGCATAAAACAAATAGAACAAACTACTACACATTATTTAAAATAATACAATAAAAAAGAACAGTATCACTTTTTGACGCTTGTCGTTCTTATTTGACATAATTCAAGATAATACAATAATTTTATTTCTTACAGAAACTCTGTTTAAAAACTAAATTAAACTTATATATTAAAGCAGCATTACATCGTAATAAAGGATGTTTTGGGTAAAATATAAATACTAATATGTGTGTGTGTACAAAAATCGAAATAGTCGCTCAGAAACGATAAAATTCCAATAAAATAAAAAATTATCAATACACGAAATGTAAACACGCACAGCGCGCATGCGTGAAACATCAGAGGATGTAGAAAACAAAGTATATATTTTGAACATGAAAGACTATCTATCTATATTCCTCTAATGTCGAACCCCTCGCGGGGATGTAGAAATGTCCCTAAAAGACTTAGGTAACAGAGGTATGAATCGACATATCAAGTAATTTAATTAAAAAAGACAACGTGGGATAAATGGGGACGATGCATTCCGAATGTAAACAAGTGCGGACAATGCGTTCCGGTTGTAAACAAGTGCGTGACCGATCGACTCGGAAAGTCCTACTTTCGGTTTCGAGTTTGTTATATCGCAAAAAACACTGTTTACCAAATGAACATAAGCATACAAAGTATAATGTTAGAATGTGTAGCAGCATTGCTACCATACGTAAAAATTGAATTTTTCAAATATCTTTTACGATGTAATGCTGCTTTAACGATTGCAAAACAAGTTTTAACAACTTACAGGTTTGACCATATTCACATTATATTTCGAAAATATGTGAATGTTGATGTTTTCACGAATGTCATTAGTCTAAAGCAGAGGTATAAACAAAGAAATACAGTGCAAGGTCACGTGCCCAGTCATGTGTTACATGAAAGTTGATTGGTTGTCAGAAAACAGGTCCCTTTTTTGCAGACATGTTGAATTCACATGTGAGTTAAATTGTAGTTTTATTTAGTGATTAATATAAGTTGAAAGAACTTGTTTTGCAATCGAGCTAAAATAAATTTGTATAAACTATTAGATGACGCAATTGTGCTTTCTCACTTTTCCCATACATTTGGGTCTAGCTAGCCTGGGTTCCAGTTTGTCGATTTTTCACTTTTTAACTTCTGGCAAAATGACAGCCTGGGGAAACTGGATTTCCGATCATAGCACCATCTACTTACTTACACCCTCGTTTATGAGGGTGTAGATTTGAAGAACGACAACTCTTCTCTACAAGATACTATTGCTAAATATTGAAATGGAATTCTATCGGAAATCGCCGAACAGGCACGATTATACACGATCATTTCCGAATATACACGAATGCTCCCGTAGCCTCATTTACATCGCAAACATAATTTCCCATTTCTGTTGTTATATCGACGAGATGGCAGATTTGAACTATTAAGCTTAAATGGTAATGGGGTCGATTGATTCAGTGTAATTGAAGTAAGGACGACTTAAATCTTGAATAAATATGTCAAATCAGATGCACAGTGTACTTTGTAAAACTATTTATCGTTCCGTTGACCCATAAACAATGGCGGCCAATAATAAAGTTTTATCAACATTGCAGTGCCACGCTTTCGATTCAAGTACGTCATTAATTAAGTCACATGCTAATAGGCCTATTAATAGGATTAATGCTAGTCAATAATTACACGGACAATCCGTCTAGTTTCCCCAGGCGTTGATATCATCAGAAACTCATTACGGCCCAATTAATAGTCTCGGTGTTAAAATATATTTATTTGACTGACCATGCAAAATATATCGATGCCTGTTCCCAGGCTAGGGTCTACCTTGAGCCCTAAGGCACTGATGATCTTCAGGAATGTATGGAGGTTGCTTCAACCAATGAGATGACTAGTTACTAGGGATGGCAATGAATGTTCGAATATTCGAATATTCGGACGTTCGAACGAATATTCGAATATTAAAACCATATTCGAATATTAAAAGAAAAATTCAAATCAAATTTTAATAAATTGCAGTTAAATCATAACTTAAAAGGATATATATGTTTGTTTAAATTTTAATCAATTAAGTTTCGAAAACAAAGAATGACCCAATGCGTGCCCGAAGGTGCGAAATGTCATCGCGACTTGGCTCCAAATAACAAAGGAGGGTGATGACATGTTGTTCACACCTTACAGGGGTCACTAATGCAGTCTATTGGACGGGACACAAACTGAGAAGCATTTGTTTTACAGGTACTAACTGTAGCCCTTGAAAACATACAAAGAGTTTAATGATTCACACTAAAACATGAGACTGTTCCTGGTCGGAATGTTTGATGGCAACACATGTGCATGTAATTAATGTTTATTAAACCTATTACTGTCGGCAAGCTTCAAACGACGTTACCCGACATCAATTTCAGTTTGTAAAGACACAGGTATCTGCTCAATATTGAGTGCAATAATTGAGCAAATAAGACTATTTAACTTCCGATTGTAATGTATTGGTTACTAATGCTTCCAATATTTTAATACCGTTATACTACTATTCAACACAAGCCGCATATTTAAAACGCCGACAGTAGACTTCACGTTTACATAATTCTAACATGCCACCACTTTCAGTGTTACCGATGCAAGAGTAAAGTGTAAATCAAAAGTTGGAGAAATTTGCGAATATTCGTTCGGAAGATCATCCGAATATTCGAATATCACAATCACCATTCGTTGCCATCCCTACTAGTTACACAAGTGTTTATAACTGAACAAAAAATACATTGATCATGTGAAGAGAAATCTTGCTATGAGTGAGAGATGGTCAGAACCATACCGTTCATTGGGCAAACTACCCATGTTTGTCAGTTCTCGGTCTGACAGCAGCCCGTATCGGGCCAAGAGACTGAGTTGCCCCTCCTTAATGTTCTGGCTCTGTACCTCACCGTGATGGTACCGTACCATCCCAGACCGTACACCATAGAACAAGTAGTCCACTGTGCAGGCCGTGCTACCATGGTGTGTGGTAACTTCTTGGTGTTGATATTTCAATCTCGACAACCAGTGTTTGTACACAGATACGAACCTGAGCTGATGTTGTAACACACCGCTACCCTGAATATCTGTCACAACTACATCGTTCTCTGCAGTGTCAGAGGTGACTGTTGAGTTCCCAGCAACAGGAAACCGTCGTTGCCGAACCACATCACAGTATTGACAGTTATCATTAATTCCCACTCGACTAGGAAAGAAATTCTTTTTCAATCGTGCATCGGTTCCACGCCGGTACCCATCACCCTCCTCCTGACCTGAAATTTCTCGAATCATAAGACCCTCATATTCTAGACACCCCATCAGTATCAACTTGTATATATCACTGTGAGGTTCCGAGTTGAAATCTCCACACATGATAACAGGGGCGTACATGTCCGGGTGTTCGCCCGTGCAGCCACACTTGTCTAGCTCGGCTAACAACACCATTAACTGAGCCAGTTTTACGTCTCCACGTCGCGGATTGAACAGTAAATGGGTGTTTGCTACAATGAGTTGTTTGTCCGCTGCCAATGAAGCTGACTTTGGTTTCAGCTTCACGATGAGCCCCACATTGTCTCTATCGAGTACGGAGCCACCAGAACGGTGGCAGTAAGGCACCGAGATCACTTTGACACACTGAAACTTGTGTCTGCGGTAGAACGTAGCACATCCATCTTGTTTGTCCCCCGTTCTTTTGATATATGCACCATCATACCCTGAAATAATTTTGTGTTGTCAAGTAAAACTCTAAACAGGTCATACAGTAATGAACAGGAGCAAGCAAGTAGGATCCATACCTCATTTACATCATTAGAGGTGTCATTGATAATCGTGATAGCGATGTATCATCGTCCAATCAATTCTATATAACATGAGCAAGCATGTAGGATGCATACCTCATTTACATTAGAGGTGTCATATATATTCGTGATAGCGATGTATCATCGATTCCCAATTCTCAACACTCAATTCTATATCGATATCAAATTGTAAATAGCGATACTTTTGTTAAACACTTTAACTCCTGCTGATCACATATATATACATGTAAAGTGAATTCAAAAGTTACTCAAGTTTAACGAACATGCAAGTGTAAGGCAATCTCAGATATAATAGATATCCTAGAATGTTAGAATACGACATGCATCAATTACATGTGATGGGACCTCTGTGGTAGAGTGGTGAACATTCTTCACTTCAAATCACTTGCCTATTGCCACTATAGGTTCAAATTCAACCAAGTGTGTCAATTTCAGCATCCAGCTGGCGTGCAGAAGGCTGGTGGTCCGAGCAGTTTCCATACAAAAGGCCGGTGGTCCGAGCAGTTTCCATACAAAAGGCCGGTGGTCAGAGTAGTTTCCATACAAAAGGCAGGTGGTCCGAGCAGTTTCCATACAAAAGGCAGGTGGTCCGAGCAGTTTCCATACAAAAGGCAGGTGGTCCGAGTAGTTTCCATACAAAAGGCAGGTGGTCCGAGTAGTTTCCATACAAAAGGCAGGTGGTCCGAGCAGTTTCCATACAAAAGGCCGGTGGTCCGAGCAGTTTCCATACAAAAGGCCGGTGGTCAGAGTAGTTTCCATACAAAAGGCAGGTGGTCCGAGCAGTTTCCATACAAAAGGCAGGTGGTCCGAGCAGTTTCCATACAAAAGGCAGGTGGTCCGAGCAGTTTCCATACAAAAGGCAGGTGGTCCGAGCAGTTTCCATACAAAAGGCATGTGGTCCGAGCAGTTTCCATACAAAAGGCAGGTGGTCCGAGCAGTCTCCATACAAAAGGCAGGTGGTCCGAGCAGTTTCCATACAAAGCGCCGGTGGTCCGAGCAGTTTCCACTCCAAGCAATGTTTCCATACATACCCAAGCCAGGTGCCCCTCCAAGCAATGTGTCCATACATACCAAGCCAGATGCCCCTCCAAGCAATGTGTCCATACATACCAAGCCAGATGCCCCTCCAAGCAATGTGTCCATACATACCAAGCCAGGTGCCACTCCAAGCAATGTGTCCATACATACCAAGCCAGGTGCCACTCCAAGCAATGTGTCCATACATACCAAGCCAGGTGCCACTCCAAGCAATGTGTCCATACATAACCAAGCCAGATGCCCCTCCAAGCAATGTGTCCATACATACCCAAACCAGATGCCCCTCCAAGCAATGTTTCCATACATACCCAAGCCAGATGCCCCTCCAAGCAATGTGTCCATACATACCCAAACCAGATGCCCCTCCAAGCAATGTTTCCATACATACCAAAGCCAGATGCCCCTACAAGCAATGTGTCCATACATACCCAAGCCAGTTGCCACTCCACGAAATGTGTCCATACATAACCAAGTCAGATGCCCCTCCAAGCAATGTGTTCATACATACCAAAGCCAGATGCCCCTCCAAGCAATGTTTCCATACATAACCAAGCCAGATGCCCCTCCAAGCAATATTTCCATACATACCAAAGCCAGATGCCCCTCCAAGCAATGTTTCCATACATAACCAAGCCAGATGCCCCTCCAAACAATGTTTCCATACATAACCAAGCCAGATGCCCCTCCAAGCAATGTTTCCATACATAACCAAGCCAGATGCCCCTCCAAGCAATGTTTCCATACATAACCAAGCCAGATGCCCCTCCAAGCAATGTGTATATACATAACCAAGCCAGGTGCCCCTCCAAGCAATGTGTCTATACATAACCAAGCCAGGTGCCCCTCCAAGCAATGTGTCTATACATAACCAAGCCAGGTGCCCCTCCAAGCAATGTGTCTATACATAACCAAGCCAGATGCCACTCCAAGCAATGTTTCCATACATAACCAAGCCAGATGCCCCTCCAAGCAATGTGTCCATACATAACCAAGCCAGATGCCACTCCAAGCAATGTGTCCATACATACCCAAGCCAGATGCCCCTCCAAGCAATGTGTCCATACATACCCAAGCCAGATGCCCCTCCAAGCAATGTGTCCATACATACCCAAGCCAGATGCCCCTCCAAGCAATGTGTCCATACATACCCAAGCCAGATGCCCCTCCAAGCAATGTGTCCATACATACCCAAGCCAGATGCCCCTCCAAGCAATGTGTCCATACATAACCAAGCCAGATGCCACTCCAAGCAATGTGTCCATACATACCCAAGCCAGATGCCCCTCCAAGCAATGTGTCCATACATACCCAAGCCAGATGCCCCTCCAAGCAATGTGTCCATACATACCCAAGCTAGATGCCCCTCCAAGCAATGTGTCCATACATACCCAAGCCAGATGCCCCTCTAAGCAATGTGTCCATACATAACCAAGCCAGATGCCCCTCCAAGCAATGTGTCCATACATAACCAAGCCAGATGCCCCTCCAAGCAATGTGTCCATACATAACCAAGCCCTCCAAGCAATGTTTGCATACATAACCAAGCCAGATGCCCCTCCAAGCAATGTGTCCATACATAACCAAGCCAGATGCCCCTCCAAGCAATGTGTCTATACATAACCAAGCCAGGTGCCACTCCAAGCAATGTGTCTATACATAACCAAGCCAGATGCCACTCCAAGCAATGTGTCCATACATAACCAAGCCAGGTGCCATTCCAAGCAATGTTTGCATATATAACCAAGCCAGATGCCCCTCCAAGCAATGTTTGCATACATAACCAAGCCAGATACCCCTCCAAGCAATGTGTCCATACATAACCAAGCCAGGTGCCATTCCAAGCAATGTTTCCATACATACCAAAGCCAGATTCGAGGCCAGCCATTGTTTCCATATATACCCAAGCCAGATTCCAGGCCAGCCATTGTTTCCATATATACCCAAGCCAGATTCCAGGCCAGCCATTGTTTCCATTTATACCCAAGTCAGATTCCAGGCCAGCCATTGTTTCCATATATAACCAAGTCAGATTCCAGGCCAGCCATTGTTTCCATATATACCCAAGTCAGATTCCAGGCCAGCCATTGTTTCTATATATACCCAAGCCAGATTCCAGGCCAGCCATTGTTTTAAGTTACATGTAGTTACTGGTACCTACCATGTTACAGTTACTGGACGAGACTTACCAAGCTTCCCAAGTTCTGGTAAGAAGAAGTTTGTGTAGTGGTCATTGTTCACTTCTTGAAGACATATCACCTACATTGCAGATCAAAGATTATTTTATCAAGAGAGCAAAATGATAAAATTTCAAATGCTAGACTACAAGTACTGTATACTACCGATATTTTAATACAATGAAATTCTAAATACACGATATACATTTACGAATGGTCACACGGATAAAATACCCCATTGTGGAAAGTTGTGATAGCGCAGTGGTAGCGCGTTTCTTTATGTTCTGACTAAGAGGGCCATAGTTCGAGCACAGCTGTAGCGGTTACGATTTCCCCATACAATGTTGCAAAGACTTGTTGCGCAATCAAGTTAAAATAAATGTGTATAAACCGATATACCCAATGCTGCTATCTCCTAGTTAGTCTGGATGATATTGCAGTCTGATTATTTACAAGCAATTAAAGGCACCAATACAGTCAATGGGAACAAAACACAGTTGGCTATATGCACTATTTGCAGACTCTGACATATCTAACAGGATAAGTTATTCACTGGGTGCCAACACCACACATTTACATGGAATAGTTGTTAGAATACTTGCAAACGTGCAGTTTATGCCATGTGCTTATACTATGCTCTTGTACCATGTTGTGATGCAATGCTGTTTATGCCATGTGCTTATACTATGCTCTTGTACCATGTTGTGATGCAATGCTGTTTATGCCATGTGCTTATACTATGCTCTTGTACCATGTTGTGATGCAATGCTGTTTATGCCATGTGCTTATACTATGCTCTTGTACCATGTTGTGATGCAATGCTGTTTATGCCATGTGCTTATACTATGCTCTTGTACCATGTTGTGATGCAATGCTGTTTATGCCATGTGCTTATACTATGCTCTTGTACCATGTTGTGATGCAATGCTGTTTATGCCATGTGCTTATACTATGCTCTTGTACCATGTTGTGATGCAATGCTGTTTATGCCATGTGCTTATACTATGCTCTTGTACCATGTTGTGATGCAATGCTGTTTATGCCATGTGCTTATACTATGCTCTTGTACCATGTTGTGATGCAATGCTGTTTATGCCATGTGCTTATACTATGCTCTTGTACCATGTTGTGATGCAATGCTGTTTATGCCATGTGCTTATACTATGCTCTTGTACCATGTTGTGATGCAATGTGTTTATGCCATGTGGTTATACTATGCTCTTGTACCATGTTGTGATGCAATGCTGTTTATGCCATGTGCTTATACTATGCTCTTGTACCATGTTGTGATGCAATGCTGTTTATGCCATGTGCTTATACTATGCTCTTGTACCATGTTGTGATGCAATGCTGTTTATGCCATGTGCTTATACTATGCTCTTGTACCATGTTGTGATGCAATGTGTTTATGCCATGTGGTTATACTATGCTCTTGTACCATGTTGTGATGCCATGTGCTTATACTATGCTCTTGTACCATGTTGTGATGCAATGTGTTTATGTCATGTGGTTATACTATGCTCTTGTACCATGTTGTGATGCAATGTGTTTATGCCATGTGGTTATACTATGCTCTTGTACCATGTTGTGATGCAATGTGTTTAAGCCATGTGGTTACACAATGTGCTTATACCATGTTGTTATGCAATGTATTTATGACATGTGGTTATACTATGCTCTTGTACCATGTTGTGATGCAATGTATTTATGCCATGTGGTTACACAATGTGCTTATACCATGTTGTTATGCAATGTGTTATCACCATGTTCTTGAATATTTTCATGAGACAAAAACAATGAAGCAAAGAACGACATACATCAGGGGAGTGGTATACGAGTTCATCCATTAGTCGTTTTCTGCGCCGATTCCAGTATAGGGTGGCATCTGGGCAGTGGTAGTAGAGATGGCTGTTGTCCTCAAGAAGATTCTGAGCAAGAATGTTGTAACTCATTATGGTGAACTCAAACCCGCGCTGGTTGTTTGGCCGTCGCATGTAGTAGTGACCTGCCTGTGTATATTCCCACTGCCTTGGGTAATACCTCTGTGTATCTGATAAATGTACCGGTACAATAAAAATAATTATTTTGACTAAATTTGTTGGTTATGTTATTATTATATTTCGGGTTTTACGCCTGCATCAGCACCATTTTGGGCTATATCGCGGGCGGGCAGTTTACCTAACAACACCTTTCCTGGGCAGGCTCCAGCGGTTAACCAGTACTTGGGTGCACCAACCTCCGTAAGAAACTGCCAACTCTTTCATATAAATGAGACACAGCCTGAGTGGGGCTTGAACCCGTGACCATCAGTGATGATAAGTTACAGTGGTATGCAAGTCAGCGACCTTAACCACTCGACCACGGAGGCGGACTAAATTTGTTGGTCTGTGTACACATTTCTGAAGGTTTTGTGAAAATACACCAATCTTATCCAATGTTTCCAGGCGCGTAGTTGCCTATACGCAAAATACGCAATTGCTTAAACATTGTAGTTTAAAAGTAAATAAATGAATGACTCCGAAATTTGCAATAAAAACAGGAGCCTAATGGGGATTAGAGAGATCTTTGTAGACAGTCTCAAATCTTACATTAGAAATAAACTGGCCATTATTTAAAAGACAAAAGAAAACTGGAAAGACATGTTCTCTGTACCGGTGTGTGTATTTCACAGGCAAACTCAATTTAATTTTTGGACGGGAAATGGTTCCAGATAAGGGTTCAGTCTAGTTCAGAATTTTTGGGAGAAGTGAGAAAGCGCGTGATCGCTTCCTTAAATGGTGTTCTTTAATATACTTCTGCAAAATTGGGTAAAAATGCACAGTACAACCATTAAATACAACATTTGAATAGAAGGAGTGCTTTATAATGGGCCAGTGTATCTTACTAGACAAAATGTTGTTTGAAAATCATATAAACCAAGGAGAAGTGGGCCCCCCAGTGGGCGAAGTCAGGATCCCTAGGACGACAATTTTGCCCATATTGCCCTCTAAAATGATCCCTGCAGATTGCACCACAGACGTTCAAGGGAAACATTTGTTCTGGGGGAGCATGCGGCAGAACCCCCTCGATGCTTTGCATATACATTAGATTATTATTATAAGCTTGACCAATGAGACAGTAGGGCGGAACATATTGGTAAAAAAGCCGACAGTTTCGGTGGTCTGCCCATCCGAAGGAACTCACCAATTGAGGCTTATAAGTAAAATTTAATTTTCTTTAACAAAATTTAAAATAAATACAAACGACAAATGGGCGGGGCTAAAAAGGGACAGGGCAGAACACGGGCGGAGCACCCTGTCATTCAGCTCTAGATGAAACACTACATCATAACTTACATGTAGTAAGACTTGAAATAAATATCTATTACAACTTACTGTCGTTCCTGTTGCCAAACTTCTGGTTCCCCTTGTGTCTGGATACAGCTGGGTTCCAGTTGAGTCCAGTATACATGTTGTGATCCACGCTTCTGGTAGATGGGATCTGTTGTCTATTTCTTTGATATACCGGTACCCGATTACTGTGCGTAATAGGACCTACATAAACGTAGGGTGCATGATTCTGCATTTGAATTGTTTCAGCAACACTTTTTGGAGCAGCATTCAATGTCAATGTATTACGTGAATGAAGTAGTGATTCAGCCATGACTTGACAACTTTGATTAACCATTTCAGTGAGAATTGCATGGACAGTGTCATTACCTCCACTGGGAAAATCGCCATGTTGCCTCAAGTGATCATTCCCGTAATGTGTACTGGTAGACTTGCGTTTGTTTTCCTTTCTTCTATGGTTGTTGTACCCAGGAACATTTGTTTTCTTGGACTGGACACATCTTGGAACCATCAAATTACCAGGATTTTGCATTTCTGTTTATAAAATGAAACAAGTATGATATATAAGATGCATGTACATTCAAACCTGTGCTAGTGGTCACTCACCTCCATTAAGCAGCCAACCTGTATTATGAAACAGGTACTAATATACCTATGAATGAGGAATGCCAGTTAATGGTTGAAGTCAAAATCAATTACTGAAATAGACATCATAGAATGATAGAAGGAATATGACTACATCCCTGTGAAACAGCGAAGGGTTTGACATCTAAGGAATAAAGAGGATAAATCCGATATAAGTTGGTTTCAGTGAATGATTAAAACATATTTCACCGAATGAACATTGAAAGCATTATATCATGAGCGGCTATGGCCACTATAGCTTTCTATGTTCATAAATAAAATATTATTTGATTATTCAATTTAGAAAACAAAGACTGGAAAAAAGCGTTTTATGATAGAAAACGATGTGTATATTATGCAGTGGTGTTTTTATTATTTCACGTACAGCGAACGTTTACTTTACTTGGTAACGACGATGCTACTCAAGTTTTGGAGCACTTATTTATTTTATAGTTATTTAATCACAAAGACTTGTTGAAGTTTATAACAATTTATTTTCAGAAGGTTATAACAATTTTATCCAACAATGGGTTTTGTCCAATTTCACAAAGTTCAGTTATGATTCTTAACACTTTATTCCAACAATAGTTTAAATATATATAGTGTATCACAAAGTTAATTTATTTCCACAAAGCTCTTTAACACAAAGTATAGTCCTAAAATGTACACACAGGTTTGTTATTAATTTCTAATATTTAGCTGTTATTATATTTTTTAATTCTATTTCTTTTTTTCTTTTTTAAAGAGTGTGTGTTTTACGTTTATTTATCGTCGCTACCGGTTACCCATATGAGCGACGCCTCCTGAAGAGATTAGTCAGTTTAGATGTTGGAGGATAGTGCAATGATACAGACAGAGACCCATTCCAGAGTCTCCTCTGGTTCTTTTACGTGCACGGTGTAAAGCACCGACCAAGACCTCGGTTTAACGTCCCATCTGAAAGACTGTTAATTTTATTAGGGTCAGACGGGGGATCGAACCTGCGATCCCTGGATTACCAGTCCAGCGTGTTACCACTGGACTACATATCCGTCTGTTTTTTTTAAAGATATTAAACCGAGGGTTTATATACCATTTTCATTAAGGATTGACAAGTTATGTAATATTCTTGAGTCTGACAAGACTCTTTGATAAAAGGTAGCAGTTGACAATACGATTATTACAGAACAATAACACAAACTGATTGGTTCTCAAAGTGGAAGTCATTGGTGACAACACATATTGTATAAATTTTGACATTGAGCTTTAACAGAGGAAGTGACTGTTACTCAAAGTAATTCTATTATCAAATGGTGATTAATTTCAAAATAAGTGCTAAAAGTTAAATAATTAATACTAGAGATGTTAAGTCGAGCTTGATTTAACAAAGGCTTAAGTAAAAATAATACAAAGATACCAAATTACATAAACCTTGACATAAACTGAATAGTGATCAAAATAAGCATCTTATTTAAAATATACAAACATTATTATTATATGCATTATTATATCGAATTTTGATTGATTAAAATATCCAAGAAATGTCCTTCATAATATGTGCACTAAATTGCGCTAGAACGTCGTGCTAAGATACGAAAAATGACGTCATAATAGACGTCACAAATCATCTCACTGACAGCTTGAGTCCGAAAACGGTCGCGTTGACAACATTTCAACATGCATTGGCCAGAGTGCAAAAGGAGCGTAATTGTGTTAAATTATGAGACAGAGTTATGGAACTTCACTGACACATGTCACATTTTGATAGGGGACTATTGTGTGATATTTCAAAGGTAGATAGTTCAAAAGAGATAGAAGAGATTCCTATAAAACTTTAACCAAATGGCAACGGCGATGCTGACGCCAACGCAAGTACAATAGCCCTCCTTATTCTTCGAATAGTCGAGCAAAAATTCAAATTTTTCTAAATTATTTATTTTCCTAAATGCAGTCACACTACCACAGTTGTGCTATCATAAATAAAAATAATCTAAATTCTCGATCTATATTGTGGCAATGCATAGAATATGATCTAGTTGTATATAACCCAAGAGGTCCGATGCTCAGGCCATGTGATATGCGTCGGACACTTGCTGGTATAAATGTTGCATATCCTGGCCAAAATAGCCCCAATATGAGTAATCCCATTTATTGTCCACGTAATAGGTGTGATATGGGACAGGGAATCATCCCCTATCAACGATGCATATATGCGCAATGTGAACAAATATAGAACAACGAGAGCGATTAATATAAGTTGAAATAACTTGTTTCGCAATCGAGCTAAAATAAATTTGTATAAAAATATAGAACAACAACAAATGAGAAAGAAAAGAAAGACAAGAAAAAGTATGCACACACAAAATGAACAAAACAAAGTGTGCATGTGTACAAATGTAGACCGGGGAGTTTATAGATATGACAAACTCTGGTTGTTTTCGTATTTTCGTATATATGGATATAAAGAGCCTGTAAAATACAATATATACATAATATTATTATGTACAAATCATTCTACTAAATTTCACAATACAAAATAGTAAATACACAATTCCAATTCCAGCAGTTCAAATAAATATTTTACAATGTAAAATATCAAAGATAAAACATTACATTACCAGAGTCCGGCTATCAGCTGATACATATAATATATATATGTATAAAGTTACTAGTATAGTATATATTAACGTAAACAGGATAGCTTTGCAACGTATCCGTTTGACTAGTAGAGATAGAGTGTGGGATAAGGGTCTTGAACAAGTTAGTTGGAAAGTGCACCTAATTAGTTGAGTTAGTTCACTCATTCACACATCTGACCTGATTGTCACTCACCCATAATACTTTATACACAATAGTAGTGAAGACTATATTATACAAAGACATAGTATGGGACCAGGCTATATAATTATGATATGATTCAGACCAGTGATTTTATTAGGCCATATAGGGAAACTATTGGGTGGTACGCTTGCAGCAGGGTTTGGAAACATTATAATGTACATGTACTAAATATCAATAATTAGTTCCCTTTAACATAAATATGACATGGGTTACACAAAAAAACAATGGTATATTTTCTGTCCAATTAGCGCAGTGGTTAGCACGCTCGCTTCTTCTCACCTATACAACCCGGGTTCGCTTCTCGGACCGGGAAGTATGTGAGATGGTACGCTGGTTGCCAGATCGGACAGGTGGGTTTTCTCCGGTTACTCCGGTTTCCTTCCACATGAATGACCACACATACGCGTCAACAAGAGTGATTAATATAAGATATATATATTTTTGTCTTATAATACGGCCCTAGTACCGTTTTTCACCTTCAGGTCAATGTGTTGTCACAGCAGCTCTCCAACTGATATCCATGTGTGGGTAAATCTACATTAACGATAGAGTCAGTGACCTACATGTACCCATGATAAATGTTATATTTTTGGCTGAATTTTCCTGTTTGACAGATGATGATGATTGAGATTATTTACCCTCGACGCCGGCGAACCATGACAGTTCTAGTGTGTACCATATATAACAAGCAACTGCTGCTGACATCATTCGCACAGACAGATCTGTAGTCTAGTGGTAACACAATGGACTGGTAATCCAGGGATCGCAGGTTCGATCCCCTGTCTGACTCTTATAAAATTAACTGTCTTTCAGATGGGACGTTAAACCGAGGTCTGGTGTCGGTGCTTTACATTGTGCACGTAAAAGAACCAGAGGAGACTCTGGAATGGGTCTCTGTCTGTATCATTGCACTATTCTCCAAAAATCTAAAATGACTAATCTCTTCAGGAGGCATCGCTCATATGGACAACCGGTAGCAACGATAAATAAACGTAAAACATACACAACAACATACAGACATAATTCGCAAAACAAATCGAAAAACAGGTGAGTAACGAAAACAGGGCGATTGATGACAGATGTCACGAAAACATGTTGCATTTTATAACAATCGCATTCCTTGGAATTGCAAGCAGCTGCAATTCATTTTCCTCGAATAACAAAGAAAATCGTTAACAACATTTAAAACAATCTTTTATTCTTTCCATTGAAATTATTAATAGTTTTTATTTTTGTTCTCACCTGCTAGGGTCGGTTCGGTATAATAATTTAACGAAATAATTATCCCTTAATTACAATAATTTATAGTTTGTTTGCATTTTCCAATAAAAGATATATGAAGGTAATGAACATGTATCCAATAATGGCAAATAATATAGAAAGAATAATTGAAATATTTCGTAAAAAAAATAATCTTGTAATTTGCTGTGTTGTTCGTCACCGGCCGTCACCGAATTTCTGCTATTTCATGGATAAATATGTATAAAATGACCCTTCTGTGTGATGTCAGCTAGTAAATACAGTCAGTATCTCTCATTTCTAATATGTATAGTTACCGTCGTATAGTTGTCAGTCGTAAGTTACTATGTAAAATCTCAATTTCATGCATGTACAAATGTCCCTGACCCATATTTCATTATTTGTAGAAATGGGTCACATTCTGATCATATATTTCATTTGTGTGTTGAACAGTACCGCCCCTGGTCTAGTAATTCTTATAGATTAAAGGTATTCGATAGACATGTTGTGTTTGTAGATACCACTACAATACTGGTTGATTGACCATCCAAGCCAAGTTCACTATTTATTCTATTATCTAAACTTAAAAGTACATTAGACGATTAGTCGTCATTAGCGAAAACATCATTTATTATTAATTAAATATTTAATGATACAGTACAAACTAACTTTAGAGATGATTGTTGTTGATGATTGATCCCTCTATCTTTATACTGTCTGCTTTTAACTGTTTAACTATAGCTTTGTAGATCCTTTTATCTTTTTAACTTGCTGTAGATTAACTCACTGTTCTAGACTTCACCTGCCAATCATAATAGTGATTGTTCGGCAGTATCAAGTTGAAGATCTGCCATTGATACAAATCATAATAGTTAGTGATTGTTCGGCAGTATCAAGTTGAAGTTCTGCCATTGATACATGTACTGTAGCTAACTAGATTATAGATCATCTGTGGCCCAGTGGTCTAAACCCGCCGTCGTTAGATCTTGCCTTTCACCGCTATCATCAGGACTGTAGGTTCATTCCCTATCAAGGAAAATTGATAAAATAATGATTTGATGTCATTCGCATATATGGAGGTTGGAGAGTTGAGTACTGGAACTAAGGATGGTCTACTCCGCAACAACAGACTGACCTCCCAATAATAATCAGAAAATGATTGATGGGCAGAAGAAGAAGCTATCGATCGATCATAGTTGATCATCTTGGACTATGGCAGATCTGTAGCGCTCTGTAGTTAGAACTCGCCCGTGAGTTTGCTCCTTATCAGGTGGCTAATTAATATGGTTTGTTTGACTAATTTATTGAATCTGCCATTTGTTATTGTCAATTTCATCAAAACCTTGCCAAATGTTCTAATCCTAAATGAACCTCTGTGGTTGAGGGGTCTAGCGTGTGTGTGTTTTACGTTTCTTTATCGTCGATACTGGTTGCCCATATGAGCGACACCTCCTGAAGAGATTAGTCATTTTAGATTTTTGGAGGATAGTGCAATGACCCATTCCAGAGTCTCCTCTGGTTCTTTTACGTGCACTGTGTAAAGTACCGACACAAGACCTTGGTTTAAAGTCCCAACTGAAAGACTTGACTTTATTAGGGTCATACAGGGTATCGAACCTGCGATCCCTGGATTACAAGTCCAGCGTCTTAACCACTGGACTACAGATCCGTCTGTGAGTGGTCTATCACGGCATTGTTATCAAGGGTATACTGGGTGCTATCCGCACAGGAGTTCATGTATACTCGATGCTACCCACACAGGAGTTCATGTATACTGGATGCTACCCACACAGGAGTTCATGTATACTGGATGCTACCCACACAGGAGTTCATGTATACTGGATGCTACCCACACAGGAGTTCATGTATACTGGATGCTACCCACACAGGAGTTCATGTATACTGGATGCTACCCACACAGGAGTTCATGTATACTGGATGCTACCCACACAGGAGTTCATGTATACTGGATGCTACCCACACAGGAGTTCATGTATACTGGATGCTACCCACACAGGAGTTCATGTATACTGGATGCTACCCACACAGGAGTTCATGTATACTGGATGCTACCCACACAGGAGTTCATGTATACTGGATGCTACCCACACAGGAGTTCATGTATACTGGATGCTACCCACACAGGAGTTCATGTATACTGGATGCTACCCACACAGGAGTTCATGTATACTGGATGCTACCCACACAGGAGTTCATGTATACTGGATGCTATCCACACAGGAGTTCATGTATACTGTATAATACCCACACAGGAGTTCATGTATACTGGGTACTACCCACACAGGAGTTCATGTATACTGGATGCTATCCACACAGGAGTTCATGTATACTTGATGCTATCCACACAGGAGTTCATGTATACTGTATAATACCCACACAGGAGTTCATGTATACTGGATGCTATCCACACAGGAGTTCATGTATACTGGATGCTACCCACACAGGAGTTCATGTATACTGGATGCTACCCACACAGGAGTTCATGTATACTGGATGCTATCCACACAGGAGTTCATGTATACTGTATAATACCCACACAGGAGTTCATGTATACTGTATAATACCCACACAGGAGTTCATGTATACTGGGTACTACCCACACAGGAGTTCATGTATACTGGATGCTATCCACACAGGAGTTCATGTATACTTGATGCTATCCACACAGGAGTTCATGTATACTGTATAATACCCACACAGGAGTTCATGTATACTGGATGCTATCCACACAGGAGTTCATGTATACTTGATGCTATCCACACAGGAGTTCATGTATACTGTATAATACCCACACAGGAGTTCATGTATACTGGGTACTACCCACACAGGAGTTCATGTTTATTGGATGCTACCCACACAGGAGTTCATGTATACTGGATGCTACCCACACAGGAGTTCATGTATACTGGGTACTACCCACACAGGAGTGCATGTATACTGGGTACTACCCACACAGGAGTTCATGTGTATTGGATGCTACCCACACAGGAGTTCATGTATACTGGATGCTATCCACACAGGAGTTCATGTATACTGGATGCTATCCACACAGGAGTTCATGTATACTGTATAATACCCACACAGGAGTTCATGTATACTGGATGCTACCCACACAGGAGTTCATGTATACTGGATGCTATCCACACAGGAGTTCATGTATACTGGGTACTACCCACACAGGAGTTCATGTATACTTGGTGCTACCCACACAGGAGTTCATGTATACTGGATGCTACCCACACAGGAGTTCATGTATACTGGATGCTACCCACACAGGAGTTCATGTATACTGGATGCTACCCACACAGGAGTTCATGTATACTTGATGCTACCCACACAGGAGTTCATGTATACTGGATGCTATCCACACAGGAGTTCATGTATACTGGATGCTACCCACACAGGAGTTCATGTATACTGCTGGATGCTACCCACACAGGAGTTCATGTATACTGGATGCTACCCACACAGGAGTTCATGTATACTGCTGGATGCTACCCACACAGGAGTTCATGTATACTGGATGCTACCCACACAGGAGTTCATGTATACTGGATGTTACCCACACAGGAGTTCATGTATACTGGATGCTACCCACACAGGAGTTCATGTATACTGCTGGATGCTACCCACACAGGAGTTCATGTATACTGCTGGGTACTTCAGACATCTTGAAGTGCAGGGGCTACACCTCAGTACACAGACATGAAAGTAGAAACATTGTGATAGCAGTCGTGATAACTAACCATTGAAATATATTGTGTGTATTTTACGTTTATTTATCGTCGCTACCAGTTGCCCATATGAGCGACGCCTGCTGAAGAGATTAGTCATATTAGATATATCTATACTCACACATGTATGTATATTATGCAGCTCAATATTAATCTACAGAATTGCAAACTTAAATTTGCACTGTTTACATTTACATGCAGTGGTAAAATGCAAAGGTAAGGTATTTCTACAATGTTTGCAGCTAAAATACAAGTGTGCAGTACAACTAAATAGCCCTGTGAGCAAGGTAGTCAATTACAATTTACATTTGATGTCGTTGGTTCGAATCACGTAATGGGCTTTCTTGTGTGTGTATTTCATAGTTTATATACTTCTTGTTGTTTTGTCACACTGGAAGTAAGAAAACATAATTCTTACTACATGTATACTATACTGTACATAATACAATCATAAAAAGACACGTTTGTAAAATAAAATTTACAAGAAACTTGTTTCGCAATCGAGCTCAAATTAATTTGTATAAACTGACTAACACTGATGGACAGTCTCATACCTGTATTAAACATTAGACAACATGCTATTA
Organism: Archivesica marissinica; assembly: GCA_014843695.1. Taxonomy (NCBI): domain Eukaryota; kingdom Metazoa; phylum Mollusca; class Bivalvia; order Venerida; family Vesicomyidae; genus Archivesica; species Archivesica marissinica. The sequence continues at coordinate 10,658,426 of CM026404.1, read as the reverse complement.
ATTTATGATTTATAGGCGTTAAATACCCCCCCCCCCCCCAAGCCCTTTTGGAAACTTGCGTATCCCGGGGGCATTTATTATGAGCATTATGGTATGTGAAACTGCTGCATTAATCTCAAGCACATCAAGAACCAATACATACAAAATTAGTTTAAACAATATTTTATTTGTGGAATTTGTGGTAGCGCGTTCGATTCAGGAGCGAAAGGCCCGGAGTTCTCGCCCAGCTGAAGCCGTTACGATTGTGCCCTTAGGCAAAGTATTTAAATTCCACATTGCCTCTTCTCTCTCCCTCATGGCGATGGAGGCCTCGAGAGTGATTAATATAAGTTTTAGGAACTTGTTTCGCAATCGAGCTAAATTAAATTTGTATAATAGTTTTATTCAAGAATAATATTATAAGACAGGATAGTTGTTTTTGTTTGACAACAGCGGACATAATCTCCCCATATAAAACCCAGGAATGACATAATCTCCCCATATAGAACCCAGGAATGACATAATCTCCCCATATAAAACCCAGGAATGACATAAACTCCCCATATAAAACCCAGGAATGACATAAACTCCCCATATAAAACCCAGGAATGACATAATCTCCCCATATAAAACCCAGGAATGACATAATCTCCCCATATAAACCCAGGAATGACATAATTCCCCATTTTGATGGTCACGGGTTCGATCCCCGCTCAAACCGTGTCTTTTTATATGAAAAAGTTGGCAATTTCTTACAGAGGTTGGTGCACCAAGTACTGGTTAACCGTTGGAGCATGCCCAGAAAAGGTGTTGTTAGGTAAACTGCCCAACGGTCATATGGGCAACCTGTAACGACGATAAATAAACGTAATAAAATAATAATAAAAAACCCATTCAGATTTAAGGTAGGACCCTAACCACAGCCCGAACATTATCCCTAACCATAGCCCTAAAACTAGCCCTAACCGTTGACGCGATTTTTAAAAAAAAACCGGATTATGCCGGGGTTCCCGCCAAGTTATGTACATTACCTTTCAGTTTAATCATATTTTATTGCAAATCAATAGTTAATGCACAGAACGATACAATACATAGTATGAACAGGCAAATGGTTTGGGTCACACGTTTTGACAACATTAGATAATGGCCCGCACTAGAAAGTCTAGCTAATGTTTGATTAAACTAAATGACAGAGTTTCTTTCCAGAAAAGATTATACAAAAATAGGATGAAAATAAATACTGAACCAAAGGATGTAGAGGAAAAAAGAAGACAAACCTATAACAATAATAAGTCGATATAGATTACCTTTTAACTGCAATTAAAACGTGTAGAGTGGTGGAACCTATGCTCGGCGTATTCCTATGCTCGGCGTATTTTTTCCATTTACATCCGTATTTAAAATATTTAAATAGTTTTAACCTATTTTCGCTGACAGAGGTGAGCATGGTTCAATAACATTTCGTTGTGCGTACCGGTAACCTAATGCAACTGTCACCTGATTGGTTCAGTAGCCGAATATAAACAGACAACTTGTTGGGAAATTTTTTTCCAACGAAATGTGCGTTTTATGAGCATTTCAGGTGACTATCCGGATTGGGAAAAAAATGTACAAATAACCAGAAAAAAGTTTGTTATGAGTTGTAATATTGTTAGTTATTGATGTTACTAAGTCAAAATAATATATTCAACATTTACCCATGCACAAATAAAAAAATTCATGTACGCCCTGCATAGGTGCCCTAAAGTATCTAGTTCTCCATGGAAACAGGTACTGTTGCGATAGCTGTATTTAGGCGCATGGTTACGTAATGAACCTAAAATTTTCAACAACAATTTTATGAAAGTTGTGTTCACAACTTAACAAAATAATAATATACGGCAAGTGCATTTAACTTTTTTTATAGGCCATGATATGTAGGATTTATGCCGAGCATAGGTTCCACCACTCTATATGTGGGATTTACGCCGAGCATAGGTTCCACCACTCTATATGTAGGATTTACGCCGAGCATAGGTTCCACCACTCTATATGTAGGATTTACGCCGAGTATAGGTTCCACCACTCTATATGTGGGATTTACGCCGAGCATAGGTTCCACCACTCTATATGTAGGATTTATGCCGAGCATAGGCTCCACCACTCTATATGTAGGATTTACGCCGAGCATAGGTTCCATCACTCTATATGTAGGATTTACGCCGAGCATAGGTTCAACCATTCTATATGTAGGATTTACGCCGAGCATAGGTTCCATCACTCTATATGTAGGATTTACGCCGAGCATAGGTTTCATCACTCTATATGTAGGATTTACGCCGAGCATAGGTTCCATCACTCTATATGTAGGATTTACGCCGAGCATAGGTTCCACCACTCTATATGTGGGATTTACGCCGAGCATAGGTTCCATCACTCTATATGTGGGATTTACGCCGAGCATAGGTTCCACCACTCTATATGTAGGATTTACGCCGAGCATAGGTTCCACCACTCTATATGTAGGATTTACGCCGAGCATAGTTTCCACCACTCTATATGTAGGATTTACGCCGAGCATAGGTTCCACCACTCTGTATGTGGGATTTACACCGAGCATAGGTTCCACCACTCTATATGTAGGATTTACGCCGAGCATAGTTTCCACCACTCTATATGTGGGATTTACGCCGAGCATAGGTTCCACCACTCTATATGTAGGATTTACGCCGAGCATAGGTTCCACCACTCTATATGTAGGATTTACGCCGAGCATAGGTTCCACCACTCTATATGTAGGATTTACGCCGAGCATAGGTTCCACCACTCTATATGTAGGATTTACGCCGAGCATAGGTTCCACCACTCTATATGTAGGATTTACGCCGAGCATAGGTTCCACCACTCTATATGTAGGATTTACGCCGAGCATAGGTTCCACCACTCTATATGTAGGATTTACGCCGAGCATAGGTTCCACCACTCTATATGTAGGATTTACGCCGAGCATAGGTTCCACCACTCTATATGTAGGATTTACGCCGAGCATAGGTTCCACCACTCTATATGTAGGATTTACGCCGAGCATAGGTTCCACCACTCTATATGTAGGATTTACGCCGAGCATAGGTTCCACCACTCTATATGTAGGATTTACGCCGAGCATAGGTTCCACCACTCTATATGTAGGATTTACGCCGAGCATAGGTTCCACCACTCTATATGTAGGATTTACGCCGAGCATAGTTCCACCACTCTATATGTAGGATTTATGCCGAGCATAGTTTCCACCACTCTATATGTAGGATTTACGCCGAGCATAGGTTCCACCACTCTATATGTAGGATTTACGCCGAGCATAGTTTCCACCACTCTATATGTAGGATTTACGCCGAGCATAGTTTCCACCACTCTATATGTAGGATTTACGCCGAGCATAGTTTCCACCACTCTATATGTAGGATTTACGCCGAGCATAGGTTCCACCACTCTATATGTGAGATTTATGCCGAGCATAGTTTCCACCACTCTATATGTAGGATTTACGCCGAGCATAGTTTCCACCACTCTATATGTAGGATTTACGCCGAGCATAGGTTCCACCACTCTATATGTAGGATTTACGCCGAGCATAGTTTCCACCACTCTATATGTAGGATTTACGCCGAGCATAGGTTCCATCACTCTATATGTAGGATTTACGCCGAGCATAGGTTCCACCACTCTATATGTAGGATTTACGCCGAGCATAGGTTCCATCACTCTATATGTAGGATTTACGCCGAGCATAGGTTCCACCACTCTATATGTAGGATTTACGCCGAGCATAGTTTCCACCACTCTATATGTAGGATTTACGCCGAGCATAGGTTCAACCACTCTATATGTGGGATATACACCGAGCATAGGTTCCACCACTCTATATGTAGGATTTACGCCGAGCATAATTTCCACCACTCTATATGTAGGATTTACGCCGAGCATAGGTTCCACCACTCTATATGTAGGATTTACGCCGAGCATAGTTTCCACCACTCTATATGTAGGATTTACGCCGAGCATAGGTTCCACCACTCTATATGTAGGATTTACGCCGAGCATAGGTTCCACCACTCTATATGTAGGATTTACGCCGAGCATAGGTTCCACCACTCTATATGTAGGATTTACGCCGAGCATAGGTTCCACCACTCTATATGTAGGATTTACGCCGAGCATAGGTTCCATCACTCTATATGTAGGATTTACGCCGAGCATAGGTTCCACCACTCTATATGTAGGATTTACGCCGAGCATAGTTTCCACCACTCTATATGTAGGATTTACGCCGAGCATAGGTTCAACCACTCTATATGTGGGATATACACCGAGCATAGGTTCCACCACTCTATATGTAGGATTTACGCCGAGCATAATTTCCACCACTCTATATGTAGGATTTACGCCGAGCATAGGTTCCACCACTCTATATGTAGGATTTACGCCGAGCATAGTTTCCACCACTCTATATGTAGGATTTACGCCGAGCATAGGTTCCACCACTCTATATGTAGGATTTACGCCGAGCATAGGTTCCACCACTCTATATGTAGGATTTACGCCGAGCATAGGTTCCACCACTCTATATGTAGGATTTACGCCGAGCATAGGTTCCACCACTCTATATGTAGGATTTACGCCGAGCATAGGTTCCACCACTCTATATGTAGGATTTACGCCGAGCATAGTTTCCACCACTCTATATGTAGGATTTACGCCGAGCATAGGTTCAACCACTCTATATGTGGGATATACACCGAGCATAGGTTCCACCACTCTATATGTAGGATTTACGCCGAGCATAGTTTCCACCACTCTAATAACCATGTTAGCAATCAAGTGCCATCCATTATTGACTGCTTATCTTTGTTCTCGTGCTAAGCATGATGAAACATCAGTGCAGACAAGCAGGTGAGACAATACAATCCACATCATCTTTGTTAGCAGATCCATCACCAGGCCCGTAGCCACACTGAGGCACAGGGTACTTAAATATATATACTAGTACCCACAAACGTGCCGAATCCCTGTGCACTGAGGCACACCGAGGAAGCTGCTTTCTATCGTATGAGAAATGATTCATATACATATATACACAATTTAGTTTCAATGTTATGGTTTGTATTCTGCATAAGTTTCACAAACTTGAAAATACTCGGGCTAACATAATACAGGCCCGTAGCCACATCGAGGCACACCAAGGCAGCTGCGTCTGTTAAAATGTCCAAAGCAAAAAAAAAATGAAATAAATAAAATGCAAAAAATATCCCTTTGCTGTATAAAATGTTGACTGCTAGAGAGCTGAATGGTCAGTACATAATTATACGTCTAAACTCATTAAATCAGAAACAGCAGGAAATCGCTTCTATGCCTCCAACAATTTTAAGGGGGAACATGCCCCCGGACCCCCTAGATTGCCTCGGTTGAAATTTGCCTCTGGCTACGGTACTGATCAATTCAGTAAACCAAATACTATTGGAATAAATTGGTCGATAATTATTTTTCATGCTTAAAACCCCAGTTTCAAACAATATATTCATCATAATTATCATGTACAGGAAATGCATTTAGCTCATTCAACATCCAAGTAACTGACATGGACTTTGGCATGATATTTTTAGACCAATAAATTAATAAGAAAATTAAATTTGGACCAGTTCATTTATGAAAATGGGTTAGTTTTATCTAAATATAGTAATCTGAAAGTAAACTGGCAAAAAGTGCAGATCCTGATGAGACGGTTCATCATGAACCAGCTCATCTGGATTTACACTTTTTGTAATCCTATTCAGAGGTCTGTGGTGTTGAAAGAGTTAGCTAAATGAATAGCATTTAAAGTGATATTGCACCGTAAAAAGTTACGATCGCTGACTTGCTCCTCGCCGCTGTAAGTTTGAATCTATGAATCCCACTGGGGGTGTCAAATTATTTCATGTGACGAAGCTATACAGCTTGCCTGTGGAAGGTCGGTGGTTCTACCCAGGTGCTTGTCAGTGCCTGAAATACTGTTCAGATGGACACCCGGGGTCTTGCTCCACCAATAATAGCTGGAGTGTCCCTATGCACCATGGTGACCTGACAATAAACCCCAAAAAGCCAAAAAAACAATAAACATGTTCCAGATCCCTATCATGAAAGTCAAGGTTATACTTAAAGGTGACATGTTAAATGGTCTTTTATCTGTGTCTTTCAACATATTTGTAAACCACAGAAAGATTGGGTTGATAAACTCAATGAGACAAAATGGTTTGTCCATCTTCCAGTAGGCATTTATAAGATATCATTAAATATATCCTGTGGCGGACAAAGAATATTTCACTGTAGCAAATTGGTACCTGGTTGGTGAACAACAGTTAATAAGGATTCCAACTAGAAGGGCCATTGTTAGCCCTTTCCTTCATAGAGATTTAGGTTAACTCTTTCAACCCCAAGTAACTGACATGGACTGGTGCGTGATATTTTCAGACCAATAAATTAATAAGAAAATTACCTTTGGACCAGTTCATTTATCAAAATGGGTAATTTTATCTAAAAATAGTAATAATTATTACTGGCAAAAAAGTGCAGATCCTGATGAGACGGCTCATCACGAGCCGGCTCATCTGGATCTACACTTTTCATAAGCCTATTTAGAGGCCTGTGGGGTTGAAAGGGTTAATAATACAATTAATCGTAACACGAAGGGCCATCAAAGGATGTCAGTTAGCAGGATTTTAATGAGTAACTTGTCTCATGGCCTGTGGGGTTGAAAGGGTTAATATACTATTATATCTTCATACAAACGACAGCTGTATAGCTATCATGCAGTGGATAAGTAGTCGCCATATCTATCCCCACCTCCATAGATATTACTGGGACTACATAGAGGTTTAGGTTAATATACTATTATATCTCCATACAAACCACAGCCATTTAGCTATCATGCAGTGGATAAGTAGTCGCCATATCTATCCCACCTCCATAGATATTACTGGGACTACATAGAGATTTAGGTTAATATACTATTATATCTCCATACAAACGACAGCTGTATAGCTATCATGCAGTGGATAAGTAGTCACCATATCTATCCCACCTCCATAGATATTACTGGGAATACATAGAGATTTAGGTTAATATACTATTTATCTCCATACAAACGACAGCTGTATAGCTATCATGCAGTGGATAAGTAGTCGCCATATCTATCCCCACCTCCATAGATATTACTGGGATTACATAGAGATTCTGGCCTTTATTATGAACAGTGGTTTGGCTACTACATTGTCAATGTATGTCGTATTGTTAATGGCATCAAGAGGTGCTTCTATGAGGGAAAGGGTTAATGTATGTCGTATTGTTAATGGTGTCAAGAGGTGCTTCTATGAGGGAAAAGATTAATGTCAGGAAAAATCAGACATTATCTGCCAAGGGAGGTAAAAACCAGCAAGGTGTCTCGTTAGTTTATACAAATTAATTTTAGTTCGATTGCGAATCAAGATTTTACAACTTTGATTAATCGCTCTTGAGACCTCATATTCCTGATGGAATCCATCGCCATAAGGGAGAGAGAAGATGCAATGTGGAATTTAAATGCCTTGCCTAAGCGCACAATCGTAATGGCCACAGCTGGTCACAAACACTGGGCCTTTTGCACCTGGAGCGAAGCTACCATTGTGCTATCACAATTTCCACAATCTCTTGTTGAGAATGTATGGATCCAAAGTGAAATCATTGTATCCAAGATGGCTGACTAGTTACATAATATTATGTACTATAAAATAGTTTCTATTGAGTGGTTCTTTATTGTGCATTTAACTTTTTGTAGTACATTGTGCATATTCGTATAAAATTGAGCATGGTGCTTTACTGTGTTATAATGCACATCCAAGCACATTTGATTTTGGGTACAATCCAAGATGTCCAGCTTGTTACTATAAATAGCTTGCGTTTTACGTTTTTTATGGATATTCTGCTGCATATGAGAGTTTGTATGAAAAATACTATACTTCAGATATCTTAAAGCAACACTATATTGGATGCAATAAAAATATTATATAATTTGAAATTTTAGATACAGTATAATATTATACTCACCCATAAGTCGACCTCACTCATAAGTCGAGGTGGTACTTTGACAGCTAGAGAACATGTATTTTATATACACTCACTCATAAGTCAAGATTGTACATTGACAGCTAGAAAACGTGTATTTTACATGTATATATACACTCACTCTTAACTCTTTCAACACCAAGTAACTGACATGGACTGGTCCATGATATTCTTAGACCAATAAATGAATAAGAAAATTACATTCGGACCAGTTCATTTATCAAGATGGGTAATTTTATCTAAAATTAGTAATACTACTTGCAAAAAGTGCAGATCCTGATGAGACGGCTCGTCACGAGCCGGCTCATCTGGATCTACACTTTTTGTAACCCTATTTAGAGGTCTGTGGTGTTGAAAGGGTTAAGTCGAGATGGTACTTTTGGGGTTAGAAAACATGTACATTAAAACATGTATAAGTCTACTTGTGTTCCTTAAAATATCTTTTTTTTGTTTAACCCTTTCAACCCCACAGACCTCTAAATAGGCTTATGAAAAGTGTAGATCCAGATGAGCCGGCTCGTGACGAGCCGTCTCATCAGGATCTGCACTTTTTTGCCAGTAATAATTATTACTATTTTTAGATAAAATTACCCATTTTGATAAATGAACTGGTCCAAAGGTAATTTTCTTATTAATTTATTGGTTTGAAAATATCATGGTCCAGTCCATGTCAGTTACTTGGGGTTGAATGGGTTAACATATTTTATTGCTTTCGAATAACATACATATACACAAAATGCACAATATACAACAAATGAAATGTAACGAATATTATATTAGTGAAACTGTTATAATTTATAAGTAGCAAATGGGTTGGGTCACAAGTTTTACCAACATTAGTGACGACCCTCCCCTTTATATCTCTCAAAGCAGTTGCGATCAACAAATGGTCGAGATAAAAGGTTAAAGTAAAACAATATTCAATATTAACAACACATGACTACATCATTATTTTCAGTCAGTAAACAGTGTGTTTTTGCAACATAACATAACATAAGTGAAAGTATGGCTTTCCTAAATCGGTTCTTCACGAGACTCACGACCTGCGTACATCGTAACGGACCGCTCTCTATCGTCAATCAGAACAAACATCTAGGACAGCTGTTTCAACGTACGTTTTTGAGTCACAAACGCACATTAAACATTGTTTACATATATTTTTTGACTATCAATTCGCGATTACGAAAGTGCTATATTTATTTGATTTTATTTATTTCTGTGCGAATATGTGGACTTTTTTTCAACAGACAGTCATTAAAAATTATATTCTTTGAATATTTGGTACATTTTACTAAAAAACATCTTTTAGCATCAACTTATCATTTCTGACATGTCATTGTAGGTCATCAACATTACGCATTAAAAAACATTGAATTTCTTCTTTATCGCTTGTATAAATCAGTAGATAATTAATTAACTGTTCATAAATGTGCATACATGTACATAGTTCTTGTCGGCACCATGAGACAAGTTACTCATTAAAATCCTGCTAACTGACATCCTTTGATGGCCCTTCGTGTTACGATTAATTGTATTATTAACCCTTTCAACCCCACAGGCCTCTAAATAGGCTTATGAAAAGTGTAGATCCAGATGAGCCGGCTCGTGATGAGCCGTCTCATCAGGATCTGCACTTTTTTGCCAGTAATAATTATTACTATTTTTAGATAAAATTACCCATTTTGATAAATGAACTGGTCCAAAGGTAATTTCCTTATTAATTTATTGGTCTGAAAATATCACGCACCAGTCCATGTCAGTTACTTGGGGTTGAATGGGTTAACCCTTAAAATGCTAATCACGACTAAAAGTCCTTGTACAAACAGGATAGAGCCAGATCAGATGGCACAGATCTGGCTCTATGCTGTTTGCTATTTAGATAGTTCCTTAAAATGTCAATCACGACTACAGTTGCTTTTGCAAACAGCATAGAGCCAGATCAGACGGCACATATCAGTCTCTATGATGTTTGCTATTCGGATAGTGGAGCTAAAACACTTGTCTGAATAGTAAACAACATAGATCCTGATCAGATGCGGCGTTACGCTGCAGCTGATCCGGATCTATGTTGTTTGCACATTTCTTCCAATTTCTTCAGCATTTAAAAGGTTAATGAATGAGCATGAAGTATTGGAAAGCTTCATGAAATTACCTGGTGTTTACCGTAATAATCTTATGACGACAAACTGGTGTTAAGTGATATAGGTTAATTACATTCACTGTCGACTGCATTTTAATAGCAGCCACATGCAGAAAGTTATGCGAAAATCAATTCTTGAGCCTCAGTCAGTATTTAAAGCTATCTGTTGAGATAATGCTAACTTGGTCTTAGAGAATATAATGTACTTTGAATCAGTTTTGTTTATCTAATTGACACTCCTTTGTATCTGTGTATTACAGGTTAAAAATCAATATGAGAAAAACTCTCTGGTGGGAAACCGTATTCGCTGCCTCTGTATGATGCTCTCGGCTATGTATGGACATATGATTTACAGACAATGAAGGTGTCTTAGGTGATATATATGGAACGTGAACATGCAATTACATGCAGCAAGGTGATTGAAGAATATACCCGTGAGCATGGAGGAGCTTTCACACCACGTCGTTCAGTCGAAGAAGCGAAAACAGGGACCAAAGAAAGATTTTTTGTCACGTCTCAGTGTGGATTCAGATTCTGGGTCCGATTTGTTGTCTGCCGATAGATGTAGTCTGTCAGTGAGAAGTAACCAGTCTGCAAAGAGTCAGTCCATATTATCTGGACAGAGTTTAGAAAACCAGTCCGCACGATTTCAGTCTGTTGATGGACAATTATCTGGTCAACTTGCAAGTTTAGAAAACCAGTCTGAACGAAGCTGGTTCAGAAGTGGAAGTAACCAGTCTGCAAGAATTATGTCTGCAGATGGACAGTCTGATTCATTGATTTTAACTAGAAGTAATCAGGCTGTGATAAACCAGTCATTAGATCAAAATAATCAGTCTACAAGAAAGCAGTTTATAGATCTACAGAGTCATGGAGATAACCAGTCTGCAAAAGTTCATTATATAGGACGAAGTGACCAGTCTGTAGAAAGTCCAAGTAGAGAAGATGAGAGACCGTTTTTAAGTGGTAATTATCAGTCTGCAAGAGGTCAGACAACAGGTGAAAGTAATGACTGTGTAAGGAATGATACAGCACAGAACCAGTCTGTAATAAATAATCTTCAAAATAGAAATAACCAGTTTGCAAGAAACAAATCTTTAATTGGTCAAAACCAGTCTGAAATTAGTGAATCAGGTGATAGCAGGAGTAAGTCTTCTCTAGATGTTCTTGCCAGTGTGGCTGCTCCGAAGCGGCAGAAGGCAGATAGCCTGTCTTTGATGTCCCTGCCAGAAGATCTTCATTTTAGTTTCTCTGAGATTGAGGATGGTTCCCTGCAGCTTGATGACATTGATTTAACATGCTCGCCTAGTGCGGATGACACTATCTCTTCGGGTATTGACCAGAACAAATGTCTCGTAGAGGACCGTGATCTTCAGAGAATTTCTGCTTTAATCTCGTCATCATCTGACCAGAATGAAGCACAGAAGATGGGGGTGTCGGAAGGTTATATAAGAGATGGAGTGTCGTCTGCTCGAAGAGATCGTGATGTTGTTGTTAAGTCGGAGAATTCTGGCGATAATTCAGGAGTTACTTGGGATGACATCCTGTCCTGGGGAGTAAATGCACATCAGGTAACTACATTGTTATTTCATCTTAGTTTAATGATATGTTACATACTAATTTATATAGTTAGAATGGATTTTTGGAGGATAGTGCAATGATACAGACAGAGACCCATTCCAGAGTCTCTTCTGGTTCTTTTACGTGCACCGTGTACGGCACCGACACGAGACCTCGGTTTAATGTCACATCTGAAAGACTGTAAATGACTGTATTAATGAATAATAGTTTATATATTAGAAGCATGAACTTTTCAAGCGTGAATACGTTACGGAAAACTACGTAAATCTAAACATTATTTCCAGACAACATAAACGCGCATTAGCAAAGTTAGGATGCGGTGTTGCGCAACTGAAAATAGAAACTGGTAGATATCGCTCATCGGAGGTAAATGAGCGTAAACCTTCATTCATTATGTATGGTAAAATGCAAAATATCCCCCGCCGATCAGAAGGATCTTGGAATGGGTTTGGCATTGTCTGTCCGCGTGTCCAAACTTTAAGTTTAAACTTTATTTATTTTACAATGATTGCGAAGCAAGTTCTAACAACTTATAATAATCACTCTCGTTGGTGCGGATGAAAGCATATTTGTGGGCATTCATGTGGGAGGAAACCGGAGTACCCGGAGAAAACCCACCTGTCCGATCTGGCGACCACCGTACCATCTCACATACTTATCGGTCCGAGGATCGAACCGGGTTGCAATGGTGAGAAGCGAGCGCGCTAACCACTGCACAAATCGGACAGCCTTCAGTCTTTCTGTCCGGTTTCAGATTTCTGTCCAGATACTGTAACCAATGGATGGAATTTCATGAAACTCCAGTTATATAATTATGCATCATCATAGTGCGCAGGTGCACATATAACATAGTCTGCATCGGGTCAGTAACACCAGAGTGATGGCCCTTTGAGTTATGGTCCTCTAATTATAATAAAATTAGATCACCATTGTGCAGTGGTGTCCTGCAAGTCTGACCCACATTGCTATAGTGAAACCAGAGTTATTGCCCTTGAATTGATTAAAAATTCTATAATTTGGCCTTAACTAAGTAACTGCTTCTTGGAATTTTATGAAGCTGAAAACAAATATGTATCACCATAGTACACATGTGCATGTATAACTTTCGTCCGGATTGGGTCAATAAAACCAGAGTTATGGCCCTTTAATTGATCAAAAATTCAATAAATTGGTCATAACTAAGTAACCGCTGTATGGAATGACATCAAACTTGAAATAGAATTAGATCACCATTGTGCTGCAAGTCTGACCCACAGTGCAATAGTGAAAGTAGAGTTATTGCCATTGAATTGATTTCACTAATTTTCTCTTGATAAGTAACAGATTCATAGAATTTCATGAAACTCAAAATAAATATGTATTACCTTAGTACACATAAAACTTTCGATCAGGTCCCTTTAATTGATTAACAATTCAAGATATTGTAACTGCTGTATGGAATATCATATCACACTGAAAATAAAATTACATCACCATTGCGTGTAAATAGTCCATGAGGACAATATTTATGCATGATATAGCCGAAGAGTCGATTAACCCATTTCATTCTGGATACATTTAAAGGCTTTTGCAAACAACATAGATCCTGATCAGCATGCAGCGTCACACTGTGGCTGATCTGGATGTTGTTTGCTACATAGCCAAGTGTCTTAGCCAGATCATCGGAATAGCAAACAGCATAGAGCCTGATCAGACGGAACGTTCTATGGCAGCTGATCTGGCTTTTATGTTATTTGCAAATACTGTTTGAATGGTATCCAGAATGAAATGGGTTAAGAAATAAATATTGTAAATATTTGATATAGTGTACATGTCAATAACTGATTGAATTTAATGGAGAAAGTTACAGAGTTAATTTGAAATGTTGCAATGTACCGGTACACTGAATAGAAATGCATGGTATATAAATGTATGGAATATGGACTTTGAGCAACATGCATAAATAATGTGTGATATGTTGTACAGTCAAACCTGTGCTAAAGGCCACCTCCGAATAAAGGCCGCATATGAAAAACCTGTCTCTAAAGACCACCATTTTTCTCTCCCGTCGAGCCGTTTTCAATGCATTTTAACCCTCTATTGAGAGGCCACCTGCCAACAAAGGCCACTTTTTGACTTTCCCTGAGGGTGGCCTTTATAGACAGGTTTGACTGTATATCATTATTTTATTCCAAGAATAAGATTAATTTGAGCTGATTCTAAGTACATTGAGATCAATTTCATGCACATTCACAATGTTTTTTATGATTTTATATCATTATATATTTACATAATGTAAAATGCTATCTACAGGTATAAGAGCTCTACATAAATAATGGTAATATTACTCCAGAAATTAGTTAGTTAACCCTTTCAACACCAAGTAACTCACATGGACTGGTCCATGATATTCATAAACCAATAAATGAATCAGAAAATCACATTTGGACAAGTTCATTTATCAAAATGGGTAATTATGTCTAAAAATAGTCATATCACTGGCAAAAAGTGCAGATCCTGATGAGACGGCTCGTCACGAGCCGGCTCATCTGGATCTACACTTTTTGTAAGCCTATTTAGAGGTCTGTGGTGTTGAAAGGGTTAATCTGTATGATTGTTTGCACATGCCGGTCGGTATTAGTTTAGAATAATTAACACATTGTTGAAAACTGTCTATTACAGGTGTCAACAGTCGGTAGCAGCGCTGAAGTTCTACCAAAGAAGAAGACGATATCTCCACGGAGATCGAGTAAGAATAAACACATGGAGAACGTGTCTTGTCAGGTTTGTGGAGATGTTGCAGCGGGATTCTACTGTGGAGCATTTATATGCGAGGCTTGCAAGGTAATGGCTCTCTTTGTGCGGTGGATCGTTAACCGAGCAAACAAAGTTTGATACAATTTGTGGGTATACGACTAATTAGTCGCACATCGTGTCAGCTCCGTAACTCTTTTTTTTTTTTTGAGGCCCCTTTTGTACAGAATGACATTAATTAAGCAGTAATATTTATATTATAATAATATATATAATATTTATATAGTTGTATTGTGTGTGTGTTTTACGTTTATTTATCGTCGCTACCGGTTACCCATATGAGCGACGCCTCCCGAAGAGATCATTCATTTTAGATCTTTGGAGGATAGTGCAATGATACAGACAGAGACCCATTCCAGAGTCTCCTCTGGTTCTTTTATGTGCACGGTGTAAAGCACCGACACAAGACCTTGGTGTAATGTCCCATCTGAAAGACTTCATTTTATTAGGGTCAGACGGGGAGATCGAACCTGCGATCCTTGGCTTACCAGTCCAGCGTATATATATAATTGTATATTGCATTCTATTTGTATATAAAGTTATTTTGGGTGCAGAAAATTTAACTCGGGTGTAGAAAATGAGGAGAACAAAAAGTATGTGATTGTTTCCATTGTTTTCCTATTTAAACAACATCAATAATGTAACGTAGTATCCCGGTGTTACTGGTAACGTAGTATCCCGGTGTTACTGGTAACGTAGTATCCGGTGTTACTGGTAATGTAGTATCCCGGTGTTACTGGTAATGTAGTATCCTGGTGTTACTGGTAACGTAGTATCCCGGTGTTACTGGTAATGTAGTATCCCGGTGTTACTGGTAACGTAGTATCCCAGTGTTACTGGTAACGTAGTATCCCGGTGTTACTGGTAATGTAGTATCCCGGTGTTACTGGTAACGTAGTATCCCGGTGTTACTGGTAACATAGTATCCCGGTGTTACTGGTAACGTAGTATATATGTACAAAGTATTTATGTACAGTCAAACCTGTGTTAGTAGTCACCTCAGCAGCCAACCTCTATTAAGCAGCCAGTTTCCAGAATCCCAATATGTTGGTTTATTATACATTTGACCTCTATTAAGCAGCCACCTGCGCTAATCAGCCACTTTTTGTGATTCCCTTGGCTGGCTGCTTAACACATGTTTGACTGTACATTACAAAAATGCTAAACATTCGAAAAATATATATTATAATTACGAAATTAACTGTATACCATTTTAAGTAATTATCCACTTTATTTTTTAAGCTTAAATCTTGATGTGGAAGTCGTGATAGCGCAGTGGAAGTCGTGATAGCGCAGTGGAAGCGCGTTCGCTTCATGTGTGAAAGGCCCAGAGTTCGAGCCCCACTGGAGCCGTTACAATTGTACCCTTAGGCAAGGCATTTAAATTCCACATTGCCTCTTCTCTCTTCTTCATGGCGATGGATTCCATCAGGAATGAGGTCTCGAGAGTGATTAATATAAGTTGAAAGAACTTGTTTCGCAATCAAGCTACAATAAATTTGTATAAACCAAGTTTAAATGTACATCAATTTTGCTACATCTCTTAACTACCGAGTGACAAACATTGATATGTTCACAATATTGAGACATACCGATTCTTTTGAGTGTTTGAGAGGTCTGAGTTTTCTTTGTTTGTTAATTTAGAAATTCTATATGCGAGCGTACAAGCAAGACAAATTGAAGTATGTGTGTTTACGAGACAAGAAATGTGTGATAACGAGGGAGAGCCGTGTGCAATGTCAGTACTGTCGCTTCCAGAAATGCGTCGGTCTCAACATGTATATACCAAAACAAGGTCAGTATCAATGTACGGTCTCAACATGTATATACCAAAACAAGGTCAGTATCAATGTACGGTCTCAACATGTATATACCAAAACAAGGTCAGTATCAATGTACATCACTGTGAGTAACCCTTTCCCTCATAGAAGCACCTCTCGACGCCATTACCAATACGACATACATTAACCCTTTCCCTCATAGAAGCACCTCTTGACGACATTACCAATACGACATACATTAACCCTTTCCCTCATAGAAGCACCTCTTGACGACATTACCAATACGACATACATTAACCCTTTCCCTCATAGAAGCTCCTCTTGATGACATTACCAATACGACATACATTGACAATGTAGTAGCCAAACCAATGTTCATAATAAAGATCAGAATCTCATAATATCCCAGTAATATCTATGGAGGTGGGATAGATATGGCGACTACTTATCCACTGTATGATAGCTAAATGACTGTCGTTTGTATGGAGATACAATAGTATATTAACCTAAATCTCTATGTAGTTCCAGTAATATCTATGGAGGTGGGATAGATATGGCGACTACTTATCCACTGCATGATAGCTAAATGGCTGTCGTTTGTATGGAGCTATAATAGTATATTAACCTAAATCTCTATGTAGTCCCAGTAATATCTATGGAGGTGGGATAGATATGGCGACCACTTATCCACTGCATGATAGCTAAATGGCTGTCATTTGTATGGAGATACAATAGTATATTAACCTAAATCCCTATGAAGGAAAGGGTTAAGATTAACATTAATATGTCGTATGAATATTATTATCAGTCCAACCTGTGTTAGTGGTCACCTCCATTAAGCAACCAGTCTGTATTAATTACGCAGCCAGTTTTGCAGATTCCCAATAAGTTGTTTTATTATACATTTGCCCTCTGTTAAGCAGCCACCTAGTGATAAGCAGTCATTTTCTGTGATTCTTTTTGCTGACTGCTTAAGTCAGGTTTGACTGTATTCATATGGCATAGTCTACTGGTGAAAACAAGTAGCTTTTAACCCATTTCATTCTGGATACATTTAAAGGCTTTTGCAAACAACATAGATCCAGATCAGCCACAGCGTGACGCTGCATGCTGATCAGGATCTATGTTGTTTGCTACATAGCCAATTGTCTTAGCAAAATCATCTGAATAGCTAACAGCATAGAGCCTGATCAGACAGCATGTTCCGTGGCGGCTTATCTGGCTCTATGTTCTTTGAAAATACTGTTTGAACGGTATCCAGAATGAAATTGGTTAAGCAATACTAATTTTCTACCACTTTATTTCGGGTACATTTACATTTGTCTACTAGTATCAGTAAAGTTCACTATCCATAATGCAAATAATAAATAACAAAGATAGTGGAATGATAATTGTACGTTGTAAATCAGATTTGAACACTTGATTTTCCTGCTTATCACCGATTCCCTCATGTTCTTAAATCTTCAAGGAGATGTAATATCAAAGTTACCTATACTGCACTGCTTGACCTATGATATGGAAAATAAATGGGGTTGCCCCGAAGGGGGGGGGGGCTGACCAAAGAAAATTTACCCATCCTGTTTGGTGCCATATAGCCTGTACTGTGTTACTGAGCTGTTCGATTAGTGCAGTGGTTAGCGCGCTCGAATCTCTCGCCAATGCAACCCGGTACGATCCTCTGACCGGGATGTATGTGAGATGGTACGGTTGTCGCCAGATCGGACAGGTGGGTTTTCTCCGGGTCACAATGCCATATGGATACCTGATTTCCTCCACATAGTTAACGTAAAACACTTGATTCCGTAGTCTACCACATTGTCACAATGCCATATAGATACCTGATTTCCTCCACATAGTTAATGTAAAACAGTTGATTCCGTAGTCTACCACATTGTCACAATGCCATATAGATACCTGATTTCCTCCACATAGTTAATGTAAAACAGTTGATTCCGTAGTCTACCACATTATTCAATGCCATATAGATACCTGATTTGTTTGATTGAATATTTGTTGTAATAAAGTACAAACTTTATTTATTTTACAGGGATTGCGAAACAAGCTTTAACAACTTGTCCTACCGGTAATTATTCTCATCTGCGCGCATGTAAGTGTATATGTGGAGGAATCCGGAGTACCCAGAGAAAGCCCATCTGCCCAATCTTGCAACCACCATACCATCTCACATTCTTCCCAGATCTGATCTGGCTCTATGTTGTTTGCAAAAGTGACAAATTTTGTTGTGATTAGCAGCTTACTGGCTAAGAGACCATGACAGGGCTGAAAACTGTCTCTAAGCAGGAATGTGTGGCGTAACCTTTTTTTGATCTAATCACGTTGTTTTATCGCACCATCATTAGACACTATACAAACACACTACTCTACAAGACAACATCCAGCATATCTACACATCCCTATCGACTGTGCTTGGAACGCACGAACACACTCTACTTGGAACGCTTGCCCACATGGTTCGACGGAGGCGAGGGTAAGGAAAATGAAACATCAGCATCTAATTTGATTTAACCATATGTTATTGCAAATCAATAGTACATATGTCATACACATAAAGATTCAATACATAGCATGAAAATACAAATGATTTGGGCCACAAGTTTTAACAACAGCCCGCACCTTTAACCTTTAGCACGCTGTAGATAATATTTTTCGATGGGACGATTTGAATGAAATACAAAACCCTACATTCTAGGTTAATATTGGCTAATATTTCTTATTATATTTCTCGGACCGGGTAGTATGTTAGATGGTACGGTTGTCGCCAGATCGAACAAATGGGTTTTCTCCGGGTACTCCGGTTTCCTCCCACACGAATGACCACATTTACGCTTTCATCCGCACCTACGAGAGTGATTAATATAAGTTGTTAGAACTTGCCTCGCAAACTTTCTCTAAGCAGGAATGGTCTTAACCTTCAGCACACTGTAGGTAATATTTATTGATGGGACGATTTGAATGAAATGCCAAACCCTGCATTCTTTATACAAATTTATTTTAGCTCGATTGCGAAACAAGTTATTTCAACTTATATTAATCACTCTCGAGACCTCATTCCTGATGGAATCCATCGCTACGAGGGAGAGAGAAGAGGCAACGTGGAATTTAAATGCCTTGCCTAAGGGCACAATCGTAACGGCTCCAGCGGGGCTCGAACTCCGGACCTTTCGCACCTGAAGCGAAAGCGCATCCACTGCGCTACCACGACTTCCACCCTACATTCTAGGATAAATAAGAAAAATATTATACATTTGTTATCTGCTTATTTCACCTACAGCATGCTGAAGGTTAATATCGGCTAATATTTCTTAACGAACATAAATAGGAATATAAAAAGTGGACACTTAATACAAGTTGTCTCTTAATACAAGTGGACACTTAATACAAGTGGACACTTAATACAAGTGGACACTGTTTATATTGTTTATACAAATTTATTTTAGCTCAATTGCGAAACAAGTTCTTTCAACTTATATACATCACTCTCGAGACCTCATTCCTGATGGAATCCATCGCCACGAGGGAGAGAAGAGGCAACGTGGAATTTAAATGCCTTGCATAAGGACATAATCGTAACGGCTCCAGCGGGGCTCGAACTCCAGACCTTTCGCACCTGAAGCGAACGCGCATCCACTGCACCATCACGACTTCCACAAAGTGGACACTTAATACAAGTTGTCTCTTAATACAAGTTGTCTCTTAATATCTTAATACAAGTTGTCTCTTAATACAAGTTGTCTCTTAGTACAAGTGGACACTTAATACAAGTGGACACTTAATACAAGTGGACTCTTAATACAAGTTGTCTCTTAATAGATGCAGACTTTCGAGCAAGTTTCACTGTATCGCCATTCAAACATATATCTTGACAACAATTTGTCTTCAGGTGAGGGTGAAACAAACGACTCCCAGATGTCTCACATTCCATGTCGGGTCTGCTTAGCACCGTCCTCAGGATTCCACTTTGGTGCCATCACCTGTGAAGGCTGTAAGGTAGCATATATTCCTTAATATGTACACCTGTTTTTCTCGGGTTTGTGCTCGGACTTGCACCATCTCGGGGATTTGCATGTCCGAGCCATCACGTACGAGGGCTGTACAGTGATATATCAATGTTCTTGGACTGTTTGCGAAAATCATTACAGGAGCTGTTTGCTTCATTCCTAAGATAAAAATGGTCATTTGTCTTCTATGCCATAATATCCCAATCTACAATAGACCATTGACTTCCATTCCAAGATAACCCTATCTACAATAGGTCACATGTCTTCCATGCCAAGATAACCCAATATACAATAGGCCATTTGACTTCCATGCCAAGATAATCAATTCAACAATAGACCATTAGACTTCCATGCCAAGATAAACCAATATACAGTAGGCCATTTGTCTTCCATGCCAAGATAACCCAATATACAGTAGGCCATTTGTCTTCCATGCCAAGATAACCCAATTATATAGTAGGCCATTTGTCTTCCATGCCAAGATAAACCAATATATAGTAGGCCATTTGTCTTCCATGCCAAGATAACCCAATTATACAGTAGGCCATTTGTCTTCCATGCCAAGATAAACCAATATATAGTAGGCCATTTGTCTTCCATGCCAAGATAAACCAATATATAGTAGGCCATTTGTCTTCCATGCCAAGATAACCCAATTATATAGTAGGCCATTTGTCTTCCATGCCAAGATAACCCAATTATACAGTAGGCCATTTGTCTTCCATGCCAAGATAACCCAATATGCAATAGGCCATTTGTCTTCCATGCCAAGATAACCCAATTATACAGTAGGCCATTTGTCTTCCATGCCAAGATAACCCAATATACAATAGGCCATTTGTCTTCCATGCCAAGATAACCCAATATACAATAGGCCATTTGTCTTCCATGCCAAGATAACCCAATATACAGTAGGCCATTTGTCTTCCATGCCAAGATAACCCAATATACAATAGGCCATTTGTCTTCCATGCCAAGATAACCCAATATACAGTAGGCCATTTGTCTTCCATGCCAAGATAACCCAATATACAGTAGGCCATTTGTCTGCCATGCCAAGATAACCCAATATACAATAGACCATTTGTCTTCCATGCCAAGATAACCCAATATACAATAAACCATGTGTCTTCCATGCCAAGATAACCCAATATACAGTAGGCCATTTGTCTTCCATGCCAAGATAACCCAATATACAGTAGGCCATTTGTCTTCCATGCCAAGATAACCCAATATATAGTAGACCATTTGTCTTTCATGCCAAGATAACCCAATATACAATAGACCGTTCATGCCAAGATAACCCAATATACAGTAGACCTTTCATGCCAAGATAACCCAATATACAGTAGACCATTTGTCTTTCATGCCAAGATAACCCAATATACAGTAGACCTTCCATGCCAAGATAACCCAATCTACAAGAGACCATTTCACTTCCATGCCAAGATAATCCAATCTACAAGAGACCATTTCACTTCCATGCCAAGATAACCCAATCTACAAGAGACCATTTCACTTCCATGCCAAGATAACCCAATCTACAAGAGACCATTTCACTTCCATGCCAAGATAATGCATTCTACAAGAGACCATTTCACTTCCACTGTCTATTTATTTTTACAGCAGCTCGGGAGAGTCTCTTCTTATTCTTCTTCATATTTGATTGACAGCTGCATTTCAAAGAGCCGTGTTGTATCCGGATATTTTTATTTCAGGGATTTTTCCGTCGGATGGCAAAGGAGCGAGAACCTGAGAAGTACCAGTGCAATAAGAAAGGGAAGTGCGAAATCAACATGGTGACAAGAAACTTGTGTAAGGCATGTCGGTACACGTCATGCTTGCATGCAGGCATGTCGGTAGAAGGTAGGAGCACCAGTTCTTTCTGTTACATTCATCTGTTTAACCCTTTCCTTCATAGAGATCTAGGTTAATTTACTTAACCCTTTCCTTCATAGAGATCTAGGTTAATATACTTAACTCTTTCCTTCATAGAGATCTAGGTTAATATACGTAACCCTTTCCTTCATAGAGATTTAGGTTAATATACTTAACCCTTTCCTTCAAGGAGATCTAGGTTAATATACTAAACCATTTCCTTCATAGAGATCTAGGTTAATATACTTAACCATTTCCTTCATAGAGATCTAGGTTAATATACTTAGCCCTTTCCTTCATAGAGATTTAGGTTAATATACTTAACCCTTTCCTTCATAGAGATCTAGGTTAATATACTTAACCCTTTCCTTCAAGGAGATCTAGGTTAATATACTTAACCATTTCCTTCATAGAGATCTAGGTTAATATACTTAACCCTTTCCGTCATAGAGATTTAGGTTAATATACTTAACCATTTCCTTCATAGAGATTTAGGTTAATATACGTAACCCTTTCCTTCATAGAGATCTAGGTTAATATACTTAACCCTTTCCTTCATAGAGAGATTTAGGTTAATATACTTAACCCTTTCCTTCATAGAGATCTAGGTTAATATACTTAACTCTTTCCTTCATAGAGATTTAGGTTAATATACGTAACCCTTTCCTTCATAGAGATCTAGGTTAATATACTTAACCCTTTCCTTCATAGAGATCTAGGTTAATATACTTAACCCTTTCCTTCAAGGAAATCTAGGTTAATATACTTAACCCTTTCCTTCATAGAGATCTAGGTTAATATACTTAACCATTTCCTTCATAGAGATTTAGGTTAATATACTTAACCATTTCTTTCATAGAGATTTAGGTTAATATACTATTATATCTCCATACAAACGACAGCCATTTAGCTATCATGCAGTGGATAAGTAGTCACCATATCTATCCCACCTCCATAGATATTACTGGGACTACATAGAGATTTAGGTTAATATACTATTATATCTCCATACAAACGACAGCCATTTAGCTATCATGCAGTGGATAAGTAATCGCCATATCTATCCCACCTTCATAGATATTACTGGTTCTACATGCGATTCTGGCCTTTATTATGAACATTGGTTTGGCTACTACATTGTAAATGTATGTCGTATTGGTAATGGCGTCAAGAGGAGCTTCTATGAGGGAAAGGGTTAAGTTTAAACTTTATTTATTTTGCAATGATTGCGAAGCAAGTTCTAACAACTTATATTAATCACTCTCATTGTGGAAGCATAAATGTGGTCATTCGTGTGGGAGGAAACCCACCTGTCCGATCTGGCGACCACCGTACCATCTCACATACTTCCCGGTGCCGAGGATCGAATCCGGGTTGCATTGATGAGAAACGAGCGCGTTAACCACTGCGCTTATTGGACAGCCAATCAGACATTCATCTGTTGTGTAGTTATATACCAGAGCTATTTTGGAATCACTCTGTCCATATGTCTGTATAGGTGAATGAATGTGCACAGTTTGGGTACTTGTTTGCCATTTCTTTCCATACATGTATAGGTTTATTGCAGTAGGGTTAGTGCTTTTGTTGGGTATATATCCGTATGTTTGATACTTTTTGGCACAAATATTCAATATATGAGGGTCTGTCTGTCTGTCTGTCTGGTCATGTTTTTTTAAATGTAATTTTTAAAGAATTCCTGCTTGTACCATAATTTGCTCTGTATACCACGCTATCATGTATAACACGCACCTACTTTTTGGCATGAGAATCGGGGGAGACATAGTTCTGGTGTATACCGCGCATCGTAAAATATCATTTTCACAAGCCTAAATTTCTCAAGATACGATATAAACATGCTCTATGGGTTTTAATATTTCCATAAAAAAAAGAAGAAATCATGGGGGCTACGTGCGTGCGGAAGTGCATGGTTCTGAATTATAATCGTGCTCTATGATCAACCACTGGACCACTGATCTGCCACAATTTGATCTGTTTTTGCTTCACTTGACAGGTAGTCGTATTGGTCGTCAGCCAAACTCTGTGAAGCATGCCATCAGTATGGAATTAAAGATGGTGAAAACTGATCCAGCTGATACAGATGTATCCATAACAAAAGTCAAAGAAGAACCTATAGATTCAGATGTTGACTTTCTAAAAGACGCTGACAAATCAGATGAGTTTTCGTTTTGGAATACTGACAATCTAGTGTCTCAGAATCAGACAAGCAGACATGGCTCATCGTCTGACAATCCATTGATAAGTTCTCCCGGTTCTTCTGGCAACCAGCCTTGCTTTGATAGCATCACGCGGCCAGACACCTGTGTTATTCCAGAGGAAATATTGACGATATCCGAGTCCTCACAGCATGCACTATCATTGACTCACAAGCCACAAGTGACTTCAGGGAACCGCCTTGTTAAGGCGAACATAAGCCAGGAGTCATTTGTTTCTAAAGGCGGTCAAATGATGAATACACTGCCTTGTGTATCTGTTGGGGGTGCAAGTGGCAGACAGGCAATAATTCATCAGCCTCAAATGTCTATAAGTGGCTCAAATCGGGGACTAGCTACAACTCCTCAACTGCCTATGTCTATAGGGAGCTTAAATGAGAGGTTATCTACAATTTCTACGGCTCATGTGTCTATGGGGAATTCAAATGAGGGATTGACAACAATTCCTCAGTCACGTATGTCTATGGGGAATTCAAATGAAGGATTCTCTATGATTCCTCAGCCGCATGTTTCTATGGGGAATTCAAATGAAGGATTCTCTACAATTCCTCAGCCGCGTGTTTCTATGGGGAACTCAAATGAAGGATTTTCTACGATTCCTCAGCCTCGTGTTTCAATGGGGAACTCAAATGAAGGATTTTCTATGATTCCTCAGCCTCGTGTTTCTATGGGGAACTCAGATGGGGGACTAACAACAATACCTCAGCCATGTGTGTCTATTGGGGGCTCAAAGTGGGGATTGAGTACAATTCCACAGCCCCGTATTTCAGAAATCAGAAAGACGCCTACAAGAGATGTTTTTACATTTACACCAAGTCCTGTTTCCCAGTTCCTGTCAAACACGCCGGTAGTCCAGAAAACAATAGATACAAACTCAGGCCGTCCACCCAGGGACACCATCATGAACCTTAATGTCAACCAGGGCGTGAACATGTCATCACAGATTACTATTAGAACAGAGTCGGCATCACAACTTGCACAGTACTCACCCAGTATGCTGGCTCCACAGATGACTGCTACCAACCAGTTGAACCTCCCACTTCCAACGGAAGCCGACCAAGACATGAAAGAGGCTGTTGATAAAATCATAGAGGCTGGCAAATGTCTGCAGTTGCTCAACTACAGGGTTAGTCTACTTGCTTCTACTTCAAATGTTGTGTTGCTTCATGTCTGATATCATAGTGTTGCAGATTGCTGAAGTAAATGCATTTTTGTAGTTTGTTTCATTTGGTTTTAAACATATTTATTCATTCATAATGTACCGTACATATCTATTGTATACAGAATGAAAATGGATTTAATCGAAAGCGTAAAGCTTATTGAGATTATCTCCATTGGTTTCATTTAAGGAATGAATCGCGAGTTAATAGTTTCCATTGGGGTATGAACTATATTGGGTGTGTTTAAAGCATGTGGATGCCGAAGGCTTTAAACACATCCAATGTAGTATGGGTATATGTGGTCATTCATGTGGGAGGAAACCGGAGTACCCGGAGAAAACCCACCTGTCCGATCTGGCGACCATCGTACCATCTCACATACTTCCCGGTCCGAGGATCGAACCCGGGTCGCATTGTTGAGAAGCGAGCGCGCTAACCACTGCGCTAATCGGACATAAGCATTGTCATCAGTATTGATGTTTTCATTTTTACACATGTCATCACTATCATTCACTAAAATGTCTAGATCTTCATCAAAATATCCAAAACACGACGAATCCATCATGAAGCTTGCACCGTCTGCTTCGTTTTTGTTTTACTATGTTTGACCTCGTTTTGTGTTTACTTCTAAAAATAGACGGAGTTTCCCAAATATTTCATTCATAAAAAAAGTCCATGCTCCGGAATATCAGAGAAACACTGCCCGACACTGCGAATGGGCATGCCTGTAACTTGGTGGGCGTGACAGTGTGCTGCATATCATTAGTTGGAAACCCCCAATTGAAAATGTATACAATCAGGGCATATACGTTCATCGAAGGAAATGTAATAGCGATGTAAATATTCACGTATGTATGCCTAGTATAAGTTAGATCTTCAAACTAGAGAGAAGTTTTCATGGGAGAAGTTTCTCAGCAAATGTGTTTGTGTGTTTTGTAGGTTTATGATACAACTATGTTTTGTGTATTTTGTAGGTTTATGATACAAATATGTTTTGTGTATTTTGTAGGTTTATGAAATGTGTTGTGTATTTTGTAGGTTTATGAAATGTTTTGTGTATGTTGTAGGTTTATGAAATGTTTTGTGTATTTTGTAGGTTTATGAAATGTTTTGTGTATTTTGTAGGTTTATGATACAAATATGTTTTGTGTATTTTGTAGGTTTATGATACAAATATGTTTTGTGTATTTTGTAGGTTTATGATACAAATATGTTTTGTGTATTTTGTAGGTTTATGAAATGTTTTGTGTATTTTGTAGGTTTATGATAAGGATGTGTTTTGTGTATTTTGTAGGTTTATGATAATTATGTTTTGTGTATTTTGTAGGTTTATGATAATTATGTGTTGTGTATTTTGTAGGTTTATGATAATGATGTATTGTGTAATTTGTAGGTTTATGATAATTATGTGCTGTGTATTTTGTAGGTTTATGATTATTATGTGCTGTGTATTTTGTAGGTGTATGATACGGATGCGTTTGTGTATTTTGTAGGTTTATGATAATTATGTGCTGTGTATTTTGTAGGTTTATGATAATTATGTGCTGTGTATTTTGTAGGTTTATGATAATTATGTGTTGTGTATTTTGTAGGTTTATGATAATTATGTGCTGTGTATTTTGTAGGTTTATGATAATTATGTGCTGTGTATTTTGTAGGTTTATGATAATTATGTGTTGTGTATATTGTAGGTTTATGATAATGATGTATTGTGTAATTTGTAGGTTTATGATTATTATGTGCTGTGTATTTTGTAGGTTTATGATAATTATGTGCTGTGTATTTTGTAGGTTATGATACATATGTGTTTGTGTAGTTTATTTATCCTAAGGAACTTGGGATTTTATCCACAAGGCACCAACAACCACGTATCTCTATCCTAGGACCCCATCCCTCTAGTATAAGGCACTTAAAACCTTGTATATAAATATCCTAGGACCACCCTCTATTATAACAATAATATATTAATAGAAGTGGGGTGTCTTAGGATAGAGTTACAGGCATTTCTGGTGCCTATGGATAACATTTCAAGTTCCTGTGGTTTATCATACTGATGTGTGTTCCTTGGCATTTTCAAGTTCCTGTGGTTTATTATACTGATGTGTTCCTTGGCATTTTCAAGTTCCTGTGGTTTATCATACGGATGTGTTCCTTAGCATTGTCAAGTTCCTGTGGTTTATCATACTGATGTGTTCCTTGGCATTTTCAAGTTCCTGTGATTTATCATACGGATGTGTTCCTTGGCATTTTCAAGTTCCTGTGGTTTATCATACTGATGTGTTCCTTGTGCATTTTTAGGTTTTTGATACGGATGTTAATCCAACAACCTCAATGAATGTTGACGATATCAAAGCTCTGTTTAAAAGTAAATACATGGACCCGCGGGTAAGTACTTGGGTTCTATAAGTTTTGGGTTATAGCAAAGATTCGGATGGTGCCTATTCGGATAAAACTACCTGTAGATAATTACATTAAGAATACAAAGAATCTGTTCCATTTCCACAGTATGACTAATCAGATACAAATCTACAGTGGTCTAATCGTCAGAACTGTACATTTGACTTCAAATATTTAAAAACAAAAACACAATTCAAAATCAACGATTACTGTTACCATGGCAACACATTCTGACAATGTGCAAATTCCGTAATATTGATGATACAAAGAAGCAGGATGGACATTATCTATGCCTGTATTATACAATAATCAATAATAATTCTAGAATCCAGATAAACAATTTCGTGAACATTTTGTTAGATCATCAGACGGCGTAAGAGACCGTATTTAAAGAATTATCACTGTGTACTAATTTTATGTATTATTCATACGAAGGTATGGTAGCTGGTGAAAGCTGTACAGAAATACGGCACCTATTTATATATGTTCAAATTGATAATAATTAACAGGATTTGCTTTCTGCAAATTTTGTTGCCATGACAACAAAATGTGAAGAAAGCTCTAATAACATATATTAGGATCTATACTCAAATGCAAAAGAAAGTGTGCACGTTTCTTTTTATGATAGCTATAGTTATATCGGTTATAAATCTTTCATATGTGTAGCACGTGAAGCACGCCTGTCACTGTGTTGAACAATGGCTACATCGGTCAGTATTGTTACGTAACGTCCCTATTCAAGCGTTTTGCACGATTTGTCCATGCAATGTCTGGACAAATTTGAAATCGGTCAAATAATCTATCATTACTTTCTTACAACATCTAGGAGTAAGAAAAACACACCATCAATTTGAATATTTTTAAAACTCGCCATGCCCAGACTCTCTCAGCGTCAACGTATTGAAGCTTTGATGATGCAGAGATGACTCCATCGATACTGTTTCACGGGCATTTAATTGCCACAGAAACACAGTTAGTAAACTTTGTGCCAGGTTCCAGCACACAGGAACAGTTGCCGATCGTCCTTGAACCGGCAGGCCTCATGTAACTGACGTCAGATTAGACCGTCATTTTGAACTGACACACACCAGGCGTCGTTTCCAAAGTGCTAGCGCTACAGTGAGGCAGTACAGTATTAGCAGGGACACAGTTCTAAGACGTCTGCGTCATTGTGTTCGGCTTATCAGACCTAGACGGGCTTACGTTTGTAATGTACTCGAACGACGTCATCGCGTTGCTCAATTGAAATAGACTCAGCTTCATCTCCGTTGGCAAAGAAGTCAGTGGGATAGAATTGTCTTTTCCGATGAATCTAGGTTTAACCTGAGTCATCGTGATGGGAGGGTGAGGGTATTTAGGAGGAGAGGGGAGCGATTTGCTGACGCCTGTGTTGTAGAGAGAAACTGGTTTGGCGGGGGCAGTGTTATGGTTTGGGGCGGGATCATGGGAAACAGGAAAACTGATCTGGTTATTGTTAATGGCAATCTTAATGCAGCCGAGTACATTAACCAGGTGTTAAGACCAGTAGCTGTTCCATTCGTTAATCAGCATGCACCCACCCACGCACGACAATGCACGCCCGCATACGGCACAGCTAACGCAGGAATACCTAAATGCAAATGGCGCTAACGCCTTGCCTTGACCTGTCGTTTCTCCTGACCTCAACCCAATCGTGCATATTTGGGATGTTCTTGTTCGTAGAGTTAGGTCAAGACGTCGTCAACAATTTGCAGGACCTACAGAATGCTCTGCAGATGGAATGGAACATCATACCTGCACACGTCGTACAACGTTACGTCAATTCCATGAGACGCCGTATTATACAGGTTATCCGACAAACTGGCGGCCATACCCGGTATTAATCAAATAATCGCAACAAAACCATTAGGAGAGCTGCAAAACGTGATTATACTCACAATAACACCAATATCACAGATTGTGTATTTTTCATTTTTACCCTAAACACATGTAACCGAATTCTGTGCATCTATAGTAACTGCTATTTTTAAAAATATTATTTGGGTTTGTAGGCAATTGAATAAACTAAACAGTGGTACCAAACATCATTCAATTTTTATTATGGATATAAGGAATATTAAGAAAAACCTCTATGCACACTTTCTTTAGCGTTTTAGTATATAAATGTATCTGAATTAAGCATGGCTTATAACACAGACTAAACAATCATATTAGGACATGAACATTTACGTTAAAGCATGGCTTATAACACAGACTAAACAATTATATTGGGACATGGGCATTTAAGTTAAAGCATGGCTTATAACACAGACTAAACAATCATATTATGACATGAGCATTTACGTTAAAGCATGGCTTATAACACAGACTAAACAATCATATTATGACATGAGCATTTACGTTAAAGCATGGCTTATAACACAGACTAAACAATCATATTAGGACATGATTCTTTCAGATAAAGTATGGCTTAGCATTATATTAGGACATGAGTATTTCGCATAAAGCATGGGTTATGACACATTCATGTTCTTCAGAAGAACATACACTGCTGTTTCGGACCTATATTCATATCTTACTGCTAAGCTTACACTAATTGGTGTAACAGGATCAACTGAGTTTCGTGTTCTAAGCTTACACTAATTGGTGTAACATAGGATCAACTGAGTTTCGTGTTCTAAGCTTACACTAATTGGTGTAACATAGGATCAACAGAGTTTCGTGTTCTAAGCTTACACTAATTGGTGTAACAGAATCAACTGAGTTTCATGTTCTAAGCTTACACTAATTGGTGTAACATAGAATCAACTGAGTTTCATGTTCTAAGCTTACACTAATTGGTGTAACATAGGATCAACTGAGTTTCGTGTTCTAAGCTTACACTAATTGGTGTAACATAGAATCAACTGAGTTTCGTGTTCTAAGCTTACACTAATTGGTGTAACATAGAATCAACTGAGTTTCATGTTCTAAGCTTACACTAATTGGTGTAACATAGGATCAACTGAGTTTCGTGTTCTAAGCTTACACTAATTGGTGTAACATAGAATCAACTGAGTTTCGTGTTCTAAGCTTACACTAATTGGTGTAACATAGAATCAACTGAGTTTCATGTTCTAAGCTTACACTAATTGGTGTAACATAGGATCAACTGAGTTTCGTGTTCTAAGCTTCAATCGAGTTTCACATGCTCAACTTACAGTATTTTTTACACATACCTTCAATCGATTTCTGTGTACTAAACTTACACTAATTTGAATGATGTAGCTTCAATCAAGTGTCATTTGCTAAACTTACACTAATTTGAGTGATGTAGCTTCAATCAAGTGTCATTTGCTAAACTTACACTAATTTGAGTGATGTAGCTTCAATCAAGTGTCATTTGCTAAACTTACACTAATTTGAGTGATGTAGCTTCAATCAAGTGTCATTTGCTAAACTTACACTAATTTGAGTGATGTAGCTTCAATCAAGTGTCATTTGCTAAACTTACACTAATTTGCGTGATGTAGCTTCAATCAAGTGTCATTTGCTAAACTTACACTAATTTGCATGACGTAGCTTCAATCAAGTGTCATTTGCTAAACTTACA
The DNA here is from genome assembly GCA_014843695.1 of Archivesica marissinica. Lineage (NCBI taxonomy): Eukaryota > Metazoa > Mollusca > Bivalvia > Venerida > Vesicomyidae > Archivesica > Archivesica marissinica. Next base: position 10,626,784 of record CM026404.1, on the reverse strand, counting down.
CTAATTTGCGTAACAGCTTCAATCAAGTGTCATTTGCTAAACTTACACTAATTTGCGTGACGTAGCTTCAATCAAGTGTCATTTGCTAAACTTACACTAATTTGCGTGACGTAGCTTCAATCAAGTGTCATTTGCTAAACTTACACTAATTTGAGTGATGTAGCTTCAATCAAGTGTCATTTGCTAAACTTACACTAATTTGCGTGATGTAGCTTCAATCAAGTGTCATTTGCTAAACTTACACTAATTTGCATGACGTAGCTTCAATCAAGTGTCATTTGCTAAACTTACACTAATTTGCGTAACAGCTTCAATCAAGTGTCATTTGCTAAACTTACACTAATTTGCGTGACGTAGCTTCAATCAAGTGTCATTTGCTAAACTTACACTAATTTGCGTGACGTAGCTTCAATCGAGTGTCATTTGCTAAACTTACACTAATTTGCGTGACGTAGCTTCAATCAAGTGTTGTTTGCTAAACTTACACTAATTTGCGTAACAGCTTCAATCGTATTTCATTTGCTAAGCTTACTCTATTTGGTGAGACATAGCTTCAATTGAATTTTTCGCGGTTGACGTCGTAGCGCATTTGGGAATATTTTGTCATTGTGCGTCACATATAACAGAGGCCTGTAAATGGCCTATTCTCCACGCCAAGTCAAATTTTCTCCTTTCAATAGACATAATCCCTGAAAAACTTTTTAAAAAGGTGATAACCAGCTCACTTTGATATTATTGTTTATTTTTATCAAATTAAATTGCATTCAAATAATTTCAAATTTCCCCAAGACTCGAAAATCAAAACGTGCTCGGTCCTCTCAGAACTGAAATTTTGCACTTTGATTTGCCCTCTCTACTCTGTGTATTGTGGTAGAACTCTAAATTGTTTTTTGTCCTCAGGCTGGGAACCACATCACATCTAAGGTGGATATGTCTATCTTCTCATCCCGTGAGTCCACATGGAACTATATGATGACCAACTTCCACCATAATACCTACATCACCATACGTTTTGCTAAGCTTGTGCCCGGTAAGTGATCGTATCACCATACGTTTTGCTAAGCTTGTGCCCGGTAAGTGATCGTATCACCATACGTTTTGCTAAGCTTGTGCCCTGCAAGTGATCACATCACCATACATTTTGCTAAGCTTGTGCCCAGTAAGTGATCACACCACCATAGATTTTGCTAAGCTTGTGCCCAGTAAGTGATCACACCACCATAGATTTTGCTGAGCTTGTGCCCTGCAAGTGATCACATCACCATACATTTTGCTAAGCTTGTGCCCAGTAAGTGATCACACCACCATAGATTTTGCTAAGCTTGTGCCCAGCAAGTGATCACACCACCATACGTTTTGCTAAGCTTGTACCCAGTAAGTGATCACACCACCATATGTTTTGCTAAGCTTGTGCCCAGCAAGTGATCACACCACCATATGTTTTGCTAAGCTTGTACCCAGTAAGTGATCACACCACCATATGTTTTGCTAAGCTTGTACCCTGCAAGTGATCACACCACCGTATGTTTTGCTAAGCTTGTGCCCAGCAAGTGATCACACCACCATATGTTTTGCTAAGCTTGTGCCCAGTAAGTGATCACACCACCATATGTTTTGCTAAGCTTGTGCCCAGTAAGTGATCATTAAACTGTACATTTTGCTAAGCTTGTGACCAGTAAGTGATCATTAAACTGTACATTTTGCTAAGCTTGTGACCAGTAAGTGATCATTACACTGTACATTTTGCTAAGCTTGTGCCCAGTAAGTGATCATTACACTGTACATTTTGCTAAGCTTGTGCCCTGAAAGTGATCACATCACCATACATTTTGCTAAGCTTGTGCCCAGTAAGTGATCATTACACTGTACATTTTGCTAAGCTTGTGCCCTGCAAGTGATCACATCACCATACATTTTGCTGAGCTTGTGCCCTGAAAGTGATCACATCACCATACATTTTGCTAAGCTTGTGCCCAGTAAGTGATCACACCACCGTACGTTTTGCTAAGCTTGTGCCCAGCAAGTGATCACATCACCATACATTTTGCTAAGCTTGTGCCCAGTAAGTGATCATTACACTGTACATTTTGCTAAGCTTGTGCCCTGCAAGTGATCACATCACCATACATTTTGCTGAGCTTGTGCCCTGAAAGTGATCACATCACCATACATTTTGCTAAGCTTGTGCCCAGTAAGTGATCACACCACCGTACGTTTTGCTAAGCTTGTGCCCAGCAAGTGATCACATCACCATACATTTTGCTGAGCTTGTGCCCTGCAAGTGATCACATCACCATACATTTTGCTAAGCTTGTGCCCAGTAAGTGATCACACCACTGTACGTTTTGCTAAGCTTGTGCCCTGCAAGTGATCACATCACCATACAATTTGCTAAGCTTGTGCCCAGTAAGTGATCACACCACTACGTTTTGCTAAGCTTGTGCCCAGTAAGTGATCACACCACTGTACGTTTGGCTAAGCTTGTGCCCAGTAAGCGATCACATCACCATACGTTTTGCTAAGCTTGTGCCCGGCAAGTGATCACACCACTGTATGTTTTGCTAAGCTTGTGCCCAGTAAGTGATCACACCACTGTACGTTTTGCTAAGCTTGTGCCCAGTAAGTGATCACACCACTGTACGTTTTGCTAAGCTTGTGCCCAGCAAGTGATCACACCACTGTACGTTTTGCTAAGCTTGTGCCCAGTAAGCGATCACATCACCATACGTTTTGCTAAGCTTGTGCCCTGCAAGTGATCACATCACCATACATTTTGCTAAGCTTGTGCCCAGTAAGTGATCACACCACTGTACGTTTTGCTAAGCTTGTGCCCTGCAAGTGATCACATCACCATACAATTTGCTAAGCTTGTGCCCAGTAAGTGATCACACCACTACGTTTTGCTAAGCTTGTGCCCAGTAAGTGATCACACCACTGTACGTTTGGCTAAGCTTGTGCCCAGTAAGCGATCACATCACCATACGTTTTGCTAAGCTTGTGCCCGGCAAGTGATCACACCACTGTATGTTTTGCTAAGCTTGTGCCCAGTAAGTGATCACACCACTGTACGTTTTGCTAAGCTTGTGCCCAGTAAGTGATCACACCACTGTACGTTTTGCTAAGCTTGTGCCCAGCAAGTGATCACACCACTGTACGTTTTGCTAAGCTTGTGCCCAGTAAGCGATCACATCACCATACGTTTTGCTAAGCTTGTGCCCAGCAAGTGATCACACCACTGTACGTTTTGCTAAGCTTGTGCCCAGTAAGCGATCACACCACTGTACGTTTTGCTAAGCTTGTGCCCAGTAAGTGATCACACCACTGTACGTTTTGCTAAGCTTGTGCCCAGCAAGTGATCACACCACTGTACGTTTTGCTAAGCTTGTGCCCAGTAAGCGATCACATCACCATATGTTTTGCTAAGCTTGTGCCCGGCAAGTGATCACATCACCATATGTTTTGCTAAGCTTGTGCCCAGTAAGCGATCACATCACCATACGTTTTGCTAAGCATGTGCCCGGCAAGTGATCACATCACCATATGTTTTGCTGAGCTTGTGCCCAGTAAGTGATCACACCATCGTACGTTTTGCTAAGCTTGTGCCCAGTATGTGATCACACCACTGTACGTTTTGCTAAGCTTGTGCCCGGCAAGTGATCACATCACCATATGTTTTGCTAAGCTTGTGCCCAGTAAGTGTATTGTTATCAAAAGCTATATAATTTTTCAGGCTTCAGTACCCTGAGTTTAAATGACCGGGTGAAGTTGATCCAGTCATCTATCTACCCAATAGAACTGTTGAACATGTCCAAGGTGTACGACTCAGCGACGAAGAAGTATAACTACTTTACATACACAAAGGAGGAGGAAAACGTCATGATGGAGCAGTTTCCTATGCTGCGAGTGTTTCAGGTTAGTTTCCTATGCTGCGAGTGTTTCAGGTTAGTTTCCTATGCTGCGAGTGTTTCAGGTTAGTTTCCTATGCTGCGAGTGTTTCAGGTTAGTTTCCTATGCTGCGAGTGTTTCAGGTTAGTTTCCTATGCTGCGAGTGTTTCAGGTTAGTTCCTATGCTGCGCGTGTTTCAGGTTAGTTTCCTATGCTGCGAGTGTTTCAGGTTAGTTTCCTATGCTGCGAGTGTTTCAGGTTAGTTTCATATGCTGCAAGTGTTTCAGGTTAGTTTCCTATGCTGCAAGTGTTTCAGGTTAGTTTCCTATGCTGCGAGTGTTTCAGGTTAGTTTCCTATGCTGCGAGTGTTTCAGGTTAGTTTCCTATGCTGCGAGTGTTTCTGGTTAGTTTCCTATGCTGCAAGTGTTTCAGGTTAGTTTCCTATGCTGCAAGTGTTTCAGGTTAGTTTCCTATGCTGCGAGTGTTTCAGGTTAGTTTCCTATGCTGCGAGTGTTTCAGGTTAGTTTCCTATGCTGCGAGTGTTTCTGGTTAGTTTCCTATGCTGCAAGTGTTTCAGGTTAGTTTCCTATGCTGCAAGTGTTTCAGGTTAGTTTCCTATGCTGCGAGTGTTTCAGGTTAGTTTCCTATGCTGCGAGTGTTTCAGGTTAGTTTCCTATGCTGCGAGTGTTTCAGGTTAGTTTCCTATGCTGCGAGTGTTTCAGGTTAGTTTCCTATGCTGCGAGTGTTTCAGGTTAGTTTCCTATGCTGCGAGTGTTTCAGGTTAGTTTCCTATGCTGCGAGTGTTTCAGGTTAGTTTCCTATGCTGCGAGTGTTTCAGGTTAGTTTCCTATGCTGCGAGTGTTTCAGGTTAGTTTCCTATGCTGCGCGTGTTTCAGGTTAGTTTCCTATGCTGCGAGTGTTTCAGGTTAGTTTCATATGCTGCAAGTGTTTCAGGTTAGTTTCCTATGCTGCAAGTGTTTCAGGTTAGTTTCCTATGCTGCGAGTGTTTCAGGTTAGTTTCCTATGCTGCGAGTGTTTCAGGTTAGTTTCCTATGCTGCGAGTGTTTCTGGTTAGTTTCCTATGCTGCAAGTGTTTCAGGTTGGTTTCCTATGCTGCAAGTGTTTCAGGTTAGTTTCCTATGCTGCAAGTGTTTCAGGTTAGTTTCCTATGCTGCGAGTGTTTCAGGTTAGTTTCCTATGCTGCGAGTGTTTCAGGTTAGTTTCCTATGCTGCGAGTGTTTCTGGTTAGTTTCCTATGCTGCAAGTGTTTCAGGTTAGTTTCCTATGCTGCAAGTGTTTCAGGTTAGTTTCCTATGCTGCGAGTGTTTCAGGTTAGTTTCCTATGCTGCGAGTGTTTCAGGTTAGTTTCCTATGCTGCGAGTGTTTCAGGTTAGTTTCCTATGCTGCGAGTGTTTCAGGTTAGTTTCCTATGCTGCGAGTGTTTCAGGTTAGTTTCCTATGCTGCGAGTGTTTCAGGTTAGTTTCCTATGCTGCGAGTGTTTCAGGTTAGTTTCCTATGCTGCGGTAGTTTCTTCAGGTTAGTTTCCTATGCTGCGAGTGTTTCAGGTTAGTCGTTTCATAGCTCGGCAAGTGTTTCAGGTTAGTTTCCTATGCTGCAAGTGTTTCAGGTTAGTTTCCTATGCTGCGAGTGTTTCAGGTTAGTTTCCTATGCTGCAAGTGTTTCAGGTTAGTTTCCTATGCTGCGAGTGTTTCAGGTTAGTTTCCTATGCTGCGAGTGTTTCAGGTTAGTTTCCTATGCTGCGAGTGTTTCTGGTTAGTTTCCTATGCTGCAAGTGTTTCAGGTTAGTTTCCTATGCTGCAAGTGTTTCAGGTTAGTTTCCTATGCTGCGAGTGTTTCAGGTTAGTTTCCTATGCTGCGAGTGTTTCAGGTTAGTTTCCTATGCTGCGAGTGTTTCTGGTTAGTTTCCTATGCTGCAAGTGTTTCAGGTTAGTTTCCTATGCTGCAAGTGTTTCAGGTTAGTTTCCTATGCTGCGAGTGTTTCAGGTTAGTTTCCTATGCTGCGAGTGTTTCAGGTTAGTTTCTGCATCTGAAAAGGCTCGCTTAATAGCAAAATTCCAAAACTTGTTTCATTAAAAATATGGTATGAAATCTCCACGAGTGTAAAATCCATAGTGGATGTTTAACATTTTGTTGGTTTAAACAGTATTTATTCCAATAAATTTACATGTACAACACAAACAATGTTACAAATTACATAAATTGTGAATGGTTTGGATTGGAAATCAAGTTTTCAGAAAACTAATATTAATTCCTCTCATAACATTTTATTGACTACCGTATTTAGCTGTGTATAGTGCGCACATTTCTTACTGAAATCCTCATTCATTTTATCTACTGCGCATTATACACCAGTACAGACATCAGGACATTTTTTTCCGGACCAAAATTTTGTGAAAAAACTGAAATTCGACAGTTATTCTATAAGTTGTTACATTCGACAATCGTTATAAACTAGCTATTAAAACCAGTTGCCGATAGTCTATATAAATAAATCAAATGAATAAGACCACAAAATTAGCATATATTTCGTTTATTTTGGCTAACTTTGATGAATTTAATTGAAAAGGTAAATGCATAAAAAAATGGCGATTTGATAACATCACGTGGTTTTATCGTATGAAATATTTCCCGTACTTTTCGCGTACTTCGCCGTACAATGTACAATGCATTGCATAAAAAAAAAACTTTTTTGGCTGCAGTATTTCAATTGATTGTAGCGATAATTAATTTCGACAAACCTTTCACAATGGGTCCCAGTTAATTAGGTAGGCTTCACGTGTTGAGAAGTTTGAGCATCTGCTGACATGTTTGAGAACGTGTTGAGATGTTTGAGAACGTGTTGAGATGTTTGAGAACGTGTCGAGAAATTTGAGCAGGTGTGCCCGAGTGCGATGAGGTATATCTCGAGTGATTAATATAAGTTGTAAAAATCACGGAGCACAATTTTTAGCGATTTTTGAGAAATGTTAAATTTTGACTTGGAAAATTGCGTTTTTCACGTGCGCAGTATACATAGGAACTCAGTTTTTCCGCCGATTTTCGTGCCAGATCGTGGGTGCGCACTATACACGGTAGCGCACTATACACAGCTAAATACGGTACATACATGGCCTGACCGAATACCAAACCCGGGACCGTTTGATTCCAAATCCGATGCTCTACCACTGGATCACGAATGCCAGTTTGTCTGAGGTACAACATTATTTGCTACACATTTGGTAATAGCAGTTCATATTTGGCACATTTGGTGTTAACTTTATTGTATGCAATTTGAAGAACTGTCACTTACCGGTATACACATACTAATAAATCTCTCGTCAGATGACACTTGTCACCATTGAGAGGATAAAAACTATTACATAAAGGTATCAATATTTCGATTGTCCATATGTGACCGCCTTCGTGGTCGAGTGGTTACGGTCGCTGACTTGTATACCACTGTAACCTATCATCACTGATGGTCACGGGTTCGAGCCCCGCTCAGGCCGTGTCTCATTTATATGAAAAAGTTGGCAGTTTCTTACGGAGGTTGGTGCACCCAAGTACTGGTTAAACGCTGGAGCCTGCCCAAGAAAGGTGTTGTTAGGTAACCGCTGGAGCCTGCCCAGGAAAGGTGTTGTTAGGTAAACTGCCCGCCGGCGATATAGCCCAAAATGGTGCTGATGCAGGCGTAAAACCCGAAATATAACATAAAATATAACATATGTCAAGTGTATCAAAAGCAAGCTGTCGTGTCACGACCATTCAGAATCCTTCTAGGTGTTATTACACGTGTGTTGATATAAGAAAATATATAATGGCTGTAATACAAGCAAAGTCATGTGATAAATAAAATTAATTATCCGACTCGGCACTCGTGGCGATGGATTCCATCAGGAATGATGTCTCGCGAGAGTGATTAATATAAGTTGTAAGAACTTGTTTCGCAATCGAGTTAAAAATAAATTTGTATAAACTAAATCACCAATCATTCTAAATAGATAATACCACCTCTACATTCCCTACATATAATCTACCTACCATCCTAATACATGTATCTATGGTTACGCAGGAGCATTTTCTACACATTGGAGAGATGGTGACATCGTTCCAGTTCACGGATGAGGAGTTTGCCATACTATCGGCCTTGTTACTGTTTCCTGCCGAGATCAGCGGCCTCGAGGACCCTAAGGCTGTTGAACGACTCCAGTTTCATATCTCCGCAGCCTTACAGTTCTACGAAGAAGGTAAGACATTGTAAGGTTTCATCTGCGATCTAGCATGGAAATACTATATAAAAGACATTAATTTATGTTAGTACATTGTATTGTTAACATATATTGATTTTGAATTTTTGTATGTTGATAGAGAAATAAAAAATGGAATTAAATTTTCAGCTTCCTTTATAATGCTTAAACCCATTTGATTCTGGGATACCGTTCAAACGGTATTTGCAAAGAACATAGAGCCAGATCAGCCGTCATGGAACGTGCCATCTGATCAGGCTCTATGCTGTTTGCTATTCAGATGATCTTGCTAAGACACTTGGCTATGTAGCAAACAACATAGATCCTGATCAGCATGAAGCGTCACGCTGCGGCTGATCTGGATCTATGTTGTTTGCAAAAGCCTTTAAATGTATCCAGAATGAAACGGGTTAAGTGTGCTGCATAGGCCTCTAACTCTTACATTTCCCGTGCAATTTGTAATACCGTTGACTTTGCACGACTTTTGCCTCCATTATATATGCTGTGGTGTGAGGAAAGTGAAAAACACAGTTCCACACCGCGGGAGGAATGCGCGACTCCACCAGGACCGATTTTAAATTATAAATTTACATGTTCAAATTAAAACACATTTCGCGAATACAATAATGATGGCGTAATTATGATACTTCGATTCATTTCCAATGAACATGCAGATAGTAAATTACAACAGGTGCACTAAAACACGTAACGTTACCTGGCAGCATCCACCGTCGATCTACTGTGTCCGGAGGCTGTTACCTACCTGCACATCCACGGTGGACGGCTAGAACACTAGTGGATTATGAATCGCGGTGGAGTTTTCTCAATGTACGCACTATTGCATTAAGTACCTTGCTATAGGAGAAGACCTCTATAAGCTATAATAGCTTTCGGTTCTAATCCCTTTTCATTCGTGTATCTAAATTTTGTGTAAGCTGTATATTTGTATATGCTGTATGCTGTATATTTGTATATGCTGTATGCTGTATATTTGTATATGCTGTATGCTGTATATTTGTATATGCTGTATATTTGTATATGCTGTATGCTGTATATTTGTATATGCTGTATGCTGTATATTTGTATATGCTGTATGCTGTATATTTGTATATGCTGTATGCTGTATATTTGTATATGCTGTATGCTGTATATTTGTATATGCTGTATGCTGTATATTTGTATATGCTGTATATTTGTATATGCTGTATGCTGTATATTTGTATATGCTGTATGCTGTATATTTGTATATGCTGTATGCTGTATATTTGTATATGCTGTATGCTGTATATTTGTATATGCTGTATGCTGTATATTTGTATATGCTGTATGCTGTATATTTGTATATGCTGTATATTTGTATATGCTGTATGCTGTATATTTGTATATGCTGTATACTGTATATTTGTATATGCTGTATATTTGTATATGCTGTATGCTGTATATTTGTATATGCTGTATATGCTGTATATTTGTATATGCTGTATGCTGTATATTTGTATATGCTGTATGCTGTATATTTGTATATGCTGTATGCTGTATATTTGTATATGCTGTATGCTGTATATTTGTGTATGCTGTATGCTGTATATTTGTATATGCTGTATATGCTGTATATGCTGTATATTTGTATATGCTGTATATTTGTATATGCTGTATGCTGTATATTTGTATATGCTGTATGCTGTATATTTGTATATGCTGTATATGCTGTATATGCTGTATATTTGTATATGCTGTATGCTGTATATTTGTATATGCTGTATGCTGTATATTTGTATATGCTGTATATGCTGTATATTTGTATATGCTGTATATTTGTATATGCTGTATATTTGTATATGCTGTATATTTGTATATGCTGTATGCTGTATATTTGTATATGCTGTATATTTGTATATGCTGTATATTTGTATATGCTGTATATTTGTATATGCTGTATATTTGTATATGCTGTATATTTGTATTACCATAAGCTCCTGTAGCTTTCAATTCAATCCACTTGTCTTGATAGTTGTATTGTATGGATGTTATATGTACAGATGTTATATGTCATGTTTATCTTGATAAATAAAATATGTTTAAACCAACACTTCAACTCAATACGATAGCGGTGTCGTGCAGACAGGCGTAAAAAATGCGCGCAAAGTCAACGGTGGATAGATGTGTGAATATATCGTTAACATTTAGTCTGGTATGTTACAGGGAAATTTGCTGATGGTCTCACGCGCTACGGAATATTATTGGTGCGAGTGGCTGAGCTGGTCCAGTGTCTGTTGCAGCATAACCTCGCTATCGGACTTCTACTCACCCATAATCCATCAATCAAGGTCCCACAGCTCTTCCATGAACTGATTATCGAAAGCATTAAGGAAGAACAGAAAACATAGTGCTAGTCGTCGGTGTATGTTTTATGTCTTAGACCGTTAATAACCAACCAAGTTTATAAGTTAGAGAGTATATCAAGTTAGCCATCGGTGTAAATTACTGTTTGGAGAGTTTACTTGAAGCCCAAATGTGCCATGCTTTGAAGTGCTAATTGTTAATTAATTATAAGATATATTGCATCGTTTAGGATGTGTACTGTTTTTTCTGTCATCAGATATTGTTTCGTTTTAAAATTTTTTATAAAAAAACATGTGAATACCTCAAACTACTAATGTTGCAGCAGTGTTATATGACTGTATATATAAATATATAAGTGTTCATGTTGCATATATGATGTCGATATGGTTAAATTCAGGTTATTTTCGAAATTGTAATTTGATTTGGAAAATGTCAGCATACCCAGTAATTAACCCTTTCCTTCATAGAGATTTAGGTTAATATACTATTATATCTCCATACAAACGACAGCCATTTAGCTATCATGCAGTGGATAAGTAGTCGCCATATCTATCCAACCTCTATAGATATTACTGGGACTACATGAGATTCTGGCCTTTATTACGAACATTGGTTTGGCTACTACATTATCAATGTATGTCGTATTGGTAATGGTGTCAAGAAGTGCTTCTATGAGGGAAAGGGTTAAGATGCTTTGTCATTCATAAGAATGTACTTCGAACTTGCAACCTCACCACCTACTGGAACAGATTCAACATATGTGTGAATCTGCCCATAGAAGTATTAAAATGAGTACAACTATTTAATGTCTATATGTATAACAAAATTATGCGTGTTAAATCTAGACAGAATGTTAGGTTTTTGAATTTCTGCTGTATTTGAGGCGCACTGCAGAAAGACCAACAAAATACATAGCGTGTGAACCAGATATATTCTAGAATACCAGAAAGTTTGAAATGACAAAATGCCAGGATGAAGATAATTTGCATAAAATACTTGTATAAAATATTCAAACTTTGTTTTACAGTATATCAATGTCTGTCTACAAAGAATCAAACATGTTTTGACTGAGCTTTGAGAAAATGTCTGACATAGCGTTGAAAATTTCTGACCATTTTTATGTTAGCTAATTAGCATAATTTATGCAAATGAGGTAAACAGATAATGGCTCTAACTTTGGAACCCTATGTCCGATTTATCAAAATAAGACATTTCTGTGAAGCACAGATGTTACTCTGGTAATCCAGGGATCGCAGGTTCGATCCCCTGTCTGACCATAATAAAATTAACAGTCTTTCAGATGCGACTTAAAAACCGAGGTCTTGTGTCGGTGCTGTACACCATGCACGTAAAAGAACCAGAGGAGACTCTGGAATGGGTCTCTGTCTGTATCATTGCACTATCCTCCAGAAAATCTAAAATGACTAATCTCTTCAGGAGGCGTCGCTCATATGTGCAACCGGTAGCGACGATAAATAAACGTAAAACACACACACAGATGTTACTGGTTCACTTTCAAGGGAACCAGTTTTGATAAACAAAGACGTTTGAATATTTGAATGTGCAATTTATGCAAATGAACTGCATCACACATGGTTGTCATTAAATGAAACATTGTGCAGGGTTCATTCTAGGTCAGAATTTTTGGGAGAAGTGAGAAAGCGTGTGATCGCTTCCTTAAATGATGTTCTTTAATATACTTCTCCAAAATAGGGTTAAAATGCACAGTACAACCATTAAATACAACATTTGAATAGAAGGAGTGCTTTATAATGGGCCAGTGTATCTTACTAGACATTTTTTTTTTTTTTTTTTTTTTTTTTTTTTTTTTTTTTTTTTTTTTAGGGAGAAGTGGGGACCCCAGAGGGCGAAGTCAGGGTCCCTAGGGCGACAATTTCGCCCACATCGCCCTCTAAACTGATCCCTGATTGTGGTACTCTAGAATATACTGTAATCTTCCTACAGAACGACTCATTTATTCTCATACTCTTCATGCTAACATACATTTTGGGGCATAGATAACAAGCCGACGTTTATCTATTACGTCATTTATCCAGCTCGCGATTCAAAAATACTTTCTAATAATTTGTATACAGTACGAATTACAGTTATACCTGTGTTAGTGGTCACCTCTCTCTATTAAGCAGCCAACCTGTATTAAGCAGCCAGTTTCCAGATTCCCAATATGTGGTTTTATTATACATGTGACCTCTATTAAGCAGCCACCTGTGCTAAGCAGCCACTTTCTGAGATTCCTTTGGCTGGCTGCTAAAGACAGGTTTGACTGTATATTTATTCTTTTATTTCCTCTATTAAGCAGCCACCTGTGCTAAGCAGCCACTTTCTGAGATTCCTTTGGCTGGCTGCTAAAGACAGGTTTGACTGTATATTTATTCTTTTATTTCCTCTATTTAACACCCACCTGTGCTAAGCAGCCACTTTCTGTGATTCCCTTGGCTGGCTGCTAAAGACAGGTTTGACTGTATATTTATTCTTTTATTTCCTCTATTAAGCAGCCACCTGTGCTAAGCAGCCATTTTCTGTGATTCCCTTGGCTGGCTGCTTAAGACAAGTTTGACTGTATATACATTATTTAGAAGTGTGTATATTTTTATGCAATATCGTTTCTTCAAATAGAATACACACAACATTTTATCTGACCCATCATTTGTAATACATTGAAGGTTGATTGTTAACTTGCCCCTGTTTTTGTTAAAAGCAACAAGGTATTGTGATGACTTGGTCGACATCTGTTTGTCCGTCCATCTGTCCTTCTTCCGTCTGTCTCCAATCTTTAAAATCTACTTCATTTCTTTTAACCCAAACAACACCAAGTATCTGACATGGACTGGTGCATGATAATTTTAGACCAATAAATTAATAAGAAAATTACATTTGGACCAGTTCATTTATCAAAATGGGTAATTTTGTCTAAAAATAGTAATATTATTGGCAAAAAGTGCAGATCCTGATAAGTCAGCTCATCACGAGCCGGGTCATCTGGATCTACACTTTTTGTAAGCCTATTTAGAGGTATGTGGTGTTGAAAGGGTTAATCATTCTGTGCAGAAGACCGAGGGATGCTGTTTTGGCAGTGTCCGTCCGTTTGTCTGTTCATCACTATCATTCAAATATGTATCACATATTGTTTTATGTCCAACCAGACATTGTCACACTCCCCTCAGTACCTGATCAATCTAATATTCACAAACAGTACTATAGTCACATATAAATCTAATATTCACAAACAGTACTGCATTCATATATAAATCTAATATTCACAAACAGTACTGCATTCATATATAAATCTAATATTCACAAACAGTACTGCATTTACATATAAATCTAATATTCACAAACAGTACTGCATTTACATATAAATCTAATATTCACAAACAGTACTGCATTTACATATAAATCTAATATTCACAAACAGTACTGCATTTACATATAAATCTAATATTCACAAACAGTACTGCATTCACAGATACATCTATTATCCCCTCACTAACTACTCCATTCACAGATAAATCTATTATCCCCTCACTAACTACTCCATTCACAGATAAATCTATTATCCCCCCACTAACTACTCCATACACAGATAAATCTATTATCCCCTTACTAACTACTCCATACACAGATAAATCTATTATCCCCTCACTAACTACTCCATACACAGATAAATCTATTATCCCCTCACTAACTACTCCATACACAGATACATCTAATATTCACAAACAGTACTCCATTCACAGATAAATCTATTATCCCCTCACTAACTACTCCATTCACAGATACATCTATTATCCCCTCACTAACTACTCCATTCACAGATAAATCTATTATCCCCTCACTAACTACTCCATTCACAGATAAATTTATTATCCCCTCACTAACTACTCCATACACAGATAAATCTATTATCCCCTCACTAACTACTCCATACACAGATAAATCTATTATCCCCTCACTAACTACTCCATACACAGATAAATCTATTATCCCCTCACTAACTACTCCCTACACAGATAAATCTATTATCCCCTCACTAACTACTCCCTACACAGATAAATCTATTATCCACTCACTAACTACTCCATACACAGATACATCTATTATCCCCTCACTAACTACTCCATACACAGATACATCTATTATCCCCTCACTAACTACTCTATTCACAGATACATCTATTATCCCCTCACTAACTACTCTATTCACAGATAAATCTATTATCCCCTCACTAACTACTCCCCTCACTAACTACTCTATTCACAGATAAATCTATTATCCCCTCACTAACTACTCCCCTCACTAACTACTCTATTCACAGATAAATCTATTATCCCCTCACTAACTACTCTATACACAGATACATCTATTTTTCCTCTCACTAACTACTCCATACACAGATAAATCTATTTTTCCTCTCACTACTACTCTATTACCTTGTTGAATGGTAACACTTCTAAGGCGAGCGTTTAAACCTATTGGCGGTGTTCTTGTTTTTAATGAATAACTTTATGAATCATATATTAAAATAATGTAAATTCAGTATAGAGAATAGGTGTACATATCAATGTTTTGGCACTCTAGTAGAGTTTAGCATTTACAACATAACAGGGGTGGGAGGTATCAAGTTTCAATTGGTTGATTCTTGTTGGAGTTATCACCTTTTCAAACTTAAAATGGGGGACGTTTTTCCATATTTATTAGTGTAAACCTCTCGCCGGATTTGAATAAACTATTCATCAGAGAATGATCAATGCCAAGCCTAATTATACATCTCATCGTCCAGTTCCAAATTGTGGATTTGTGACAGAGCAGGGCTCATTCTAGAGGGCGACTTGGGCGAAATAGTTGTCCTAGGGACCATGACTTCGCCCATTGGAGCCCACTTCTCCCATTTTTTACAATTTCTTTACAATTTTAAGACAAAAAATTTTGTCCAGTAACATACACTGGCACATTATAAAACACTGCTTCTATTCATATGTTCTATTTAATGGTCATATTGTGTATTTTAGCCCAATTTTGTTGAAATATATTAAATAACACCATTTAAGGACACAATCGCCCTCTTTCTCACTTCTCCCAAAAATTCTGACCTAGTTTTCTCTGTTTGAAAATTTAAGGGACAAAGTTTGTCGACATTTTTAGAAATGAACTGCTGGCTGGGTTTGAACAAACAATTCATCAGAGATCAATCAGTACCCAGCCTAATAATGCATTCTGTCGATGTTATTACCCTGAACATAATTTGTTGTTCATACCAAATCCCCAAACAAATTTAAACTTTATTTATTTTATAACAATTGCGAAGACATACCCATACAATATCGGTTCCCTGACATACCCACTCAATATTGGTTCCCTGACATACCTGCACAATATCGGTTCCCTGACATACCCACACAATATCGGTTCCCTGACATACCCACACAATGTCGGTTTCCTGACATACCCACACAATATCGGTTCCCTGACATGCCCACACAATATCGGTTCCCTGACATGCCCACACAATATCGGTTCCCTGACATGCCCACACAATATCGGTTCCCTGACATACCCACACAATATCGGTTCCCTGACATACCCACACAATGTCGGTTTCCTGACATACCCACACAATATCGGTTCCCTGACATGCCCACACAATATCGGTTCCCTGACATACCCACACAAAATCGGTTCCCTGACATACCCACACAATATCGGTTCCCTGACATACCCACACAATATCGGTTCCCTGACATACCCACACAATATCGGTTCCCTGACATACCCACACCATATCGGTTCCCTGACATACCCACACAATATCGGTTCCCTGACATACCCACTCAATATCGGTTCCCTGACATACCCACACAATATCGGTTCTCTGACATACCCACACAATATCGGTTCCCTGACATACCCACACAATATTGGTTCCCTGACATACCCACACCATATCGGTTCCCTGACATACCCACACAATATCGGTTCCCTGACATACCCACACAATATTGGTTCCCTGACATACCCACACAATATCGGTTCTCTGACATACCCACACAATATTGGTTCCCTGACATACCCACACAATATCGGTTCCCTGACATACCCACACAATATCGGTTCCCTGACATACCCACACAATATTGGTTCCCTGACATACCCACACAATATCGGTTCCCTGACATACCCACACAATATTGGTTCCCTGACATACCCACACAATATCGGTTCTCTGACATACCCGCACAATATTGGTTCCCTGACATACCCACACAATATCGGTTCCCTGACATACCCGCACAATATTGGTTCCCTGACATACCCACACAATATCGGTTCTCTGACATACCCGCACAATATCGGTTCCCTGACATACCTATACAATATCGGTTCCCTGACATACCTATACAATATCGGTTCCCTGACATACCTATACAATATCAGTTCCCTGACATACCCACACAATATCGGTTCCCTGACATACCTATACAATATCGGTTCCCTGACATACCTATACAATATCAGTTCCCTGACATACCTATACAATATCGGTTCCCTGACATACCCACACAATATCGGTTCCCTGTTATGTTGTGCTACATTCTCAGGGTATCAAACCTTCATTAGGACAATATAGGGCTGTGTAGGGTACAATCAGGCTAGTTAGTGATAATGCCTTATAATACTTTGCTCAAATATTTGTTTGTTAATTACTGGTCGAAAATCAGGTACCGGTGGACATCTCTCGGACAGATAGAGATGTTATGAAGTCTGTGATTGGTTGATCATTACTGGTCGAAAATCAGGTACCGGTGGACATCTCTCGGACAGATAGAGATGTTCTGAAGTCTGTGATTTGTTGATCATTACTGGTCGAAAATCTGGTACCGGTGGACATCTCTCGGACAGATAGAGATGTTAGGAAGTCTGTGATTGGTTGATCAATGTGCTATTTGTACATATGTATGTGCTGTGCTGATTGGTTGCAATACTTCATTATTAATAACATTTATGTCTGTGATTTCCATGTTATACCTGTTTGCATAAATAATGTGTGAAGTGTGATCATGATTTTCCTTTTTAGCAGTATTATTCTTCCACAAAGTACTGTAGTAACATTGTATATTACTATTCATCCAGTCCGCCTCTGTGGTCGAGTGGTTACGGTCGCTGACTTGTATACCACTGTAACCTATCATCACTGATGGTCACGGGTTCGAGCCACGCTCAGACCGTGTCTCATTTATATGAAAAAGTTGGCAGTTTCTTACGGAGGTTGGTGCACCCAAGTACTGGTTAACCGCTGGAGCCTGCCCAGGAAAGGTGTTGTTAGGTAAACTGTCCGCCGGCGATATAGCCCAAAATGGTGCTGATGCAGGCCTAAACCCGAAATATAACATAACTATTCATCCATCGTCCATACTTATGGAATCATGTACTGTATATTCCCGGTCATAAGTCGTTGGTCAAATTTTGTCTTGAAAATGTAAATTTTTAAGTTGCATCCATAAGTCGAGGGTACTTTTGACTTATGACATTCCGATTTTTAAGTTGCATCCATAAGTCGAGGGTACTTTTGACTTATGACATTCCGATTTTTAAGTTGCATCCATAAGTCGAGGGTACTTTTGACTTATGACATTCCGATTTTTAAGCTGCATCCATAAGTCGAGGGTACTTTTGACTTATGACATTCCGATTTTTAAGCTGCATCCATAAGTCGAGGGTACTTTTGACTTATGACATTCCGATTTTTAAGCTGCATCCTTAAGTCGAGGGTACTTTTGACTTATGATATTTGTTACGGCATAATGGGTTTCTTTTATCTCATTGTTGAATGAGCTCAATTTAAGATATCTGGTAGACTTGATTCTGTTGCAAATCATACAACTATGCTCTGATGCACAACAATAATTTAGCTTTTCTATGGTTTATAATGTAAATAACTGTCTAAACAAATTATTATTAACTCTTTGCATGCTAGCGACAGATAAAATCACCATTGCAAACAGCATAGAGCCAGATCAGACGGCACAGAACGTGCCGTCTGATCAGGCTCTATGCTGTTTGCTATTCGGATAGTGGAGCTAAAACACTTGGCTGAATAGCAAACAACATGGATCCTGATCAGACGCGGCGTTGCGCCGCGGCTGATCTGGATCTATGTTGTTTGCAAATGTGATTTTTATTTACTCAGCAGGTAAAGGGTTAAATATAATAAAACAAACACAGACATAAATAGTTCCAACAAATAAATAAAAAATATCTTGTTGCTGGTTTCTTGTCCATAAGTCGACCTAGTACTTTCATCACATTTCTGGATGATAAAAAGGTTTGACTTATGGCCGGGCATATAGGGTAACCTATACATGTATACGGGTAGAAGACAAATTTATATTTATCATGCAGTTATCAAAGGTGTTTAACTTGATAATTATGAATTTTTTATATTAAAGCTTTGACCTTGGGATTAGCCTGGGAACAGGCGTTGATATATTTTGCCTGGTCAGTCATATAAATATATTTTTAACACCGAGACCATTAATTGGGCCGTATTGAGTTTCTGATAATATCAACGCCTGGGGAAACTTGGGGGATATTCCGTGTAATTATTGATAGGCCTATTAACATGTGAGTTAATTAATGACAAACTTGAATCATATGCAGATAAGAATGGCATTCTTCAATCAACACCCTAGAAAACACGGGTATAATGTACATGTAGGTGGCGATATGTTCCCCAAGTTTCCCCCAGGCTGTCATTTTGCCAGAAGTAAATTAGTGAAAAATCGACAGACTGGAACTCGGCTACCTTGGGATTTAAAATACCAGTGTACAATATTTCTAATAAATCTATATAGTTTTATATATATATTATGGTCCATGGCCAATGTTTCAAATGTTATGGCCCACATATGGTTTCATACAGTATTGTGGCCCACATATGGTTTCATACAGTATGGTATATGTATGATTATATACATTGTGGCCTACATATGGTTTCATACAGTATGGTCCATGTATGATTATATACATTGTGGCCTACATATGGTTTCATACAGTATTGTGGCCCACATATGGTTTCATACAGTATGGTCTATGTATGATTATATACATTGTGGCCTACATATGGTTTCATACAGTATGGTATATGTATGATTATATACATTGTGCCCTACATATGGTTTCATACAGTATGGTATATGTATGATTATATACATTGTGCCCTACATATGGTTTCATACAGTATGGTCTATGTATGATTATATACATTGTGGCCTACATATGGTTTCATACAGTATGGTATATGTATGATTATATACATTGTGCCCTACATATGGTTTCATACAGTATGGTCTATGTATGATTATATACATTGTGGCCTACATATGGTTTCATACAGTATGGTCCATGTATGATTATATACATTGTGGCCTACATATGGTTTCATACAGTATGGCCTATGTATGATTTTATACGTTTATGGATGAGAACAACATATTTCTATACCATCGTCATAACATAGATATTAACGTATTAAAACGTTTACTGACTTACTTGTAAAACCTATGGCTTCGGGATATAGACACTTGCACTATGGCTTCCGAGATATATATTTGATTCATAGCTACAGATGTTTAATAGCACAATACATGTGGCTTTCAGCAAGTGGATTTGTTGACAGGTTTCGTGACATTTTTCGTGAGGCTTTGCTATCAAAAATATGTCTGTTGACTGTTGACTGTTCAGTTGAAGATATTTACGGTAATAAGATTTTTAAGTTTCTACAAGTTTTAAAAATAGACATTGTTGAAATATACTAGCGTGTTACAAATCCATCACGTGTATCTCATTGATACATAATCATGTTATACATTATATTCTAACCTTTAGCATGCTGTAGGTGAAATGAGCAGATAACAAAATTTATGCGTAATATTTTTCTTATTTTTCCTAGAAAGTAAGGCTTGGGACATGTCATTCAAATCGTCCCGCCTACTGCATGCTAAAGGTTAATTAACTGTGATCAGGTGCCATAGTTTTGTTTTATTGTTGGTAAAGTTAAGCTATGTTCTCTATGTAATACCAAGTGTTTATTTATACCTGTTATTGTGTGTTACTATACCACATGTAATAATGCTGAAATGCTCGAGAAATGTTTGACCTTGGTTTGTTTTGGTCGCGAAATTAGGTGACAAATTCTTTGGAGGGCAAAAATGTTGCCATAAATACAATCATAAGAAATGAACAGTTTATGTCTATATTTTACATAGTTATGCTATGGGTAACTATCTTTAGTTTTATGTACATAAGCTATGCAGAAGGAACACAAACACTGAAAACATATTTGACCTTGGTTTATTTTGGTCGCGAAATTTGGTGACAAATTCTTTGGCGGGCAAAAATGTTACCATAAATACAATCAAACTCGAAAAAGCTCTTAGAAAAACCCTAGATAGTTACACATAGCATAACTCTGTAAAATATTGTCATAAACTTCATTCCTTATGGTCGAATGGATGTCAATAAATAATCTATTGTTCTAGAGATTCATTAATTAACCATATCTTTCCAGACTCAAGTTTCTATTTCTAAGCATTGTAGTTGGGCCAATATTTAATGTAATAAAAATGAGCGTGGTGACTGTGCTTTTTGTTTATTTTCAAAGTATTTGTTTGGGGTCAATATCTAGCATATTTTAGAAGGCATGACCCCTTAAGGCTGTCATATGTAAATGAAATTAACTAAATGACGAGAAATTATGATGTTAAACTATGTGAATATAGATAGACACAAACTGTTTTTATCAAGAAAGCTTGCAGAAGGCTGATGGTTCTGCCCTGACATAAATATCAAGTCAGTGTGTATGTGGTCTTCTGTCTGCCTCCGTGGTCGAGTGGTTACGGTCGCTGACTTGTATACCACTGTAACCTATCATCACTGATAGTCACAGGTTCGAACCCCACTCAGACCATGTATATTCATATGAAAAAGTTGGCAGTTTCTTACGGAGGTTGGTGCACCAAGTACTGGTTAACCACTGGAGCCTGCCCAGGAAAGGTTTTGTTAGGTAAATTGCCAATCGCTCATATGGGCAACCGATACCAACGATAATTTATTTTTTAATTTGATCGTCTTCACCAATAGGAAGGTGGGACATTAATGGGGCCCATCGGGTATTTTCGAGGATAGTCCCCCATGTGCTATTCTTATTTTTCGTGTCTATAGCGATAATGTTGAGATAAAGACAAAAGACGGGTATTTCCATTTCAGCATTTACACTATAAAAATTCACGATTTCAATTGTGAATTTAAGCCTTCGATTAAATCCATTTTCATTCTGTATACAATAGATATATACTGTACATTATGAATGAATAATATGTTTAAACCAATTATGAATTGGTGATGTTGAAATCGTGAAATGATAAAATATCGAATGTGATCAACACTCTTTCTTAGATAAGATATAATGTTACTAATATACGATTATATAGTTATAATGTTTAAATTCCTTCAAATGGACTGTACATTGAGATATGCTTCAAATGTGCTGTACATTGAGATATGCTTCAAATGTGCTGTACATCGAGATATGCTTCAAATGTGCTGTACATTGAGATATGCTTTAACTGTGCTGTACATTGAGATATGCTTCAAATGTGCTGTACATTGAGATATGCTTCAAATGTGCTGTACATTGAGATAGGCTTCAAATGTGCTGTACATTGAGATATGCTTCAAATGGACTGTACATTGAGATATGCTTCAAATGGACTGTACATTGAGATATGCTTCAAATGGACTGTACATTGAGATATGCTTCAAATGTGCTGTACATTGAGATAGACTTCAAATGTGCTGTACATTGAGATAGACTTCAAATGGACTGTACATTGAGATAGGCTTCAAATGTGATGTACATTGAGATATGCTTCAAATGGACTGTACATTGAGATATGCTTCAAATGTGCTGTACATTGAAATAGGCTTCAAATGTGCTGTACATTGAGATATGCTTCAAATGGACTGTACATTGAGATATGCTTCAAATGGACTGTACATTGAGATAGGCTTCAAATGGACTGTACATTGAGATAGGCTTCAAATGGGCTGTACATTGAGATATGCTTCAAATGTGCTGTACATTGAGATATGCTTCAAATGGACTGTACATTGAGATATGCTTCAAATGTATTGTACATCGAGATGTGCTGTACATTGAGATAGGCTTCAAATGGACTGTACATTGAGATATGCTTCAAATGTGCTGTACATTGAGATAGGCTTCAAATGTGCTGTACATTGAGATATGCTTCAAATGGACTGTACATTGAGATATGCTTCAAATGGACTGTACATTGAGATAGGCTTCAAATGGGCTGTACATTGAGATATGCTTCAAATGTGCTGTACATTGAGATATGCTTCAAATGGACTACATTGAGATATGCTTCAAATGTATTGTACATCGAGATATGCTGCAAATGTGCTGTACATTGAGATAGGCTTCAACTGGTCTGTACATTGAGATATGCTTCAAATGGGCTGCACAGCGATAGATTTGCTTCAAATGAGATATGCTTCAAATGGGCTATACATTGAGATATGCTTCAAATGTGCTGTATATTGAGATATGCTTTAAATGTATTGTACATCGAGATATGCTGCAAATGTGCTGTACATTGAGATAGGCTTCAAATGGGCTGTACATTGAGATAGGCTTCAAATGGGCTGTACATTGAGATAGGCTTCAAATGGGCTGTACATTGAGATATGCTTCAAATGGTATGTACATTGAGATATGGTTGAAATGTGCTGTACAATCAAATGTGTATATGATTGCATATTGCTGGTAATTGGTAATTGATTGCTTTATGCAAACTTATTATTTACCAATTACCTTCTTTTGTATATGCTATGTACAAAAATATCGAGTTTCTTTGCATGAAATGGTTTCTAAAATATTGCATTATATTTCCAATTACAGTCTACAACCGTTATGCCAAAGTCGGTTATGTCGAATTCTCCGGTTATCTCGAAGTCTGATCAAAGTTCCGTTTCATCAGACACTATCATTTTACATATAACTGGATCTGTTTATATAGAATTTCGTTATTCGTTACAAATTCGGTTATGTCGGAAATATTTTGTTCGGTCCGACGGAATTCGACATAACGGATGTAGACTGTAGAAAAAATTATTGAATATTCATACTTGAATTTTTAAATGTGTTAAAAGTAATTAATAGTATGTATGTTAAGATGAGTAATTAATGCTTGGAGAATTAACCACAGGTTGTTATAGTTCATAATTTTATATATATATATTATTGTTGTTTATAGTCTAATGTTGTGTATTTGTTGTTTTTAAGAGAATTTAAAATATGTCCATCTACATTTGTGAGAAATAGTATTTAATAAGGCTTTTAGATTTATAACATGTGAATTTTGCTTTGTGGATTGCATTTTTCAGCTGTCTCCCAGAATGTGAAGTTTTATGCTAAACCACACATAACCCAATAAAACAAAATGTGTTTACTGTGAACAAATGATACAATGGAACACTAGAATCTATGGAAATGCGTGTTTCCATCAATGTTCTTGTTTTGTTGTATCATGTTGTTTAACCCTTTCCTTCATAGAGATTTAGGTTAATATACTATTATATTTGCATACAAACGACAGCCATTTAGCTATCATGCAGTGGATAAGTAGTCACCATATCTATCCCACCTCCATAGATATTACTGGGACTACATAGAGATTTAGGTTAATATACTATTATATTTGCATACAAACGACAGCCATTTAGCTATCATGCAGTGGATAAGTAGTCACCATATCTATCCCACCTCCATAGATATTACTGGGACTACATAGAGATTTAGGTTAATATACTATTATATCCCCATACAAATGACAGCCATTTAGCTATCATGCAGTGGATAAGTAGTCACCATATCTATCCCACCTCCATAGATATTACTGGGACTACATGAAATTCTGGCCTTAATTATGAACATTGGTTTGACTACTACATTGTCAAGGTATGTCATACTGGTAATGGCGTCAAGAGGTGCTTCTATGAGGGAAAGGGTTTATGGAACATTGGTTTGGCTACTACATTGTCAATGTATGTCATATTGGTAATGGCGTCAAGAGGTGCTCCTATGATTGAAAGGGATAGGGTGATCCAGGTTAGATATGTTTCAAGTAATGATTAGTTTCACGTTGCCATCTAAAGTGGCACACCCGTTAGTGGTAGTCGTGATAGCGCAGTGGTAGCGTATTCGCTTTCAGGTGAGAAAGGACCGGAGTTTGAGACACACTGGAGCCATTACGATTGTGCCCTTAGGCAAGACATTTAAATTCCACATGCCTCTTCTCTCTCCCTCGTGGCGATGGATTGCATTTAAATTCCACATGAGGCTCTCCCTTGTGGCGATGGATTCCATCAGGAATGCGGTATCGAGGGTGAATAATATAATCTGTAAGAACTTGTTTCGCAATCAAGCTAAAATAAATTTGTATAAATTAAGGCTAATCTGTTTGTAAGCCAGATGTTTGAAGCAGCTTCATCCTACTGTGTATTTTATAAATCAACAATTAATCACTGATTAACAGTTTTGTTTTCTTTAAATATCATTATTACCAGAAGAAGATTTGTAGGAACAAGGTTTCGAGAGTGATAAATATAAGTTGTAAGAACTTGTTTCGCAATTGAGCTAAAATAAATTTGTAGAAACTAATAAGAGGAGATTGTACTGTATTTGAGTTTGTCTCGTTTGTAAGTAATTTGAATACGACATGCTAAGCACAAGCATTTCATTGATCTATCGTTTGTAAGTAATTTGAATATGACATGCTAAGCACAAGCATTTCATTGATCTATCGTTTGTAAGTAATTTGAATACGTCATGCTAAGCACAAGCATTTCATTGATCTATCGTTTGTAAGTAATTTGAATACGACATGCTAAGCACAAGCATTTCATTGATCTATAATGATTTACGGAGAAAAGCATAAACTTTAATTTATTTTACAACGATTGCGAAACAAGCTTTAACAACTTGCATTATCACTCTCGTTGGTGCGGATGAAAGCGTATATGTGGTCATTCGTGTGGGAGGAAACTGGAGTACTCGGAGAAAACCCACCTGTCCGATCTGAATGTATAAATGACTAGTCAAAATAGGTTATAAATTTTTCAAGTACATACAAATATCTTAAGTTGGATTTCCTTATTGAATACACCGTTACTAACTAAGGAGTATGTTTTAAAAAAAAGTTTAAACTAAATCACTCTCATTGGCGCGGATGAAAGCGTAAATGTGGTCATTCGTGTGGGGGGAAACCGGAGTACCCGGAGAAAACCCACCTGTCCAATCTGGCGACCATCGTACCATCTCACATACTTCCTGGTCCGAGGATCGAACCCTTGGTTGCATTGGTGAGAAGCGAGTGCGCTAACCACTAGTATGTTTACTTTACCTGTTGTGCTTTCTTAGTCACTCCCTGGTTTTTAGGCAAACAGTTTGCCTTCTTAGTCACCTGCTATCTTTTGCATTTTATCCAAACTGCTTTGTAGCACTCAAGTGAGCTTTTCTGATCATCCAGTGCCCGTCTCTGTGTCCATAAACACTTAATTCGAACGACATCTAAATGACCATTCTGATGTTGAAATAATTTCCCAGAAATGTTTCTTGGAATACACTCTACCAAACTTGCTCAACTTATTTCGATTAGTCAAAATAACATGGCCGCCAGGGATGGGGCTACTTTTCCCTAAATGATTTTTGACCTACTTTCTTGATTTTGAAGCAGTTTTGCTCATTCATTTCAAACATACGCT
The DNA here is from genome assembly GCA_014843695.1 of Archivesica marissinica. NCBI lineage: Eukaryota > Metazoa > Mollusca > Bivalvia > Venerida > Vesicomyidae > Archivesica > Archivesica marissinica. The sequence continues at coordinate 10,600,444 of CM026404.1, read as the reverse complement.
GACTTTTGTAGGAAAACATTCTTGCCTAAAATTCATAAGGATGTTTGGAGAAAATTCTACCAGGTTCATAAGTGGAATGTTTTACTCAGGTGAGCGATGCAGGACCATCTTGGCCCTCTAGTTTAGTGGTAGTACTGCAACGTTTGTAATTTATGTGCTAAAAATTTAGAATCATGTAAAATAATTATTTAATCCTGTTTTCTCTGTGTGAGATTTCCTGCTGTTTGTTATTATGTTTGCCATATACTCGCCATCATTTATTTATTTTTAACTTCATTTGAATTCTCTTTATGTTCGGTTCCGGGGAATGTCACATTTTCATTACTTTTCGAGTGACTAATTCAGTGTGAATTGAAGAAGAACTTGCAGGCCCGTAGCCACACTGAGGCACACCGAGGCACAGTTGCCTCGGTTAAAATTTCCAAAGCCAAAAGATATCCCTTTGCTGTATAAAATGTTGACTGCTAGAGAGCTGAACATAATTATACGTCTAAGCTCATTAAATCAAATCAGAAACCGCTTCTATACCCAATAATTTTAAGGGGGAACATGCCCCCGGACCCCCCTTGATTGCCTCGGTTGATATGTGCCCCTGGCTACGGTACTGACTTATAAGATGGATCTATATACCTGTACTTCCTATTACGTTTTCTCAGAACTGGTATATTGTTTGTGTCTCGGCATCAACTGCGCTTCTGCATATGAGCCGCACCACAAGAAAAACAACATGGTGTTGATAAAAACACATTCATGTATGTCAAGAACAACTAATGATAGATAGATATAGTTGCTACCAAACTGTTGCTAATATTCTGATATACCGCTAAGTTTGTTTATCAGCTTTTCTATTTTTAACCCATTCAACACCAAGTAACTGACATGTACTGGTCCATGATATTCATAAACCAATAAATGAATCAGAAAATCACATTTGGACCAGTTCATTTATCAAAATGGGTAATTTTGTCTAAAAATAGCAATATTACTGTGGCAAAAAGTGCAGATCCTGATGAGACGGCTCGTCACGAGCCGGCTCATCTGGATCTACACTTTTTTGTAAGCCAATTTAGAGGTCTGTGGTGTTGAAAGGGTTAAGAGACCACCAAAGGGAAGGGGCTAAAAGCGGTCTCTAAGCAGGAGCGGTCTCTTAGTACAAGCTAATTTGTTCCTTTAACAACATAAACGGGAACTGAAATGGTCTCTTTAAACAAGTGATCTCTTAACCCATTTCATTCTGGATACCGTTCAAACGGTATTTGCAAAGAACATAGAGCCAGATCAGCCGCCACGGAACGTTCCATCTGATTAGGCTCTATGCTGTTTGCTATTCAGATGATCTTGCTAAGACACTTGGCTATGCAGCAAACAACATAGATCCTGATCAGCACGCAGCGTTACGCTGCGGCTGATCTGGATCTATGTTGTTTGCAAAAGCCTTTAAATATATCCAGAATGAAATGGGTTAATAGATGTGGTCTTTCAAGCAAGTTTGACTGTAATTTTCGAAGCAATAAAACAAACAAATAGACATGATTATTTTTTTTCAAAATTATTTTTGTTTATTTCTCGTCTATAAATCTACCTAGATGAGAAGAAGGTCGATTTATGGCCTGGAATATACCTCGATATTAAGAGAGTTGTGCATTTCTTTTCATATTGATCAACCCACAATAGGGTGTTACTTGTCAAAATCATTTTGCAAATTATTAGGATACATGTAAATTTATATTTATTAACTTAATTTTGATTAATTTGTAGATGCCTTGTGTATACATGTAGATTTTATTCCGACTTGTTTGCCCTGCTGTAACATGTTCACACACTACAAAGCATTCACATGTTGCATTCACACGTTGCTTCCAGATAAAGTTTCCTGCTTGCATATATGTGAGAGAGAAAAAGGTCGAGTGGTTACGGTCGCTGACTTGCATACCACTATAACCTATCATCACTGATGGTCACGGGTTCGAGCCCCGCTCAGACCGTATCTCATTTATATGAAAAAGTTGGCAGTTTCTTACGGAGGTTGGTGCACCCAAGTACTGGTTAAACGCTGGAGCCTGCCCAAGAAAGGTGTTGTTAGGTAAACTGCCCGCCGGCGATATAGCCCGAAATGGTGCTGATGCAGGCGTAAAACCCGAAATATAACATAACTGGTAAAAAAAAAAGCGCACCATAAAGCTACCAGAAATGCATGTTGTATTCTGCAGTGGCAAACAAGACGTTTCAGAATCCGTATCACAGCTGTAGCCGAACAACTTCTCACCTTTTCACAAAGTGAAAGATATACACGCGTCCAGCGTACTAGGCTTAATATGTACAGATCTGAAATAGTATATTAACTAGATCATGCGTAGAGGCCTGATGACCACCGTACCATCTCACATACTTCCCGGTCCGAGGATTGAACCCGGGTTGCATTGGTGAGAAGCGAGCGCGCTAACCACTTTGCTAAACAGTGGTATACTGGTATTTGCACTGGATATGTGAGCAGGAAACGTTAGCAGGTTCAATATAACATACATATTGTCTATGTTTCATCTACAGTTGATATAGTGTTGATTTAGATTAATGTTTTCTTGTATAACAATAGGGTAAAGAAATGTCATCTGAAGCTTATATCAGTATGTACTTGCCGAGTGCAGCTACATAGCTTATATCAGTATGTACTTGTCGAGTGCAGCTACATAGCGTATACAGTATGTACTTGCCGAGTGCAGCTACATAGCTTACATCAGTACGCTGTACTTGCCGAGTGCAGCTACATAGCTTATACAGTATGTACTTGCCGAGTGCAGCTACATAGCTTATATCAGTATGTACTTGCCGAGTGCAGCTACATAGCTTATATCAGTATGTACTTGCCAAGTGCAGCTACATAGCTTATAAAGGGATGTACTTGCCGAGTGCAGCTACATAGCTTATATCAGTATGTACTTGCTGAGTGCAGCTACATAGCTTATATCAGTATGTACTTGCTGAGTGCAGCTACATAGCTTATATCAGTATGTACTTGCCGAGTGCAGCTACATAGCTTATATCAGTAGGTATGTACTTGCCGAGTGCAGCTACATAGCTTATATCAGTATGTACTTGCCGAGTGCAGCTACATAGCTTATATCAGTATGTACTTGCCGAGTGCAGCTACATAGCTTATATCAGTATGTACTTGCTGAGTGCAGCTACATAGCTTATATCAGTATGTACTTGCTGAGTGCAGCTACATAGCTTATATCAGTATGTACTTGCTGAGTGCAGCTACATAGCTTATATCAGTATGTACTTGCTAAGTACAGCTACATAGCTTATATCAGTATGTACTTGCCGAGTACAGCTACATAGCTTATATCAGTATGTACTTGCCGAGTGCAGCTACATAGCTTATACAGTATGTACTTGCCGAGTGCAGCTACATAGCTTATATCAGTATGTACTTGCCGAGTGCAGCTACATAGCTTATTTAGTATGTACTTGCTGAGTGCAGCTACATAGCTTATATCAGTATGTACTTGCTGAGTGCAGCTACATAGCTTATATCAGTATGTACTTGCTGAGTGCAGCTACATAGCTTATATCAGTATGTACTTGCTGAGTGCAGCTACATAGCTTATATCAGTATGTACTTGCCGAGTGCAGCTACATAGCTTATATCAGTATGTACTTGCCGAGTGCAGCTACATAGCTTATATCAGTATGTACTTGCCGAGTGCAGCTACATAGCTTATATCAGTATGTACTTGCCGAGTGCAGCTACATAGCTTATATCAGTATGTACTTGCCGAGTGCAGCTACATAGCTTATATCAGTATGTACTTGCCGAGTGCAGCTACATAGCTTATATCAGTATGTACTTGCCGAATGCAGCTACATAGCTCATATCAGTATGTACTTGCCGAGTGCAGCTACATAGCTTATATCAGTATGTACTTGCCGAGTGCAGCTACATAGCTTATATCAGTATGTACTTGCCGAGTGCAGCTACATAGCTTATATCAGTATGTACTTGCCGAGTGCAGCTACATAGCTTATATCAGTATGTACTTGCCGAGTGCAGCTACATAGCTTATATCAGTATGTACTTGCCGAGTGCAGCTACATAGCTTATATCAGTATGTACTTGCTGAGTGCAGCTACATAGCTTATATCAGTATGTACTTGCCGAGTGCAGCTACATAGCTTATATCAGTATGTACTTGCCGAGTGCAGCTATAATGCGGCAGGTGGAAAGCTTATATCAGTACGATGTACTTGCTGACTACAGCTACAATAGATTGCTTAGTGCAGTATATTCCGTGGCACTGAATGCCACAAGAAACACAATTCAGGTGTAACAGTGGGTAACGGGGGAAAAACAGGTTTAATATTGGGTAATGGGGGAAAACAGGTTTAACATTGGGTAACGGGGGAAACAGGTTTAACATTGGGTAAAGGGGGGAAACAGGTTTAACATTGGGTAAAGGGGGGAAACAGGTTTAACATTGGGTAAAGGGGGGAAACAGGTTTAACATTTGGTAAAGGGGGAAAACAGGTTTAACATTGGGTAAAGGGGGAAAACAGGTTTAACATTGGGTAAAGGGGGAAACTATGCATGAAAGAACGATTAACGATGGAATTACGTTTATTTGTAATGCTAAACCTGATATAACCTGAACTGTGCTGGCACCATATAACCTGAACTATGCTGGCACCATATAACCTGAACTATACTGGCACCATATAACCTGAATTGTGCTGGCACCATATAACCTGAACTGTGCTGGCACCATATAACCTAAACTATACTGGCACCATATAACCTGAATTGTGCTGGCACCATATAACCTGAACTGTGCTGGCACCATATAACCTGAACTATACTGGCACCATATAACCTGAATTGTGCTGGCACCATATAACCTGAACTGTGCTGGCACCATATAACCTGAACTATGCTGGCACCATATAACCTGAATTGTGCTGGCACCATATAACCTGAACTATACTGGCACCATATAACCTGAATTGTGCTGGCACCATATAACCTGAACTGTGCTGGCACCATATAACCTGAACTGTGCTGGCACCATATAACCTGAACTATACTGGCACCATATAACCTGAACTGTGCTGGCACCATATAACCTAAACTATGCTGGCACCATATAACCTGAACTGTGCTGGCACCATATAACCTGAACTATGCTGGTACCATATAACCTGAACTATGCTGGCACCATATAACCTGAACTGTGCTGGCACCATATAACCTGAACTATGCTGGTACCATATAACCTGAACTATGCTGTGGTGTCCGCACAAAATCAAACTCGGATAGAATATATTTACTGGAGATAAAGTACATTGTGCTCCTGTAAGCTTCAGTGGTACAATATAGATCATATGTTTATCCACTAATGTATGTGTAGGCCAGTGAATTATCATCAATCAAACATCATTTGTATATGAATAAAAGCTACAAGTTAAATGTAGTCTGTCCTTCTTTACCATGACAGCTGTACATTATATATTCATTCATTCACAGGGGACTGTGGCAGAGGTATAGCTCATAAACATATTCTTGGTACACATATTAACATTTGTCCTCAAGACTGGTCATAAAACTATTGCTGAAGAACACTTGGAACATGAATGGACTAGATCAACATCAGACACAGGTCCAGACTGTCATCAGGACTAGTCATAAAACTATTGCTGAAGAACACTTAGAACATGGATGGATTAGATGGAGATCAGACACGGGTCCGGACTGTCAAACTATTGATGTTCTGGTTGTACAAGCCTGTGCCATGAAGAACATTAACATCGATGGTGCTGTTGTGGAATGCAGATACCACGAAGAACATTAACATTGATGGTGCTGTTGTGGAATGCAGACACCATGAAGAACATTAACATTGATGGTGCTGTTGTGGAATGCAGACACCATGAAGAACATTAACATTGATGGAGCTGTTGTGGAATGCAGATACCACGAAGAACATTAACATCGATGGTGCTGTTGTGGAATGCAGATACCACGAAGAACATTAACATTGATGGTGCTGTTGTGGAATGCAGATACCATGAAGAACATTAACATTGATGGTGCTGTTGTGGATGCAGATACCATGAAGAACATTAACATTGATGGTGCTGTTGTGGAATGCAGGTACCATGAAGAACATTTATATTGATGCTGTTGTGGAATGCAGATACCATGAAGAACATTAACATTGATGCTGTTGTGGAATGCAGATACCATGAAGAACATTAACATTGATGCTGTTGTGGAATGCAGGTACCATGAAGAACATTAACATTGATGCTGTTGTGGAATGCAGATACCATGAAGAACATTAACATTGATGCTGTTGTGGAATGCAGATGCCATGAAGAACATTAACATTGATGCTGTTGTGGAATGCAGATACCATGAAGAACATTAACATTGATGCTGTTGTGGAATGCAGATACCATGAAGAACATTAACATTGATGGTGCTGTTGTGGAATGCAGATACCATGAAGAACATTAACATTGATGGTGCTGTTGTGGAATGCAGATACCATGAAGAACATTGATGGTGCTGTTGTGGAATGCAGATACCATGAAGAACATTGATGGTGCTGTTGTGGAATGCAGATACCATGAAGAACATTAACATTGATGGTGCTGTTGTGGAATGCAGATACCATGAAGAACATTAACATCGATGGTGCTGTTGTGGAATGCAGATACCACGAAGAACATTGATGGTGCTGTTGTGGAATGCAGACACCATGAAGAACATTAACATTGATGGTGCTGTTGTGGAATGCAGATACCATGAAGAACATTAACATTGATGGTGCTGTTGTGGAATGCAGATACCATGAAGAACATTAACATTGATGGTGCTGTTGTGGAATGCAGATACCATGAAGAACATTAACATTGATGATGCTGTTGTGGAATGCAGATACCATGAAGAACATTAACATTGATGATGCTGTTGTGGATGCAGATACCATGAAGAACATTAACATTGATGATGCTGTTGTGGAATGCAGATACCATGAAGAACATTAACATTGATGGTGCTGTTGTGGAATGCAGGTACCATGAAGAACATTAACATTGATGGTGCTGTTGTGGAATGCAGGTACCATGAAGAACATTAACATTGATGGTGCTGTTGTGGAATGCAGGTACCATGAAGAACATTAACATTGATGATGCTGTTGTGGAATGCAGGTACCATGAAGAACATATAACATCGATGATGCTGTTGTGGAATGCAAGTACCATGAAGAACATATAACATCGATGATGCTGTTGTGGAATGCAAGTACCATGAAGAACATATAACATCGATGATGCTGTTGTGGAATGCAAGTACCATGAAGAACATATAACATCGATGATGCTGTTGTGGAATGCAAGTACCATGAAGAACATATAACATCGATGATGCTGTTGTGGAATGCAAGTACCATGAAGAACATATAACATCGATGATGCTGTTGTGGAATGCAGGTACCATGAAGAACATTAACATTGATGGTGCTGTTGTGGAATGCAGGTACCATGAAGAACATTTACATTGATGCTGTTGTGGAATGCAGATACCATGAAGAACATTAACATCGATGATGCTGTTGTGGAATGCAAGTACCATGAAGAACATTAACATCGATGATGCTGTTGTGGAATGCAGGTACCATGAAGAACATTAACATTGATGCTGTTGTGGAATGCAGGTACCATGAAGAACATTAACATTGATGCTGTTGTGGAATGCAGATACCATGAAGAACATTAACATTGATGCTGTTGTGGAATGCAGATACCATGAAGAACATTAACATTGATGCTGTTGTGGAATGCAGATACCATGAAGAACATTAACATTGATGGTGCTGTTGTGGAATGCAGATACCATGAAGAACATTAACATTGATGGTGCTGTTGTGGAATGCAGATACCATGAAGAACATTGATGGTGCTGTTGTGGAATGCAGATACCATGAAGAACATTAACATTGATGGTGCTGTTGTGGAATGCAGATACCATGAATGAACATTAACATCGATGGTGCTGTTGTGGAATGCAGATACCATGAAGAACATTAACATTGATGGTGCTGTTGTGGACTGCAGATACCATGAAGAACATTAACATTGATGGTGCTGTTGTGGAATGCAGATACCATGAAGAACATTAACATTGATGGTGCTGTTGTGGAATGCAGATACCATGAATGAACATTAACATCGATGGTGCTGTTGTGGAATGCAGATACCATGAAGAACATTAACATCGATGGTGCTGTTGTGGAATGCAGATACCATGAAGAACATTAACATTGATGGTGCTGTTGTGGAATGCAGATACCATGAAGAACATTAACATTGATGGTGCTGTTGTGGAATGCAGATACCATGAAGAACATTAACATTGATGGTGCTGTTGTGGAATGCAGATACCATGAAGAACATTAACATTGATGGTGCTGTTGTGGAATGCAGATACCATGAAGAACATTAACATTGATGGTGCTGTTGTGGACTGCAGATACCATGAAGAACATTAACATTGATGGTGCTGTTGTGGACTGCAGGTACCATGAAGAACATTAACATTGATGGTGCTGTTGTGGACTGCAGATACCATGAAGAACATTAACATTGATGGTGCTGTTGTGGACTGCAGATACCATGAAGAACATTAACATTGATGGTGCTGTTGTGGACTGCAGATACCATGAACATTAACATTGATGGTGCTGTTGTGGACTGCAGATACCATGAAGAACATTAACATTGATGGTGCTGTTGTGGAATGCAGATACCATGAAGAACATTGATGGTGCTGTTGTGGAATGCAGATACCATGAAGAACATTAACATTGATGGTGCTGTTGTGGAATGCAGATACCATGAAGAACATTAACATTGATGGTGCTGTTGTGGAATGCAGATACCATGAAGAACATTGATGGTGCTGTTGTGGAATGCAGATACCATGAAGAACATTAACATTGATGGTGCTGTTGTGGAATGCAGATACCATGAAGAACATTAACATTGATGGTGCTGTTGTGGAATGCAGATACCATGAAGAACATTAACATTGATGGTGCTGTTGTGGAATGCAGATACCATGAAGAACATTAACATTGATGGTGCTGTTGTGGAATGCAGATACCATGAAGAACATTAACATTGATGGTGCTGTTGTGGAATGCAGATACCATGAAGAACATTGATGGTGCTGTTGTGGAATGCAGATACCATGAAGAACATTAACATTGATGGTGCTGTTGTGGACTGCAGATACCATGAAGAACATTAACATTGATGGTGCTGTTGTGGAATGCAGATACCATGAAGAACATTAACATTGATGGTGCTGTTGTGGAATGCAGAATTGATGGTGCTGTTGTGGAATGCAGATACCATGAATGAACATTAACATCGATGGTGCTGTTGTGGAATGCAGATACCATGAAGAACATTAACATTGATGGTGCTGTTGTGGACTGCAGATACCATGAAGAACATTAACATTGATGGTGCTGTTGTGGAATGCAGATACCATGAAGAACATTAACATTGATGGTGCTGTTGTGGAATGCAGATACCATGAATGAACATTAACATCGATGGTGCTGTTGTGGAATGCAGATACCATGAAGAACATTAACATCGATGGTGCTGTTGTGGAATGCAGATACCATGAAGAACATTAACATTGATGGTGCTGTTGTGGAATGCAGATACCATGAAGAACATTAACATTGATGGTGCTGTTGTGGAATGCAGATACCATGAAGAACGAATTAACATTGATGGTGCTGTTGTGGAATGCAGATACCATGAAGAACATTAACATTGATGGTGCTGTTGTGGAATGCAGATACCATGAAGAACATTAACATTGATGGTGCTGTTGTGGACTGCAGATACCATGAAGACATTAACATTGATGGTGCTGTTGTGGACTGCAGGTACCATGAAGAACATTAACATTGATGGTGCTGTTGTGGACTGCAGATACCATGAAGAACATTAACATTGATGGTGCTGTTGTGGAATGCAGATACCATGAAGAACATTAACATTGATGGTGCTGTTGTGGAATGCAGATACCATGAAGAACATTAACATTGATGGGCTGTTGTGGAATGCAGATACCATGAAGAACATATAACATCGATGATGCTGTTGTGGAATGCAAGTACCATGAAGAACATATAACATCGATGATGCTGTTGTGGAATGCAAGTACCATGAAGAACATTAACATCGATGATGCTGTTGTGGAATGCAGGTACCATGAAGAACATTAACATTGATGGTGCTGTTGTGGAATGCAGATACCATGAAGAACATTAACATTGATGGTGCTGTTGTGGAATGCAGATACCATGAAGAACATTAACATCGATGATGCTGTTGTGGAATGCAAGTACCATGAAGAACATATAACATCGATGATGCTGTTGTGGAATGCAAGTACCATGAAGAACATTAACATCGATGATGCTGTTGTGGAATGCAGGTACCATGAAGAACATTAACATTGATGGTGCTGTTGTGGAATGCAGATACCATGAAGAACATTAACATTGATGGTGCTGTTGTGGAATGCAGATACCATGAAGAACATTAACATTGATGGTGCTGTTGTGGACTGCAGATACCATGAAGAACATTAACATTGATGGTGCTGTTGTGGAATGCAGATACCATGAAGAACATTAACATTGATGATGCTGTTGTGGAATGCAGGTACCATGAAGAACATTAACATTGATGATGCTGTTGTGGAATGCAGATACCATGAAGAACATTAACATTGATGGTGCTGTTGTGGACTGCAGATACCATGAAGAACATTAACATTGATGGTGCTGTTGTGGAATGCAGATACCATGAAGAACATTAACATTGATGGTGCTGTTGTGGAATGCAGATACCATGAAGAACATTAACATTGATGGTGCTGTTGTGGAATGCAGATACCATGAAGAACATTAACATTGATGGTGCTGTTGTGGACTGCAGATACCATGAAGAACATTAACATTGATGGTGCTGTTGTGGACTGCAGATACCATGAAGAACATTAACATTGATGGTGCTGTTGTGGAATGCAGATACCACGAAGAACATTAACATTGATGGTGCTGTTGTGGAATGCAGATACCATGAAGAACATTAACATTGATGGTGCTGTTGTGGAATGCAGATACCATGAAGAACATTAACATTGATGGTGCTGTTGTGGAATGCAGATACCATGAAGAACATTAACATCGATGGTGCTGTTGTGGAATGCAGATACCATGAAGAACATTAACATTGATGGTGCTGTTGTGGACTGCAGATACCATGAAGAACATTAACATTGATGGTGCTGTTGTGGAATGCAGATACCATGAAGAACATTAACATTGATGGTGCTGTTGTGGAATGCAGATACCATGAAGAACATTAACATTGATGGTGCTGTTGTGGAATGCAGATACCATGAAGAACATTAACATTGATGGTGCTGTTGTGGAATGCAGATACCATGAAGAACATTAACATTGATGGTGCTGTTGTGGAATGCAGATACCATGAAGAACATTAACATTGATATGCTGTTGTGGAATGCAGACACCATGAAGAACATTAACATTGATGGTGCTGTTGTGGAATGCAGACACCATGAAGAACATTAACATTGATGCTGTTGTGGAATGCAGACACCATGAAGAACATTAACATTGATGCTGTTGTGGAATGCAGATACCATGAAGAACATTAACATTGATGGTGCTGTTGTGGAATGCAGACACCATGAAGAACATTAACATTGATGCTGTTGTGGAATGCAGACACCATGAAGAACATTAACATTGATGCTGTTGTGGAATGCAGATACCATGAAGAACATTAACATTGATGGTGCTGTTGTGGAATGCAGACACCATGAAGAACATTAACATTGATGCTGTTGTGGAATGCAGACACCATGAAGAACATTAACATTGATGCTGTTGTGGAATGCAGACACCATGAAGAACATTAACATTGATGCTGTTGTGGAATGCAGATACCATGAAGAACATTAACATTGATGGTGCTGTTGTGGACTGCAGATACCATGAAGAACATTAACATTGATGGTGCTGTTGTGGAATGCAGACACCATGAAGAACATTAACATTGATGCTGTTGTGGAATGCAGATACCATGAAGAACATTAACATTGATGGTGCTGTTGTGTACTGCAGATACCATGAAGAACATTAACATTGATGGTGCTGTTGTGTACTGCAGATACCATGAAGAACATTAACATTGATGGTGCTGTTGTGGACTGCAGATACCATGAAGAACATTAACATTGATGGTGCTGTTGTGGACTGCAGATACCATGAAGAACATTAACATTGATGGTGCTGTTGTGGAATGCAGATACGATGAAGAACATTAACATTGATGGTGCTGTTGTGGACTGCAGATACCATGAAGAACATTAACATTGATGGTGCTGTTGTGGACTGCAGATACCATGAAGAACATTAACATTGATGGTGCTGTTGTGGACTGCAGATACCATGAAGAACATTAACATTGATGGTGCTGTTGTGGAATGCAGATACGATGAAGAACATTAACATTGATGGTGCTGTTGTGGACTGCAGATACCATGAAGAACATTAACATTGATGGTGCTGTTGTGGACTGCAGGTACCATGAAGAACATTAACATTGATGGTGCTGTTGTGGACTGCAGATACCATGAAGAACATTAACATTGATGGTGCTGTTGTGGACTGCAGATACCATGAAGAACATTAACATTGATGATGCTGTTGTGGACTGCAGATACCATGAAGAACATTAACATTGATGGTGCTGTTGTGGACTGCAGATACCATGAAGAACATTAACATTGATGGTGCTGTTGTGGACTGCAGATACCATGAAGAACATTAACATTGATGGTGCTGTTGTGGAATGCAGATACCATGAAGAACATTAACATCGATGGTGCTGTTGTGGACTGCAGATACCATGAAGAACATTAACATCGATGGTGCTGTTGTGGACTGCAGATACCATGAAGAACATTAACATCGATGGTGCTGTTGTGGAATGCAGATACCATGAAGAACATTAACATTGATGGTGCTGTTGTGGAATGCAGATACCATGAAGAACATTAACATTGATGGTGCTGTTGTGGAATGCAGATACCATGAAGAACATTAACATTGATGGTGCTGTTGTGGAATGCAGATACCATGAAGAACATTAACATTGATGGTGCTGTTGTGGAATGCAGATACCATGAAGAACATTAACATCGATGGTGCTGTTGTGGAATGCAGATACCATGAAGAACATTAACATTGATGGTGCTGTTGTGGAATGCAGATACCATGAAGAACATTAACATTGATGGTGCTGTTGTGGAATGCAGACACCATGAAGAACATTAACATTGATGGTGCTGTTGTGGAATGCAGGTACCATGAAGAACATTAACATTGATGGTGCTGTTGTGGAATGCAGACACCATGAAGAACATTAACATTGATGGTGCTGTTGTGGAATGCAGATACCATGAAGAACATTAACATTGATGGTGCTGTTGTGGAATGCAGACACCATGAAGAACATTAACATTGATGGTGCTGTTGTGGACTGCAGATACCATGAAGAACATTAACATTGATGGTGCTGTTGTGGACTGCAGATACGATGAAGAACATTAACATCGATGGTGCTGTTGTGGAATGCAGATACCATGAAGAACATTAACATTGATGGTGCTGTTGTGGACTGCAGATACCATGAAGAACATTAACATTGATGGTGCTGTTGTGGACTGCAGATACCATGAAGAACATTAACATTGATGGTGCTGTTGTGGAATGCAGATACCATGAAGAACATTAACATTGATGGTGCTGTTGTGGAATGCAGATACGATGAAGAACATTAACATCGATGGTGCTGTTGTGGAATGCAGATACCATGAAGATCATTAACATTGATGGTGCTGTTGTGGACTGCAGATACCATGAAGAACATTAACATTGATGGTGCTGTTGTGGACTGCAGATACCATGAAGAACATTAACATTGATGGTGCTGTTGTGGAATGCAGATACCATGAAGAACATTA
>CM026404.1:10496048-10585295 GCA_014843695.1 Archivesica marissinica | reverse complement strand
CAATAGCGACTATTTTAGCAGATTTGACTAGGTAGCGTCCCTTGTTCATTTCGAGCGATCACATTGTAGGAGTTTTCTACCTTTGATCAACGTGATTTAAGGTTATTGTATCAGCGGATATCTGTGTAAATGTGCCTAAGGCAATAAAAGGCAATGAATCATGAATTATGAAATTCGCGTTGATTCGTTTTTGCTGGGTAGATAATACCGTATAATGCTTGTATAGAGGATGTTGTTGCAGACGTAAACACAATGGTATCATGTTTTGTCAGTGTATATAATTATGCCAACAACAAAATAGATTATAAAACTGTACTACCATTTTTATTTTTATTATACATAGACGTGTATTAACAAACAATATTATAGATAAGAAAACATGTCTATGGTCCGGGTCATTGACGTTTTGATCTTTATTTACCGCTCATCCATGTACATTACATAAATTAAAATACATACGTTTCACACACTGTAATTAAAAACAAATGCACTAGCCGATTAAGAAATATTTTAAAAGATCAATTATCAACCTCGATCAGATCGAGAGTGAACTAATTAGCAGCTGTTTTTTGTGATACTTAAAAAATAAAAACCTTATTATGTATTGGTAACGGTTATAAGAGATTGTTCATAATGCGCAAGGTAATGCCTATTAGTACATTGTACCAGTCTTACTCAGTGAGATATAGCATATATAGTATAGACTCAGTGAGATATAGCATATAGTATAGGCTCAGTGAGATATAGCATATATAGTATAGACTCAGTGAGATATAGCATATATAGTATAGGCTCAGTGAGATATAGCATATATAGTATAGACTCAGTGAGATATAGCATATAGTATAGGCTCAGTGAGATATAGCATATATAGTATAGACTCAATGAGATATATAGTATAGGCTCAGTGAGATATAGCATATAGTAAATGCTCAGTGAGATATAGCATATATAGTATAGACTCAATGAGATATATAGTATAGGCTCAGTGAGATATAGCATATAGTAAATGCTCAGTGAGATATAGCATATAGTATAGGCTCAGTGAGATATAGCATATAGTAAATGCTCAGTGAGATATAGCACATATAGTATATACTCAGTGAGATATAGCATATATAGTATAGGCTCAGTGAGATATAGCATATAGTATAGGCTCAGTGAGATATAGCATATATAGTATAGGCTCAGTGAGATATAGCATATATAGTATAGGCTCAGTGAGATATAGCATATATAGTATAGGCTCAGTGAGATATAGCATATAGTATAGACTCAGTGAGATATAGCATATATAGTATAGACTCAGTGAGATATAGCATATATAGTATAGGCTCAGTGAGATATAGCATATATAGTATAGACTCAGTGAGATATAGCATATATAGTATAGGCTCAGTGAGATATAGCATATATAGTATAGGCTCAGTGAGATATAGCATATAGTATAGGCTCAGTGAGATATAGCATATATAGTATAAGCTCAGTGAGATATAGCATATATAGTATAGGCTCAGTGAGATATAGCATATATAGTATAGGCTCAGTGAGATATAGCATATAGTATAGGCTCAGTGAGATATAGCATATATAGTATAGGCTCAGTGAGATATAGCATATATAGTATAGGCTCAGTGAGATATAGTATAGGCTCAGTGAGATATAGCATATATAGTATAGGCTCAGTGAGATATAGCATATATAGTATAGGCTCAGTGATATATAGCATATATAGTATAGGCTCAGTGAGATATAGCATATATAGTATAGGCTCAGTGAGATATAGCATATATAGTATAGGCTCAATGAGATATAGCACATAGTATAGGCTCAGTGAGATATAGCACATAGTATAGGCTCAGTGAGATATAGCACATAGTATAGACTCAGTGAGATATAGCACATAGTATAGACTCAGTGAGATATAACGGTCCATAAGATGTCGTGTTAAATCACATGTGGCCCTCATTCTAACGGAAACGAAGCTGTAATTAACAAAGTCCGTTATGCATCGTGTCACCGACCCAAGTAATAAAACAAATATATTTTATGACCATAATTAACGTACCCCAGTAGTTTCAACATTGACACAATACATTGATAATTATGTTTCCGGCGGAATTGGGGCCAGTTATGGCACTTTCAATGACTGGTTCTACAGGAAATGGGTCGACACGGGTAATTCAACACATCACTTTATAGATCTTGTTATCTTTACACATCCACATGTATTAATATGTCACGGTTAATGATTTTATACCTGATCAAACCAATAATCAATATTGACATAACGTGAATACAATATACAATACAATACAAATATTTTATTCAACATTAAACATTTCATATTAATGTTTACAAACATATAATATATAATACAGTGTGAACACAAGTTTTTTCAGAAGAGCATGGGTTGTTAACAGTGCAGATTAACAATCACTATACAATAGGTAGATACAGTATTTAACCCATTCAACCCAAAGTATCTGACATGGACTGGTGCGTGATATTTTCAGACCAATAAATTAATAAGAAAATTACCTTTGGACCAGTTCATTTATCAAAATGGGTAATTTTATCTAAAAATAGTAATAATTATTACTGGCAAAAAAGTGCAGATCCTGATGAGACGACTCGTCACGAGCCGGCTCATCTGGATCTACACTTTTCATAAGCCTATTTAGAGGCCTGTGGGGTTGAAAGGGTTAAGGTACTTAGATAATGCGTATTTTGTTGGCAAAGTATATAAACTTTGATAGGTTACAAATAGTTTTATTAGACGTAGCGGACATTAGAGCATCGAATTTATGCATTGTCGGCCAATGACAATAATAGCGTTTAAAGTATTTCTTTCTTATATCGCGATAATGTGGACATACAAGTAGAAAATGATATTCACTTTCAATTTTTGTCATAGTACAGGATTTACAAGTTCTCAGTTCACGAGCCACGTTGTTATATCTCCCTGTTTCAATAAAAAGGTTATGTGATGAAGATCTAAATCATTTTTGTAGATATGTATCGATTATCCGTTGCTTAATAATGTCCAGAGGGATGTCATGGGTGAACTGTTCATTCCAGATATTGTTAAATCCGTGATCTGATAGTATTGTTTTTATTTCAAACGCCCAATTTTTTCGGTTATAAGTGTGACCTAAATCAACGTCCGTTTTTAATAATAGATAAAGTTGTTTTGTTAAACTTGAATCTTCTTGTTTTAATATCTTAATCCAATACTTAAGTAGTTTAATTTTTCGATAGATATGGAGCGGTAATCAACCTAATTGTCCGTATAGCGCAGTTAAATTTGTTGATTTTTTTACTCCGAGCATTCTGGGCAAGAATTTTGTATGGACAAGTTCGATGTCCGTGGCTTTATGTGTTCCCCATATTTCGGCACTAAAATTGAGGATCGAACCTACTAAAGAATCAAATAGCTTTATTTTTTGCGAAGTTGGTAAACACACACTTAGATCAATGCAACCCATGTAGCCCTCTAAAAATATTCTTATTGTAATTTTAATTCTTTATTAATTATGTTTAGATTGTTTAATCTTCTTAGAAAATAATTTAGTCGCCCAAATGCATTTATGCGGTGAACACAATGTTTCCAAATGAATTTATGGGTGAACACAATGTTTCAACACAATCTAGATAATTTATATGATTTACGGATGTTTCGTCAACCTACAATTTCGTCAAACTGGTGTTATGTACTACCTGGACTGGATGTTTCGTCTGATATACAGTATATCACACATTTTAATAAAACATAATTATTTCAGAATAGTCAATAAGAGTATTTTAAATCATTTTATCACAAAATAAACAAAAATGGAGGAAATAAAAGTATCTATCTCTATCTATCTACCAATCCAATCATAATTGTATTTTTAATAATAGGCATAATTGCTTTGTTTGTGTTTCGTCTATTAATTTATATAGTAGTTTGTTCTGTAAGGCAGAGGTGATAAAACACCTCCGCGACCACAATAGTAAACTACTATACAAATAAGGTTGACGAAACTACTACCATTTATATATCGTGTATGGATCATCAGGAACATATCATATTTAAGGCATCATGTGCAATTTCATACTGATACTGATTTTGTCAGAAGTTATACCAAAGACAATTGAACGATGAATACGGCTATAACAGGAATGCTTTGTAACAATGAAGATGTTATTTAGAGTTTACTATGAAAGTTATTGGTCTGTCATGGATACCAGTTTCAGCTTATTTTTCATATTCTCAGGATGCATATTTGCAACAACACGACAACCGGGTATCGATAAGCTACGGATATGACGAACATTGTTCTACATGAGTATACACGGGCTTGATAGCTTCGTAATGATGCAACACATTACTAACATAATAGCAAATATCCGTATGTTTGGATAACCTCTCGTATACTATGACCTAAGAAGACCAAAATGTTGATAAGTATTACGATACTAGAACTGTATTAGCACTAAGATATTGCTGTCAATTACCAAAGGTGCGAACGATGGACCACTCTATTGTTTGTGTCACTGTTTCACAATGTCAAATGTCACTATTTTTAAATCCATATTACTCAAAGAAGGTAAATACACAACAAACTAAGGTTCCCATTGTACCCGATGGGGACAGGAAGCGACAGGATGTCGATAATTACTTCAACGGAATTCACACATGTTCGCACTTTCAACACAGAAAACTTAAAACAATTTAATATTTTATATATTATGACAAAAAAAAAAAATTATTATTTTATATTATATACTTATTTAATGGTGAACGAATTTTGACTATACAATTATAAATATGTTCCGACTATGGGTTATACTTAGTATATAGTACCGCCAGAACAGAAATTGACTTTTTACGATGTAACATCAAAATTATCGTTGAAGATAACAACTTATTTTATTATACTTTGCATCATTAAAAAGATCTTGAAAATTTGAAGAATGTCATATGTGGTAATAGATTGTCAACGAACAACAAAATAAAACTATTTGAGCACAAAACAGGTACATATCAGTGTTTTCTAAATTTTACATAGTAGTATATAGGCGAAATATGACGTGATGGTCTATGTATATTTGCTTAATTATACTGTACAAGACATATACTTATTTTAAAATAAAAACAACGTCTTGAAAGTACAGAAAATTATCTATCTTCGTATATGTGGTAATAGATTGTCCTATGATGAAATAATGACTTTATTGCAATTTATATATCGAGTTACTATATAACTCTATGGAAAACACGCCAGAGATTGTCTATCGATATCTGCTTATCGGGTAATTTACAAGGGGGACAACTTTCTCGATTTTCCATGCACTTGGAGTGAAATAGTTACTAATGTTTGGTCATGTTTTTTTTGGTATTTGCGTTCTGTAGTGTCAAATAAAACACGTTTTATCGTTCTCTGAACTCTGGGATTAACCAAGCAGCCAGTAGGATAGTGTGGTTAATTCCTACGCGTCTGAACTTAAAACCATGTTTTATTTGCCAATAAATAACTGAGACATATTACAGTTGAACTTCGTTGCCTCGAACACCACCGTTGGCTCGAACGTGTCGTCTGGTCCCGGCGATAATCTCTATATAAGGCATATTGTTCTGCCTTTGATGACTCGAACACGAAAACTGGAACTCTCGAACCAGATCACTGGTTCCAGGAAATCAATTAGTACTTAAATTAACACCTTTGGGTCGAACACAATTGGCCGAGTGTACAGGTCCGCGTGTCAAACAAAGGTTTTCACAGCTTTTGTTAATGGCAATGACATCCCTTTTGATCGGTACACTCGCGTAATTTACACGTCGTGAGATTGGCAATTACTATTCTATTGTGACTGGGTTTCAATCACGGCGGCTTTTTTTATCAATAATTTAAATTGTACAAGTTCTTACTGAAAGCCGACTTAAATAAACACAATATGGCAAAGCAGACAACAATCGGTGACTACTTCAAGAAATGAGGAAATACTATGTGTTAAATCACTGTACATGGCATGTATCTACCGGTAACTGACACATTCTATTTTTAGAATGCATAAAATTACCTTGAGTATTATGTAGATTAATCATTTAAACCACTGCATAACATGTATATAACCAAATAAACATAAGAACTTGAAATTGTCTATTATTATGAAACACATTCGTATAAACATGGATTCTTATCAAGCCACGAGAGAAGGACATATTGGATGTATTGCAGAAACCAGTATATAACAGTAAGCTACCAAAACACAATTTAATTTATCAATATTATGGGTCAACCCACACAACTACCCTTGACTCGAACCTCCCATGACTCGAACCATTACTCACGGACCCGTCGAGTTTGGGCAGCGAAGTTCGACTGTATTTCTTAAATGAACTATATGTGTGAAATCCATGAACAGAAAATATGACAGCCCATAACAAGTGTTCTGACCTTAACCAATATAGTCTGAAAATACAACAAACACAGAGTTATTGTTATATATTTATTGCCTTTATCATAGAAATTATCAACCTTATAGAAACTCTTGCTTTACTTTAGATATTAAGCTTAGTATTAATGCAGAATCTGCTGCTTAAATTGCAAAATTAAAAACAAATTGAATGCAAAAGGGGACATGCCCCATCTAGCACCCACTTTGTGCCAATAGTGTTACACTTGAAAACAAATCCTGTGGGGTCCTCGCTTTGGCATTGTATTCATGTCAATGAGAGTACATTATGATACCAGACAACCGCTAAAAACAATCTCTTTTTTTTTTTAAGAACCGGTAGCCAAGAAATTTTAATCTCCAAAGGTAGACAGACCACCGTCATTATAGACAAAATATAACTGTACTCGTTATCCAATTTTCAGCCGTATGGCCTTCATAGAATTTTCAGCCGTATGGCCTTCATAGAATTTTCAGCCGTATGGCCTTCATAGAATTTTCAGCCGTATGGCCTTCATAGAATTTTCAGCCGTATGGCCTTCATAGAATTTTCAGCCATATGGCCTTCATAGAATTTTCAGCCGTATGCAAACGTTTTTGTGTTTTCCTCTAAAAATTATATTGTATTGTAATTTTTTAGCGGAAAACACACAAAACTGTTTGCATCGCGCCGAAGGCCATGGGACCTCGATAACGAGTAGTTATATTCCGTCTACAAGAAATGCTAACTGCAAATAGGATACCGGCAGTATTCCATATTTTTGGACTCGAGTATGATTGAGAATTTCCATAGAATTACAATCTTTGTCAAGGAAAAATAATGTGTCCGGTATTGATTATAAACATATATCAGATCCGGCTTAAATTTCCAGCTGCAAATGTTTCAGCGGTCCTTCCAAAAAGCCTCGTTTCTACCACAATAAATTAGGATTTCCATCTAAACATTAAATATTATATAACTGCATACACTTATAATAAAGAAAACAGACACACACAATTCTTAAAACAATCTCCACTAAATGAGGTAGTATTCAGCAAAACTATGCATATTATTTTTTAAGCAAAATGAAAGTTGAAATTAAACCTTTGCATTGTTACATCAATGTGACACAAATGCGAGTTAATTTTCGCTTAAAACAGCATTACATCATATGAAATAAAATATATTTGAAAAATTCAATTTTTACGCAATGCTGCTACACATTCTAACATTATACTTTGTATGCTTATATTCATGTGGTAAACAGTGTTTTTTTGCGATAAAACAAACTCGAAACCTTAAGTAGGACTTTCCGAGTCGATCGGTCACGCACTTGTTTACAACCAGAACGCATCATCCGCACTTGTTTACATTCAGAATGCATCGACCTCATTTGTCCCACGTTGTATTTTTTAATTAAATTACTTGACATGTTGATTCATACCTCTGTTAAATTCTTTTAAGGACATTTCTACATCCCCGCAAGGGGTTCGACATTATAGAGGAAGATAGATAGATAGTATTTCATGTTCAAAATATATACGTTGTTTTCTACATCCTCTGTTGTTTCACGCATGCGCATGCGCGCTGTGCGTGTTTACATTTCGTGTGTTGATAAACATTTCGCGTATACGACGGTTTAAATTTATTGGAATTTTATCGTTTCTGAGCGACTATTTTCGATTTTTGTAAACACACACACATTAGTATTTATATTTTACCCAAAACATCCTTTATTACGATGTAATGCTGCTTTAAATGAATTAAATATCAATAAATCACTCATACACACAAAACAAATAAAATATTTATGAAAAAGACAAACAGTTTAAAGCACTATCAGTACAAAGTGAAAGGAGATAGAACATACAGCTCCAGGTATACTATTCCAGTACATAACAAACATATACCAACATAAACAACAAACAAGCACTACCTGGAATTTACCTGGAAAATTTCATAAATGGCATCAAGTTAATAATACAGGGTTTATACAAATTTATATTAGCTTGATTGCGAAACAAGTTCTTACAACTTATATTAATCACTCTCGAGACCTCATTCCTGATGGAATCCATCGCCAAGAGGGAGTGAGAAGAGGCAACGTGGAATTTAAATGCCTTGCCTAAGGGCACAATCGCGGCTCCAGCGGGGCTCGAACTCTGGAAATTTCGCACCTGAAGCGAACGTGTTACCACTGTGCTATCACGGCTTACTAATGATAACTTTTTGTAAAAGATAATCCCCAATCAATCTAAGCCAAAGAACAGGAGCACTCCACAATACCTGCTTCAGCAAATAAATTTAATTAATTTCTATTGAGAATACTGAACTGTCCTAATAGCGCAGTGGTTAGCGAGCTCACTTCTCACCAATGCAATCCGGGTTCGATCCTTGGATCGGGAAGAATGCGAGATGGTACGATGGTCGCCAGATCGGACAGGTGGGTTTTCTCCGGTTTCCTCCCACAGGAATTACCACATTTACGCTTTCATCCGCGCCAACGAGAGTGATTAATATAAGTTGTTAGAACTTGTTTCACAATCATTGTAAAATAAATAAAGTTTCAACTGAACATGTCAAATGTACCGTAATGGTTTTTCCCTGAAATTATCACAAATGTTCACACACAATAACATACAATCTGAGAATATCAGCTTTCTGAATGCATTCATTTACATAAATATGATTTAATTAGAGAAATTAAAAAGAGCATGTTTGTTTGTAGTTTTCTACCAAATAACATGCTTTCAAATGAAAAATAACAGTTTATGAACTACATTGACTTATACCTTTGGATTGAGGCGACTTCCATGTTTAAAATATTTACCTGGCTGACCCCTATTTGCGGCTCAATAAATGGGTACAACCACAGTCTGCTGTCCTGTATATTATAGCCAATTAGCAGATGAACATGACTGCCTCTGGGAAGTACATAATTATCTTTTCTACAATTGTATATCGAGTTGTCGAACGAGAAAAATATTTGCTTGCGTATGATCAAATTTTATTTCACTGAATGAACATTGAAAGCGTTGGTATCACCACAGGCATCCGGCGCATACCCTGGACACCCCACAGGTTTCTATATAGATATTCTGTAATATATAGCATAGATTGTAAAAAAAATGAAATTAGAAATGAGATTTGATTGCTGCTACAATGTATTTCGGGTTGAAGTGTAATAACCTGGTGGCGAGGGTCCAGGGTATGCGCCAGATGCTTGTGATTATAACGAGTATCGCTAGCGGTGCGGCACACTGAGATATTGTAAGGGCTGATAATTAGAAACTAAACATCAGTAGTAATATATTTATATTCAAGATTACCTCCCTTTATGGATATTTATTTGCTAAATCACTACTAAATTACTAAATTGGTAAATTTGTATATGAAAAATAACATTCCGAAAGACTTTGTACAGGAAAGCCTGAGAGGGCTCGAAGACACGCTCGCTCAGGCTTGTACCGCATAATGCCACAGATAACATGTACATGACAAGTGCAAACAAAATATATATGAAAAAGAATAATTCAATATCAAATGTCCAAATTAACAATCCTCACAAATAATTTTCCATGGACCGATCAATTATCACAGTTGAAAAATTACACGATAATACCGCTATGGACTTGTTCACGCATCACAAACATACAGACACTCTAAATAATACAATTTATCAAGCGCTTTAATTTGAGATAATGTATACAATTATTCCAGTCCATGGTACATGACTTCTGCAAATAAGTTTAAAGACTACAAGAAAAGCACAATCATTGTCGTCATTCTATCTACCTATCTTCCTTAGAATTCAAACCCCGGGTTAATCGGGGATGTTGTCATATTCCTCTTATATCGTCCCGTTCATTAATTGATATTGGCTTTCCCAGTTGATAGGCAGCGTCTATTTCATATCATATTTAAATTAATATCCGAAGTCTTGTACAACTATTACCGAACTTGAGATCAAAATGTTTGAAGTAGTTAAATATCACATTACTATATAATACAACCAATTATTGTCTATTCTAACATTGACTTGATATGTTGTACCCGTAAACAACTAAATCAACTCATATTAAATCTGCAATAAACCATGGCTACAGCCAGTCTATTTTATGGCTGTTGTATTTTGCTCCCCCCTGTAAATATCTTAATTATGAATGAAAATCATTTGATGTAAATCCCCGTCTGTCCCTAATAAAATTAACAGTCTTTCAGATGGGACTTTAAATCGAGGGCTCGTGTCGGTGCTTTACACTGTGCACGTAAAATAACCAGAGCAGACTCTGGAATGGGTCTCTGTCTGTATCATTGCACTATCCTCCAAAAATCTAAAATGACTAATCTCTTCAGCAGGCGTCGGTCATATGGGCAACCGGTAGCAACGATAAATAAACGTAAAACACACACAAATTGACGTAAATAAGTCGTAGTAAAATATCGGGAATTGCTACAGCGATAGGGAAGGATTTGTAGTGTTAATAACCAGCACACAGGAAATATAGTGTTGATAGCTGGAGGATTATTTTCCATGCCATTGGAACATAGACTGTATTTTACAGGGAGGAGTTTTTGTAGTCATCAGCCAAATAACAGACGAGGTGACAAAACGACACACACATTTATTCATTCATAGCATTATATATGGGTCATGTTAGAATGGATATAATATTTGTCTTGCCGTTGTTCATCGGCGAATAAACCACGGTTTGGAGTTCTGATGCGTAGGAATGAACTACGCAATGTTTATTCCTACACACGAGAGCGACAAACAGTGTTTTATTCGACGATAAACAACGGCAAGACAAATCTTATGTCCTAGTTTTAATACACAGGAATGGGTCTGTTGTTCCATCATTAATACAGGACTGAAAATCCAGGTTTTGAAATTGATGAATCTTCTATATCTTGCTTGCACCATTCTCCAAAATAAAAGCTGAAACATGTGGAGGCCACAACGAATAACCAGCAGTGACAAAAGATAAAAGCATTGTTCACACAGTACTCCAAGGGGAGACCAATAGTACACAACTTATAAATATATCACATAATGCTTTCAAAAGAAAAACAACTGTCCAAATAACACATAGGTACCATGGTAGCATGATAAATTGGCAAGAAATTATCATTATTGGGACAAATGATATAAATTAAGAGATCTACATTATTTGGCATGCTCCCCCGTCTCACCCTAATAATATCAACAGTCTTTCAGATGGCACTTTAAACTAAGGTCTCGTGTCGGTGCTCTACACTGTGCACGTAAAAGACCCATTGGAGATTCGTCAGTATCATCCGAAAATCTAAAATGACTTATCTATTCCGGATGCGTCGCTTATATGGATAACCGGTAGCGACGATAAATAAACGTAAAAACACATTTAGCATTCTATATGGAGTTACGACAGAATTATATCGATGGCATATATTACATCTCTGCATATCTGGTCGCCGTGTCATGAAATGAAATTGATGTATCATGTGATGTTTTGATAAAGCACATGGGAGACTATTTCATATTACAATGTACAGTCAAACCTGTCTGAAGCAGCCAGCCAAGGGAATCACAGAAAGTGGCTGCTTAGCATGGGTGGCTGCTTAATAGAGGTGAACACTAACACAGGTTGTACTGTATTTCATATTACAATGTAGTTTCTATTTTCAAAACTACTACAGATATGTAGAAGTCAAGACAATGTCTGTATTAGTTTTACCAATTATATACTGGGTGCTATATATCCCTAGAATTATATGATACTGGGTGCTATATATCCCTAGAATTATATGAACTTATGCCCGGTTATATACTGGGTGCTATATCCCTAGAATTATATGAACTTATGCCAGGTTATATACTGGGTGCTATATCCCTAGAATTATATGAACTTATGCCTGGTTATATACTGGGTGCTATATATCCCTAGAATTATATGATACTGGGTGCTATATATCCCTAGAATTATATGAACTTATGCCAGGTTATATACTGGGTGCTATATCCCTAGAATTATATGAACTTATGCCCGGTTATATACTGGGTGCTATATCCCTAGAATTATATGAACTTATGCCAGGTTATATACTGGGTGCTATATCCCTAGAATTATATGAACTTATGCCAGGTTATATACTGGGTGCTATATCCCTAGAATTATATGAACTTATGCCAGGTTATATACTGGGTGCTATATCCCTAGAATTATATGAACTTATGCCAGGTTATATACTGGGTGCTATATCCCTAGAATTATATGAACTTATGCCAGGTTATATACTGGGTGCTATATCCCTAGAATTATATGAACTTATGCCTGGTTATATACTGGGTGCTATATCCCTAGAATTATATGAACTTATGCCAGGTTATATACTGGGTGCTATATCCCTAGAATTATATGAACTTATGCCCGGTTATATACTGGGTGCTATATCCCTAGAATTATATGAACTTATGCCAGGTTATATACTGGGTGCTATATCCCTAGAATTATATGAACTTATGCCAGGTTATATACTGGGTGCTATATCCCTAGAATTATATGAACTTATGCCCGGTTATATACTGGGTGCTATATCCCTAGAATTATATGAACTTATGCCCGGTTATATACTGGGTGCTATATCCTTGGAATTATATGAACTTATGCCCGGTTATATACTGGGTGCTATATCCCTAGAATTATATGAACTTGCCTGGCCCAGCGAAACTTTTCACAGATCTCAAACTCAACATCAAAGTGATCTGATTGGTTGATTCTGAGTGTTACTGTCAGCTGAACCAATCAGACGACTGAGTTTTGAGATTGGAGAAACGTTTTATAACCTCCATGCAAGGTTTAATACTGAATGGTACCTATTATGTATTGCTCACCAAACATGCAACATTTACACACAAGCTCCATCTCATCCTACATACAAAATCTTTCATTTTTACAAACATACAAAGAAGGGATGAGAACAGTTAATATTAGGGATGGCAATGAATAGCGATTTTACTATTCGAATATTCAGTCGGGAAGGTATTCGAATATTCGATATAATTCTATCAAAAACTCAAAATCACTCAAATTGGCATTTTTGAGGACAATATAATAAAAATCGTACTTTAAATAGTACTTTTTGGTAATATTGAGCAGTTAATTAAAAATGTAAGATACAAACTGTCTAATATTTCAACGGAATTTTCTCGTCTAAACAGTTTTGACATCATAATTAAACACTACCTACCTTAGCACCTACTGTAATTATCCGATTACATGGCAGAGTGTCAATTAACATGGTTTATTCACACATCCTGATGCGAATTCTTTTGTATTGGAATGTTTTATGTTGGTTTCAAAAGAAAACAACATATCTGAGTTTATTTCATATTTGCAAATTATATAATATTTTTTATTCGGACGTCTGAGCGAATATTCGAATATTTGTTGCCATCCCTAGTTATTAGAGATTTGATGGTATCTGCTACAAACAGTACTACCGGTATACATAAATAAAGGCACGCACATTGAGACAGCTGTGTGACTGTTGTGTGGTGTAGTTTCTCCAGTGTACATAAGACCGGGTATTATATATTCTAGTATTCGCTCGACAGACACTCAAACAGACACTCGAAAAATTTTCAAACAGACACTCGACAGGCGTATTAATAGATATTACAAACTTTCACAGATCTTCGAAAATTATACTGAATATAAATCACAGATTGGAATGCTGAAGTTATTCCAGACATCTTCCTCCTTACTTCAGGTAACCGGACAATCTCCGTTGCATTCCGAACTTCTGAAAAGAGAAAATACAATAATTTGGTAAGCAACATGTCGCATAATTTGTTTATACTGTAAATATGCACAAATTATCGGATGCTATCTTTTCTAAAAATATGTGCCCAGTACCTCATTCCCAAAATGCATTAAATGCAATGTCCCAAAAAAAATAATATATATATAAATGCGCCGTAAAACACCATTCATTCATTCATTCCCAAAAAAATATAAAAATTCCGGGGTCATGAAACCCTGGAAACGGTCATGACCGCTATCACCCTAAACTGAGTATCCTGTGTACAAAGGTGAAAAAACACAACATATGTACTGAATAACCTTCAACAATAGTACATGCAAAGCTCTGAATAGTGTGCATGCTGTTAAACATAATACTGGAAACAATCACCCACATGCCATTACACCATGCTTGTATCTTGTTAGTTTCTGGTTTATCTTGTTGTTAATAAGTGAATATATCATATTTCTAATTTATCCTGTTGTTGAAAAGATAAATATGATCATGTTTCTGATTATCCTCTTCATGAAATGACAAGTGTTTCTGGTGTATACTGGCACTAAAATGATAAATATAGATAGGGTTCAAGTTTAGCCTGCTGTTGAAATGATAAATATAGATAGGGTTCAAGTTTATAAATAGGGTTCAATTTTATCCTGTAATTTATTCAAATGTGAACTATTTCATGTTGTGCATTAGTTTGCATTGCATTAATGAGGTTAGTAACATCAATATGAGGGGCTATTAGTGGGAAAACTATGTGACGAGCCTTAGACCAATAGAATGCACAAATGTTAATTGGAAAATATCAAATAAAAAGAAAATTTGTGTTTCTCTTGAGCTCCGAAATAGTGTATTTTCACTCGTGGCTATACTATTTACGGAGCACACTCGATGAAATAAAATCCAATCTTACACCGAAAAACACAAACATCCTCTTAGTATCGAGTTGTTGTGATACTGGCAACTGCAACAGATTGATCAGGTGACTTAGTGATAATTGCACAGTATATAGAAGGTGAATTGTTTGGGATTTGGGAAACTATAAATACACTCTATGCTAACAATACTCACACACTACTTCAGCAGCTAGACAAGAGGCAAGCATAAGAATAAACATGTAAACTTCTAGGAAAGAGCAAAAATAAACACACAAACTTCTAGGAAAGAGCAAGAATAAACACACAAACTTCTAAGAAAGAGCAAGAATAAACACACAAACTTCTAGGAAAGAGCAAGAATAAACACACAAACTTCTAGGAAAGAGCAAGAATAAACACACAAACTTCTAGGAAAGAGCAAGAATAAACACACAAACTTCTAGGAAAGAGCAAGAATAAACACACAAACTTCTAGGAAAGAGCAAGAATAAACACGTAAACTTCTAGGAAAGAGCATGAATAAACACGTAAACTTCTAGGAAAGAGCATGAATAAACACACAAACTTCTAGGAAAGAGCAAGAATAAACACGTAAACTTCTAGGAAAGAGCAAGAATAAACACGTAAACTTCTAGGAAAGAGCAAGAATAAACACACAAACTTCTAGGAAAGAGCAAGAATAAACACGTAAACTTCTAGGAAAGAGCATGAATAAACACGTAAACTTCTAGGAAAGAGCATGAATAAACACGTAAACTTCTAGGAAAGAGCATGAATAAACACGTAACTTCTAGGAAAGAGCATGAATAAACACGTAAACTTCTAGGTAAGCGGTTAATAAGCATGTAAACTTATAGGCCAGTATACGAAAAAACACATAATCTTATAGGCAAGCATATGAATAAATATGTAAACTTCTAGACAAGCTCATGAATAAACATGTAAACTTCCAGGCAAGCTCATGAATAAACATGTAAACGTCTAGGCAAGAGCATGAATTAACACGTAACTTCTAGGCAAGAGCATGAATTAACACGTAACATCTAGGAAAGAGCATGAATAAACACGTAAACTTCTAGGTAAGCGGTTAATAAGCATGTAAACTTATAGGCAAGCGTATGAAAAAACACGTAATCTTATAGGCAAGCGCATAAATAAACATGTAAACTTCTAGGCAAGCTCATGAATAAACATGTAAACTTAGATGCAAGCTCATGAATAAACATGTAAATTTAGAGGCAGCTTGTGAATAAACATGTAAATTTAGAGGCAAGCTCATAAATAAACATGTAAACTTCTAGACAAGCATATGAATAAGCACGTAACTTCTAGGCAAGCGTATGAATAAACATGTAAACTTAAGAGGTAAGAGCATGAAAAACATGTAAACTTCTAGGCAAGCTCATGAATAAACATGTAAACTTAAGAGGCAAGAGCATGAAAAACATGTAAACTTCTAGGTAAGCGTATGAATAAACATGTAAACTTCTAGGTAAGCATATGAATAAACACATAACTTCTAGGTAAGCATATCAATAAACACGTAACATCTAGGTAAGCGTATGAATAAACACGTAACTTCTAGGCAAGCGAATGAATAAACACATAACTTCTAGGTAAGTGTATGAATAAACACATAACTTCTAGGTAAGCAGAATAAACAGGTAACTTCTAGGTAGGTGTATGAATAAACATGTAAACTTAGAGGCAAGCTCATGAATAAACATGTAAACTTAGAGGCAAGCTCATGAATAAACATGTAAATTTAGAGGCAAGCTCATAAATAAACATGTAAACTTCTAGGCAAGCATATGAATAAGCACGTAACTTCTAGGCAAGCTCATGAATAAACATGTAAACTTAAGAGGCAAGAGCATGAAAAACATGTAAACTTCTAGGTTATGTTATGTTATGATTTGGGTTTTACGCCTGCATCAGCACCATTTTGGGCTATATCGCCGGCGGGCAGTTTACCTAACAACACCTTTCCTGGGCAGGCTCCAGCGGTTAACCAGTACTTGGGTGCACCAACCTCCGTAAGAAACTGCCAACTTTTTCATATAAATGAGACACGGCCTGAGCGGGGCTCGAACCCGTGACCATCAGTGATGATAGGTTACAGTGGTATACAAGTCAGCGACCTTAACCACTCGACCACAGAGGCGGCATTAAACTTCTAGGTAAGCGTATGAATAAACACATAACTTCTAGGTAAGCATATGAATAAACACGTAACTTCTAGGCAAGCGTATGAATAAACATGTAAACTTCTAGGTAAGCGAATGAATAAACATGTTAACTTCTAGGTAAGCATATGAATAAACACATAACTTCTAGGTAAGCATATGAATAAACACGTAACTTCTAGGCAAGCGAATGAATAAACATGTTAACTTCTAGACAAGCTCATGAATAAACACGTAAACTTCTAGGCAAGTGCATGAATAAACATGTAAACTTCTAGGCAAGCTCATGAATAAACATGTAAACGTCTAGGCAAGTGTATGAATAAACACGTAACTTCTAGGTAAGCAGAATAAACACGTATTCTAGGTAAGCGTATGCATAAACATGTAAACTTAGAGGCAAGCTGATGAATAAACATGTAAACTTAGAGGCAAGCTCATGAATAAACATGTAAACTTCTAGGCAAGTGTATGAATAAACATGTAAACTTCTAGGCAAGTGTATGAATAAACATGTAAACTTCAAGGCAAGCATATGAATAAACACATAAACTTCAAGGCAAGTGTATGAATAAACACGTAAACTTCAAGGCAAGTGTATGAATAAACATGTAAACTTCTAGGCAAGTGTATGAATAAACATGTTAACTTCTAGGCAAGCTCATGAATAAACACGTAAACTTCAAGGCAAGTGTATGAATAAACATGTAAACTTCTAGGCAAGTGTATGAATAAACACGTAAACTTCAAGGCAAGCGCATGAATAAACACGTAACTTCTAGGTAAGCATATGAATAAACATGTAAACTTCTAGGCAAGCGCATGAATAAACATGTAAACGTCTAGGCAAGTGTATGAATAAACATGTAAACTTCTAGGCAAGCGCATGAATAAACACGTAAACGTCTAGGCAAGTGTATGAATAAACATGTAAACTTCTAGGCAAGTGTATGAATAAACATGTAAACTTCTAGGCAAGTGTATGAATAAACACGTAAACTTCAAGGCAAGCGCATGAATAAACATGTAAACTTCTAGGCAAGTGTATGAATAAACATGTAAACTTCTAGGCAAGTGTATGAATAAACACGTAAACTTCAAGGCAGCTCATGAATAAACACGTAAACTTCAAGGCAAGCGCATGAATAAACATGTAAACTTCTAGGCAAGTGTATGAATAAACACATAACTTCTAGGTAAGCATATGAATAAACACGTAACTTCTAGGTAAGCGTATGAATAAACACGTAACTTCTAGGCAAGCGAATGAATAAACATGTTAACTTCTAGACAAGCTCATGAATAAACACGTAAACTTCTAGGCAAGTGCATGAATAAACATGTAAACTTCTAGGCAAGCTCATGAATAAACATGTAAACGTCTAGGCAAGTGTATGAATAAACACGTAACTTCTAGGTAAGCAGAATAAACACGTATTCTAGGTAAGCGTATGCATAAACATGTAAACTTAGAGGCAAGCTGATGAATAAACATGTAAACTTAGAGGCAAGCTGATGAATAAACATGTAAACTTCTAGGCAAGTGTATGAATAAACATGTAAACTTCTAGGCAAGTGTATGAATAAACATGTAAACTTCTAGGCAAGTGTATGAATAACCATGTAAACTTCAAGGCAAGCATATGAATAAACACATAAACTTCAAGGCAAGCATATGAATAAACACGTAAACTTCAAGGCAAGTGTATGAATAAACATGTAAACTTCTAGGCAAGTGTATGAATAAACATGTTAACTTCTAGGCAAGCTCATGAATAAACACGTAAACTTCAAGGCAAGTGTATGAATAAACATGTAAACTTCTAGGCAAGTGTATGAATAAACACGTAAACTTCAAGGCAAGCGCATGAATAAACACGTAAACGTCTAGGCAAGTGTATGAATAAACATGTAAACTTCTAGGCAAGTGTATGAATAAACATGTAAACTTCTAGGCAAGTGTATGAATAAACACGTAAACTTCAAGGCAAGCGCATGAATAAACATGTAAACTTCTAGGCAAGTGTATGAATAAACATGTAAACTTCTAGGCAAGTGTATGAATAAACACGTAAACTTCAAGGCAGCTCATGAATAAACACGTAAACTTCAAGGCAAGCGCATGAATAAACATGTAAACTTCTAGGCAAGTGTATGAATAAACACATAACTTCTAGGTAAGCATATGAATAAACACGTAACTTCTAGGTAAGCGTATGAATAAACACGTAACTTCTAGGCAAGCGAATGAATAAACATGTTAACTTCTAGACAAGCTCATGAATAAACACGTAAACTTCTAGGCAAGTGCATGAATAAACATGTAAACTTCTAGGCAAGCTCATGAATAAACATGTAAACGTCTAGGCAAGTGTATGAATAAACACGTAACTTCTAGGTAAGCAGAATAAACACGTATTCTAGGTAAGCGTATGCATAAACATGTAAACTTAGAGGCAAGCTGATGAATAAACATGTAAACTTAGAGGCAAGCTGATGAATAAACATGTAAACTTCTAGGCAAGTGTATGAATAAACATGTAAACTTCTAGGCAAGTGTATGAATAAACATGTAAACTTCTAGGCAAGTGTATGAATAAACATGTAAACTTCAAGGCAAGCATATGAATAAACACATAAACTTCAAGGCAAGCATATGAATAAACACGTAAACTTCAAGGCAAGTGTATGAATAAACATGTAAACTTCTAGGCAAGTGTATGAATAAACATGTTAACTTCTAGGCAAGCTCATGAATAAACACGTAAACTTCAAGGCAAGTGTATGAATAAACATGTAAACTTCTAGGCAAGTGTATGAATAAACACGTAAACTTCAAGGCAAGCGCATGATTAAACACGTAACTTCTAGGTAAGCATATGAATAAACATGTAAACTTCTAGGCAAGCGCATGAATAAACATGTAAACGTCTAGGCAAGTGTATGAATAAACATGTAAACTTCTAGGCAAGTGTATGAATAAACATGTAAACTTCTAGGCAAGTGTATGAATAAACACGTAAACTTCAAGGCAAGCGCATGAATAAACATGTAAACTTCTAGGCAAGTGTATGAATAAACATGTAAACTTCTAGGCAAGTGTATGAATAAACACGTAAACTTCAAGGCAGCTCATGAATAAACACGTAAACTTCAAGGCAAGCACATGAATAAACATGTAAACTTCTAGGCAAGTGTATGAATAAACACGTAAACTTCAAGGCAAGCGCATGAATAAACATGTAAACTTCTAGGCAAGTGTATGAATAAACATGTAAACTTCAAGGCAGTTCATGAATAAACACGTAAACTTCAAGGCAAGCGCATGAATAAACATGTAAACTTCTAGGCAAGTGTATGAATAAACATGTAAACTTCAATGCAAGTGTATGAATAAACATGTAAACTTCAAGGCAAGTGTATGAATAAACATGTAAACTTCAAGGCAAGCGCATGAATAAACATGTAAACTTCTAGGCAAGTGTATGAATAAACATGTAAACTTCAAGGCAGCTCATGAATAAACACGTAAACTTCAAGGCAAGCGCATGAATAAACATGTAAACTTCTAGGCAAGTGTATGAATAAACATGTAAACTTCAATGCAAGTGTATGAATAAACATGTAAACTTCTAGGCAAGTGTATGAATAAACATGTAAACTTCAATGCAAGTGTATGAATAAACATGTAAACTTCTAGGCAAGTGTATGAATAAACATGTAAACTTCTAGGCAAGCTCATGAATAAACATGTAAACTTCTAGGCAAGTGTATGAATAAACATGTAAACTTCAATGCAAGTGTATGAATAAACATGTAAACTTCTAGGCAAGTGTATGAATAAACATGTAAACTTCTAGGCAAGCTTATGAATAAACACGTAAACTTCAAGGCAAGCGCATGAATAAACATGTAAACTTCTAGGCAAGCTCATGAATAAACATGTAAACTTCTAGGCAAGCGTATGAATAAACATCAAAAGTCAAAAATAATCTATTCCAATACTGTCCATACTTGCCTATAAGACGACCCCTCTACTTTGGTCCTGAAATCTGTGGGTTTTGGCATACACTCGCATATAAGACAGGTTGATAAAATGGACACCAGACCATGTATAAATTGCATGTTTGGCCAGTGCAATTTGAAGAAATGTTCAGTGTTGGGGTGCATTCGTTTCTAGAATCCATTTTAAAACACATTTTTTAGCACTGACTTATAAGACAGGAAGCCACTTTGATGCCACAATCTGGTGGTAAAAAACTCGTCTTATAGGAGAGTATGTATGGTACTACAAATTGTGTATCATTTGCAAAACATTGACTTTTGCTATTTGAAACTACAAGAAGGATTCCTTTTTAAAACCAGTTCCCACAATAATGTAGCAAACAAGGGTCCTGTGTTAAGTGTATTGGATCACCAACACTGCACAGTACTGATATATAACATATAATGGTTGGTTGTTACAGGGAGTGTGACTCGTACCAGTACCTTTGCAAACTAAATGAGACGACTGACTCCATATCCAGTGCAGGGAACCAGTACCTTTGCAAACTAAATGAGACGACTGAATGACTCCATATCCAGTGCAGGGAACCAGTACCGTTGCAAGCTAAATGAGACGACTGACTCCATATCCAGTGCAGGGAACCAGTACCTTTGCAAACTAAATGAGACGACTGACCGACTCCATATCCAGTGCAGGGAACCAGTCGAACCAGTACCTTTGCAAGCTAAATGAGACTACTGACTGACTCCATATCTAGTGCAGGGAACCAGTCGAACCAGTACCTTTGCTAGCTAAATGAGACGACTGACTGACTCCATATCTAGTGCATGGAACCAGTAGAACCAGTACCTTTGCTAGCTAAATGAGACTACTGACTGACTCCATATCTAGTGCAGGGAACCAGTAGAACCAGTACCTTTGCTAGCTAAATGAGACGACTGACTGACTCCATATCTAGTGCATGGAACCAGTAGAACCAGTACCTTTGCTAGCTAAATGAGACGACTGACTGACTCCATATCTAGTGCATGGAACCAGTAGAACCAGTACCTTTGCTAGCTAAATGAGACGACTGACTGACTCCATATCTAGTGCATGGAACCAGTAGAACCAGTACCTTTGCTAGCTAAATGAGACGACTGACTGACTCCATATCTAGTGCATGGAACCAGTAGAACCAGTACCTTTGCTAGCTAAATGAGACGACTGACTGACTCCATATCTAGTGCATGGAACCAGTAGAACCAGTACCTTTGCTAGCTAAATGAGACGACTGACTGACTCCATATCTAGTGCATGGAACCAGTAGAACCAGTACCTTTGCTAGCTAAATGAGACGACTGACTGACTCCATATCTAGTGCATGGAACCAGTAGAACCAGTACCTTTGCTAGCTAAATGAGACGACTGACTGACTCCATATCTAGTGCAGGGAACCAGTCGAACCAGTACCTTTGCTAGCTAAATGAGACGACTGACT
Organism: Archivesica marissinica; assembly: GCA_014843695.1. NCBI lineage: Eukaryota > Metazoa > Mollusca > Bivalvia > Venerida > Vesicomyidae > Archivesica > Archivesica marissinica. Next base: position 10,562,536 of record CM026404.1, on the reverse strand, counting down.
GACTCCATATCTAGTGCAGGGAACCAGTAGACTGTGGTTATTCAGTAATATCAGAAATACAGTGTAACCTGCGAACACAGACCACAGTTGGGAGACAGGTTAGCTGCTTAATCCGTTGTGCGCTAGCGGCTGATAAAATCACTTTTGCAAACAGTATAGATCCAGATCAGACGGCACACAATATGCCATATGATCAGACTCTATGCTGTTTGCTATTCGGATAGTGAAGCTAAAACACTTGGCTGAATAGCAAACAACACAGATCCTGATCAGACGAGTCGTTACACCGCGGTTGATCTGGATCTATGTGGTTTATAAATGTGATTTTATTTACTCAGCATGCAAAGATTTAAGAGAGATGACTGCCAATCCAGGTTCGACTGTATAAACATTCACAGATATATTTTATTGAGGTCTAGGAAATGACGCCTTGATAACTCCAGACAACTATACCTCAGTGGACGCGGACGTCTTCATCATGCTGGTAAGCATGGTGAGGTCATCATCACCTTCTCCCTCACTGTCTGTGATATACTCATCATCATCTTCATCATCACCATCCTCACCTATGTCATCATCAGCCAGGTCATCAGGGAGGGAGAACATTACTCTCTGCTGTTCACTGGGGTCAGGCTGTACTGATGCATGCTGGTTCCTGTCAAGTGCAATAACTTCATCATCGTCATTCGAATCTATAAATAAAACAAAGCACATGTTTCATTATTGCGCAATCAGGTTGTACGGTGCCAAACAGGAAATAATCACGATTACGTCTCTAAACATAATTGTATTTATTTTTGCACTTTGATTGCCGTTTCAAATTTGCCGCCAATAATGTTGGTTGGCTAAGTGCCCATGCGCAGTCAGTTAACTTCCCTTTCAGACGCATAATTATTGATTTAAATGAAATAATAAGGCTTATTGCCATGGCAATAATGCCAAATTTATTTTTGCAGTAAAGCTGTTTATATATACACAGTAAAACCTGTGTTAGTGGTCACCTCTATTAAGCAGCCAGCCTGTATTAAGCAGCCAGTTTCCAGATTCCCAATATGTTATTTTATTATACATTTGACCTCTATTAAGCAGCCACCTGTGCTAAGCAGCCACTTTCTATGATTCCCTTGGCTGGCTGCTTAAGACAGGTTTGACTGTATATGATATTGGTACGAATTACCATGAGTACGAATAATCATGAGGCCGAATCTGTATTAAATATATAAAAAACTAGAATTTTTAGGAGACAAATTCAGTCAAATATTCATATTGGTGTATCAGCAAGCTGCTGGTCGGTGATTCGCCTGAATTTGTAGTGGTGGAATATTCTACGAGCTCGCTGTGGGAATGTATCTCTTATGGTCAAACATAGTAAGGGAAACTAATCTGTATGTTTTTTTATAATTATATAATGGGTTGTATCCCTTGAATACGGATTAACTTTTAAAAGTGCTATAATTTATAATGTATGCAATAATAATAGTTTTAGGAAGCACGGTTAAAGTCTGGATAAGTTAGGCACGGAGCAGCCTAATGGATTAGAGCGTGCATAGCCGTATATAATTGTGGTATGTTGACAACAGTAGCGGTACATACAAATGCAGGCAGCATATAATTTGCCAATAGCGGAAATCAATAGAACAGTGGTACATAATTTGCAAAAGGCTAACAGCAACAACAACTGGATGCTTAGCAACAACAACTGGATGCTTAGCAACAACAACTGGATGCTTAGCAACAACAACTGGATGCTTAGTAACAACAACTGGATATTTAGCAACAACAACTGGATGCTTAGCAACACTCATTGGATGCTTAGCAACAACAACTGGATGGTTAGCAATAACAACTAGATGCTTAGCAATAACAACTGGATGCTTAGCAACAACAATTGGATGCTTAGCAACAACAACTGGCTGCTTAGCAACAACAACTGGATGCTTAGCAACAACAACTGGATATTTAGCAACAACAACTGGATGCTTAGCAACAATAATTGGATGCTTAGCAACAACAACTGGATGCTTAGCAATAACAACTAGATGCTTAGCAACAACAACTGGATGGTTAGCAACAACAACTGGATGCTTAGCAATAACAACTGGATGCTTAGCAACAACAACTGGATACTTAGAAACAATAATTGGATGCTTAGCAACAACAACTGAATGCTTAGCAACAACAACTGGATGCTTAGCAACAATAATTGGATGCTTAGCAACAACAACTAGATGCTTAGCAACAACAAATGGATGTTTAGCAACAACAACAACTGGATGTTTAGCACCAACAATTGCATGCTTAGTAACACAAACTTCATCTCTAGCAACAATAAATGGATGCTTAGCAACATCGACTACATGTTTAGCAACACCAACTGCATGCTTATCAACAACTACATATTTAGCAAGAACAACTAGCTGCTTAGCAACAAAAACTTCCTGTTCTACAACAGCAACTGTATGCCATTGTATTCACAGTAATCATACTAAGCAGGTAGATAGCATGGTGGATTGCCCGAATACATAATCAACGGAAGGATTACGTACCTGATATATCATCATCGTCCGGTTCATACACGGACATGGAACTACTTGGTTCATCTATCTTCGCAACAAGCTCTGCAAGGTCAGTAAAGTAGGCCAGTCGAGGGGCTCGTGACTGCAACAATGGTAAATATTATTGAATTTCTTTAATTACATATATCCCAACAATGTAAGATACAGACGTAAACAAACAAGGACATGATATATATGTTCTAACAAGAAATGTTAAAATTGTCTGGATAAGTACAGCAAATACAAGTTGAAGCTCAGAACAGATGGTACTAAGCTCCAAATCCGTACGCAAAGCGTTTCAGTGGTGGCAAGAATAAACAAACTCATTTCATTCCGATATCCAGACCAATGATATTTTTTATTTATATTTCGGGTTTTACGCCTGCATCAGCACCATTTCGGGCTATATCGCCGGCGGACAGTTTACCTAACAACACCTTTCCTGGGCAGGCTCCAGCGGTTAACCACTACTTGGGTGTACCAACCTCCGTAAGAAACTGCCAACTTTTTTCATATAAATGAGACATGGCCTGAGCGGGGCTCGAACCTGTGACCATCAGTGATGATAGGTTACAGTGGTATACAAGTCAGTGACCATAACCACTTGACCACAGAGGCGGACCCCAGACCAATGAATAAATTATTTCATTCCACTCTCAAGACCAATCAGCAGTGTTTCATGGTTGCAAGTATAAACAAACTCATTTCATTCGCATATCCAGATTATACTGTTTGAGTATAAGATCAAAATAAACTTCATATCCTCTCACCCAGACATCTCCCATACCATTTACCACATCAGTTCTCAGACATCTCCCATACCATTTACCACATAAGGTTTCAGACATCTCCCATACCATTTACCACATCAGTTCTCAGACATCTCCCATACCATTTACCACATCAGTTCTCAGACATCTCCTTTACCATTTACCACATAAGGTTTCAGACATCTCCCATACCATTTACCACATCAGTTCTCAGACATCTCCCATACCATTTACAACATCAGTTCTCAGACATCTCCCAAACCATTTACCACATCAGTTCTCAGACATCTCCTATACCATTTACCACATCAGTTCTCAGACATCTCCTTTACCATTTACCACATAAGGTTTCAGACATCTCCCATACCATTTACCACATCAGTTCTCAGACATCTCCCATACCATTTACAACATCAGTTCTCAGACATCTCCCAAACCATTTACCACATCAGTTCTCAGACATCTCCTATACCATTTACCACATCAGTTCTCAGACATCTCCTTTACCATTTACCACATAAGGTTTCAGACATCTCCCATACCATTTACCACATCAGTTCTCAGACATCTCCCATACCATTTACAACATAAGTTCTCAGACATCTCCCATACCATTTACCACATAAGTTCTCAGACATCTCCCATACCATTTACCACATCAGTTCTCAGACATCTCCTTTACCATTTACCACATAAGTTCTCAGACATCTCCCATACCATTTACCACATCAGTTCTCAGACATCTCCTTTACCACATAAGTTCTCAGACATCTCCCATACCATTTACCACATAAGTTCTCAGACATCTCCCATACCATTTACCACATCAGTTCTCAGACATCTCCTTTACCACATAAGTTCTCAGACATCTCCCATACCATTTACCACATCAGTTCTCAGACATCTCCCATACCATTTACCACATCAGTTCTCAGACATCTCCCATACCATTTACCACATCAGTTCACTATTAACACTTACCACCTCCGCATCTGGCACTGCAGACGATAATTTCCTCTGCGACAGTCTTTTTTCCTGGAATAGTTTGCTGATCAAGCCTCCTTTATCCCAGCCAGCTAACATCGTCTTCCCGTGGTTATATCCCACATCCTACAATACAAACATCCTACAATACAAACCCACACTCAACATCCTACAATACAAACATCCTACAATACAAACATCCTACAATACAAACCCACACTCAACATCCTACAATACAAACCCACACTCAACATCCAACAATACAAACCCACACTCAACAATACAAACCCACACTCAACATCATACAATACAAACCTATACTCAACATCCTACAATACAAACCTACACTCAACATCCTACAATACAAATCTACACATACCAATGCAACTTCCTATGTAGAGCTAATAGTAGGGGGGGCCAATGCTAGTTTTAGGGCGCTCGTTGTTTTTTAATGTTAATTTTTGGCGACTATGATAAGTGCATGCTAATGATTCTTGGGCAATGAAAAAAACATGTCGCCATTTTTTTCTGTGATTATTGTGGCTTTGGCGGCCATTTTAAAAATGGCCGCCATGTAAATTTCTCTGATAATAATAGAGCTAAACATTTAATGTTTGTGTCTATACCCATGTTTTCAGGGTCAAGGAATCAAAATATCACAAAATATTTAAAATACCTTGTGTTAGACATTAAGAATTTCAATATGGCTGCTGTTTTTATGGTATGACCATTACACAAAGTTAAAAAAATCTCATATCTCGGCTAATAATGCGGAAAACTGAATGGTAGAAATGACTATGCTTGGCTGCTTTTTCTCTCATAACAAGCGCAAACTTTCTCGAAGACAATAAACATGTCAAACTGGACCTACACACCAAGATTTGTGCAAAATATGCATGATATAGAGTACTGGTCGGCTAGAACTTTTCCTATTGAAAGACCGATAATGTTAGCATTCCAATTTGTAAAACCATAATAAGCACGTTTCTACAAACTACTGGCAAAAAGGCACCCAACAGGTTGAAAGGGCCGTAACTACTGTTGCTAGAACTTGTGGCCCGACCTCTTTGCTTTTCTTAGTTTATACAAATTTATTTTAGCTCGATTGCGAAACAAGTTATTTCAACTTATATTAATCACTCTCGAGACCTCATTCCTGATGGAATCCATCGCCACGAGGGAGAGAGAAGAGACAATGTTGAATTTAAATGCCTTGCCTAAGGGCACAATCGCAGCTCCAGCGGGGCTCGAACTCCGGACCATTCGCACCTGAAGTGAACGCTCATACACTGCGCTATCACAACTTCCACACTTCTTGAAATTGTTATTGCAAAAGTGTGAGAAACAGAGTCATGAAAATGTTGAAAGGGCCGTAACTGATGTTGCTAGAACTTGTGGCCCGACCTCTTTGCTTTTCTTGAAATTGTCATGTCTTGTATTATATATGTAATATATGTAAAATGAATCGAGCAATAAAATATGATTAAACTAAACATCAGGTGCAGGGTTCATTCTAGGTCAGAATTTTAAGGAGAAGTGAGAAAGCGTGTGATCGCTTCCTTAAATGGTCTTCTTCTTTAATATACTTCTGCAAAATAGGGTTAAAATGCACAGTACAACCATTAAATACAACATTTGAATAGAAGGAGTGCTTTATAATGGGCCAGTGTATCTTACTAGACACAATTCTGTTTGAAAATCGTAAAAACAAAATAATTTTTAGGGAGAAGTGGGGCCCCCAGAGGGCGAAGTCAAGGTCCTTAAGCGACAATCTCGCCCACATCACCCTCTAGAATGATCCCCGCAGGTGTAATCATTCTTTCGAGATTTTAAACATTGCAAAAGTGTAAGAAACAGAGTCATGGAAATCAGACAAGCATTAAAGAAATTTTGATTCCACATACCATGATTTCATCAAACGTTCCGAACTGGAGTGTAGCGTATCTATCTATCGGTGGCCTGATGTATTCGCAGTAGTCGCTGTTCTTTACTAACTCGAGTTGACGTATACAGCTTACGTAGGCCAGTCTAGACTGGATCTCCTGCATATCCGGTACCTGAAAGCAACAATGTGCTGGAAACCATGCTTGTAATACTGTGTTATACCTTAATTGATGGGCATGGGGAGGGTTGTAAATACCGTAATGTTGTCATAACTTGTAACCCAACCCATTTCCTTTTTTTAGCAGATTAAATCTCAGATAGTAATACAGTCAAACCTGTGTTAGTGGTCACCTCTATTAAGCAGCCAACATGTATTAAGCAGCCAGTTTACATATTCCCAATGTGTTGTTTTATTATAAATTTGACCTCTATTAAGCAGCCATCTGTGCTAAGCAGCCACTTTCTGTGATTCCTTTGGCTGGCTGTTTAAGACAGGTTTGACTGTACTAATTAATCCTAATTTAATTTCTAATTTTTTTCCACGTATTTCATTGTATGCAATAAAATATTATGCGTAATTTGATCAATTTGTATTTTCTAGATTAAATTAAACTCTGTGACAACATATAATTCAGTAACTGATTGATCAGACACAGCATATTCCTGGGCATAAGTCGATCTTAGCCATAAGTCGAGGGTTAAATTCTGACTTGATTTTACGCTGGATTGTTCCATAAGTCGAGGTTTCAATGTGGACAACAATGGTTTTCCCTCTCATCTTTGTATGAAACTGGGAACAATTTGAGGACATATGGTTGATGTTATTCCATTAGAAATCATAAGAAAATGCACTAATAATAACTTTATGAAGTTTGTGTATCAGTTTTTTCTGTGGTTTATGGTGTAAATAATTGTCTACGCCAATTGTTAAAATAAATAACACAAACAAGCAGACATAAAGATTAAATAAAAACAATTTCAACTTTTTTTTTGATAATGTATTATTTGCTTGTATCCATAAGTCGACCTCGTACTTTCATCACATTTCTGGATGAGAAAAGGGTCGACTTATGGCTGGGAATATAGGGTAGGGATCTCAAAATGTAGCTCCTGTTTGAATGTTGATTACTCTCCTTAACCAAACATTTAGGCATCAACTCATAAATACAGGTGCGAAAGGTCCGGAGTTCGAGACCCGCTAGCGCATCAACTCATAAATACAGGTGCGAAAGGTCTGGAGTTCGAGCCCTGCTGGTGCATCAACTCATAAATACAGGTGCGAAAGGTCCGGAGTTCGAGCCCCGCTGGTGCATCAACTCATAAATACAGGTGCGAAAGGTCCGGAGTTCGAGGCCCGCTGGCGCATCAACTCATAAATACATCAAAGGAACTGAGCAGCTTTTTGAAAATAAAATACAAAACAAAGTTCAAACAGATACATGTACACAACACAGATCACAAGAAACTAATTATTTTGTCTGTTATCTGGATTAGATTTTCAACATTTTTTTATTAATATCAAAACTCGACTAAAAATCTTCAGGATGGTATTACGAGGTCATATTGTATATACATGTACGTTACCCTGACTGGCTCTGCCCATGGGTTCCAGCGTTTCCATAGTAACCACCAGCCGGACAATGTGTCGCCGTAGTTTGTGAGTTTTGAGTTGTCTATACTACCGACGTCTACAGCAAAGATAGACTGAGCACCGAAACTCCTCATCACATCGGCTGAAACCATAGTAACATCCTCGCATAGTAACATCCTCGCATAGTAACATCCTCACATAGTAACATCCTAGCATAGTAACATCCTCGCATAATAACATCCTACATAGTAACATCCTCGCATAATAACATCCTCACATAGCAACATCCTCACATAGTAACATCCTACATAGTAACATCCTCGCATAGTAACATCCTTGCTCAAACATAACTTTTTTAGTTTTTCTATGTTTTTTATTCATTTACTAACCACAAGTTACAAATATACAAGAAAGTACACACATAATCTGGTGTTCTTATATACATTGTTCTTACAGAACTATATATAAGGGAGAATAGCTGTCCGATTAGCGCAGTGGTTAACACACTCGCTTCTCACACATGCTCCTGGGTTCGATTCTCGGACCGGGAAGTATGTGAGATGGTACGGTGGTCGCCAGATCGGACAGGTGGGTTTTCTCCAGGTAGTCCGGTTTCCTCCCACACGAATGACCACATATGTACGCTTTCATCAGCGCCAACGAGAGTGATTAATATAAGTTGTTGAAGCTTGTTTCGCAATCATTGTAAAATAAATTAATTTTATGCAAAGGGAGAATAGATAACGAGTTCCGTGTTAGTAATATCTCCTCTACACAGGCATAAGACACACATTTTTTTTGCCCTACGGTCATATAGTAAGTAATGTCTACTGTAAACATTACTTACTATATGACCATAGGGCAAACACAAAATTTGTGTCTTATGCCTGTATATCTATATGTTATATTACATATTTGTACATTTATATGAAAAAGTTGGCAGTTTCTTACGGAGGTTGGTGCACCCAAGTACTGGTTAACCGCTGGAGCCTGCCCAGGAAAGGTGTTGTTAAGTAAACTGCCCGCCGGCGATATAGCCCAAAATGGTGCTGATGCAGGCGTAAAACCCGAAATATAACATATAACATATTTGTATGCTTACTTTTAATACTTGTATTGTTTTACTTTGAAAACTTGACAACACAACATGCAAAATGTACACTCCATGACCCATCAATAGTCGTCCCAATAAAACGGTACGCCTGAAATACGAAATGTAATATTGTGTGCGAAATGGACGAAATGGAATTTCGCACACGCCAATTCCATTTCGCACACGTGATTTACATTTCGTAGTGGTCGTTTCATTGAGAAATTACAATATGAGCTATAAATCTTGTATATGTTAATATATTTAATTGCAACCTTTGTGATTTTCATTAAATACAATTAATATTCAATATATAATATAACACAAGTCATTTCATGCTCTTATTTTGTATTTATATACGATTTAAAATTCCATTTCGCACACGCCAATTACATTTCGTCCATTTCGCACACAATATTACATTTCGTATTTCAGGCAAACCCCCAATAAACCACGCATTGATTCGCACATTACTTTCATCCAGATATAACAGAGAAGCGGAGAGAGCTGTGTTTTATAACCTATTAACATTTTGTTGTCAAATGGATTGGACCAACCTGGAACGGCGTAATGAATTGCAAACTATGAAGTAGAATATAACTGAGAATAGCGGGTTGTTGAGCTTAGTGCAGATTATCTGTGGTTTGTCTGTGTATGAGGATTAACCCATTTCATTCTGGATACCGTTCAAACAGTATTTGCAAAGAACATAGAGCCAGATCAGCCGCCACGGAACGTGCCGTCTGATCAGGCTCTATGCTGTTTGCTATTCAGATGATCTTGCTAAGACACTTGGCTATGTAGCAAACAACATAGATCCTGATCAGCATGCAGCGTTACACTGTGGCTGATCTGGATCTATGTTGTTTGCAAAAGCCTTTAAATGTATCCAGAAATGAAATGGGTTAAAGACGCATGAACAACAACTTAGGTTATATGGCAGCTCTCAAGCTATTATTGGTGGTAGAAGACCCTAGGTGCCCCTCCGAGCAGTACGGACAAGCACCTGGGTAAAACCACCGACCTTCTGCAAGCCCACTGGATAGCAGCCTCACATAAAAGAATCCGACACGTTGAGTGTGATTCGAACCTACAGCGCTGATCACATCCACTCGAACGTCCGAATATCCAAATAATATTCCAGTGTTCGAATATTCGGGAAAAATATTATATTGTCCTCAAAACTGCCACCCGCTCAGTCACACATTTGGTAAATGCTTGAATCGCTCTGAGAATAAGAAACTGCTAGGTGTAATCTATGCAAATTGGATTTAACATATTCGAGTACAATATCAATCTGAATAATCATTTAAAGAAGATGACGTTTACCGTATGCGTAAAACAGAAACTAGGTTAGTTTGGAAATTTTGATAAGAATTTAAGTGATTTTGAGTTTTTGATAGAATTCTATCGAATATTTGAATATTCGAATACCTTCCCGACTGAATATTCGAATAGTATAATCGCTATTCATTGCCATCCCTACTATATATACATACGCATCATGTTTCTGGGAGTGCAGTACATCATGCACAAGTATAACAAGACATACCTGGTAAATTGTTGACATATCCTCCATCTAGGAGTAGGTGGCCATCTATAGGATCACAAAGGGGAGGCAAGTATCCTGCTAACGTCATACTAGCTCGTACATAACGCCATAAACAACCTGAAATCGACATGGAAGTATTCATACGCATGCACATGCAATGAATTTATATCCACGCCACAGACGGCTAGGGGAAATACTTAACCCTTAACCTGCCGAATAAATTGGACGGAATGTGAAAATCACATTTGTAAACGACATAGATCCATATCAGCCAAGGCGTAGCACCGCGTCTGATCTGGATCTATGTTGTTTGCTATTCAGCCAAGTGTTTTAGCTCCACTATCCAAATAGCAAACAGCATAGCATAGAGTCTGATCAGATGGTTCTGTGCCGTCTGATCTGGCTCTATGCTGTTTAATTTACTGAGTAATTATATATATTATTAATGAAACAATTTACAGTTTCGCGCATTAAGAAATAATAGTGAAATATCAGAACGCGACTATTATTTAGTGATGAAACAATCTGAAAAGCCGAATATATCATAAAAAGAAGGTCATCATGAACAAAATAATACACCAACATATATACACCAGTATTTACATGGTTCTCCGACATCCAATTAACATATACCCGTGTACTATTTGCACAATAAAGTATTGGGCACCATAATATACAAGTAAACCGTAAGAATGGAACCTACCACGTGTGCACACCCTCATCTGTGAGCTGTTGAGATCCGTGGTACCTACCATGTGTGCACACCCTCATCTGTGAGCTGTTGAGATCCGTGGTACCTACCACGTGTGCACACCCTCATCTGTGATCTGTTGAGATCCGTGGTACCTACCATGTGTGCACACCCTCATCTGTGAGCTGTTGAGATCTGTGGTACCTACCATGTGTGCACACCCTCATCTGTGAGCTGTTGAGATCCGTGGTACCTACCATGTGTGCACACCCTCATCTGTGAGCTGTTGAGATCCGTGGTACCTACCACGTGTGCACACCCTCATCTGTGATCTGTTGAGATCCGTGGTACCTACCATGTGTGCACACCCTCATCTGTGAGCTGTTGAGATCTGTGGTACCTACCATGTGTGCACACCCTCATCTGTGAGCTGTTGAGATCTGTGGTACCTACCATGTGTGCACACCCTCATCTGTGAGCTGTTGAGATCCGTGGTACCTACCACGTGTGCACACCCTCATCTGTGATCTGTTGAGATCCGTGGTACCTACCATGTGTGCACACCCTCATCTGTGAGCTGTTGAGATCTGTGGTACCTACCATGTGTGCACACCCTCATCTGTGAGCTGTTGAGATCCGTGGTACCTACCACGTGTGCACACCCTCATCTGTGATCTGTTGAGATCCGTGGTGATACAAAGAATGGAACCTACCATGTGTGCACACCCTCATCTGTGAACTGTTGAGATCCGTGGTGATACAGTAAGAATGGTACCTACCATGTGTGCACACCCTCATCTGTGAACTGTTGAGATCCGTGGTACCTACCATGTGTGCACACCCTCATCTGTGAGCTGTTGAGATCCGTGGTACCTACCATGTGTGCACACCCTCATCTGTGAACTGTTGAGATCCGTGGTGATACAGTAAGAATGGTACCTACCATGTGTGCACACCCTCATCTGTGAACTGTTGAGATCCGTGGTACCTACCATGTGTGCACACCCTCATCTGTGAGCTGTTGAGATCCGTGGTACCTACCATGTGTGCACACCCTCATCTGTGAACTGTTGAGATCTGTGGTACCTACCATGTGTGCACACCCTCATCTGTGAACTGTTGAGATCTGTGGTACCTACCATGTGTGCATACCCTCATCTGTGAGCTGTTGAGATCCGTGGAGATACAGTAAGAATAGAACCTACCATGTGTGCACACCCTCATCTGTGAACTGTTGAGATCCGTGGTACCTACCATGTGTGCACACCCTCATCTGTGAACTGTTGAGATCTGTGGTACCTACCATGTGTGCATACCCTCATCTGTGAGCTGTTGAGATCCGTGGAGATACAGTAAGAATAGAACCTACCATGTGTGCACACCCTCATCTTTGAGCTGTTGAGATCCGTGGTGATACAGAAGAATGGTATCCAGAGATCCTCAATCTGACGGTCCTTGAACGTACCCTCCACGCTCTCGTTGAACTCCCTTCCTGTATGTGCAGAATTTGATTTGTAGGAATGATATTATGAAGTGTAATTGTAAATTGTGTTATCCTCATTGTGAAAACGTTGCAATAAAATATTATTAAATTAATAAGATAATTTCTGCGGTTATTTCGACATGATAATAACTTGTCGTTTTCCTGCACAAGAAAGAGAAATAACGGCTACTAGACACTGTTATATGTTATTTTTCGGGTTTTACGCCTGCATCAGCACCATTTTGGGCTATATCGCCGGCGGGCAGTTTACCTAACAACACCTTTCCTGGGCAGGCTCCAGCGGTTAACCAGTACTTGGGTGAACCAACCTCCGTAAGAAACTGCCAACTTTTTCATATAAATGAGACACGGCCTGAGCGGGGCTCGAACCCGTGACCATCAATGATGATAGGTTACAGTGGTATACAAGTCAGCGACCTTAACCACTCGACCACGGAGGCGGACACTAGATACTGTAATTGAAGAATACAAGAAAGATGTAAGGAACTTACCTGTAAACATCGACGCTACGGGGTATGTCAGATCAAAAATCTTATTGACTAGTGATGTCATTTTCTGCAATAGAAGTACACACACACACAATGCCATGGTAGGACGTGCCTTTCATAACTCACGTATGTATGTAACATTATTACATTTAGTTTGGAGATTTTCAATATTCCCCAAGTATCTTTAGGTTATTCAGCAGGAAATCAGGTGAGTAGTTGCATATGCCAAAATATCCCATACTAGTCTGTGGCGCCTCACCGTGGAACCTCCTACTAAACAATGGAACCTCCCATCTAACAATGGAACCTCCCACCTAACAATGAAACCTCCCACCTAACTGGAACCTCCCACCTAACAATGGAACCTCCCACCTAACAATACAACCTTCCACCTAACAATGGAACCTCCCACCTAACAATGAAACCTCCCACCTAACTGTGGAACCTCCCACCTAACAATACAACCTCCCACCTAACAATGGAACCTCCCACCTAACAATACAACCTTCCACCTAACAATGAAACCTCCCACCTAACTGTGGAACCTCCCATCTAACAATAGAACCTCCCACCTAACAATAGAACCTCCCACCTAACAATGGAACCTCCCACCTAACAATAGAAACCTCCCACCTAACAATGAAACCTCCCACCTAACTGTGGAACCTCCGATCTAACAATGGAACCTCCCACCTAACTGTGGAACCTCCCATCTAACAATAGAACCTCCCACCTAACAATAGAACCGCCCACCTAACAGTGGAACCTCCCACTTAACAATGAAACCTCCCACCTAACTGTGGAACCTCCCATCTAACAAAAAAACCCCCACCTAACAATGGAACCTCCCACCTAACAATGGAACCTCCCACCTAACAATAGAAACCTCCCACCTAACAATAGAACCTCCCACCTAACAATGGAACCTCCCACCTAACAATAGAAACCTCCCATCTAACAATAGAACCTCCCACCTAATATGAAACCTCCCACCTAACTGGAACCTCCCATCTAACAATAGAACCTCCCACCTAACAATAGAACCTCCCACTTAACAATGGAACCTCCCACCTAACTGTGGAACCTCCCACCTAACAATAGAACCTCCCACCTAACAGTGGAACCTCCCACCTAACAGTGGAACCTCCCACTTAACAATGAAACCTCCCACCTAACTTTGGAACCTCCCATCTAACAATGGAACCTCCCACCTAACAATGGAACCTCCCACCTAACAATAGAAACCTCCCACCTAACAATAGAACCTCCCACCTAACAATGAAACTTCCCACCTAACTGTGGAACCTCCCATCTAACAATAGAACCTCCCACCTAACAATAGGACCTCCCACTTAACAATGGAACCTCCCACCTAACTGTGGAACATCCCACCTAACAATAGAACCTCCCACCTAACAGTGGAACCTCCCACTTGACAATGGAACCTCCCACCTAACAATGGAACCTCCCACCTAACAGTGGAACCTCCCACTTAACAATGGAACCTCCCACCTAACTATGGAACATCCCACCTAACTGTGGAACCTCCCACCTAACTGTGGAACCTCCCACTTAACAATGGAACCTCCCACCTAACTGTGGAACATCCCACCTAACTGTGAAACATCCCACCTAACTGTGGAACCTCCCACCTAACTGTGGAACCTCCCACCTAACTGTAGAACATCACACCTAACAATGGAACCTCCCACCTAACTGTGGAACCTCCCACCTAAATGTGGAACATCCCACCTAACTGTGGAACATCCCACCTAACTGTGGAACCTCCCACCTAACTGTGGAACCTCCCACCTAACTGTGGAACCTCCCACCTAACTGTGGAACCTCCCACCTAACTGTGGAACCTCCCACCTAACTTCTGGCTTAGAAACAAATTAGCCTGCGAAACAAATCCTTACAACTTATATTAATCACTCTCGAGACCTCATTCCTGATGAAATCCATCACCACGAGAAAGAGAAGAGGCATGTGGTATTTAAATGCCTTGCCTAAGTGCTCAAGAGTAACGGCTCCAGCAGGGCGCGAACTCCGGGCCTTTCGCACCTGAAGCGAACGTGCTACCACTGCGCTATCACGACTTCCAGATTAGCCTTAGTTAATCCTTGATCTTCATCATTAATCTTTAATCTTGGAGCAACACATCAGAGCAACTTATTGTATGTAGTTTCATGAAACTGCCTACTCACAATGGACCACTCACGGGCTCGCTGTATAAATCGTGGTTGCTGTACTTCCTCACACCACAGAGCCCCAATCATTGCCCCGATGCTAGTACCGCCCACTATGTCTATCGGGATCCTGGCTTCTATCAAGGCACGTACTATACCTATATGGGCTAATCCCCTAAAAATACACAATGTACATTTCATGACCCTGCTATCAAAAACATAAAGACAATCTATACAATCATATCAGTACCCTTAAAATGTTTAAAGCGACACTATGGAATCATATGGAATAAAAATATTATAACACATGAAATTGCATGTACAAGTAGCAAGCCATTGCATCAGTATAATTTGAATAATTAATTTCAGTCAGTAAACAATGAGTTTTTGGAATATAACAAACTGAAAGTACAACATCTCTGAATCGATTTGCGACGCCCTGCGTACATTTGGAACGCTTTGCTCTCTATCGTCATAGACAGCTGTTTCAACATCCGGTATTGCATCACACATGCACATTAAGCATTGTTTACATACGTTTTTATTGATAAACAATTCGAGTATACGACGGTGCTATATTTATTTAATAGTTTGGATTTCCGTGCGAATATTTAGATGTTTTTAAACACAGTCATTGCAAAATGTGTACTTTTGACCAAATCATATCTTTTATTGCGATGTAGTGTCGCTTTAATGAACTTCATATAAAAATAAATACTTCATGAAAGTAACATATAGCAATAACCAATCAGCATGAAATAGCAATCAGTAAGTTTATGCAGTACAGAAATTACAACACTGCTTTCATAAAGGAATCATTCTTGTAATAAAGTACAAAAGGTAACAAATGGTACAATATAACAAGTTCAGCATTCTCTTACATGTGTCTACTTACTCTCGGACATATATGTATGTGTCTACTTACTCTCGGACATATATGTATGTGTCTACTTACTCTCGGACATATATGTATGTGTCTACTTACTCTCGGACATATATGTATGTGTCTACTTACTCTCGGACATAATTTTATAGAAAAAGATGACAGTCGAATTTTATATATAGAATTATCTGTACGGGACCCACAGACATGCCAGTCGGAAATCTTACTTACCGAGCCCCTCCTCAGCTGAGTACGAGACCCACAGACGTGCCAGTCAGAAATCTTACTTACCTGGCCCCCCGCCTCCGCCTAATACACGACCCACAGACGTGCCAGTCAGAAATCTTACTTACCTGGCCCCCCGCCTCCGCCTAATACGAGACCCACAGACGTGCCAGTCAGAAATCTTACTTACCTGGCCCCCCGCCTCCGCCTAATACGAGACCCACATATGTGCCAGTCAGAAATCTTACTTACCTGGCCCCCCGCCTCCGCCTAATACGAGACCCACAGACGTGCCAGTCAGACATCTTACTTACCTGGCTCCGCCTCCACCTAATACAAGACCCACAGACGTGCCAGTCAGAAATCTTGCCAGTCTACTCATATCTGACATACGGTCTGGTTCCGTCTTATGTAAATCTTCATATATTTGAATCTGAAATGTCAGGACTATTATAATAACTACTAACAGACAGGACATCAGAGATGGTGGTACATATCGACAGTGATATCAGAGATGGTGGTACATATCGACAGCGATATCAGAGATGGTGGTACATATCGACAGCGATATCAGAGATGGTGGTACATATCTACAGCGATATCAGAGATGGTGGTACATATCGACAGTGATATCAGAGATGGTGGTACATATCTACAGTGATATCAGAGATGGTGGTACATATCTACAGTGATATCAGAGATGGTGGTACATATCGACAGTGATATCAGAGATGGTGGTACATATCTACAGCGATATCAGAGATGGTGGTACATATCGACAGCGATATCAGAGATGGTGGTACATATCGACAGTGATATCAGAGATGGTGGTACATATCTACAGCGATATCAGAGATGGTGGTACATATCTACAGTGATATCAGAGATGGTGGTACATATCTACAGTGATTATCAGAGATGGTGGTACATATCTACAGTGACATCAGAGATGGTGGTACATATCTACAGTGATATCAGAGATG
Organism: Archivesica marissinica; assembly: GCA_014843695.1. Taxonomy (NCBI): domain Eukaryota; kingdom Metazoa; phylum Mollusca; class Bivalvia; order Venerida; family Vesicomyidae; genus Archivesica; species Archivesica marissinica. The sequence goes on along the minus strand of CM026404.1, from coordinate 10,545,147 downwards.
GTGGTACATATCTACAGTGATATCAGAGATGGTGGTACATATCTACAGCGATATCAGAGATGATGGTACATATCTAGTGATATCAGAGATGGTGGTACATATCTAGTGATATCAGAGATGGTGGTACATATCTAGTGATATCAGAGATGGTGGTACATATCAACAGTAATATCAGAGATGGCAGTACATATCTACAGTGATATCAGAGATGGTGGTACATATCTACAGTGATATCAGAGCTGGTGGTACATATCTACAGTGATGAAATGCCCACACCGGGCCGGATACAGACATTATGCACCATTATGCACTGATCTGTTGTAAAACATCACGCAGAACATTTGATTAAAGCAGCATTACATCGTATGAAATAAAAGATATTTGAAAAATTTAATTTTTACATATGGGTAGCAATGCTGCTACACATTCTAACATTATACTGTGTATGCTTATGTTCATTTGGTAAACAGTGTTTTTTTGCGATAAAACAAACTCGAAACCGAAAGTAGGACTTTCCGAGTCGATCGGTCACGCACTTATATACAACTGGAACGCATCGTCCGCACTTGTTTGCATTCGGAATGCATCGTCCCCATTTGTCCCACGTTGTCTTTTTTAATTAAATTACTTGATATGTTGATTCATACCTCTGTTAGCTAAGTCTTTAGGGACATTTCTACATCCCCGCGAGGGGTTCGACATTAGAGGAACATATAGATAGTCTTTCATGTTCAAAATATATATGTTGTTTTCTACATCCTCTGTTGTTTCACGCATGTGCGCTGTGCGTGTTTACATTTCGTGTGTTGATAAACAAACTCGCGTATACGACGGTTTAAATTTATTGGAATTTTATCGTTTCTGAGCGACTATTTCGATTTTTGTAAACACACACACATTAGTATTTATATTTTACCCAAAACATCCTTTATTACGATGTAATGCTGCTTTAAAGATGTCTTGAATAGTGTTATAGAGATTTAAGAAAGCACCAGGCTGTACTCAGCATTTCACATATTTTACTGGACACATGGGGATCTGGACGCACCAGGCTGTACTCAGCATTTCACATATTTTACTGGACACATGGGGATCTGGACGCACCAGGCTGTACTCAGCATTTCACATATTTTACTGGACACATGGGGATCTTTGCGGAATTCTATAATATCATGCAACAAGTCAAAGCAATGTAATCGTTATTTTCCATATCTAAATTACTGGTCCAGCCCATACTCGCCTATAAGACGACCGCCTTACATTGGTCATGCAATCTGTGGGTTTTGGCATGCACTCGTGTATAAGACGGGTTGATAAAATGGACACCAGACCATGTATAAATTGCATGTCTGGCAAGTGTAAGTTGAAGAAACATTCAGTGTCAGAGTGCTTTCTTTTCTAAAACGTAATAATGGTTAAAGTGTGTGGAGGCCGATGTAGTTCATAACCTGATGGAAACTATTAACCTGCGATTCATTACTTATATTTACATTAATTATTCTTTTTAATGACACAGCGAAAATATAGCACACTTTGCATTTAAAATGTTTTAGTCCAGATTTGCAATTTACCATGTCACGGAACAGGTAAATAGATCATTCTTGGAACAGCGTAAACTATAAAACACGCCTTTTCTCGTGACACGTTGCCTAATAAAGCGAATGCACATGCCCGTAGCTTCAAATGCACGTGTAAGCTGCATATCATTAGTTGGAAACCCTCATGTGAAATTGTATGCAATCAGGGCACATACGTTCATCTACGGAAATGCAATAGCGATGTAATTATGAAGAAACTAAGCCTGTACCATTTTTGCATGTGATCTTTTACTGAATACTCGCTTTGGACAGCGTATGTGGTGATGAGAGGAGCACCAGCCGCGGGCATTGAGCCAGTTGACGGTTCCCCGGGGGTAGTCAGCGTCTTCCTGGTGCAACAGGACCAGCTCCTTCTGAGCTCGCACATCGATAGTCTCCATCTGTTGTTCCAACTGTCAACAAGATTAGTTACACATTGTATAAACTGTCAACAATATTAGTTACACATTGTATAAACTGTCAACTGTCAACAATAATAGTTACCATTGTATAAACTGTCAACTGTCAACACGATTAGTTACACATTGTATAAATTGTCAACTGTCAACACGATTAGTTACACATTGTATAAACTGTCAACTGTCAACACGATTAGTTACACATTGTATAAACTGTCAACAAGATTAGTTACACATTGTATAAACTGTCAACTGTCAACAAGATTAGTTACACATTGTATAAACATAACTTTGCTTGTATCCAGTGTAATAACACCATCTCATAATGTCTTATATGTACACATGTGTAATAACACCTAGAAGGATTCTGATTGGTTGAGAGAATAATCCTTACAATTTGTAAATTAATCTTTAAAGTATGCTTATTATGTTATATTTCGGGTTTTACGCCTGCATCAGCACCATTTCGGGCAATATCGCAGGCGGGCAGTTTACTTAACAACATCTTACCTGGGCAGGCTCCAGCGGTTAACCAGTACTTGAGTGCACCAACCTCCGTAAGAAACTGCCAACTTTTTCATATAAATGAGACACGGCCTGAGTGGGGCTCGAACCCGTGACCATCAGTGATGATAGGTTACAGTGGTATACAAGTCAGCGACCTTAACCACTCGACCACGGAGGCGGACTTTAAAGTATGCATATTTCTATTTGAATTGGTACGTAACATTAATGGTAAGTAGGGATGTCAACGAGTAGTGATTTTGGTACTCGAGTACTCGGAAAGGTATTCGATCGAGTACTCGAGTACTCGGTTACCGTAACCGTGGATTATGCTTCTTGTCTCGTCAATCAGATTGGTCCTGCTGTTGTCAAGTCTTTCAAAGTACTTCCATACCACAGATTTAGGTGGAGGCATTCTCACAATTCACTTATATTACTATACTACTATTATATTCTAAAGATCTCTTCACAGTTTAATAGCGTTAACGTTAATGGCAAAAGTTACGATATTTATTATTTAACAACTATTTCGGTATTGCCCTGCTATGGGTAGCTGCTTAAAGTTCTAAATTGAGTAACCAAGTAAGTGTCAATTATAACATCAAAACAAGTTCCAACCACCAGACAAAAGATGTCATTCACACGACAGACAATCGGACGATAAAATAATTTGCATCAAACTTACGCTTACCAATTAAATTGAATCAACACCTTAATTATTCGGTCACTGTAGCCGGCTCTGTGTGATATACAGGTATTGTTAATCACCATGACACGCTGTATATTGCATTGTTTGGTACAGCGGAAGTTTCGCTAATCCCACTGATCACGATTTGTTCACAGGCAACTCCGTATTTGCGCAAAATAAAGATTTGTTGATTTATTTTTTGACCGAGTACTCGATTATCTGAAAAGTATTCGATACTCGGACGTTCGATCAAGTACTCGAGTACTCATTGACATCCCTAATGGTAAGACAAACTATGATTTAAAAGAAGTATTGACGCAATTATAACGCTGTTTAACATTTAAATATAACGCTTCTTTGCGTAGTGACGTCATGACAATTTAGTGACATCATAACAATTGGCACCGACAGTTGGCGCCAAAATAAAAGTAGCAATGTTATTTATTAAAACGAGTATTTTACAGTATTACATTAGCGGTGTCCTTTGAGTGAGATATATATTCATTGAATTTGCCTGCATATGAATAATTTCTAGTCAATTTCAGGCTGTTTATGGATCAATCACTTTGAACATATACCTACAATGAGTATACAATCTGCCTGCCTGTGAGAATCAATGTTTACCTCACCAACTTTAGGATCTTTGTCCGCAATACCCACAATGAGTATACAGCCTGCCTGTCTGTGAGAATCAATGTTTACCTCACCAACTTTAGGATCTTTGCCAGCAATACCCACAATGAGTATACAGCCTGCCTGTCTGTAAGAATCAATGTTTACCTCACCAACTTTAGGATCTTTGCCAGCAATACCCACAATGAGTATACAGCCTGCCTGTCTGTAAGAATCAATGTTTACCTCACCAACTTTAGGATCTTTGCCCGCAATACCCACAATGAGTATACAGTCTGCCTGTCTGTAAGAATCAATGTTTACCTCACCAACTTTAGGATCTTTGCCCGCAATACCCACAATGAGTATACAGTCTGCCTGCCTGATGCACATCTTTGTCCAGCGTGTCATCGTCTTGTCACACTGGTACAGAATCATCCGGTGTATGTCCTCCTGCTGACCCAACCAACTGAACAATCGGAACTCATTCACACTGCAAGTATAGCGTGTTTCATACTTAACTCTTTGAACACCACAGACCTCTAAATAGGCTTACAAAAAGTGTAGATCCAGATGAGCCGGCTCATGACGAGCCGTCTCATCAGGATCTGCACTTTTTGCCAGTAATATTACTATTTTTAGACATAATTACCCATTTTGATAAATGAACTTGTCCAAATGTGATTTTCTGATTCATTTATTGGTTTAAGAATATCATGGACCAGTCCATGTCAGTTACTTGGTGTTGAAAGGGTTAACCCCTAACCTGCATATCATACATACAGAACGTGCTGTCTGATCAGGCTCTATGCCATTTCTTATTCGGATAGTGGAGCTAAAACACTTGGCTGAATAGCAAACAACATATATCCTGATCAGACGCGGCATTATACCACGAGCCCAAGGCTGATCAGGCTCTATGCTGTTTCTTATTCGGATAGTGGAGCTAAAACACTTGGCTGAATAGCAAACACTATATATCCTGATCAGACGCAGCATTACACCACGAGCCCAAGGCTGATCAGGCTCTATGCTGTTTCTTATTCGGATAGTGGAGCTAAAACACGTGGCTGAATAGCAAACACTATATATCCTGATCAGACGCAGCATTACACCACGAGCCCAAGGCTGATCTGGATCTATGTTGTTTGCACATTCCTTCCAATTTCTTCAGCATTTTAAGGGTTAAGAAATAATGTGTTTGCCTAAGTGGTTAATTCCTACGCATCAGAACTCCAAAACCATGTTTTATTCTCTAATAAATAACGCAAATACAAATATTATTTCTATTCTAAAATGACCAAAATATCTAAATAGCGCAAACAATAGTTGGTGTCATTTTTTAACCCTTTCAACACCACAGACCTCTCAATAGGCTTACAAAAAGTGTAGATCCAGATGAGCCGGCTCGTGACGAGCCCGTCTCATCAGGATCTGCACTTTTTGCTAGTAATATTACTAGTTTTAGACAAAATTACCCATTTTGAAAAATGAACTGGTCCAAATGTAATTTTCTTATTAATTTATTGGTCTAAAAATATCATGGACGAGTCCATGTCAGTTACTTGGTGTTGAATGGGTTAAGTGACGTAACAAAACTACAAAAAATGCTAGAAAATGGCGTCAAGTTTGACATCAGTCGCTAAACAATTTTTTATTGCAGATTCAAACACGGTAAATTCATTCTTTGTGTATACAGACAAAATGCCGAGACACGTTAGTATTTTTAGTTTTACATTTCATAATTTCACATCAAAAAGGAATTAACATAGAAGTTGGTCTTGTTAGTGACAAGACAGACAGAGTGAATGACATAACTCATCGCAGCAGGATTCAATATAACACAAACAAATATATTATTAAATAGAATGGAACTTGGCTTCGGTATCAGCATAACATGCATGCACTCTTGGACATTACTGTATAACATTTATAAAACATCAATATTAGCAGTCTTGGCATTAGTAGGCGAATTCACAGACTTCTATTTATTAAACTTGATTTATTTTACAACGATTGCGAAGCAAGTTTTAACAACTTATATTAATCACTCTCGTTGGCGCGGATGAAAGCGTGAAAGTGGTCATTCGTGTGGGAGGAAACCAGAGTACACGGAGAAAACCCACCTGTCCGATCTGGCGACCACAGTACCATCTCACATATTTCTCGGTTCAAGGTTTGATCCCGGGTTGCATTGGTAAGAAGCGAGCGTGCTAATCACTGCGCTAATCGGACTAATATATGGTACGAGATTTGTTGTTGTCGTGTTGATATAGTTCCGACTAAAGGCCACTCACTCGCTGAGGCATGAGCAGATATAATTCATCAAATAGAGAGTAATTAAGGGATGTTAGAGAGTTATTAATCAAATGAGGGTTGCGATGTAAGCAATATTTATAAACAAATAAGATTTAAAATCTGCAAAAGGACAGCTTAACCCATTCAACACCAAGTAACTGACATGGACTGGTGCATATTATTAGACCAATGAATTAATAAGAAAATTATTTCATTCATTCAATTAGTTCATTTATCAAAATGGGTAATTTTGTCTAAAAATAGTAATATTTCTGGCAAAGAGTTCAGATCTTGATGAGACGGCTAATTAGGAGCCGGCTCATCTGAATCTACACTTTTTGTAAGCCTATTTAGAGGCATGTGGTGTTGAAAAGGTTAAGTGCCCGATCCTTCCTATCCTTATCTCTCTTCGTTTTCGAGTTACAGGCATGCATAGATTACATTATAAGTCAATGTGAGTGCACCCCTTTCTGATCGCCCTAACCACGGGCCTTGATCGTTTCTCCCAAAATGGAATTATTTCCTCATACACTAAACCATCAAAATTCATCAACAAATAGACGCAAAACAATAACCCCCACATAGACAGATCTGTAGTCCAGTGGTTAACATGATGGACTGGGAATCTAGGGATAGCAGGTTCGATCCCTCGTCTGACTCTAATAAAATTAACAGTTTTTCAGATGGGACATTAAACCGAGGTCTCGTGTCGGTGCTTTACACCGTGCACGTAAAAGAACCAGAGGAGATTCTGGAATGGGTCTCTATGAGCCTGTATCATTGCACTATCCTTCAAAAATCTAAAATTACTAATCTCTTCAGGAGGCGTCACTCATATGGGCAACCAGTAGCGATGATAAATAAACATAAACAAATAAATAAAATAACCCCCAGTTTCTAACGGCGGGGATTAATAATAAATGGAGATAATCTCAAATAAGCTTTAAGCTTTCAATTAAATCCATTTTCGTTTTGTATACAATAGATATGTACTGTACATTATGAACGAATAAATATGTTTAAACCAATCAAAAATCAACAATAAATTCAGTAGAGTCAAAACAATTAAGGAAAAATATTCAACTGAACAAAGAGTTTATAATCACAACTGTAGATTGGGACAAATTTGCATGATCATATTTCTGTGAATCATCTACAACATTACATTTACTGTTTTCTGTTTTCACAATGTGAATTCATCCAACTTTTGTTATACTAATTTCATGTATATCTTCGGGAGTTAAGTGAAAAATGTACAGGGGGAACATTTTTTTTATACTTTATTTATTTTACAACGATTGCGAAGCAAGTTTTAACAACTTATATTAATCACTCTCGTTGGCGCGGATGAAAGCGTAAATGTGGTCATTTGTGTGGGAGGAAACCGGAGTACCCGGAGAAAACCCACCTGTCCGATCTGGCGACCATCGTATCATCTCACATACATCCCTGTCCGAGGATCGAACCTGGGTCGCATTGGTGAGAAGCGAGCAACTAACCACTAACCAGTGATTAATATACGTTGTTTAAACTTGCTTCGCAATCGTTGTAAAATAAATAAAGTTTAAACTTAACAAGGACTTCTCTGAATCGGTAAACACTGAGTACATTCTGAGCGCATCGCTCTCTATCACCATTCAGAACTAACATCTAAGTTGCGTCACGCATGCGTGTTAAACATTGTGTACATACGTTTGTTGATAAAACAATTTGTGTATACGACGGTGCTATATCTTTTTTTCGTATCTGAGCAAATATTTATGTTATGTTATGTTATATTTCGGGTTTTACGCCTGCATCAGCACCATTTTGGGCTATATCGCCGGTGGGCAGTTTAACAACACCTTTCCTGGGCAGGCTCCAGCGGTTAACCAGTACTTGGGTGCACCAACCCGTAAGAAACTGCCAACTTTTTCATATAAATGAGAATGAGCAAATATTTAGAATTTTTAAAACGCACAGTAATTGGAAATTATGTTCTCTAAATATGTGGGACCTATTACCAAAACTACATCCTTCTTTCCGATATAGTGTCGCTTTAAGCCTACATACCATGTCTCATGCACAGATGCCCCGATCTACAGTAAAGGAGATTTTGAATTAATAAATGATTTGTGTGTTAAAACAGTTAGAATGATCAACACATGCTACACATCAACTCACTTACTTCGAATCATCACCATCATCAGCTCTGGTATACAATTATGTACATACAAACTATTATTATAATAAACGTAACAAAATCAGAACAAATCACAAGGCAAAGATTGTCGAATGAATCACGTTTATTATTTATTTTGTCTGGCTAGTTCAGAGATAAAAAAAAAGGGAGTAAATTAAATAATATAAATATAATATAAATCATATAAAAAATTATCGTGTTTTTTGTGTGAAGCTCTCTGGCTTTGTTTATTATGTGTGTCAATATCTACAGTATGTTCAAAAAGTCATAAACAGAATTCCTGGAGCTTGAGCCCAGCTGTAGCCGTCATGATTGTGCTTGCTGTTAGACAAGGTCTCCTGGAGCTTGAGCCCAGCTGTAGCCGTAATGATTGTAACAGCCGTTAGACAAGGCACGTAAGATTCCACATTGCCTCTTCTCTCTCACTCATGGCGATGTATTCCATCAGGAATGAGGTCTCGAGAGCGATCAATATAATGATGTATGAACTTGTTTCGCAATCGAGCTAACATAAATTTGTATAAACTATAAATATTAATATAAATTTACAATCGGTGTGTTGATTTTATTTCATTCTATTGACCATAAACATATAACACGGCAATACGCAATATGCCCTGATCGTTACAAGAGACTAAAACAAGGTCACTGCGAGAAGGGTGTCCCGCCACGCGCTACTCACTGTATAAGTGACAGATCAATGAAATAAAAACAATTCTTTTATGCTTTCCAACGAATTGCAAAATTTCAAGTTCAAGGTCACTGGTAGGGTGGGAACCTACTGTGGGTGTTGAGAATTAGTCCCTGGATGTGGATGCGAATTTCAAAGCAATACCTTTGACTGTTTCTGAGAAATACATAATGTTTGAGATTTTTTCGACACATCACTAATTTCGGAAATTTTACGATTTTTTGGCAAAATTTCAAGTTGAAGGTCACTGGTAGGGTGGGAACCTACTGTGGGTGTTGAGAATTAGTCCCCGGATGTGGATGCGAATTTCAAAGCAATACCGTTGACCACTTTTGAGAAATACATAATGTTTGAGATTATTTCGACACATCACTAATTTCTGAAATTTTACTATTTTTTGGCAACATTTCAAGTTGAAGGTCACTGCAATGCCTCGCTTTCCTCTAAAGTGGTTTAGACAATTACATTATTGACTATATAATATGCTTTACTGATACTAGAAAAGTACTACAGTCAAACCTGTCTTAAGCAGCCAGCCAAGGGAGTCAGAGAAAGTGGCTGCTTAGCACAGGTGGCTGCTTAATAGAGGTCAAATGTATAATAAAACAACCAATTGGGAATCTGGAAACTGGCTGCTTAATACAGGTTGGCTGCTTAAACGGAGGTGACCACTAACACAGGTTTGACTGTAGATACAAAAACTAAATAACTAAAACTAATACTAAAACAGTTACAAACCCTTTTGATTTATTCAATAGCAGTATAATGTACATGTGAAATTGTTGTGTAATGTTTATCATTATCAGCCGAAATAGCTCTGTTGGTTCGGGCATTAAATCTTTATCAGATATCAGAAGAGTCCGCCATGCACGAGGGTTCCAGCCTTACACATATTTTTGTGTCTGATTATTTTATTTGCTACAATTATTACTGTAACAGATTGGTGGGGGGGGGGGTGTAGTATTATTCACTTATATGTAAACATGTTTCTTTAATTCAACTAAATGTACCAACGTCTTGCTATAGTTGCAGTGTACAAAATTCTTGCCAGTGGCAATTTAAACCTTGTGCAATCAGATAACATAACGTATTTACACACCAAGCACAGGCACCTGGTGGTGCGATGGGTGCACCTGGTGCGATGGGTGCATCTGGTGTGATGGGTGCATCTGGTGCGATGGGTGCACCTGGTGTGATGGGTGCATCTGGTGCGATGGGTGCACCTGGTGCGATGGGTGCATCTGGTGTGATGGGTGCATCTGGTGTGATGGGTGCATCTGGTGCAATGGGTGCACCTGATGCGATGGGTGCATCTGGTGCGATGGGTGCACCTGGTGCGATGGGTGCATCTGGTGTGATGGGTGCATCTGGTGTGATGGGTGCACCTGGTGTGATGGGTGCATCTGGTGTGATGGGTGCATCTGGTGAGATGGGTGCATCTGGTGCGATGGGTGCATCTGGTGCGATGGGTGCATATGCACCCCCTAACTCTGCCAAGGGCCACTTTTTGCCGATAAATTTATTAAAATTTAATTTTTGTAGCTCCATGTTATGAAGCTCAAATATATTATTGCTAGAAATTCAACCCAATATGCGATTGTTATGTTATGTTATATTTCGGGTTTTACGCCTGCATCAGCACCATTTTTGGGCTATATCGCCGGCAGGCAGTTTACCTAACAACACCTTTCCTAGGCAGGCTCCAGCGGTTAACCAGTACTTGGGTACACCAATCTCCGTAAAAAACTGCCAACTTTCTCGAACCCGTGACCATCAGTGATGATAGGTTACAGTGGTATACAAGTCAGCGACCTTAACCACTTGACCACGGAGGCGGACCGATAAATTTATTAAAATTTAATTTTTTGTAGATCCATGTTATGAAGTTAAAATATATTATTGCTAGAAATTCAACCCAATATGCGATTGTTGTCTACTTTCCCATTATATTTAATTAAGTACAATATATACACAAGAAATATATTGATTACATTTTTTTATGTTGATGCCATCAAAGCAAAGGCACCCAGACATTGAGGTTATAAAAAAATCTTGGGGAAAACCCCAAACCCAACATCAAATGATGCCTGTCGTGCTCTGCACTCGTGTTTACTCACCCCTGAAAAAAATTATGTTCCCCTTACGAAAAATCCTGCGTATGGCTTGATGCATACGTTAATAACATGATGTAACAACAAAATGCATACTAAGCATAAGCAGGGCTCAAGCTAGACTCACATTGTTTGGGAGAAGTGAGAAAGTGCGCTAATGGTATTATTTAATAAATAACATAATAGGGTTAAAATACACAAGATGACCGTTAAATACAATATTTGAATAGGAGTGCTTTACAATGGCCAGAGTAGAGTACCTTACTGGACAATATCTTATCTTGAATATTTTTTTTTTAGGGAGAAGTGGTGCCCCCAGGTTGCGCGGTCAGGGTCCCAAGGGCGACTACTTCGCCCATGTCGCACTCTAGAATGAGCGCTGCTAACATGATATTTGTGTTAGTTTCGAAACAATATGTGCGTCTGCATAAACATGTTTATGTATTTTAAAGCATGCTATCTATCTAACACCTGACTTTGTGTACGGTTGAATGCATCGGAAAACCTACCTGTCCAGTGCCCCATTACCCAACCATCTCTTCACGATATCACTCGTAAATTTTGTAATAGAACCTGCAGAAACAGAAAACAATGCTCTAAACTATATAACAAGCAGCAGTTCAAAGTAATAATTAGCAGGAACCTGCCAAATAAATTGGATGGAATGTGCAAACAACATAGATCCAGATAAGCCGCATCTGATCAGGATCTATGTTGCTTGCTATTCAGACAAGTGTTTTAGCTCCACTATCAAAATGGAAAACAGCATAGAGTAATTATTAACCATTAACATGCCGAATAAATTGGATCGAATGTGCTAACAACATCCAGATTATCTGCGGCGTAGTGCCAGGTCTGATCAGAATCTATGTTGTTTGCTATTAAGACAAGTGTTTTAGCTCCATTATCTGAATAGCAAACAGCATAGAGATTGATCTGGCTTTATGATGCGCGCAAAAGCGACTTTAGTCGTGATTGGCACGTTGCGGGTTAATCCATGTCATTAGTGAGATGACAACAGACATTTGGCTAGATAACTATGGTAGATTAAAAGATTAAAAGTAGGGAGTTCACGCCCAGCTGTAGCTGTTACAATAATAAGATAAGGCATCTAAACTCAACGTTGCCTCTTCTCTCTCCCTCATGGCGATGGATTCCATGAGGAATGAGGTTAAAATAAAGTTGTAAGATGTATGAAGTTGTATGAAGTAAAGTAGGGAATGTCTGCTTAACACAGAAGAGTAAATGTACAAAAATAAAATCAATTTTAGGAATTATGATTATTTAAGTGATCTATCGAAGTTAGCATGAACCTTTAATATGTTATATTTCGGGTTTTACGCCTGCATCAGCACCATTTCGGGCTATATCGCCGGCGGGCAGTTTACCTAACAACACCTTTCCTGGGTAGGCTCCAGCGGTTAACAAGTACTTGGGTGCACCAACCTCCGTAAGAAACTGCCAACTTTTTCATATAAATGACACGGCCTGAGCGGGGCTCGAACCCGTAACCATCAGTGATGATAGGTTACAGTGGTATACAAGTCAGCGACTGTAACCACTCGACCACGGAGGCGGACCGCATGAACCTTTAAATGCTAGTATCCTTCAAGTTATTGCCAGAATGTATATATACAACTACCCTGCTTTGAAATGGTTCTTTACACCTCTAAGCTGCAATTGAGTTCAAATAAATTTGCATAAACTAAATCCCAACCATTAATACACTAGTGTATACCTATGGCTTTCAATGCATGCTGTAACTCCAGAGTAAAGTTTGTGAGTGGTACATCATCTGAGGCCGGCAAGATGGCAACTGTGGCAAGGTTAGCAACTGACCCTCGTGTCTCCACTCCATGCATCGGCTCTGTAACAAACATCTTCATTATTAAATATGAAACTACATAACAATTACTCCATGATATACTGAATGCAACTTATATTATTGATATTGATTCATGAAGGAAAGTACAGTGCACACTATATTCAGCGATCATTCTAGAGGGCGATGTGGGCGAAATTGTCCCTTCTCCCTAAAAAAACAACAACAAAAAACAAACAAAAAACACTGGCCCATTATAAAGCGCACTCCTTCTATTCAAATGTTGTATTTAATGGTTGTACTGTGAATTTTAACCCTATTTTGCAGAAGTATATTAAAGAACATCATTTAAGGAAGCGATCACGCGCTTTCTCACTTCTCCCAAAAATTCTGATCTAGAATGAACCCTGTATAGTGTGTGTGTATTTGAGGGTGTTGACTGATCACAGATATGTAGCAGAGTTCCGCAATCTTCCATTGGCATCTGTTCTAATCAGCATTCTGAAATACCTGTGTTAGTGGTCACATCCATTAAGCAGCCAACCTATATTAAGCAGCCAGTTAGCAGATTCCCAATATCTTGTTTTATTATACATTTGACCTCTATTAAGCAGCCATCTGTGCTACGCAGCCACTTTCTATGATTCCATTGGCTGGTTGCTTAAGACAACTCTTTATATTCTATGTGAAAACACTTCTCCCTGACCTCAAAATAGGGAGTAGGGCAGCTAAGGAGATTATTTCTCCTCTAGCTCCAGCTCTCTGTGCAGCATTCTGGAAAAGTTCAAACATGCATCGGGTTCAGGCTTTTGATCACTGTGGATGTTGGTTTAATTATATCTGCATTACCTGGTATATACATGTATACATATATAAGTAAATAGCAAATGGGTACAGCCACAAGTTCTAACACATTTAATAAAAGGCCGACACCATGTGGGTGTTGAGGTGAAGGCATAACTGACCTGAGATCTGTAGAGAGTCCTGGCTGCTCCTCATGGACCCGATGATCCTCTGTCCGAGTAGATGTATCAGCCGGGTTACAACCTGGGGAAACTTTCTCTTGATCACAGTTAGCAACTCCGAGGGCAGCTTCGCCAACTCGGTATCTCTGTAACACACAGCTATGATCAAATATGTTACCAGGAACAAGCTTTGAGGCGTTTTGAGAGAATTAGTCTGGTCATTTATCAAACCAGTGAACAAGCATTGAGGTGTTTTGAGAGAACTAGTCTGGTCATTTATCAAAACCAGGGAACAAGCATTGAGGTGTTTTGAGAGAATTAGTCTGGTCATTTAACAAACCAGGGAACAAGCATTGAGGTGTTTTGAGAGAACTAGTCTGGTCATTTATCAAACCAGGGAACAAGCATTGAAGCATTTTGAGAGAACTAGTCTGGTCATTTATCAAACCAGGGAACAAGCATTGAAGCATTTTGAGAGAACTAGTCTGGTCATTTATCAAAACCATGGAACAAGCATTGAGGTGTTTTGAGAGAACTAGCCTGGTTATTTATCAAACCAGGGAACAAGCATTGAGGTGTTTTGAGAGAACTAGTCTGGTCATTTATCAAACCAGGGAACAAGCATTGAGGTGTTTTGAGAGAACTAGTCTGGTCATTTAACAAACCAGGGAACAAGCATTGAGGCATTTTGAGAGAACTAGTCTGGTCATTTAACAAACCAGGGAACAAGCATTGAGGCATTTTGAGAGAACTAGTCTGGTCATTTATCTAACCAGGGAACAAGCATTGAAGCATTTTGAGAGAACTAGGCTGGTCATTTATCAAACCAGGGAACAAGCATTGAGGTGTTTTGAGAGAACTAGTCTGGTCATTTATCAAACCAGGGAACAAGCATTGAAGCATTTTGAGAGAACTAGTCTGGTCATTTATCAAACCAGGGAACAAGCATTGAGGTGTTTTGAGAGAACTAGTCTGGTCATTTATCAAACCAGGGAACAAGCATTGAGGTGTTTTGAGAGAACTAGTCTGGTCATTTATCAAACCAGGGAACAAGCATTGAGGTGTTTTGAGAGAACTAGTCTGGTCATTTAACAAACCAGGGAACAAGCATTGGGGCATTTTGAGAGAACTAGTCTGGTCATTTATCAAACCAGGGAAGGGAACAAGCATTGAGGTGTTTTGAGAGAACTAGTCTGATCATTTATCAAACCAGGGAACAAGCATTGAGGTGTTTTGAGAGATCTAGTCTGGTCATTTATCAAACCAGGGAACAAGCATTGAGGCATTTTGAGAGAACTATAAAATTGTTTCATAATATATGGAACGAAATCACCACTCGTGTAAGATCCTATATATATTAATACCTCTCAATGGCGCAGATGAAAGTGTACATGTGCATTCATGTGTGAGGAAACCGGAGTACCTGGAGAAAACCCATCTGTCCGATATAGCAACAACCGAACAATCTCACATACTTCCCGGAACGAGGATCGAACCCGAGTTTCTCTATGTGCAAGCTTTACATGACTATTCAAGAAACTTCTACTTTTGATAACAATAGCTCCCAATGACAACATACACTTGCTACTACACAAATACCTGACAGCAATCGCCGTGGTGACCCGCTCCTGCTGGGTGAGAACTTCTACAATACCGACAAGTTCACCTCGCCCATATTCTCCGACCATCTCTTTCTTATTTGAAAGGACCGTCCTCAATCGACCGGTCAACACTATATAGATCGAGTCTGAATGGTCTCCTTGTCTGCAATGATGAAACATGTATCATGTTGTCTTGTTTGATGAAAATGATTGGATAATAACAGTATTATATCAAAGTGTCGATATAAAGAATATATTGGTGAATCGTTGAAGTGGTGAAACATTACGCTGATGGTAAACCATGTAGCATAATACTGATGGTAAATCATGTAGCATAATACTGATGGTAAATCATGTAACATAATACTGATGGTAAATCATGTAGCATAATACTGATGGTAAATCATGTAGCATAATACTGATGGTAAATCATGTAGCATAATACTGATGGTAAACCATGTAGCATAATACTGATGGTAAATCATGTAGCATAATACTGATGGTAAACCATTTAGCATAATACTGATGGTAAATCATGTAGCATAATACTGATGGTAAATCATGTAACATAATACTGATGGTAAACCATGTAGCATGGTAAACCATGTAGCATAATACTGATGGTAGACCATGTAGCATAATACTGATGGTAAATCACGTAGCATAATACTGATGGTAAATCATGTAGCATGGTAAACCATGTAGCATAATACTGATGGTAAATCATGTAGCATGGTAAATCATGTAGCATAATACTGATGGTAAATCATGTAGCATAATACTGATGGTAAACCATGTAGCATGGTAAACCATGTAGCATAATACTGATGGTAAATCATGTAGCATAATACTGATGGTAAATCATGTAGCATAATACTGATGGTAAATCATGTAGCATAATACTGATGGTAAATCATGTAGCATAATACTGATGGTAAACCATGTAGCATAATACTGATGGTAAATCATGTAGCATAATACTGATGGTAAATCATGTAGCATAATACTGATGGTAAATCATGTAACATAATACTGATGGTAAACCATGTAGCATAATACTGATGGTAAATCATGTAACATAATACTGATGGTAAATCATGTAACATAATACTGATGGTAAACCATGTAGCATAATACTGATGTTAAAGCATGTAGCATAATACTGATGGTAAACCATGTAACATAATACTGATGGTAAATCATGTAGCATAATACTGATGTTAAAGCATGTAGCATAATACTGATGGTAAATCATGTAGCATAATACTGATGTTAAAGCATGTAGCATAATACTGATGGTAAACCATGTAACATAATACTGATGTTAAAGCATGTAGCATAATACTGATGGTAAATCATGTAGCATAATACTGATGGTAAACCATGTAACATAATACTGATGGTAAATCATGTAGCATAATACTGATGTTAAAGCATGTAGCATAATACTGATGGTAAACCATGTAGCATAATACTGATGTTAAAGCATGTAACATAATACTGATGGTAAATCATGTAGCATGGTAAACCATGTAGCATAATACTGATGGTAAACCATGTAGCATAATACTGATGGTAAACCATGTAGCATAATACTGATGGTAAATCATGTAGCATGGTAAATCATGTAGCATGGTAAATCATGTAGCATAATACTGATGGTAAACCATGTAACATAATACTGATGGTAAACCATGTAGCATAATACTGATGGTAAATCATGTAGCATGGTAAATCATGTAGCATAATACTGATGGTAAATCATGTAGCATAATACTGATGGTAAATCATGTAGCATAATACTGATGGTAAACCATGTAACATAATACTGATGGTAAACCATGTAGCATAATACTGATGGTAAACCATGTAGCATAATACTGATGGTAAATCATGTAGCATGGTAAATCATGTAGCATAATACTGATGGTAAACCATGTAACATAATACTGATGGTAAACCATGTAGCATAATACTGATGGTAAACCATGTAACATAATACTGATGGTAAACCATGTAGCATAATATTGATGGTAAACCATGTAGCATAATACTGATGGTAAACCATGTAGCATAATACTGATGGTAAACCATGTAGCATGGTAAATCATGTAGCATAATACTGATGGTAAATCATGTAGCATAATACTGATGGTAAACCATGTAGCATAATACTGATGGTAAATCATGTAGCATAATACTGATGGTAAACCATGTAGCATGGTAAATCATGTAGCATAATACTGATGGTAAATCATGTAGCATAATACTGATGGTAAATCATGTAGCATAATACTGATGGTAAACCATGTAGCATAATACTGATGGTAAACCATGTAGCATGGTAAACCATGTAGCATAATACTGATGGTAAACCATGTAGCATAATACTGATGGTAAATCATGTAACATAATACTGATGGTAAATCATGTAGCATAATACTGATGGTAAACCATGTAGTATAATACTGATAGTAAACCATGTAGCATAATACTGATGGTAAACCATGTAGCATAATACTGATGGTAAATCATGTAGCATAATACTGATGGTAAATCATGTAGCATAATACTGATGGTAAATCATGTAGCATAATACTGATGGTAAATCATGTAGCATAATACTGATGGTAAACCATGTAACATAATACTGATGGTAAATCATGTAGCATAATACTGATGGTAAATCATGTAGCATAATACTGATGGTAAACCATGTAGCATGGTAAACCATGTAGCATAATACTGATGGTAAATCATGTAGCATAATACTGATGGTAAACCATGTAACATAATACTGATGGTAAACCATGTAGCATAATACTGATGGTAAATCATGTAGCATAATACTGATGGTAAATCATGTAGCATTGTAAATCATGTAGCATAATACTGATGGTAAATCATGTAGCATAATACTGATGGTAAACCATGTAGCATAATACTGATGGTAAACCATGTAGCATAATACTGATGGTAAATCATGTAGCATAATACTGATGGTAAATCATGTAGCATGGTAAATCATGTAGCATAATACTGATGGTAAACCATGTAGCATAATACTGATGGTAAATCATGTAGCATAATACTGATGGTAAACATGTAGCATAATACTGATGGTAAATCATGTAGCATAATACTGATGGTAAATCATGTAGCATGGTAAATCATGTAGCATAATACTGATGGTAAATCATGTAGCATAATACTGATGGTAAATCATGTAGCATAATACTGATGGTAAACCATGTAGCATGGTAAATCATGTAGCATAATACTGATGGTAAACCATGTAGCATAATACTGATGGTAAATCATGTAGCATGGTAAATCATGTAGCATGGTAAATCATGTAGCATAATACTGATGGTAAATCATGTAGCATGGTAAATCATGTAGCATAATACTGATGGTAAATCATGTAGCATGGTAAACCATGTAGCATAATACTGATGGTAAACCATGTAGCATAATACTGATGGTAAATCATGTAGCATGGTAAATCATGTAGCATGGTAAATCATGTAGCATAATACTGATGGTAAACCATGTAGCATAATACTGATGGTAAATCATGTAGCATAATACTGATGGTAAATCATGTAGCATAATACTGATGGTAAACCATGTAGCATAATACTGATGGTAAATCATGTAGCATAATACTGATGGTAAATCATGTAGCATGGTAAATCATGTAGCATAATACTGATGGTAAATCATGTAGCATAATACTGATGGTAAACCATGTAGCATAATACTGATGGTAAACCATGTAGCATAATACTGATGGTAAATCATGTAGCATAATACTGATGGTAAATCATGTAGCATAATACTGATGGTAAACCATGTAGCATAATACTGATGGTAAACCATGTAGCATAATACTGATGGTAAATCATGTAGCATAATACTGATGGTAAACCATGTAGCATAATACTGATGGTAAATCATGTAACATAATACTGATGGTAAACCATGTAACATGGTAAACCATGTAGCATAATACTGATGGTAAATCATGTAACATAATACTGATGGTAAACCATGTAGCATGGTAAATCATGTAGCATAATACTGATGGTAAACCATGTAACATGGTAAATCATGTAGCATAATACTGATGGTAAATCATGTAACATAATACTGATGGTAAACCATGTAGCATGGTAAATCATGTAGCATAATACTGATGGTAAATCATGTAGCATGGTAAACCATGTAGCATAATACTGATGGTAAATCATGTAGCATAATACTGATGGTAAATCATGTAGCATAATACTGATGGTAAACCATGTAGCATGGTACTGATGGTAAATCATGTAGCATAATACTGATGGTAAACCATGTAGCATAATACTGATGGTAAATCATGTAGCATGGTAAATCATGTAGCATAATACTGATGGTAAATCATGTAACATGGTAAATCATGTAACATTATACTGATGGTAAACCATGCAACAGTATGCTGGTATATCATATAAACATGTGGTAAGTCAATATGACAATGAATGGAAGTTGTGAGTTACTTGAAGAGAGCCCTGCCAGCTTCAATCATCATCCAGTCCAAGGCGAAGTCAATCTGTCGCACAAATGGTGTCAGTCTATTCAACGTCGTTGATGCAACATTCAACACCACGGATGGTTGCTCACGCATTATCCTGTAACAATAGACACTTGTTATAGTGGAAGTCATGATAGCACAGTGGTAGGGCACTCGCTTCAGGTGTGAAAAGGCCCAGAGTTCGAGCCCCACTGGAGCCATTACGTTTGTGCCCTTAGGCAAGGCAATTAAATTCAACATCGCCTCTTCTCTCTCCCTCGTGAAGATGGAATCCATCATGAATGAGGTCTCGAGAGTGATTAATATAAGTTGTAAGAACTTGTTTCACAATCTAGCTAAAATAAATTTGTATAAACTAGACAGTTGTTGAAGCAATAGAGGGAAAACTTATCGATAGGCACAAGCAGCACCCAAAGTTAATATAAACATCACCATATCTCAAACTCAAGTCATTCAATTTCTGATTGGTTGTGCAGAGTACAGATATCAATCTCGACTAATCAAGTGAGCTTGGAGAATAGTTTTACAATGACCAGGTCAGATCATGTGGTTATAAAACTTGAAACTTAATTGCACGAATCCGAGATTTTCTCTAGACTGCAACATATTAGAATGATTGAGTTTGACAGCTGACAACTGTTTTCTAACTAGACTATACGTTTTGATTTGCCACAGATTACATTTGATTACAGATGGATCTGTTGTCCAGTGGTAACACGTTGGACTGGTAATGCAGGGATCGTAGGTTCGATCCCCAGTCTGACCCTAATAAAATTAAGACTTTAAACCGAGGTCTTGTGTCGGTGCTTTACACCATGCACGTAAAAGAACCAGAGGAGAATCTGAAATGGGTCTCTGTCTGTATCATTGCACTATCCTCCAAAAATCTAAAATGACTAATCTCTCCAGGAGGCGTCGCTCATATGGGTAACCGGTAGCGACGATAAATAAACGTAAAACACCCCCCCCCAAATTGATGTTTCCATCTATAGTTCACTTCCTCCCTATCCTAGAACATAGACATGAACAAAAACAAGAAATTCTGCTGTCTTACAAGTAGAAATCTTTCTTAGAAATGACGATGACCCTGGTCTCGCACTTGGACCTGATGGTGAAGAAGGATGGTTCCCCAGTCAATACAGCCAGCGCTCCAACAATCTCACCGGGCTGTGCGGAATACAACTTCACCTACAAATAAATACCTGTGTTATAATATATACATTCTGAAATGTTTACTAGTTAGAGCATTCCCACAAGGATGTTACGTATAAATACGAAGGATATTTCAGTCAAGAGAATGTTGTACTAGCGCAGTGGTAGCTCATTTGCTTCAGTTGCGAAAGGCCCAGAGTTCGAGCTCCGCTGGAGCCGTTATGATTGTGCCCTTATGCAAGACCTTTAAATTCCACGTTGCCTCTTCTCTCCCCTCATGGCAATGGATTCCATCCGGAATGCGGTCTCGAGAGTGATTAATATAAGTTGTAAGAAATTGCTTATGGTCATATTTGCGTGAATGGTAAGATTAAGAATTATCCTATGCGTGTCTCCAACACACTTCTCATGAGATACGATTTGTTCTGTTCGTTTGTTTTGTCTGGGTTTTACGCCTACAGCTGCACCGTTTTGGGCTATATCGCCGACGGGCAGTTTACCTAACAACACATTTCCTGGGCACGCTCCAGCGTTTAACCAGTACTTGGTGCACCAACATCCGTAAGAAACTGCCAACTTTTCATACGAGACAAGACACGGCCTATCAATGATGATAGATTACAGTGGTATACAAGTCAGCGACCTTAACAACTCGACAACGGAGGCGGACTAACATGAGGAACACATGATCATGGAATACATGCAATATATTTCCAATCTAATGTAGACGATATAGATCACATACAAGTCAGCGACCATAACACCTCGACAATGGAGGCGGACTAACATGAGGAACACATGATCAAGCGTGATCATGGAATACATGCAATATATTTCCATGACGATATAGATCACAAACCTCTTTATCAGTCTCTCCAACATAATGCTGCATGATGCTGAGTTGACCACTCACCACAAATATCAGGGAGGCTTCCTACAAACACATCAGTCAGTCATTATAGTCAGCATTATAGTCAGTTAAAGATCAAATTCAGCATGTTTTACGTTTATTTATCGTCGCTACCGGTTACCCATATGAGCGACGCCTCCTGAAGAGATTAGTCATTTTAGATTTTGGAGGATAGTGCAATGATACAGAAAGAGACCCATTCCAGAGTCTCCTCTGGTTCTTTTACGTGCACGGTGTAAAGCAACGACATGAGACCTCGGTTTAAAGTCCCATCTGAAAGACTGTTAATTTTATTAGGGTCAGACGGGGGATCGAACCTGCGATCCCTGGATTACCAGTCCAGCGTGTTAACCACTGGACTACAGATTCGTCTGTTAAAATCCAGCTGATTACTCATCAAATTTTATACTGGCTCGGAGTTCGAGCCCTGGTGTAGCAATTACAATTGTGCCCTTAGGCAAGGTATTTAAATTCCATGTTGCCTCTACTCTCTCCCTCATGGCGATGGAATATGGATTCCATCAGGAATGAGGTCTCGAGAGTGAATAATATCAGTTGTAAGAACTTGTTTCGCAATCGATCTAAAATAAATTTGTGTAAACTAATCTTATACTGAACTTATATTACACTCATACAAATGACAGGTCAGTGGTCCAGTGGTTAACACGCTGGACTGCGAATCCAGGGATAGCAGGTTGGATCCACGGTCTGACCCAAGTAATATTAACAAACAATCTTTCAGTTGAGACTTTAAGACGAGGTCTCATGTCGGTGCTTTACACTGTGCACGTAAAAGAACCAGGGGAGACTCTGGAATGGGTCTCTATCTGTATTATGGCATTATCCTCCAACGGTTAAAATGATTAATCTCTTCAGGAGGTGTCGCTCCTATGGGCAATTGGTAGAGCGATAAATAAACGTAAAAACACACACAACACGCAACAAAAAGATACAGGTAAAATCAAACAATGACAGTAATGTACTATGCAAATAAGCTGTATACAGTCAAACCTGTCTTAAGCAGCCAGTCAAGGGAATCACAGAAAGTGGCTGCTTAGCACAGGTGGCTGCTTAATAGATGTCAACTGTATAGTAATACATCATATTGGGAATCTGGAAACTGGCTGCTTAAGACAGGTGACCACTAACACAGGTTTAACTGTATTTATGTTAACAACATCGCAATCACACATATACGCACACTGAACCCCCGCGCCACTTCAAACCCCATTCCCGCCCTACATCCACATCTCCATAAGTCTACAATGTCCCCAATTTTTGGTAAATGCAAATCAGAGAATATGAACAAAAAACATAATCACGGACTTAACTCGTAACCTGCCGAATAAATTGGATGGAATGTACAAACAACATAGATCCAGATACGCCGCGTGTCTGATCAGGATCTATGTTGTTTGCTATTCAGACAAGTGTTTTAGCTCGACTTATCCGAATATCAAACAGCATAGAGCCTAATCAGACGGCACGATCTGTGTTGTGCCATCTGATCTGGCTCTATGCTGTTTGCAAATGCGACTTTAGTCGTGATTGGCAGTTTAAGACTTAATGCTTTTATAAAGGATTTTAAAAAAGCTAGAATAGATTGTGTATTACCTGGTCACCCTGCTTCATGAGATTGACTCCGGCTCTGTATGTGTGTAGATGCGCCCTGTCCTCCAACAATGCCTTATTCTAAAACAACAATGTTAACATGTGACACATACCCGTGCTGATGCTTGCAAAAATTTATAATTTATTACCGCTACTGTGTCCGAGGTTATAAAACTGTTCCGAGATCTCAAACTCGTGTGATTTGATTGGTTGATTCCGAGTTTGAGATTGGAGAAAAGTTTTATAAGCTCGGACACAGCAGGTCTGATGCTAGACATTATAGTTTATACAAATTTATTTTAGCTCCATCGCGAAACAAGTTCTTACAACTTATATTAATCTATATATATTCTCGAGACCTCATTCCTGATGGAATCCATCGCCACGAGGGAGAGAAAAGAGGCAACGTGGAACTTAAATGCCTTGCCTAAGGGCACATTCGTAATGGCTCCAGCAGGGCTGGTACTTTCGCACCAGAAGCTAATGCGCTACCACTACGCTATCACAATTTGCTGCTAGACATTAATCAGGGAGAAGAAGCTCAAGGCATACAAGGAAGGGTGGCCTCTCTATATGCTATATAATCATAACTTCTCCCTCGGTACTGAGCTCAAAATAGGGAGAGATGAGACATTTCAGGGAGACTATTTATCCATATCACCCTCTAGATCAAGCCATGTAAGTGACTGGCGCGGATGAAATCGTATAATGTGGTCATTCGTGTGGGAGGAAACCTTGGTACCCGGAAAAAACCCACCTGTCCGATCTGGCGACCACAGTACCATCTCACGTACTTCCCGGTCCGAGGATCGAACCCGGGTTGCATTGGTGAGAAGCGAGCGCGCTAACCACTGCGCTAATCGGACAGCCTTGTAAGTGAATGAAGGTGTCGTAAACCTGAGATTACCTGAATTTCAAGGATTTTTACAAGATCATCTTTTGCCATTTGTAGTATCACATCATCTTTAAATGTCTTCCCGGCCTCGGAGATCGTTGATTCCGTGGGCCGTTTCATCTTTGTTCTTGGCCTCTGGGGTGAGCCATCATCCGATGCCTAGACAGGAATAGTATGAGGAATGCTGAGTAGAACAGTGAATGATCGTGTAGCCTAATATTGGACAGATGTATTAACCATGCTGAGTAGAACAGTGAATGATCGTGTAGCCTAATATTGGACAGATGTATTAACCATGTTGAGTACACCAGTGGATGATCGTGTAGCCTAATATTGGACAGATGTATTAACCTTCAGCACGCTGATGGTGAAATGAGCAGATAACAAATATTTTTCTTATTTTTCCTAGAAAATAGGGCTTTGTGACATTTCATTCAAATCAACCAATCGTCAACATAAAACCTAAATTTCCTTTTTACGCTATTTGTAATTTATATGAATTGTTCATCGAGGTATGACATTGACATGTCAGTTTTTTACACCTAATTTGCATAAAAACAGGTCTGGAATGTCAGTTTTTTTATACCTAATTTGCATAAAAAACGGTCTGGAATATCAGTTTTTTACACCTAATTTGGTGTAATAAACTGACATTTCATACCTCGATGAAATGCAGAAGAAGAACATTCAATTGTTATAAAAACACCTAATATTTTACAAAACAAGTCATTTTTTAAATTCGTCACACCATACAAAAATAATCCACTATGAATATTAACCCTTTCAACACCACAGACCTCTAAATAGGCATACAAAAAGTGTAGATCCAGATGAGCCGGCTCATGATGAGCCGTCTCATCAGGATCTGCACTTTTTGCCAGTATTATTACAATTTTTAAAAAATAATTTACCCATTTTGATAAATGAACTGATCCAAATGTAATTTTCTTATTAATTTAATTGGTCTAAAAATGTCATGGACCAGTCTATGGCAGTTACTTGGTGTTGAATGGGTTAATGAGAATAGAATAATTTTGTAATTCATTGGTCTATGATCACATGTGCTGAATCAGCCAATCAGAATCAAGATATTGCAAGTTTGAATGATGAACACTGAACATGGACGGTACAGATATTTATTTCATGCTGAAGTTGAAGGAGGAGATACGACACGTGCGGAATACCTGTCTACGTATAGCTCCGGTCACTCCAGCCCTCAAACACGCCGTATCAAAGTCCGTAATCCTTGTCTCATTATCTGTCTCATCCGATAAACCACCAGCAGACGGAACTCGAACTGAAACATACATACAATACATTAGCCTAACAGCAGCCAGATATAGACGTGCAGTACTGTATTACAGATTCAGCTTACAGATAGTTTATACAAATTTATTGTAGTTCGATTGCGAAGAGTTCTCACAATGTTAGTTAATTGCTCTCGAGACCTCGTTCCAGATTGAATCTCTCATTATGAGGGAAGAGAGAACAGGCAATGTGGAATTGAAATGCCTTGCCTAAGGGCACAATCTCAAAGGTTACAGCTGGGGTTAACCTCTAGGCCTTTCACACCTGAAGCAAATGCACTACCAATGTGATCACGACCTCCACAGTTTACAGATGTCTGAAAATGGACTTTTAGCAGTTTGTATAATTATCACTTATGACATCAAATAAAATGAAAGTAAGACACGACTCTGACATAAACAACTTACAAAGTACGTCAGATTTCTCCTTCTCTGACTCAGACATGACCATCAGACTATAGCATCCACATAAACAACTTACTAGGTACGTCAGATTTCACATTCTCTGAGACTCACATGACCATCAGACTATAGCATCCACATAAACAACTTACTAGGTACGTCAGATTTCTCATTCTCTGAAATGACCATCAGACTATAGCATCCACATAAACAACTTACTAGGTACGTCAGATTTCACATTCTCTGAAATGACCGTCAGACTATAGCATCCACATAAACAACTTACTAGGTACGTCAGATTTCACATTCTCTGAAATGGCCGTCAGACTATAGCATCCACATAAACAACTTACTAGGTACGTCAGATTTCACATTCTCTGACATGGCCGTCAGACTATAGCATCCACATAAACAACTTACTAGGTACGTCAGATTTCACATTCTCTGACTCAGACATGGCCGTCAGACTATAGCATCCACAAAAACCAACTTACTAGGTACGTCAGATTTCACATTCTCTGAAATGGCCGTCAGACTATAGCATCCACATAAACAACTTACTAGGTACGTCAGATTTCACATTCTCTGAAATGACCGTCAGACTATAGCATCCACATAAACAACTTACTAGGTACGTCAGATTTCACATTCTCTGACATGGCCATCAGACTATAGCATCCACATAAACAACTTACTAGGTACGTCAGATTTCACATTCTCTGACATGACCGTCAGACTATAGCATCCACATAAACAACTTACTAGGTACGTCAGATTTCACATTCTCTGACAGTGCCGTCAGACTATAGCATCCACATAAACAACTTACTAGGTACGTCAGATTTCACATTCTCTGACATAGCCGTCAGACTATAGCATCCACATAAACAACTTACTAGGTACGTCAGATTTCACATTCTCTGAAATGGCCGTCAGACTATAGCATCCACATAAACAACTTACTAGGTACGTCAGATTTCACATTCTCTGACATGGCCGTCAGACTATAGCATCCACATAAACAACTTACTAGGTACGTCAGATTTCACATTCTCTGACATGGCCGTCAGACTATAGCATCCACATAAACAACTTACTAGGTACGTCAGATTTCACATTCTCAGACATAGCCGTCAGACTATAGCATCCACATAAACAACTTACTAGGTACGTCAGATTTCACATTCTCAGACATAGCCGTCAGACTATAGCATCCACATAAACAACTTACTAGGTACGTCAGATTTCACATTCTCTGACATGGCCGTCAGACTATAGCATCCACATAAACAACTTACTAGGTACGTCAGATTTCACATTCTCTGAAATGACCGTCAGACTATAGCATCCACATAAACAACTTACTAGGTACGTCAGATTTCTCATTCTCTGACATGGCCATCAGACAATAGCATCCACATAAACAACTTACTAGGTACGTCAGATTTCTCATTCTCTGACATAGCCGTCAGACTATAGCATCCACATAAACAACTTACTAGGTACGTCAGATTTCTCATTCTCTGACATGGCCATCAGACTATAGCATCCACATAAACAACTTACTAGGTACGTCAGATTTCACATTCTCTGACTCAGATATGACAGTCAGACTATAGCATCCACATAAACAACTTACTAGGTACGTCAGATTTCACATTCTCAGACATGGCCGTCAGACTATAGCATCCACATAAACAACTTACTAGGTACGTCAGATTTCTCATTCTCTGACATAGCCGTCAGACTATAGCATCCACATAAACAACTTACTAGGTACGTCAGATTTCACATTCTCTGACATAGCCGTCAGACTATAGCATCCACATAAACAACTTACTAGGTACGTCAGATTTCTCATTCTCAGACATAGCTGTCAGACTATAGCATCCACATAAACAACTTACTAGGTACGTCAGATTTCTCATTCTCAGACATGGCCGTCAAGACTATAGCATCCACATAAACAACTTACTAGGTACGTCAGATTTCACATTCTCAGACATAGCTGTCAGACTATAGCATCCACATAAACAACTTACTAGGTACGTCAGATTTCACATTCTCAGACATAGCTGTCAGACTATAGCATCCACATAAACAATTTACTAGGTATGTCAGATTTCTCATTCTCTGACATAGCCGTCAGACTATAGCATCCACATAAACAACTTACTAGGTACGTCAGATTTCTCATTCTCTGACATAGCCGTCAGACTATAGCATCCACATAAACAACTTACTAGGTACGTCAGATTTCACATTCTCATACATAGCTGTCAGACTATAGCATCCACATAAACAACTTACTAGGTACGTCAGATTTCTCATTCTCTGACTCAGACATGGTAGTCTGACTGCTGTGTCTTTTAGGTGGAGGAGCTTGAGAGGCAATAGCATGTATCGACAGGGATGCGAGGTCCACATCATTGTACTGCAAGCAAATCCTTACACATCAATAACAGCTTAGAATTAGAACATGTTTTGGAAAGAAAAGCATGTCTCTGTTCCCAGGGTTGCATCTTAAGGAATGTCTCAGAAAATGTGCAAACTATATTTGTAAAGTACATTATATATAAAAATATATTTCCACTTTTCCATATCATCGAATAGTGACCCCTATATGTTGAGACTACACAAATAAGGGAGGGGATCACTTTTCCATATCATAGAATAGTGACCCCTACCCCTATATGTTGAGACTATACAAATAAGGGAGGGGATCACTTTTCCATATCATAGAATAGTGACCCCTACCCCTATATGTTGAGACTATACAAATAAGGGAGGGGATCACTTTTCCATATCATAGAATAGTGACCCCTATATGTTGAGACTATACAAATATGGGAGGGGATCACTTTTCCATATCATAGAATAGTGACCCCTATATGTTGAGACTATACAAATAAGGGAGGGGATCACTTTTCCATATCATAGAATAGTGACCCCACTATGTTTACACTATAAACGTGATATATATTTTAAGAAATTTTCTTCATAGCAAAAATTATTTATATTGTAATATGCATGAATAGCTTTGACATTTCACCTAATCAGCGACTTAAAAACACATCTCTGTATACTTTGGTGTTTTTTATACATGTAATATATGTCACGGCTGATAACGGCTGATAATGCCACGGCTGATCTGGATCTATGTTGCTTGCAAATGTGATTTACTTTACTCAGCAGGCAAAGGGTTAAACACCAATAGAATATATATTAATATTTAATAAGTGAATGTTGCAAACTGAATCTTTTTAAGAATGTAAAAGCATGTTGTACCCGGTTGATGAGTTCGCTGCTGAGACCGAGGTAGTTGTGTAGTGCTGTGAACGTTACCCTCTGTAGTCTCACCATTATCACCTGTAATCATAAAACTATCGTAAAACTACATAAAATTATTTATCGTTGCTTCCGGTTGCCCATGTGAGCGACGCCTCCTGAAGAGATTAGTCATTTTAGATTTTTGGAGGATGGTGCAATGATACAGATAGAGACCCATTCCAGTGTCTCCTCTGGTTCTTTTACATGCACGGCATAGGGCACGGACGCGAGACCTCAGTTTAACGTCACATCTGAAAAACTGTTAACTTTATTAGGGTCAGACGGGGATCGAACCTGCGATCCCTAGATTACCAGTCCAACATGTTAACCACTGGACTACAGATCCATCTGTAAAAAACAAGAGCTATTCCGGAACAGGTCCATTTATAGAGGATTTCCAATGATGTAAAACTGTACCTGTACGACTCTAACCAACGACTCTGGAAATCTTTCAAACAACGATTGGAAGGCTGTGGCCGGTAGTCTGTAAGAATCAAGAAACACCATTGGCGATAGTTTCCATGTATTTTGCAGCTTACAGTCAAACCTGTGTTAGTGGTCACCTCCATTAAGCAGCCAACCTGTATTAAGCAGCAAGTTAACATATTCCCAATGTGTTGTAATACTGTGTCATACCTTAATTGATGGGCATGGGGAGGATTGTAAATACCGTAATGTTGTCATAACTTGTAACCCAACTCATTTCCTTTTTTTGCAGATTAAATCTCAGATAGTAATAGTCAAACCTGTGTTAGTGATCACCTCTATTAAACAGCCAACCTGTATTAAGCAGCAAGTTAACATATTCCCAATGTGTTGGTTTATTATACATTTGACCTATATTAAGCAGCCACCTGTGCTAAGTAGCCACTTTATGTGATTCGCTTGGCTGGCTGCTTAAGACAGGTTTGACTGTAATTATTTTGACCCTTGAAGTAAACTAGTGGATATTGCGTGCGACATGTCACCATAAAATTATATCAATTTAATTTAGCTTGATTGCGAAACAAGTGTTTAGATTAGATTAATCGCTCGAGACCTCATTCCAGGTGGAATCCATCGCCATGAGGGAGAGAGAAGAGGCAACGTGGATTTAAGCGTCTTGGCCAAGGACACAACCATGTTTTGGTTGTGATTGGGCTCAAACTTACAACATCTCGGCTACAAGGCCGACAAAGTATCCATTAGGTCATGGAGGCTCCACTCATAATATCAATACAATGTATATAATCTAGTGCTCATTTTTGCCTATTTTAAAATTTCTACAATGAATATCTGTGTTACAGGCTAACCACGTGACACAAAATATTGCACTAATTTCTGACCTTCGACGACCAAGTGCGACCATAACCTTGTAGCTACGGACCTGGCTCGACCTGGGTCTTGCGCACGACATGTCCACTCAATCTGGTGAACATTTGTGTTAATTCAGATGAACAATGACCCAGCAGTTTTAAAAATACATGTATGTAGTGGGCAAGACAATGTGATGGACAGATCAAACTTCCGACATATGCAAAACAATATACCCCACTTTCTCTGAAAACTTTAAACAAATACAATATACATGTAGTGTTTGAGCATCAATATTTATATAATACTGTGACTGTGAGTAAAAACAACGGTGACATACTTAGTTGATACAAATCTATTTTAGCTCGATTGCGAAACAAGTGACATACTTGAGAATGGTGGTATCTACAACAGCTCTTGCTGACACCGTCTTGTATGGCTGGGGCTTGCCCTGAAACAAGTGGTACATTGTTATAATAAAGATGAACATACCTCGGGTGAGTTAGGGGGTCATACCTCCGTGTCAACGTTTATCACTGACACCGTGTAGTATGCCAGTTCTGTAGAGATGGACATACATCGGGTGTGTTAGGGGGGTCATACCTCCATGTCAATGTTTTATCACTGACACCATGTAGTAGGACAATTCTGTAGAGATGGACATACCTCGGGTGAGTTAGGGGGGTCATACCTCCGTGTCAACGTTTATCATTGACACCATGTAGTAGGACACTTCTGTAGAGATGGACATACCTCGGGTGAGTTAGGGGGGTCATACCTCCGTGTCAACGTTTATCACTGACACCATGTAGGACAATTCTGTAGAGATGGACATACCTCGGGCGAGTTAGGGGGGTCATACCTCCGTGTCAACGTTTATCACTGACACCATGTAGTAGGACACTTCTGTAGAGATGGACATACCTCAGGTGAGTTAGGGAAGTCATACCTCCGTGTCAACGTGTATCACTGACACCATGTAGTAGGACACTTCTGTAGAGATGGACATACCTCGGGTGAGTTAGGGGGTCATACCTCCGTGTCAACGTTTATCACTGACACCATGTAGTAGGACAATTCTGTACAGATGGACATACCTTGGGTGAGTTAGGGGGTGCATACCTCCGTGTCAACGTTTTATCACTGACACAGTGTAGTATGACAGTTCTGTAGAGATGAACATACAACGGGCGAGTTAGGGGGGCATACCTCCGTGTCAACGTTTTATCACTAACACTGTGTAGTAGGACAATTCTGTAGAGTTGGACATACCTCGGGTGAGTTAGAGGGTCATACCTCCATATCATGGGGGTATTATCAATGACACCGTGTGGTGACACTGTTCTATACACATTAACATACCTTGGGTGAGTTAGAGGTAATACCAAGCGGTGGCCCTGACTTCAGTGTCATATTGTTAACAGCCTTGAGAAACCATTCTATGTTTGCTCGTTTTGGGATTTAGTTACTCTGGTGGAATATTCCAGGTGCCTATCACTTCAGGCAAGATCTGGCACCCAGATAGAACCACCAACCATCTATAAGCCAGAGTCTGATCCGCAGGATGGAGAGGACAGCTCTAATATTCATCATACAGATTGCATATAAACACATGTAATATCAAGCAGATGGCAAATGAAGTAAAATGCTCCTCCTTTAGTTTTATCCAGTTATCTGTATAAACTAAATGGCAGGGGGTTTTTTGGGGGGGTGGGGGAGGTGGGGGGTCATAACGTCGCACCAATACCTCATCTATTAATGGTGGAGGAAGATCCCTGGTGCCCCTCCGAGCAGTATTTTAGGCATGGACGTGCTGCACCCGAATAGAACCAACGACCTTCCGCAAGTGAGCTGGACAACCTCTTCACATTTGACACACCCAGCTGGATTCCATCCTATTCGTTTATGCAAATTTATTTTAGCTTGATTGCGAAACAAGTTCTTACAACGTATATTAATCACTCTCGAGACCTCGCTACTGATGGAATCCATCGCCAAGAGGGAGAGAGAAGAGGCAATGTGGAATTTAAATGCCTTGCCCAAGGACACAATCGTAACGGCTACAGCTGGGCTCAAACACCGGCCCTTTCACACATGAAGCGAAGGCGCTACCACAGCACTATCACGACTTCCATTCGATCCTATAGCAGCAAGGGGCAAGTGATTTGTTACTAAAACATAAACATTACAGTAGAATAAAGTTACTCACTGTGATAAAGTCGAGGATACTGAGAAGGCTATGTATGCTATCGCCTGTATCAACCTCCTTCACTAAATACTCAGATCCCTGCAATATACACATCATTTATACATTATATTTCATCTTGTCTTCAGACTGAATCCTCAAAAGCAAGCACCACAACTTGTCTCCAGGCTCGGAGGTCATAAAACTTATCTCCAATCTCAAAACTCGGCTACAAGCATCTGACTGGTTCAGCTGAGAGTAACTAATCAAATCAC
The DNA here is from genome assembly GCA_014843695.1 of Archivesica marissinica. Taxonomy (NCBI): domain Eukaryota; kingdom Metazoa; phylum Mollusca; class Bivalvia; order Venerida; family Vesicomyidae; genus Archivesica; species Archivesica marissinica. The sequence goes on along the minus strand of CM026404.1, from coordinate 10,511,741 downwards.
TGGATGCTCGAGTTTTAGATTTGAGAATTTTAGTTTTAGTACCTCCAGAACTGATGTTCCTTCTTTAAGGAAGGTTCAATTGCCTTTAGTTTATACAAATTTATTTTAGCTCGATTGCGAAACAAGTTCTTTCAACTTATATTAATCACTCTCAAGATCTCATTCCTGATGGAATCCATCGCCATGAAAGAGTGAGAAGAGGCAATGTGGAATTTAAATGCCTTGCCTAAGGGCACAATCGTAACGGCTCCAACAAGGCTCGAACTCCGGGCCTTTCGCACCTGAAGCGAACGCGCTACCACTGCGCTATCACGACTTCCACGAATTGCCATTACGTTTCAAGTCATAAAATAAACTGCAATAGGAATACACATACCAACATACACTGACAATTGTAGAATGGTCGGCATGTCGAGAGACGATGATAAAATGTCTTACATTGCTGTTCTGGAGCTTCAACTAACTAAATTGCCAAATAGAATTCTTGATGAGGGCCTTATGGAAGATTAACCTTGTCAAATAAGTTTCCTCGTTAATTAATTCTTTATTATTATTATTATATACATGTAACTCTTTTTGCAAGCAGAATAGAGCCAGCAATGTTACCTTGATCCGACATGGTTGAAACCTGCACACTACACATGGAACTGTCACACTACACATGGAACTTTCACACTACACATGGAACTGTCACACTACACATGAAACTGTCACACTACACATGGAACTTTCACACTACACATGGAATGTTCACGCTACACATGGAACTTTCACACTACACATGGAACTTTCACACTACACATGGAACTTTCACACTACACATGGAACTTTCATACTACACATGGAACTTTCACACTACATATGGAACTGTCACACTACATATGGAACGTTCACACTACATATGGAACTTTCACACTACACATGGAACTGTCACACTACACATCACGCTACACATGGAACTTTCACGCTACACATGGAACTGTCACACTACACATGGAACTTTCACACTACACATCATGCTACACATGGAACTTTCACACTACACATGGAACTGTCACACTGCACATCACACTACACATGGAACTGTCACACTACACATGGAATGTTCACACTACACATGGATCATTCACACTACACATGGAACTTTCACACTACACATGGAACTGTCACACTACACATGGAACTTTCACACTACACATGGAACTGTCACACTACACATGGAACTTTCACACTACACATGGAACTTACATACTTTCATACTACACATGTATGAAACCTGTGTTCTGTACATCGTCTCGATATGGTTACCATTTGTGCCATTTCATATTAAAATTCCTCAGGGTCACTTAGATTTTATTCCAGAACTCGGCCAATAATAACTTCCTCTTTCTTATCTTCATGTAATATCAAGATTTTATTTCAGAATTACGTTTGTTTGTTATTCAGCCAAGTGTTGTAGCTCCACTATCCGAATAGCAAACAGCATAGAGCCTGATCAACTGGCACAGTCTGTGCATGCTCTGTGCCATCTAATATGGCTCTATGCTAATATACTCATTCCCAGCACAGTAAGGGTTAAACCTTTCCCTCATAGAAGCACCTCTTGACGCCATTACCAATGTAGTAGCCAAACCAATGTTCATAATAAAGGCCAGAATCTCATGTAGTCCCAGTAATATCTATGGAGGTGGGATAGATATGGCGACTACTTATCCACTGCATGATAGCTAAATGGCTGTCGTTTGTATGGAGATAAAATAGTATATTAACCTAAATCTCTATGTAGTCCCAGTAATATCTATGGAGGTGGGATAGATATGGCCACTACTTATCCACTGCATGATAGCTAAATGGCTGTCGGTTGTATGGAGATAAATTAGTATATTAACCTAAATCTCTATGTAGTCCCAGTAATATCTATGGAGGTGGGATAGATATGGCCACTACTTATCCACTGCATGATAGCTAAATGGCTGTCGTTTGTATGGAGATAAAATAGTATATTAACCTAAATCTCCATGAAGGAAAGGGTTAAACCCTCTTTATACAAACATTAATATGACAGTAAGTTTACTTACACCTTCCGTAATATACACATTGATTTTTCCACTCTGTACCACATATATACAGTTGTCTTTGTCTCCAACCTGGAACAAATAGCTTCCGGCCGGTACATACATAGACTCCATGTGCTTACATAACTCCAGGAACAGAGGCTTCTCAAAGTGACCAAACACCCTGAAATAATATCATGCAGTAATATAGTAGGACATGTTTGTATCAACCAGTAATATAGTAGGACATGTCTGTATCAACCAGTAATATAGTAGGACATGTCTGAGGAATAATATCATGCAGTAATATAGTAGGACATGTCTGAGGAATAATATCATCCAGTAATATAGTAGGACATGTCTGAGGAATAATATCAACCAGTAATATAGTAGGATATGTCTGTATCAACCAGTAATATAGTAGGACATGTCTGAGGAATAATATCAACCAGTAATATAGTAGGACATGTCTGTATCATCCAGTAATATAGTAGGACATGTCTGAGGAATAATATCATCCAGTAATATAGTAGGACATGTCTGTATCAACCAGTAATATAGTAGGACATGTCTGAGGAATAATATCATCCAGTAATATAGTAGGACATGTCTGAGGAATAATATCATCCAGTAATATAGTAAGACATGTCTGAGGATTGATTGCACTGGCACTTTCACAATCCCATTGGAAGGGGATATGACACGTCACAGATTCAGTCATATCTTAAATGTACCATCCTGACACCATCCTGAATATACAGTCAAATATGTGTTAGTTTAAACCACAGGCACAAGACACACATTTCTTTCTTTTTTTGCCCTATGGTCATATAGTAAGTAATGTTTACTAAAGGCAACCAACGGAAATGAAACATGCATGCCGAAACATTGACGATAAACTAGGTAAAAATGACCAGACCACTGATATGCCCTTGTGGTCCCGACTGGAAGACCATATTCAATCAACAAATACTTTTTATTTCATAGAGATTGGTCAAATAACACCAGAATGGCACATTGTTTCATCGTGAACAGCAGGAAATGCAAAGTTGTCGTTTTCGCCGAGCGTTCGGTTAGATATAAGACTTTGGTCCAGAAATATGTGGGTTTTGGCATGCACTCGCTTATAAGACGGGTTGATAAAATGGACACCAGACCATGTATAAATTGTATGTTTGGTCATGTGCAAATTTTCAGTGTCAGGGTGGTTTATTTTCTAATCTGTAATTATGGATTATTAGCACTCGCTTATAAGATGGGAAGCCACTTTGAGGCCATAATATGGTGGTAAAATACTGGTCTTATAGTAGAGTATGTACGCTACATAAGCCTAACCTGACACTACGAAGCATATAGAGGACCTCAGATGGTATTCTATGATCCCCTTCATCCACCTCTCGTCTGTCCGCCTCAAAGAAGGACTTTGGTGGTCCCTTTACTTGCAGTGTCGGCTGTGATGGGTCCTTCTTTAGCCGCAGTATCTTGGACCACCTGGTAAAATAAACTTGCAGCTCTACAATGTTATACCATCTATAATATCACAATTGCAGAAAATGAATCTCTGTGAAAGCAATTTATCTTTCAATACCTCAGCAATACCAAGTCCTAAACTTGTAAATATATTTAAAAACAACTCCACGCTTTTGAATAGAGCACTTAGTAGATGGGTTATGTTTATTTCAAGGTTCCGTCATGTGTATATATGGATACCCATGGGCAGTCCTTTATTCCATGGTTGGTCCTTGTTTAGAGGTAGTATTTTAACATGCAGGTGTCATTGAAATTATAATTCATTCCCATCAGTATCAATTCCGTCTTAGTCACCTATCTTCTATCTTAGTCATCTAACCTTCTATCTTAGTCATCTAACCTTCTATTTTAGTCATCTAATCTTCTATCTCGGTCATCTAACCTTCTATCTTAGTCATCTAATCTTCTATCTTAGTCATCTAATCTTCTATCTTAATCATCTAACCTTCTATCACAGTCATCTACCTTCTATCTTAGTCATCTACCTTCTATCTTAGTCATCTACCTTCTATCACAGTCATCTACCTTCTATCTTAGTCATCTAACCTTCTATTTTAGTCATCTAATCTTCTATCTCAGTCATCTAACCTTCTATCTTAGTCATATATCTTCTATCTTAGTCATCTAACCTTCTATCTTAGTCATATATCTTCTATCTTAGTCATCTAATCTTCTATCTTAGTCATATATCTTCTATCTCAGTTATCTATCTTCTATCTTAGTCATATATCTTCTATCTCAGTTATCTATCTTCTATCGTAGTCATATATCTTCTATCTCAGTCATCTATCTTCAATCTTCAGTCCAAACTCATTTGGCAAGCGCTAATATTTCTAAAGCTCATTTTTCAATCTTGTTAGCAAAATAAAATAATAATATAATCACCATTAATTTATCAATTTAAAACTTACTTCTTAGCGAGCATGAGGATTTCTTTCTTGTTCAGGTTGAGCTCCCCTCGACCTTTTCCAGGACCTAATCCAGCCGCATTGATTGTGTTTCGAGAGAAGCTGCTCACCTACAATTTATAAATGAATGACCTTTGATCTGTAAGTGTGACCTTGACATATATAAATATATGAATTTGAAGAGAAGTAATACATTCGAGCAAACACAAGTGAATGCTATTGCACATTATTACTTAGATATGAAGTTTAGCTTATTTTTTATCGTAAATTCAGGGTTCATTCTAGGTCAGAATTTTTGGGAGAAGTGAGAAAGCACGTGATTGCTTCCTTAAATGGTGTTCTTTAATATACTTCTGCAAAATACGGTTAAAATGCACAGTATAACCACTAAATACAACATTTCAATAGAAGGAGTGCTTTATAATGGGACAGTGTATCTTACTAGACAATATTTTGTTTGAAAATCGTAAAAACCAAAACATATTTTTTTTAGGGAGAAGTGGGGCCCCCAGAGGGCGAAGTCAGGGTCCCTAGGGCGACAATTTTGCCCACATCGCCCGCTAAACTGATCCCTGTAAATTGCCTACCACAATAATGGCTACAATAGAGTTTGATACGCTGTGTTTTCCAGTATGATTTAACGTTTTTCTGGATTGATACGGTCACATACTCATAGTTAACCAGTTCCTCAGAAAATAATGCATGCGCACTCGGTGCTAGTTTGTTTACCACCTGTAGCGTCTCAGTGTGTCAAATTAGACAAATAACAGATGTCTGTAGTTTCGTGGTAATATTTCAATCGTTTTCGTGGAATAAATGGATAAAATTATAGAGCAGGATTACGATTATCAAATGTTCAAATTCATATCAAAGTAATAAAGACGTTATTACGTGGCTAGTTTCATATCAGCCTAGGTATTGACCCTCAGTAACGTAATATCAGCCAGTGACTGAAGGTATAAAGTTACCTTGGGTCGATGATCAAGGCTGATATGAGACTAGCCAGGTAATAACCTCTAATTACTTTGATGCCATTCCCATGATTTTCATTCAAGGACAGCTTCAATAAATGATGACACTTGCACTCCTATACCATCCAAGTGTGACCTTGACCCCTAACCAATATGGCTGATATTTGCACTCTGCACGTAGTGGAAGACATTGTGACCATACCATGGTTTAATATGAAGAAACCTGCATTACCTTCCGGAGCATTTTGCGACCATAGAACATAACCTTGTCCCTGTTCCTGAAACGATACTTTTTGTGCGAGCCAGCCTGGCTCGGCTGAGTTGCTGAAAGACAATGTACATATTGTAACAAACTGTGTATAATTAAATCTGCTGTGTTTATATAGATCTGCCCACCCAAAGGTACTGTGAGGGACCCTGACCTCTGTAACAGTCACATATTAAAGATTTCTTTAAAGTTTCAATGGAGTAAATTTTGTGTACAAAATTGGTAAAAGTCTAAACTGGTGGCGAAGTTTGAATTTAAATTAAAATGCTTGCAGTTGGTTAATGAAGCCAGATACATTGTGCTTCTAGCTGCTATTGGTGGAGGAAGACCCCGGGTGCCATTAAGAGCAGTATTTCACACGTGTGCAGACATATCAGAACAAACCCCTGACAAGATTCGAACCTTTGACCTCCCGCTCCGTAGGCGGTAGCCTCCGTATATATCTGTTGTATATTGAAGCATTAACTTCAACAGATAAATCTGAAATGCTTTTCACTATCAGCCCAAGTAGCAGATCTCTGGCTAACACGCTGGTCTTGTAATCCATGGTCACAGGTTTGATCCCCAGCTACACCATACTAAAATTGCTCATCGTAGGCTTTCGAGCTTTAACCCATTCAACACCAAGTAACTGACATGGACTGGTCCATGATATTTTCAGACCAATATATTAATAAGGAAATTACATTTGGACCAGTTCATTTATCAAAATAGGTAATTTTTGTCTAAAAATAATAATATTACTGGCAAAAAGTGCAGATCCTGATGAGACGGCTCATCTGGATCTACACTTTTTATAAGCCTATTGAGAGGTCTGTGGTGTTGAAAGGGTTAAACAGAGGTCTCGTGTCGGTGCTTTACTCTGTGCACTCAAACAAACTAGAGGAGACTCTGGAATGGGCCTTTGTCTGTATCATTGCACTAACCTCCAAAATCTCTTCAGGATGCATCACTTATATGGGCAACTGGTAGCTACGATAAATAAACTGGAAATAAATACTGGTTCATTGAATTGTATACTGGTATACATACCTCTTTTCTTCAGTTTCCATAGTCCATACACAATGATGACCAGGGTGGTGATGATGGTTACGGACAACGCAACCACAATAGTCTGAAATATTATGACTAATTAAGCTGAATTTTGTAATATCATAAATACGTAAAGTATCCTGGAGTGAAGTGTTTTCGGCGAGAACTTGTTTTCACCAAACTGCAGACAATAGCATGTCACGGGAGATCACACGATATTTCATGCTCTAGTTACTGACAATGTAAATTAGCAATACATTTAATTTTTACTTTCAAAGTTGCTTTTTCGCTGACAGCTAAATAAATGATGGAAACTTCAAACCTACCACAGTTTTCACTAATTTCACTATTCCCATATAAATAATATTTTTTAAAGAAATCAGCAAACTTTTGTCAAAAATGATATTGGTTGTGTAAACCTAGTTATTCTCTGTTGGGCACCTTGTTATGTGTGCGATGGATCCCATTTACGATTCTGCACCCAGTCAGAGTAATTAGGAGGGATGTCGACTTCTATGTATGTATGTTCCGTTAATGTCAAACCCCTCTCGGGGACCTAGACATGTTTTCCTGGACAGGCTTAGCCGACCTAAGCGATTAACCAGTACTAAGCAATGTGTGTGAGGTGCCTTGCTCAATGACACTACATACGTGGCTTGTTCGAGTATCGACCCCGTGACCGTTCGATTCCAAATCCGACGCTCTACCACTGGACCACGGACGCCACACTTCTTCTTGTGCCCGATGTGTTTGTCTAAGTCAAACTAAATGTTAGTGAAAATGATACATTAAGCCTGTTATTAAACGTAAAGTTAGTGTTCCTTATTTATATCGTTTTGTAAAACATAACTGTTGTACTTTTGCTCGCGCTGTAGGCAATTTCCACTGTTAGGTGAGTCATTGCGGGTAATGGGAGCTAGGTACCTCCATTGTATCGACTTTTCTCAAAAAGTAAACAATCGATTTTACTCGAGATTTCTATAAATGAAAGGTAAAATGTTGTTTATTCAGTCACTTGAAATTGTTTGCATTGTATGAACTTTCAAAATCTATAGGAGTCTATTACGTTCTACATTGACGGAAACCATAAATGAATATACAAATTTAGGTGATATCCAAACATTTTATAAAGTACTCCGTTTTATATCCCGGTGTTACTGGTTTCCGACGATGTAGTACATAACAGACTCCTATAGGTTTAGAATTGTCATACACTGCAAACAATTTTATGTCACCAAATAAACAATATTTTACCATTCATTCACAAAAATCTCGAAGAAAATCGAATGTTACTTTTTGAGAAAAGTTGACAAAATAGCGGTACTTCATTCTCAGTAATCCGGAATGACGTCACATGTTTTCGCCTAACTGTGGAAATTGCCTACAGTGCGAGCATTAGTATGTAAGCAACAGTTCTTTTTTAACAAAACAATATAACTATTAAAGGAAGACTTACTTTAATAACAAGCTTAATTTATCATTTTCACTCAAAATTCATTTGGACAGCATTTTGTCTACCGGTATATACTGTATCTAAAACACTAACATTTAGTTTAACACACGGGGCATAAGAAGTCGTCATCCCTCCTAATTGACCTTTCTGCTGATTTTGATTGATAGCTGGCGTTAGCCAATCGCATCGCACCATTCGCACACACCCCCGGCAACGGTTTATCGCCGCCATCTTGTTAGACAAACAATGAACGAGTAGACAAATTTGAAAAGGCGTGCATTTGATCGAAAATACGGGTTTTTAATTGTTTTAATGATGTTGAAAATGTGTAGCTTTGGTGTGTGGGTTAGTTATAGTACAAAATTAGTCGATATCCTGGTGATCGACGTTAAATTCAACCCATTTCAAAATCCTTGGACAAATCTAAGTGTGTATATGAACCACAAAATACCAGACAGCTGCTTTAAAAACAATGCATCTATAAAAACACCGACTGACCCCATATAGTCATTCTTTTATCGCAAACAAACACAGCAATCAAATTTAAGCGTGTCACACTGTTTATTGGGAGTAATCAACAACTTACCGATTACCGGTACATCACAGAGACCGCCGACATAATATCCCGATAGGGGCCTACTGCTATTATCAAGATCAAAGTATTGCACATCGGAATTTAGCACTGATTGCAGGGTTGGCCGGGAAATACCGGGGGCGGGAAATACCGCCGGGAAACCGGGAAATAAGCCCAGAAGTGGGAAATACCGGGAAATAAGATTATGTGTCTTCCAAACACGTTTTTTGCTCATTTTTATGCATTGCTACCACTCTATAAGTGCTTAAACTATTTCGTCCCTGCCAGGGGTACTCATCAGGTGGCATCATTGGCAACCACAACAGTTTTTTTTGGGTTTTATTGTTGTTTTTTTTTATTTTATTGTTTTTTTTTTCATTTATTTTTTCGTTTTTCTTGTTGGAATGTTTCTTCAGCCAGTAGTCTGTCTTCACCAGTCGATTTCCTCGCTACCTCTCAGGAAGCAGTAGCATAGCACCAGCTTCGCTGCTTTCTCAACGCCCAGTCTGTTGCGTAGTTTCGTCTGTATGATGCCGAAGTTGGAGAACACACGTTCAATGGCGGCTGAACTTGCTGGCAGTACCATCAATTTCCTGGCGAGCTGACTGAAGTCTTTGGTGATCACGCCCGACCTCTCCACACATGACCACCATACAGCTGGCTTCGAGTTGTTGATGGAGGATTCCTGTTGTAGCACCTTAGGAATTGGCAGTGTCTCGGACATGTAGTTGAGGAGTTCGGGTACAAGTTCCGGCTTGGTCTCATGAAGAAGCTCCTGGGCACTGGTGACGTGTTGAAATTGTGTACAAACAAACAGTGTGGGTCATCTCAAATTATGATTCTGACTTCTTTAATAACTAATTGATTATTTTAATAATACAGCTATATTATGAACACATTTCAGGGATAATCCTAAAAACATTTGCATTTTGCCTACTACATTAAACATTTAAAATACCTCCAATAAATGTATGTATAAACTCCTTAAACTGTGTTTGTATACAATGTATATTAGAGTAATAATGAACAGTCTCAATAATGTTAGATCTCTAACATTTATATAAAGATTATAAGCAATGCGTAAATGCCACTATGAATGCCTGTATTTTTCGTCATATTCTTCAAAAGCAGTTCATTTTCATCCTGCACACATGATACTACAATCAGTACACCGGGTAATAGAAATTGTATGGTATATATACCTGTATTTACCACCAAAATCATCCAAATTCTTATTTCCCGGTATCCAAATTCTTATTTCCCAGTATTTCCCGGTATTTCCCGAGGTCCAGGGAAATACTCTTATTTCACGGGAAATTGCCAACCCTGACTGATTGTGCTAATTGGTCAATTATAAAATGTGTGCACATAATTATAGTATTGATTACTACACCAAGTCATTGTTTTATCGTTCTGTCAGACAAACAAGTTATTTAGTAAAATTTTAATCAAATCTGATAACGAGTGAAAAATATTTACAAATTAATTAATGCTGTCTGTCATTGACAATGGTGAAAAGATGTAGTTACGGGCTGTGTGACAGTGATATCCAGATCGATTGATAGGTGACGTTAAATTCGTGCCATTTCCAAAACCTAAGACAAATCTTGAAAAATGTCTAAGGTGGGTCAAGTTGTGTGGACGACCAAACGACCAGCTGAATACATCCAAAATTAATGCAAACAGATATATTTGCACAAAAGTAAGTTGAAATTAATTTATTTATACATAATAAAATATTTCCAAAAAATATATTCTGCATTTATAGATCTACAAGAGATATGCCAGTATAATGGTGATTAAAATTATACATGTGGTTCATACATATTGTCGTGGATGGTGGACTAGGGACCAGCTAGTAGTAATAGTACCCATGCATGTGCAGAGCTGTGGGATTCCCATATTAGCTCATTGAACGTACTGGTGTTCAGTTTATGGGCCTAATGTTCGAGTCTTCTAGGAGGCATAGGGTCGAGTCCATCAAGACGGAAAAATGCAGTTTTTCTCAAAGTTGACAGGATGTGGTTGTTCACTCTTCCGTTGACTGCGAAAGCATTTTCCACGAACACTTAGCACGTCCTCATCCGTTAAATATATCTGTACTTTAGAGAAATAACCATCACTGAAGAGTGAAGAATATAAACCCTTGCTGTCTTGCTTTCAACGAGATATTCGTATCTGGGTGAAATAAAACCGAGAAATTCGACGGAATTTTATCTATATCAACTCGATGCAGGTCTGCGTTAGACGCCATTTTGTTAGATAGCTTGTCTAGCGTGGTTACAGCGAGCACCTGTAACTATGGGGGGGCGTGCCTAAGTAGCGTTTGCAGAAAGGTCAATTACTCTGACTGAGTGCAGAACCGTAAATGGACCCATCCATCGAACACATCACAAGGTGCCTATTAAACAGAGAATAACTAGGTTTACACAACCATGTATATCAGTTAGAGAACCTCTGTGACAACACATGGACCTGAAGGCGAAAAACGGTGAAAATCGATATTATGCATAAGGACCCCTTGTGTGTAATAACGGACGGAACTCATAAACACGGAGCAGTGAGACTATAATGACATTTTTATTCGTAAATATATTGGTGTGGCAGACGATGAATATGTCATTTTGGAGAAAAAATTGCTAATTTCTTTAAAAAATGATATTAATATGGCGGCGACATAAACGAATATAGTGAAATTGGTGAAAACTGGGGTAGGTTTAAAGTTTGTTTTCACCGCTAATTTACCTGTCTGATCTCTATGATCGGTTAGAAATAGATTGGAAGTGCACAAGGTATGTTTATTTATAATTCCGGTATCTGAAGCGTGAACTATTGCGTGATCTCTCGCGACTTGCTATTCCCACAGTTAGGCGAAAACCTGTTCTGGGCGAAAACTCTTCACGCCGGGATACATCATATCTAAGAGGAAATCATTAGAACAATTTTAAAAACAACATTTCCAACCTTACTGCAAGGCTTTGAGAGTGACGGAGTTTTATATTTAAAGTATATATCCACGTTAGGGGTTTGACATAAATAAAAAACAAACAAAATTGACATAAATAAAAAACTAAAAAACTATAACGACTAACGTCTGACAGAAATTGTAAAATTGGTCAAGTTTTACCAATATTTCGTCGACAAATAAAAATGCTTACTAAAGTCAAATCATATTCCGATAGTCGTTGAGCAACCTGGCGCTTTATTTCTTCCTCAATGTCACTTAATCTCTCCTTAAAACTATCTTTTAATTCGTCTAATTGAGATGGCATTTTGACATTTTGTGCGATTCAGTGATCTACCTTCTATTTGAAGAGCATCATTACCCAAAGATTATATTTACCCAAATGAATGACAAATCATCCCAAGACACTTAATGTATTCATTATTTTTTTAATAAAAGGGCTGAAAATGGCTTAAGACATGCAGATTATGCTTCAGACAGATACACTAATGTGCTTATCTATATTGGTCATTGTCATATCCGATCGTCTTGGAATCCATTGCTATGAAATGTAGATATAACAGTCTTGCCTAAGGACATCACCACCATGGTTTTGGTGGGATTCAAACTCACAACCTCTCAATTACGAGACACACTGTATCCAATTTACTCCATTGCTTCTTTTTAAGTAGTATAAGATCATAGGCAATCTAATCTGCCCCTTATACATATAATCAAATACTTTAGATTCATGTTTTGGTTTATCGTTTTATACACGGAAAACACTCACTGACAATGTAATGCTAATGGTCAGAATTGACAAATGTCCAGTGATAGTTGGCCAGACAATACTGTTAAACATAATATCATTTGTTCACTCTTTCCGTGCCGAATAAATTCAAAGCAATATGCAAACAACATAGATCCAGATCAGCCGCGGCATAATGCTATGCATATGTTGTTTGCTATTCGGACAGGTAGGTGCTTCAGCTCCACTGTTTGAAGAGCAATCGGCATAAAGTCTGATCAGACGGCACGTTCTGTTCTGTCTAATCGGGTCCTTAGCTTTTTGCAAAGGCGCTTTTATGCGACATTGGCGGTGAAAGGAGTTAATGAACAGTATGGAGATAAAAATGTTATGTTATATTTCGGGTTTTACGCCTGCATCAGCACCATTTTGGGCTATATCGCCGGCGGGCAGTTTACCTAACAACACCTTTCCTGGGCAGGCTCCAGCGGTTAACCAGTACTTGGGTGCACCAACCTCCGTAAGAAACTGCCAACTTTTTCATATAAATGAGACACAGCCTGAGCGGGGCTCGAACCCGTGGCCATCAGTGATGATAGGTTACAGTGGTATACAAGTCAGCGACCTTAACCACTCGACCACGGAGGCGGACCAAGTATGGAGATAAAAATGAGTAATTCCACTGTGGCGTAATGGGCTAAAATATGCAAAAGAACTTTATTTAAACCGACACTACATTGGTAAAAACGCAAATGTATGCAGAATGTAATTTCCTATTATATGGTATAATTGTTTTTCCAACATTTGCCTCAAAAACTGAGTATTTCAACAAATAAAGAAACGTCGTATATGCGGTTTGTTAACATAACAAAATAATGTAAATAGGGTCGACATTCATGCGTAATACAATACGTGTATCCTGAATAACACAATTTATCATACATATTTAACGTTATATCTCACATTTGTGCCTATACACAATGTAATACTATTTACTATTTATTTACTATTTACTATCTACTATTTGTAGATTAATCTTAGTTAAATTATCTCTAAACTAAAGTATCGCGCGTTTAGTATTGACTTCAATGACAAACAAACGTCATTTCAGGAGCGTGGTTGACCGTTATATGAAATCCTACTTTCAATTTTGAATGTTTGTAACACTGTTACACACTTTACACACTGTTAAACACTGTTTATTGATTCAATGCTAGTGTTCGAATGTATTCAGAAAAAATTGTAGTACCAATGCATTTATACTTGAAAACATGCATTTTATTTGCTTTATGCGATGTAATGTTTCTTTAACAAATAGGTAATAAGTGTCAGTATGTACATAAACACAAGCACCTTGTAATGTATATATATAGTGGTGGAGCACTACATTCACCTTGTAATGTATACATATAGTGGTGGAGCACTACATTCACCTTGTAATGTATACACATAGTGGTGGAGCACTGCATTCACCTTGTAATGTATACACATAGTGGTGGAGCACTACATTCACCTTGTAATGTATACACCATTCACCTTGTAATGTATACACATAGTGGTGGAGCACTGCATTCACCTTGTAATGTATACATATAGTGGTGGAGCACTGCATTCACCTTGTAATGTATACATATAGTGGTGGAGCACTGCATTCACCTTGTAATGTATACATATAGTGGTGGAGCACTACATTCACCTTGTAATGTATACACATAGTGGTGGAGCACTGCATTCACCTTGTAATGTATACATATAGTGGTGGAGCACTGCATTCACCTTGTAATGTATACATATAGTGGTGGAGCACTACATCCACCTTGTAATGCATACATATAGTGGTGGAGCACTGCATTCACCTTGTAATGTATACATATAGTGGTGGAGCACTGCATTCACCTTGTAATGTATACATATAGTGGTGGAGCTCTACATTCACCTTGTAATGTATACATATAGTGGTGGAGCACTACATTGTTACATCCCATAACCGTTATCATCAAGGCTGCAAGTTCACTCCCTATCAGGGACAAGTGATAAAACGATATGTGAGAAAGTTGTCCGTCACTTGAGAAGGTTGGAGAATCGAGTACTGGTTTCTACCCAACGTGTATGGTCATCTCCACCAGAACATATTGACATTGTACGATAAACCGCGACGAGTGGGCCCTGTACAAATCAAAGGGAGAAGAGTAACAAGGCCTTCATGTCTCCATGTTCTATAGTTGTCCACATAAGTCCGATATATTTTTAACCCCCACAATAGTGGGTTGTTGTGCTTGGCTGCGTGTGTCTGTGGACAAGGTAACTCAAAAAGTTATTGTAGGATTTCCATGAAACTTTGTGGTTATATAGAGGGTAGATCTTTGGGGAAGTGGTGGTATTTTGTTATGTTATATTTCGGGTTTAACGCCTGCATCAGCATCATTTTGGGCTATATCGCCGGCGGGCAGTTTACCTAACAACACCTTTCCTGGGCAGGCTCCAACGGTTAACCAGTACTTGGGTGCACCAACCTCCGTAAGAAACTGCCAACTTTTTCATATAAATGAGACACGGTCTGAGCGGGGCTCGAACCCGTAACCATCAGTGATAAGTTATAGCGGTATACAAGTCAGCGACCTCAACCACTTGACCACGGAGGTGGACACACCAAATAAAGAAGAAAAAAAAAAGAAAAAAAGACTTTAAGTCAAATATATATACTTAATCATATACATCCGAATTTTTGACTTATATATATATATATATCAGTGATGATAGGTTACAGCGGTATACAAGTCAGCGACAGTAACCACTCGACCACAGAGGCTGACTGGTGGTATTTTAGGCGAAACTGGTCAACAAATGTGGTCAGTGTCCATGTATCATATACCGGTCAGTGTCCATGTATCATATACCGGTCAGTGTCCATGTATCATATACCGGTCAGTGTCCATGTATCATATACCGGTCAGTGTCCATGTATCATATACCGGTCAGTGTCCATGTATCATATACCGGTCAGTGTCCATGTATCATATACCGGTCAGTGTCCATGTATCATATACCGGTCAGTGTCCATGTATCATATACCGGTCAGTGTCCATGTATCATATACCGGTCAGTGTCCATGTATCATATACCGGTCAGTGTCCATGTATCATATACCGGTCAGTGTCCATGTATCATATACCGGTCAGTGTCCATGTATCATATACCGGTCAGTGTCCAT
>CM026404.1:10472502-10495048 GCA_014843695.1 Archivesica marissinica | reverse complement strand
TACCGGTATCCCGCCACTGACCCAAGGGTACCGGTATCCCGCCACTGACCCAAGGGTACCGGTATCCCGCCACTGACACAAGGGTACCGGTATCCCGCCACTGACCCAAGGGTACCGGTATCCCGCCACTGACCCAAGGGTACCGGTATCCAGCCACTGACCCAAGGGTACCGGTATCCCGCCACTGACCCAAGGGTATCCCGCCACAAGCGATTGACTGTATAAGTGTTGGCTCAGCGAAATAAAACGTGTCTTTTATGCTTTCCAACGAATTGCCAGTTCAAAGGTCAGTAGTAGGGGGGAACTTAATGTTGGTATAGAGAATTAGTCCTCAAATGTATATGTGATGTTAATGGGATTTGAGAAATGATAATGTTCCGAGTTTTGTTTGACAATAATGTCTGAAATCGGACTATTTTTGGCCAAATTTCAAATTCCAAGGTCACTGGTAAGGTGGGGATTTACTGCAAGTGTAGGGACCCTAGTCTGATATGCATGCACAATTCGAAGCAATAACGTTGAAAGTTTTTAAGAAATGATAATGTTTGAGTCTTTTTTTTTTACGTATCAATAATTTCTGAAATTGTTAGGTTACTCTTGGGAGTGAGGACTAACTCTGGGTGTAGAGAATTAGTCCTTGGATGTGTACATCACTGTAGTCCTTCACGGTGTTCATAGATATGCAAGTTCTGGTCAATCTTATAATAATTCCACTTTATTGACCTAAGTTTCTGGATTGTCACATCAGTGAAATAATGATAAGGACACTGAAAGGCGCCGTCATGTTTACATTAGAAACGGGCCAAAAGGCGTCCGTCAAGTTATTTTATTGGAATGTAAATCAGGGCGATTTGGGCTAATTAGTCGCCCTAGGGACCCTGAAATTTCATCTTTTTTTGCAATGCAATTTTCATACAAAATGTTGTTCATTAAGCTACACTGGTCCATTATAAAGCACTCCTTCTATTCAACTGTTGTATTTAATGGTCATACTGTTTATTTTAAGCTTATTTTGTTGAAATTTATTAAATAACGCCATTTAAGGACGCGTTCGCATGCTTTCTCACTTCTCCCTAAAAATTCTGAAGTAGAATGAGCCCTGGTAAATGTCTAGTCTCAACCAGTCATATAATCGATATTGGAATTACCAAATTAGCTTGTAAAAAGGATGAATAGTCAAATCTTATTGTCATCTACAAAGTAATACTATGAGGGTGGGCATTGTAAGGGTGGGTCTCCATGCATCTATAACAAGAACAACAAAGTCAGTTCTAACAATGTTACATTATTTTCCAATCTTCTTCAACATTTACAGCAATAATTAGTCACTCGATATCTCGGTCAAGTTTGCTCATCAGCCAGATCAGCTTTGGAACCTTGGATGATTACAATTTTCGAATTTTTGGGATGTCCGCTTCCGGTATATGACTTGCATAATTATTATTCAAATGTATTACAGTTAAACTTTATTTATTTTACAACGATGGCGAAGCAAGTTTTAACAACTTATATTAATCACTCTCGGTCGCTCGGATGAAAGTGTATATGTGGTCTTTAGTGTGGGAGGAAACCGGAGTACCTGGAGAAAACCCACCTGTCTGATCTGGCGACCACCGTACCATCTCATATACTACCCGGTCCGCGGATCGAACCCAGGTTGCATTAGTGAGAAGCGAGCGCGCTAACCACTGCGCTAATCGGACAGACGTGGCTACAATGTAACCGAGCATTTTACGGCAGTAACAAATCTGATCGCTTTATAGCTGTCGAGTTAGCTGCTCTTTTATTGAAATAGCTAAGCTTGATAATCAGCTTGCTTACACGTGTAACACAAATCTATGGTCATTGGATGGTTAAATTGTATTAGTCAAACTTGTATTAAGAGACCACAAAAGGGAAGGGCAAGATGTGGTCGGTCTCTAGGCAGGAATGATCTCTTAAATTATATTAGTCAAACTTGTATTAAGAGACCACAAAGGGAAGGGCAAGATGTGGTCGGTCTCTAGGCAGGAATGATCTCTTAAATTATATTAGTCAAACTTGTATTAAGAGACCACAAAAGGGAAGGGCAAGACGCGGTCGGTCTCTAGGCAGGAAATGGTCTCTTAATATACACTAATTTGTTCATTAACAACAAAAACAGGAACTGAAAAAGTGGTCCCTTAATCCATGTGGTCTATTAATAGACATGGTCTTTCAAGCAAGTTCGACTACTCTGTAGTAATTATTAGGTCCAATTTTATGGACTATGGATTGTTGATATCCATAGTTACACTGGATTATGTCCTTTTAAATTGATGGTTAGGTTTATTAAATTTTGTGATATCATTTTCATTCAGATTTTATGCAATATATTCCACATTTCCTGTATTTAATTCAACATAACTATGGATACCATTAACACATTTAAAAAACTTATTATTGTGTGTTTTACGTTTATTTATCGTCGCTACCGGGTGCCCATATGAGCGACGCCTCCTGAAGAGATTAGTCATTTTAGATTTTTGGAGGATTCGGTGCTCAAATCCACACAGGTCTACGGTACTTAATAATTCAAATGGGTTTGCACATCATTTTCAGCTGGCTACGCCAGTTATCACTTGTGTGTGTTTTAAGTTTATGTATCGGCGCTACAGGTTGCCCATATGAGCGACGCCTCCTGAAGAGATTAGTCATTTTAGATTTTTGGAGGATAGTGCAATGATACAGACAGAGACCCATTCCAGAGTCTCCTCTGGTTCACGTGCACGGTGTCAAGCACCGACACGAAACCTTGGTTTAACGTCCCATCTGAAAGACTATTCATTTTATTAGGGTCAGACAGGGGGGGGATCGAACCTGCGATCCCTGGATTACCAGTCCAACGTGTTAACCACTGGACTACAGATCCGTCTGTAACTTATAAGACGGGAAGCCACTTTGAGGCCATAATCTGGTGGTAAAACGCTCGTCTTATAGTCGAGTATGCACGGTAATAATGTCCTTTAACCCATTCAACACCAAGTAACTCACATGGACTGGTCCATGATAGTCATAAACCAATAAATGAATCAGAAAATCACATTTGGATCAGTTCATTTATCAAAATGGGTATTTTTTTTCCTAAAAATAGTTATATTACTTGAAAAAAGTGCAGATCCTGATGAGCCGGCTCATCTGGATCTACACTTTTTTGTAAGCCAATTTAGAGGTCTGTGGTGTTGAAAGGGTTAACTTTTGATTATAATCCAGCTACGATATGATATACATATATAATGCAAGGCTATATATTGATATAGTTTTGAATAAAAAAGATCTTATTTGGAGTGTGCTTTGGTTTGGTTGATCGCTTCGCTTTATCCAATTATCCCTTCGTCTATTTGAAACACGAAAACTATAACTTGTAGTCCTATATATAAGACCTCTACATAAAATTTGTAATCTGTTATTTGAAAAATGCCTTGATAGTAAAATGTTACACTTTTTCAAGTCTAAATATTTGGACTACAGTCAAACCTGTCTTAAGCAGCCAGCCAAGGGAGTCGGAGAAAGTGGCTGCTTAACACAGGAGGCTGCTTAATAGAGGTCAAATATATAATAAAACAACTGATTGGGAATCTGGAAACTGGCTGCTTAATACAGGTTGGCTGCTTAATGGAGGTGACCACTAACACAGGTTTGACTGTATATAACTTGCTGACTGGTTGAACATTGGTTTCCAGATATTGGTTAAATGTCCATGCAATAACTGGATCCCCACATCAAATCAACCAACGTCTGGTGATTAAATATCCAACCAACGTCTGGAAGCTGACATCCAGTCAGCTGTGTGAGACGCCTGGAGTTTGTGCCCAACTGTAGCCGCAACGATTGTATTCTTAGGCAAGGCACTTACAATTCCACATTGCCTCTTCTCTCTCCCTCATGGCGATGGATTCCATCAGGACTGAGGTCTTGAGAGCAAATAATCTAAGTCAGGAAAACCTGGTAACCATATTATGACATAGAACCAGTCAGGACAACCTGGGAACTATAATCTGACATAGAACCAGTCAGGATAACCTGGGAACTATAATCTGACATAGAACCAGTCAGGACAACCTGGGAACTATAATCTGACATAGAACCAGTCAGGACAACTTGGTTACTATAATCTGACATAGAACCAGTCAGGACAACCTGGGAACTATAATCTGGCATAGAACCAGTCAGGACAACTTGGGAACTATAATCTGGCATAGAACCAGTCAGGACAACTTGGGAACTATAATCTGACATAGAACCAGTCAGGACAACCTGGGAACTATAATCTGGCATAGAACCAGTCAGGACAACTTGGGAACTATAATCTGACATAGAACCAGTCAGGACAACCTGGGAACTATAATCTGACATAGAACC
This sequence comes from Archivesica marissinica, assembly GCA_014843695.1. Taxonomy (NCBI): domain Eukaryota; kingdom Metazoa; phylum Mollusca; class Bivalvia; order Venerida; family Vesicomyidae; genus Archivesica; species Archivesica marissinica. The sequence goes on along the minus strand of CM026404.1, from coordinate 10,490,668 downwards.
AGTCAGGACACCTGGGAACTATAATCTGACATAGAACCAGTCAGGACAACCTGGGAACTATAATCTGACATAGAACCAGTCAGGACAACCTGGGAACTATAATCTGACATAGAACCAGTCAGGACAACCTGGGAACTATAATCCGGCATAGAACCAGTCAGGACAACCTGGGAACTATAATCTGACATAGAACCAGTCAGGACAACCTGGGAACTATAATCTGACATAGAACCAGTCAGGACAACTTGGGAACTATAATCTGACATAGAACCAGTCAGGACAACCTGGGAACTATAATCTGGCATAGAACCAGTCAGGACAACTTGGGAACTATAATCTGACATAGAACCAGTCAGGACAACTTGGGAACTATAATCTGACATAGAACCAGTCAGGACAACCTGGGAACTATAATCTGGCATAGAACCAGTCAGGACAACTTGGGAACTATAATCTGACATAGAACCAGTCAGGACAACCTGGGAACTATAATCTGACATAGAACCAGTCAGGACACCTGGGAACTATAATCTGACATAGAACCAGTCAGGACAACTTGGGAACTATAATCTGACATAGAACCAGTCAGGACTACCTGGGAACTATAATCTGACATAGAACCAGTCAGGACACCTGGGAACTATAATCTGACATAGAACCAGTCAGGACAACCTGGGAACTATAATCTGACATAGAACCAGTCAGGACAACCTGGGAACTATAATCTGACATAGAACCAGTCAGGACAACCTGGGAACTATAATCCGGCATAGAACCAGTCAGGACAACCTGGGAACTATAATCTGACATAGAACCAGTCAGGACAACCTGGGAACTATAATCTGACATAGAACCAGTCAGGACAACCTGGGAACTATAATCTGACATAGAACCAGTCAGGACAACCTGGGAACTATAATCTGACATAGAACCAGTCAGGACAACCTGGGAACTATAATCTGACATAGAACCAGTCAGGACAACCTGGGAACTATAATCTGACATAGAACCAGTCAGGACAACCTGGGAACTATAATCTGACATAGAACCAGTCAGGACAACCTGGGAACTATAATCTGACATAGAACCAGTCAGGACAACCTGGGAACTATAATCTGACATAGAACCAGTCAGGACAACCTGGGAACTATAATCTGACATAGAACCAGTCAGGACAACCTGGGAACTATAATCTGACATAGAACCAGTCAGGACAACCTGGGAACTATAATCTGACATAGAACCAGTCAGGACAACCTGGGAACTATAATCTGACATAGAACCAGTCAGGACAACCTGGGAACTATAATCTGACATAGAACCAGTCAGGACAACTTGGGAACTATAATCTGACATAGAACCAGTCAGGACAACCTGGGAACTATAATCTGGCATAGAACCAGTCAGGACAACCTGAGAACCATATAAGACTGTTTTTGTTTTTTCTGTTACATAGTCAAGTCAATTACATAGTAGTTTGCCAAGATAGCTTCTTACAACAATTGTGAGATTATTTACTGCAACCATTGCATTTGCAATCAATTATGAAACATTAATATATTTATATAAGTATATATATATGGTCCCTCTCTACATCCGAATTTTCGGCGTAAAAAGCCTTTTTCAAGGAAAACAAAAATCATCCGGCTAATTCATTTTTCATACGATAGAACAATCTATTTTTTAAGCCAAATATATATATGGTCCCTCTCTACATCCGAATTTTCGGCGTAAAAAGCCTTTTTCAAGGAAAACAAAAATCATCCGGCTAATTCATTTTTCATACGATAGAACAATCTATTTTTTAAGCCATATATATATATGGTCCGCTTTACATCCGAATTTTTGACTTATATATATATACTAGTTCCCTGTTAGGAACAACCAACATATGTTATTATGTTATATTTCGGGTTTTACGCCTGCATCAGCACCATTTTGGGCTATATCGCCGGCGGACAGTTTACCTAACAGCACCTTTCCTGGGTAGGCTCCAGCGGTTAACCAGTACTTGGGTGCACCAACCTCCGTAAGAAACTGCCAACTTTTTCATATCAATGAGACCATCAGTTACAGTGGTATACAAGTCAGCGACCGTAACCACTCGACCACGGAGGTGGACAAAAAAAAAAAAGGCTTCTTAAGTCAAATATATATACGGTACTTAAAAATATATATATACATCCGAAATTTTGACTTATACAGTCAAAATTGCTCAAGCGACCACGTGTATTAAGCGACCTTTGTCTTATGCGACCATTTTGAAATCCCCCGAGTGATTTCACACTATAAATCTATTGTATTAAGCGACTTTTTACCACCTATTTTCGGCCGTAATTACCTAATGTTTTTCATTACCATAAGTAGTGTTGAAATTCAAAACATAAATCAAGAGACTATTAAATGTGTCGTCTGCTGGTTATGTATATTGAAGAGGCAATACATTTGACAAGTAATCATGATACATGCCAATCAGTCAATTTTCGCACAGTTATGCACCAATTTCCGTTTGAGTCATTGTTGTAAAAACAAATGTAGGGGATTATCGGCGCGCAATGTCCAGTTACAAGTTCTTTATAGTGTGTGCAAATCTCATAATATTTATTCAAATAGTCCACACTTTGTTCTTATAGTCTCGCATTTTTAGTTTTACTGGGTCACAGCATATGGATTGTCCCATTGCACCGGTCGGAAATTCAGCCAACGGATGTCAATTTTATATATAAGTTTTGATTTAAATGAATGTAAATGCATTATTGTTGTAATTTTCTGGATTAAATTTTTGTTTAGATAATTGATAATCTCGGATATCACACCATTGTCACGCCTTATATTTTGAATCTAAATACAAAATTGATTCGTCCTCAAAATGTTTCATACTCGTAATAACATAAATAAGACCAATTTCAATTCTACACTTTTGAGTACCCATGCAGGTGTCTCAATTAGCAGCAATCAATAAGGTGTTTGATCTACAGTATCCATATCGTGCAGGTATCACAATTAGCAGCAATCAACAAGGTGTTTCAACAAGAAAAATACAATATATTACTATAAAAAAATTTCTTTATTTTATGATGATATATGTAACATATATACATGTATATGATGTTAATATCTATATAGACACTGTAGTGTCCACCCAAACAAAGGTCTAGTACATGTATATGATGTTAATATCTATATAGACACTGTAGTGTCCACCCAAGCAAAAGTCTAGTACATGTCTCCGACTCTGGGAAATTGTCCGTTCAGTCACTTTGTATTAAGAGACCGTTTCATTAAGAGACCGTTTCTGTCCATTCCCTTGGGCGGTCTCTTAATACAAGTTTGACTGTATATATATATATTTATATATATATATATTACTAGTTCCCTGTTAGGAACAACCAACATATAATTTATTTTGAAAAAGAAAAGAAAGATACCCACCTAAATTCTTGGTCACGTTATATACATACATGGCTTTCTGCCAGCCTTAACCTATATAAATATAAAATCCACAAAAGCGAGAGTATATATATGTATAAACATGCAACTGCAAATCCCTGAAAATGGTCATCTAAACATCATCTATTTCCTGTGAGAGCCGGCATTAAGCCAGTGTGCTACATGCTTTCCAAGAAGTATAACACGTTTTGAGCCCAGCTCAATAGTTTGTTTTGGGAGTTTAAAGTCGCACCAACAGCTTTATTCAAATGGCGACACTCCGGCTATTATTGGTGGAGGAAGACGCCGGTGCCCCTCCATAGCAGTATTTTAAGCACAGACGAGAACCAGGGTAGAACCGAATTTTCGCAATTCACCTGGACAGCTTCCTAACGTGAAAGATTTCGACACCCACAGTGTGATTCGAGCGCGGGGGGGGGGGGGGCCTAGAGATTTGAAGGGAACAACCTTAATCACTAAGGCCAAGTTGAACAGATTGCTTCTAATCTTCCACAGGACACACTACACAGCCGTCCTTCCCACAGGGCTTAGATATTGCTTAGATTGCATTTTAATAGGAGTTAGGCTACAAAAATACGAATAAAATGAAAAATACCATACTTTCATGAATTCAGAACGCATCATAAAATTCGAATTTTTTCCCCCATCCTTGTTTTGGATTTGCTCAACTAAGCAAGTGTGAAGTTATTAAAACGTTGTAGGGTTGTAAAATCTCATCACAATATTTACATCGCTATTGCATTTGCTTCGATGAACGTATATGTCCTGCTTGTATCTATTTTCGTATGAATTTCCTCACTAATTATATGCAGCTGAAATGCGCATTCGAAAATACGGGCATGCGTATTCGTAGTGTCGGGCAGCGGTTCTTCGATATTAAAGGCGTGTCTTACAGTTTACTTTGTTCCAAGGGTGATCTAATTGCCACACCCGACACACGGTAAGTCGCAAATCTGGCCTAAATACATTTTAAATACAAAAGTGCAATATATTTTTCTTTGTGTCTTATGAAAATAATAATTAATGTAAATACAAGTAATGAATCACTTGTTAATAATTTCCATCGGGGTATGAACTATGTTGGACGTTTTTAAACTTAGCATGGATGTCTTTGGTGTCCACACACTTTAAACAAGCCCGATGTAGTTCATACCCTGATGGAAATCATTAACCTGCGATTCATTCCTTAAATGGATGAGCTTAGCCCGGTACAATGTAAATTTATCATAATATGCACCTGTATTCTGGTATGGTATTTTTCCTAAGGTACCATGTGATACATACCACCGGCGTAAAGATTCTTCAGTGATGGACGTTGACTAATGTACTGTTTGCTGCCGATTTTGAAGATCTTGTACAGTGTTGCATTATGGTTAACGAAGGTCTGAGCAACGCAGGGAGGAGCTACGTCGTTCAAACCATCGTCATTAAATATCACAGCCATCTACAAGTACAGAATATATCGCTATGGGTCACCATTGTATGACTGATTACTAGGGGCATTTTACAGCATATCAAAGCAGTTTCACATGATGGCATAGTACCAATGGTAATGTATATTAGGACAGCCTGCTGGGTAGAACCACCGACCATCAGCAAGTCAGCTGGATAGCTGTCCAAGAGTCAAGAATTTGACACACTCAGTGGGATTCAAACCTACAGCATTGAGGGGGAGAAGTGATCTAGTTATAACGTCTCCGCCATTGGGGCTCCTAGAACGTGGAGGAAGGACACGAAGGTAGAATACAGAAACTGACCAAGCTATGACAATAACACTGTGGTGTACTGGATATGGTGTCCATCTCGAGATCGGGAGACGGAGGTTGTGAGTTTGAACCGCAGTGGTGACATCCTTAGGTCTCCAGAGCAATGAAACTGATATTGTAAGACCTTGTTTCACAACTGAGCTAAAATACTTTTGTATAAACTAGGGATGGCAACGAATGTTCGAATATTCGAATATTCGTTCGAACGTCTGAATATTCGAATATTAAAACCATATTCGAATATTAAAAAAAAATTCAAATCAAATTTTAATAAATTGCAGTTAAATCATAACTTAAAAGGATATATGTTTGTTTAAATTTCAATCAATTAAGTTTCGAAAACAAAGAATGACCCAATGCGTGCCCAGAAGGTGCGAAATGTCATCGCGATTTGGCTCCAAATAACAAAGGAGGGTGATGACATGTTGTTCACACCTTACAGGGGTCACTAATTGATTAATGCAGTCTATTTGACGGGACACAAACTGAGAAGCATTTGTTTTACAGGTACTAAATAACTAAGTTCAGTGGTAGTTAAGAATAAAGTGAACCATAAGTGGGGAATTAGTTTGTCGGTTCAAACCCTCGTCTTATGATGCTGCCAGGACCACATCAATGCTGGCTAGTCTCTTAGATCTTAGGTACAAACGACTGCCGTTTTGTGGACAGCATCATATTCTTGAATGAAAACAAGCTGCCTAAGGGGTGTGACATGCATGTAGGTGACACTAACTAGTGTTGTTAAATAGAATGGCCAGCTCTACGGGACTCAGAATATAATGTAAATGTGTTCTATTTGTTTGTGTTTGTTTGTTTGTTCCAATCTAATATAAAGAGATGTTCACTAATTAAAATTGTTGTAATTTAAATTAGTTTATTTCTTCAAACGTATTCAGAGAGCGAAATTTTATTTTCACAAACCCACCAAGTCACCAAGCGGAGTTGTTTGTCAATCAACACAAGCCGCATATTTAAATCGCCGACAGTAGACTTCACGTTTACATAATTCTAACAATGCCACCACTTTCAATAGAACGGTGTTACCTGTCAGCGATGCAAGAGTAAAGTGGAAATCGAAAGTTGGAGAAATTTGCGAATATACGAATTCGTTCGGAAGATCATCCGAATATTCGAATATCACAATCACCATTCGTTGCCATCCCTAGTATAAACTAATAACTAACAGCCCCAACTAATCAGCTGATAAGCTACAATGTAAGGATTCAAAACCTTTATATTTGCTGGAATTGCACTTACTGTACATTCCCGGCCATAAGTCGACCCTTTTTTCATCCAGAAATGTGATGAAAGTACTAGGTCCACATATGCATGAGAAACAAACAAACAAAAATTTGGGAAAAAAATTAGACTTATTTTTTACTTTATATATGTCTGTTTGTTATATTTGATTTAATATAAACAATTTACTTAGACAATTATTTACATCATAAACCATGGAAAAGCTAATAAAAAATAAAAAAAAAATATAAAAAAATAAACAAACGTAATGGAATAAATTCAACCAGATATCTCAAATCGAGCTCAGTTTCATTCAAAAATGAGATAAAAACGTCTTAACGAATATCATAAGTCCTAAGTACCCTCGACTTATGGAAGGATCCAGCTTAAATTCTGCATTTTCAATACAAAATGTGACACTCGACTTATGGCCGAGATCGACTTATGGCAGGATATATACGGAATACAGAAACACCTAGCGATCATACAAAAGTTCACAACCTTCAGAACATCCGAGATAGCACAGAACTTCAAGGAGATGTTGGACATTCAAGAGGTATAAAGTTCAAACCCGAGGGAAAAGTGAACACTAATCCAGGGATCGCAGGTTCGATCCCCCATCTGACCCTAATAAAACTAACAGTCTTTCAGATGGGACGTTAAACCGAGGTCTCGTGTCGGTGCTTTACACAGTGCACGTAAAAGAACCAGAGGAGACTCTGGAATGGGTCTCTCTCTGTATCATTGCACTATCCTCCAAAATCTAAAATGACTAATACCTTCAGGAGGCGTCGCTCATATGGGCAACCGGTAGCAACGAATAATAAATGTAAAAAAAAGAAGTGAAAACCTCTTGGGTCATGTATATAATTATACAACTTTATATTGGAGCATTCTCTACAAACATCCAACTTCAGAATACAAAGATACATTACATTAATACGCAACATAATTATGTGGGTGAACGGAAAATGTTCAAATTTCTTGTTCATGGAGAACTTGCCATCTTTATCGATTTGATTTCATTTACAAATATAGAAAGAACGTGTAAATATTTCAGCGTGTCTAGAGCAGATATTTTATAACCGGCTGGAGATCATAAAGCAATAGACACATATATCATTGTTCAATATAGATAGTACCACATTGACTAGTCACTTGAGGAGCTGTCAAGTGTACAAACTGATATAATTCTTTGCACGTTAGCGATGAAAATAACAAGTCGAATATGTCATGCAATTTTAAAGTCTAACGAAATTCCAGGACATATTTCAGTTATAGAAAGAAAAAAACAACACATTAATGAATTGTCGTCTGCTACAATTATTTTAACTATTTATAGCCTTTATTTTACCCAGCATGCAAAGAGTTATGGTAAGCCATGTTTTCACCAAAATGCAAAAATTGTCCTTGAGACTTGTGTCCCCCCCGAGAGCTTTAGAACTAGTTCAGATGCAGGAATTATATATATAGTGTGTTTGTTTATTATTATAGTGTCACCCTTATTTAAAGGGCCAGCCATTTCTGACTTATGAAACACGTCTTTTTATGAACATCAGTACTTCCCGAATCCTATGCTTGTATGGCAGGCTGGTAGGCAATCGGTAACCATTATTTTAACTAGCTGGCGGCCATATCAGAACAATACCACTGACGAGATTCGAATCTTCGACATCCGGCTCAGTAGGCAGACGCCTTAACCACTAAGCCATGGAGACGGTTATATATGTATGCTATATTCCAGTATCATAAACAATGGAGAAAAGATGACATGAATTATGTGTGTATCAGGGATCAGTGCTACTATGGAGTCTGTTCCGAGGAGAGTATCACAGGTGTAGCGGGAGCCTCGTAGGTAGGGATCGACCCAATCACTTGACCGGCTACACTCTGTGATACACTTCTTGAAAGTAGATTTTAGTTTGGTGTGTTCCGATGTATCGATAACATTTTGCATTTTAATTCTTAACCTTTATTCTGTTATGTACTTTTCTTAATATTTTTGATAAACATTTTATATTGTTTTTTGTTTTTTTTGTTGTTTTTTTTTGTATTTCCTACCAAATTGTTGTCCTTAACCCTTTCAACCCCAAGTAACTGACATGGACTGGTGCATGCTATTTTTAGACCAATAAATTAATAAGAAAATTACATTTGGACCAGTTCATTTATCAAAATGGGTAATTTTATCTAAAATAGTAATAATTATTACTGGCAAAAAAGTGCAGATCTACACTTTTCATAAGCCTATTTAGAGGCCCGTGGGGTTGAAAGGGTTAATGTTGACTATTGTACTGTATGTTGTAAAAATGTCTTCCTATGCTAAATTAATGTTAAGCACTTTTGAACGTATAATTTCTGTATGAAAAGAGTGCTATACGAATCTGGTATCATAATAATAGCTTCATCATTTTATTTTATATTTGAGTTTATTTAACGTTGCTACTAGTTGCCCATTTGAGCTACGGGCAGTTTACCTAACAAGTTACAACACCTTTCCTGGGTAGGCTCCAGCAGTTAGCACATTACTTGCTACACCAACCTCCGTAAGAAACTGCCAACTTTTTCATATGCAGAGATATGGTCTGATGGCTCGAACATATGACCATCAGGGATGATATGTTACAGTGGTATTTGACCAAGTGATCTATATTTTTATAACAAAACTGGGCAAATCCGTAAAATACTGTAAACACATATTTTATTATGCAACTCTGGTACAAACAGACACTTTTTATGCCATTCTGGCATAAACACATACTTTATTATGCAACTGTGCAAAATATGGTTAAAATACAGTATGAAAATTAAGTACAACATTGGAATAGAATGAGTGCTTTATAAATGGGCCAGTGTATGTAACTGGACAATATTTTGTAAGAAATTTGCAAACATAAAAAATATTTAAACTATTTATTAGGGAGAAGTGGGGTTGCTATGGCGACTTTTCGCCTAAGTCGACCTCTAGAATGAGCCATGTATTTGTACCCAATTCTCCACAGGACATGAGATATGCGTACTACTCACCTTATGGCAGTCTTGTGTGCCATGTGCCACAATAGGCTTGCATACTAAAAGGAAATAAAGACAGTGTTCAATCCAGGTTTTCCAAACAGGGGGCAATTGGGGCCTAGCGACCTATATTACAAACAATTATGGTACATTAATTAACACAAAACTACTGGAGAACTAGAAATTATTTTTTGGAAAAAAAAGGCATATTTCTCCCCACTCAACTCACTGGTCATTCAGTGGAGTAATAAAAGCATGGTAGTTAAATATATTTAAACTTTATTTATTTTACAACGATTGTGAAGTAAGTTCTAACAACTTATATTAATCTAAATGACAATTAGATGAGGATTACATTTTTAATAAGAGTGTGTTTGTTTATTATAGTGTCACCCCTATTTTTTAAAGGGCCAACCATTTCTGACTTATGAGACACCTCTTTTTTTATGAACATCAGTACTTCCCGAATCCTATGCTTGCATGCCAGGCTGGTAGGCAATCGGTAACCATTATTTAACTAGCTGGTGGCTCACCAACCGGCCATATCAGAACGTACCCCTGACGAGGTTCGAACCTTCGACCTCCCTCTCCGTAGGTGGACGTCTTAACCACTAGGCCACGGAGAAGTTTTAACAATCACTCTCATTGGTGTGGATGAAAGGGTAAATGTGGTCATTCGTGTGGGAGGAAACCGGAGTACCCGGAGAAAACCCACCTGTCCGATCTGGCGACCACCGTACCATCTCACATACTTCCCGGTCCGAGGATTGAACCCAGGTTGCATTGGTGAGAAGCGAGCACGCTAACCACTGCGCTAATCGGACAGCCATTTTACATTTTATTATGCTTGCTGAGTAAAACGCTATCCAATCACATTCCAGTCCCATCCCATCTCGATTTAATCAGCAATTCAAGCCTATTAACCCATTCAACACCAAGTAACTCACATGGACTGTTCCATGATATTTTTAGACCAATAAATTAATAACAAAATTACATTTGGATCAGTTCATTTATCAAAATGGGTAAAAAAAATTCTAAAAATAGTTATATTACTTGAAAAGTGCAGATCCTGTAGAGACGGCTCGTTACGAGCCGGCTCATCTGGATCTACACTTTTTTGTAAGCCAATTTAGAGGTCTGTGGTGTTGAAAGGGTTAAAACACCATTAAAGAGTTGTCTTCACAATTCTTAAGAAATCATAAATTATCATTTTCTTCATACAAAGCATGTGGTTTCCTAGAAAACTATGCAATTCTGCTCTACTTATTAATATTTGGCTAGATTTCTCATACCAGCTAACCCTTCCTTCCCCACATTTTCAGAACACTTAATCGGTGAATCAAACGAAAATGAGTAAAATGAAACAAAATAAAAGACGACACCAATGTACTGTATATAATTATAATTTTTAATGATGGGAAATGTACAGGTACATAGTCTTCTTTTTTATATCTCTGATATCATATTTATTTCCTGGAAGATGATAATAATTATCAGTTATAAATCACCTGTTTCAGATCCTGGAAGGCAACAGAATAATGTATTTCATCATCAATTACAGGGACAACACATGATACACTTCCTTTGTAACTTGACCATAAAATATATGATATTGTGGATATTAACCTTTTCAACACTACAGGCCTCTAAATAGACTTACAAAAAGTGTAGATCCAGATGAGCCGGCTCGTGACGAGCCGTCTCATCAGGATCTGCACTTTTTGCCAGTAATAATTATTACTATTTTTAGATAAAATTACCCATTTTGATAAATCAACTGGTCCAAAGGTAATTTTCTTATTAATTAATTGGTCTAAAAATATTATGCACCAGTCCATGTCAGTTACTTGGGGTTGAATGGGTTAAAACCCTTTCCCTCATAGAAGCACCTCTTGTTGTGTGTGTGTATTTTATGTTTATTTATCGTCGCTACCGGTTGCCCATATGAGCGACTCCTCCTGAAGAGATTAGTCATTCTAGATTTTTGGAGGATAGTGCAATGATACCAAGAGAGAACCATTCCAGAATCTCCTCTGGTTCTTTTATGTATATGGTGTACAGCACCGACACGAGACCCCAGTATAAAGTCCCATCTGAAAGAATTTTAATCTTATTAGGGTCAGACGGGGGATCGAACCTGCAATCCCTGAATTACCAGTCCAGCGTGTTACCACCGGACTACAGATCCACTTGACGCCATTACCAATACGACATACATTGACAATGTAGTAGCCAACCCAATGTTCATAATAAACCCCAGAATCTCATGTAGTTCCAGTAATATCTATGAATGAATGGTGTTTTACAGCGCATCGACATCTAAGTTCATGTAGCGCGCATTAAAGTTATGTTTATTGTCGAGTGTATGAAATAAAATTCTATATAAGTATATGCATTACGTACAAATTAATACTAAGAAGTTATAAAGACATAATATATGAATGAATGATTACTACAAAGGCATGATTAACAATTGATATAATGGAGGTGGGATAGATATGGTGATTACTTACTCAATGCATGATAGCTAAACGGCTGTCAATTGTATGGAGATATAATAGTATATTAACCTAATAAACCTCTATGAAGGAAAGGGTAACCCTTTCAACACTACAGACCTCTAAATAGGTTTACAAAAAGTGTAGATCCAGATGAGCTGTCTCATGATGAGCCGTTTCATCAGGATCTGTACTTTTTGCCAGTAATATTACTATTTTTAGACAAAATTACCCATTTTGATAAATGAACTGGTCCAAATGTAATTTTCTTATTAATTTATTGGTCTAAGAATAGCATGCACCAGTCCAACTCAGTTACTTGGTGTTGAATGGGTTAAGAAAGACAGGGTATTTACCCGACTCTATTCAGAAAGGAAGAACGGATACCTACCAAAGGGGTACTGAACATTAGCATCTAGCAGTTTTTTCCTGTTTTCGGCTAAATCTTTACTTGTGAGGTCCACAAAAGTTGGAATGAACATATATGACTCTGAAAATACAATTTACAGTCAAATAAATTAAAGCAGCATTACATCGTATGAAACAAAAGATATTTGAAAAATTAAAATTTTACGTATTGGTAGCAATGCTACTACACATTCTAACATTATGCTTTGTATGCTTATGTTCATTTGGTAAACAGTGTTTTTTTGCGATAAAACAAACTCGAAACCGAAAGTAGGACTTTCCGAGTCGATCGGTCACGCACTTGTTTACAACCGGAACGCATCGTCCGCACTTGTTTACATTCGGAATGCATCATCCCCATTTGTCCCACGTTGTCTTTTTAATTAAATTACTTGATATGTTGATTCATACCTCTGTTAGCAAGTCTTTTAGGGACATTTCTACATCCCCGCGAGGGGTTCAACATTAGAGGAAGATAGATAGATAGTCTTTCATGTTCAAAATATATACGTTGTTTTCTACATCCTCTGTTGTTTCACGCATGCGCGCTGTGCGTGTTTACATTCCGTGTGTTGATAAACAAATAAACGGAATTATTGGAATTGTATCGTTTCTGAGCGACTATTTCGATTTTTGTAAACACACACACATTAGTATTTATAGTTTACACAAAACATCCTTTATTACGATGTAATGCTGCTTTAATGACGTTCTCTACAGTTTTGCAAAATATTTTTACAATAAGAGAATTTGTTCATACTTGGTACATCACTAGTACTATGTATTACTAACCAAAATATGAAATATAATTGATATGCTAATGACTTCGTTTTTTTATATTAATTTTTTTATAACATGCCTATTTTCGATTTCGGCCAATAATTTCTCATTTCACAGTCAAATAAATTAAGAGGCAGACACCGGATTTTTCATTTTCCATTTCATATATACATTTCAAGCAGCCACACTGGTTCTCATTGTAAGCTGAGCTGTAGTTCTATATTACAGTGGCTTCTGACAATAATAAAATCTGTATCTCTTATATCATAATGTTCGCAGGTGGGTTTTCTCCGGTTTCCTCCAACACAAATGACCACATTAACGCTTTCATCCGCACCAACGAGAGTGATCCGGGTACTCCGGTTTCCTCCAACACAAATGACCACATTTAAGCTTTCATCCGCGCCAACGAGAGTGATCCGGTACTCCGGTTTCCTCCAACACAAATGACCACATTTACGCTTTCATCCGCGTCAACGAGAGTGATTAATATAAGTTTGTTAGAAATATAGTTTAAACTTACTGCTCACGGTTATTTCATTACATATTTTAACAACCTACTTTCCAGAAATTCTCTCAATGTCCACGTCAGACAGATTTCTATAGTTTCAGCTTGAGATGGTACATGTAGGGTTTATTCTAGAGTGGAAAAAAGGGCAGGATGGGTCCAAAAAAGGGGCAGGGTGGGTCCAAAAACTAACATACAGTGATTGATCAAAGAGGCAGTACATATTGGTGAAAAGGGCCGACGGGTTCTAAGTCTGCCGGCCCGCCTGAAGGCAATGAGCAGTTGAGGCTTATATAATAAAAAAAAAAGGTAATTTTTTATATTGTTTTTTAAAAAGGAAAAGGGGCGGGGCTAAAGAGCAGGGTGGTGCGCCCTGCCATTCCGCTCTTGAAAAAACCCTAGTACATGTATGTGATGGGATAAAGTCTGTACAGATTTTTTTATCGGGTTTATTTATGTACTTTATGTTCTGCACCATGCTCGTGATCACAGAAATAGGTATTTCCTCTCGTGGCGTTATCTCCTGGCTAACGCCACTTGTGGAAATACAAATTTTGGTGATCATTTGATGAAATAAAATCCTATATCTTACACTAATAAACACAAATATCCTCCTATCTTTTGACCTATTGAAAATAAAACGTTTTTTTCACAGATTGACGCATCAATTTGACTTTGCGTAACAATGCAATTACATACATGCATCACTATTATTCTTATGTAAATAAATGGTTGTTTGAAGGTTTACGGGAAGGAAATGGTTTGTTTGAAGGTTTATGGGAAGGAAATGGTTTGTTTGAAGGTTTATGGGAAGGAAATGGTTTGTTTGAATGTTTACGGGAAGGAAATGGTTTGTTTGAAGGTTTATGAGAAGGAAATGGTTTGTTTGAAGGTTTAGGAGAAGGAAATGGTTTGTTTGAATGTTTATGGGAAGGAAATGGTTTGTTTGAAGGTTTATGGGAAGGAAATGGTTTGTTTGAAGGTTTATGGGAAGGAAATGGTTTGTTTGAAGGTTTATGAGAAGGAAATGGTTTGTTTGAAGGTTTATGGGAAGGAAATGGTTTGTTTGAAGGTTTATGGGAAGGAAATGGTTTGTTTGAAGGTTTATGGGAAGGAAATGGTGGTTGTTTGAATGTTTATGGGAAGGAAATGGTTTGTTTGAAGGTTTATGGGAGGAAATGGTTTGTTTGGGTTTAGGAGAAGGAAATGGTTTGTTTGAAGGTTTATGGGAAGGAAATGGTTTGTTTGAAGGTTTATGGGAAGGAAATGGTTTGTTTGAAGGTTTATGGAGAAGGAAATGGTTTGTTTGAAGGTTTATGGGAAGGAAATGGTTTGTTTGAAGGTTTATGAGAAGGAAATGGTTTGTTTGAAGGTTTATGGGAAGGAAATGGTTTGGAGGTTTTGAAGGAAATGTTTGTTTTTTTGGGAGGAAATGGTTTGTTTGAAGGTTTATGGGAAGGAAATGGTTTGTTTGAAGGTTTATGGGAAGGAAATGGTTTGTTTGAAGGTTTATGAGAAGGAAATGGTTTGTTTGAAGGTTTATGAGAAGGAAATGGTTTGTTTGAAGGTTTATGAGAAGGAAATGGTTTGTTTGAAGGTTTATGGGAAGGAAATGGTTTGTTTGAAGGTTTATGAGAAGGAAATGGTTTGTTTGAAGGTTTATGAGAAGGAAATGGTTTGTTTGAAGGTTTATGGGAAGGAAATGGTTTGTTTGAAGGTTTATGAGAAGGAAATGGTTTGTTTGAAGGTTTATGAGAAGGAAATGGTTTGTTTGAAGGTTTATGGGACGGAAATGGTTTGTTTGAAGGTTTATGGGACGGAAATGGTTTGTTTGAAGGTTTATGGGACGGAAATGGTTTGTTTGAAGGTTATGGGCGGAAATGGTTTGTTTGAGGTTTAGCGGAAATGGTTTGTTGAAGGTATGGGAAGGAAATGGTTTGTTTGAAGGTTTATGGGAAGGAAATGGTTTGTTTGAATGTTTATGGGAAGGAAATGGTTTGTTTGAATGTTTACGGGAAGGAAATGGTTTGTTTGAAGGTTTATGGGAAGGAAATGGTTTGTTTGAATGTTTATGAGAAGGAAATGGTTTGTTTGAAGGTTTATGGGAAGGAAATGGTTTGTTTGAAGGTTTATGAACATTGATTGGATACGTTCAAATGATGGTTTATGAGAAATATGGTATCATTATCGCCGTCGTTTAATAATTGCTTCTTTCATGTCTGAGGGATTTAAATTATCAAGTAATGTGCGTATAATTATTATTCTGTATTGCCATTTTGTACAGAAATTATTCTGGATTTCTAATAAATAGACGTCTTGTTTCAGCAACATTTCAATACAAAAGTTATTTGGCTTTCAGTGTCTGCTACAAAAACAAGTAATTTTATTCTGTGATTATTTTTTCAAACAGGTGTCTGGCAAACTAACATGATAATGGTGTGGCATTAACAGGTAATAAACTAGTGACTAGCACCAACCAGACTGGTTTGAATCTGTGGAGAAGTTGAATCATGATACATTGTTGCACATCTGTTGTACATCTCTTTTTGCTCTCTCTCTTTTTTTTTTTAATCTATTCATTTACCGTAATTTGCTATGTATATCGCGCTATTATGTATAACGCACACCCATTTTTTGGCACACAAATTGGGGCAAAACGCAGCGTAAAATATCATTTTCACAAGCCAAAATTTCTCAAGATACGATATAATCGCGCTCTATGGTTTTAATATTTCAATACAAAAAGAAGATATCGTGGGAGGCCTACGTGCAGAAGTGCATGGTTCTGAAATATAATCATACTCTATGAAATTCTACATCGTGTTTAGTAATAAATGTGCGCGGTATACATAGCAAATGACGGTATTTACAAATAGTTACAAGTTGATTAGCCATGATAAATACATAATTTGTTGTTATTATATAATACGATATGCTACAAGAACGTAGATAATAATGTACATATGCGTATTTGTTTTACTTTGTATTATAATACAACTGGGTCATCTGCATATATAAAGCGAATGGCCGATTAGCGCAGTGGTTAGCACGCTCGCTTCTCACCAAGGGAAGTATGTGAGATGGTACGATGGTCGCCAGATTGGACAGGTTTTCTACGGGTACTCCGGTTTCCTCCCACACGAATGACCACATATACGCTTTCATCCGCGCCAACGAGAGTGATTAATATAAGTTGTTAGAACTTGCTTCGCAATCGTTGTAAAATAAATAAAGTATAAAAAAAGCGAATGGCCGTAACTAATGTTGCTAGAACTTGTGGCCCAACCCTTTTGTCATGTCTTGTATTATATAATTATATGTAAATATGAATCGAGCAATAAAATATGATTAAAGTAAATCTGTATATATATGTATTATCATAATTGGAAATTATACCATTTCGTAAATTTTTTTACGAAGTAACAGTTACCGGTATTTCTTTTTAATTTTGAAATATTCATACATAACAGTTACTGTCCCATCAATATATTACTGTGTATTTTGAACTGCAAGGAGAGAAACTATATAAGCTTTGCTTCCATTTGAATCCTTTCCTAAGGAAAGGGATTCGAATAAGTTACTATGGAACTTTTTTCCCAATCCTAACTGTGCTATTTCAACTATTCCTATGTCATGTACCATTAATAAAATATTGTTTAAACTAATTCTTTCCTATATACTTACTTACTGGTAAATAACAAGTTAACTTAAAACAATCAAATCTCAAAATGGCTGCCTTGGTAGCCATTTCAAATTTTTAGGAATGCATTGATTGATGACTAAAACCATACACCAGCGTTCGTCGCTATCGGTTGCCCATATGAGCCATGCCTCCAGAAGAGATTAGTCATATTAAATTTTTGGAGGATAGTGCAATGATACAGATAGAGACCCATTTCAGAGTTTCCTCTGGTTCTTTTACGTGCACGGTGTATAGCACCGACAAGAGACCTCAGTTTAAAGTCCCATCTAAAAGACTGGTACTTTTATTAGGATCAAACGGGGGGGATCGAACCTGCGATCACTGGATTACCAGTCCAATGTGTTACCACTAGACTACAGATCCGTCTGTACATCATCATATTGCAGTGATTGTATCATATAAAATGTTTGTTTGTTTTGCTTTTGTGGTTTAAAGTCGCATCAACAGTTTAGGTCATATTACAACTCTCCAGCCATTATTGGTGGAGGTAGACACTGGAAGCTCTTCTGAGCAGTATTTCAGGCACGGACGGGCACCAGGGTAGGACCACTGACCTTCCGCAATACAGCTGGATATCTTCCTCACTTGAAAGAATGTCACGCTCCCAGTGTAATAATTCCGCATAGCTATATTGACAAGGTGCAAACTAAGAATCTCTACAAGGTTTCTTTGAACTCTCTAAATCAATTTCTGCCAATATTTAAAATGATACCCTTGGCAGCCACTTCCATTCTACTGTTCCCAGAAGCCCATATATTACGAGTTGCTGACAAATTGGGAATTCCTGGAAAACTACATC
>CM026404.1:10406334-10471502 GCA_014843695.1 Archivesica marissinica | reverse complement strand
GCTGTGGGGAGGGGGGAGTGGCAATCATCCTGCTGTGGGTAGGGGGAGTGGCAATCATCCTGCTGTGGGGAGGGGGGAGTGGCAATCATCCTGCTGTGGGGAGGGGGGAGTGGCAATCATCCTGCTGTGGGTAGGGGGAGTGGCAATCATCCTGCTGTGGGTAGGGGGAGTGGCAATCATCCTGCTGGGGTAGGGGGAGTGGCAATCATCCTGCTGTGGGGGGGGAGTGGCAATCATCCTGCTGTGGGGGGGGGAGTGGCAATCATCCTGCTGTGGGGAGGGGGAGTGGCAATCATCCTGCTGTGGGTAGGGGGGAGTGGCAATCATCCTGCTGTGAGGAGGGGGAGTGGCAATCATCCTGCTGTGGGGAGGGGGGAGTGGCAATCATCCTGCTGTGGGTAGGGGGAGTGACAATCATCCTGCTGTGGGGGGGTGGCAATCATCCTGATGTGGGGGGGGGGGGTGATAATCATCCTGCTGTGGGTAGGGGGAGTGGCAATCATCCTGCTGTGGGGAGGGGGGAGTGGCAATCATCCTGCTGTGGGTAGGGGGAGTGGCAATCATCCTGCTGTGGGGAGGGGGGGGTGACAATCATCCAGCTGTGGGTAGGGGGAGTGGCAATCATCCTGCTGTGGGGAGGGTAACATTTGTATCAACAGCTGGACAACCATTACAGATTGATTTCTGAGAGATGACTAACCAATCAATGTGAATCAACACAAGGGCAATAACTATGTAGGCATGGGTATTGAACAACTGTGGTGATAACACATTAGAATTATTAATCTTTCATAATGTTTCTTAAAGATGCGCACAGTTCCGTAGCGCACTAACCACTGCGCTAATCGGACAGTTTTTTCCTCTGGAACTTTCTTGCTTGTTAACTGCATCTTACACACCTTAGCGATCTATATACACAGGACTACGGTACTGGTTTCTTACATGTCAATTCATGAATGACAGTTACCTACATAATGTAACTAAAAGATTAGACAATAATATTGACATTAAACCTTAGTTTATACAAATTTATTTTAGCTCGATTGCGAAACAAGTTCTTATAACTTATATTAAATCACTCTCGAGACCTCATTCCTGATGGAATCCATCGCCACGAGGGAGAGAGAAGAGGCATGTGGAATTTAAATGCCTTGCCTAAGGACACAATCGTAACAGCTCCAGCGGGGCTCGAACTCCGGGCCTTTCGCACGTGAAGCAAACGCGCTACCACTGAGCTATCACGACTTCCAACGAAAATACATTAAACCTTGACAGATAACATTCTGATTGCACTATATCTAATTCAGTTAATACAAATTTCTTTAGCTCGATTGCAAACCAAGTTCTTGCAACATTAATTTAAAACAAATTTCCCGGAAACCTAATTCCTGGAATCCATTGCCATGTGTAACAGAGTAGAGACGATGCAGATTTAAGGTCACAAACATCGTGGTTCTGGCAGGGTTTAAGCTCTCAACCCTTTATCGCTATGGAGACCTAATTCCTGGAATCCATTGCCATGTGTAACAGAGTAGAGATGATGCAGATTTAAGGTCACAAACATCGTGGTTCTGGCGGGGCTTATGCTCTCAACCCTTTATCGCTATGGAGACCTAATTCCTGGAATCCATCGCCATGTGTAACAGAGTAGAGACGATGCAGATTTAAGGTCACAAACATCATGGCTCTGGCAGGGCTTACGCTCTCAACCCTTTATCGCTCTGGAGACCTAATTCCTGGACTCCATTGTCAGAGAAGAGACAATGCGGATTTAAGGTCACTCAACCCTTCCGACAGGACTCCATGGCAGCACATCTGCAGGGTTCATTCTAGGTCAATTTTGCTTGGATAAGTGAGGGAAGCACGCGATTGCGTCCTTAAATGGTGTTCTTTAATAAATTTCCGCAAAATAGGGTTAAAATACACAGTATGATATTAAATACAACATTTGAAGAGAAGGAGTGCTTTATAATGAGCTAGTGTATCAATTACTGGACAAAATCTTGTATGAAAATTGTAAAATCAAAATCTAATAATTCGGGCCCCCTAGGAGCCGAGGTCAGGGGACGTCGCCCTCTAGAATGAACCATGCATCTGTATCTGACAAAGCGCTTGCAGTAGATAGTACTAATGAGAGATACATAGTGTGAGAGTAAACGTACCATTATCTACAGTATTACAGTCTAGGACAAGGTTATACTGTTCGTGTCGATCTAGGAGCTTTCTTATTCCATCCAATGGATCTAGCACAATACACTCCGGATGATTAACTATATAGTCCTGTAATAATGAATATAAATAATACAATACAATCTATACTAGTCGTATGACAGATAATTGATTTAAGTGTAGACAAATTACAAGAGGATACTGGTGCAGTAACATCTGCTGCTTGGGGGGGGGGGGTCTATAAATGAGTTACAATAGTGGAACATCTTGAGTCACAGACGGATCTGTTGTCCAGTGGTTAACACGCTGGACTGGTAATCCAGGGATCGCAGGTTCGATTCCCCGTCTGTCCCAAATAAAATTAACAGTCTTTCAGATGCGACTTTTAACCGAGGTCTCGTGTCAGTGCTGTACACTGTGCACGTAAAAGAACCAGAGGAGATTCTGTAATGGGTCTCTGTCTGTATCATTGCACTATCCTCCAAAAATCTAAAATGACTAATCTCTTCAGGAGGTGTCGCTCATATGGGCAACCGGTAGCGACGATAAATAAACGTTTGAATGACAACACCCTATACAACCCAATATAACCAATTAGGGTCATAATTAGGGTCTATGACATAGCATGTGAACCCCCCCCCCGCAATTTATTGAGAAAATATGAATGATAGGCCAAAAGAATAGGTAAAAACATTTATTTCATAAATTAATACTACCACTACAAAATGTTCAACATTCGGCCCCAGTATACGACCCCACTATACGACCCTAGTATACATGTTACTGGCACGGACACTAGCTACAACAACACCATGTAGTGGGGGATATTCAGGTAATATTCATACAAAGATGGGCCAGTAATCTTTGAGTTTGATACAATGGTATCTCCAGATGTATTTATTTTTATATTCTGGATTTTAGAGTTCTGTTGTTGACTTTTCACTGTACATGTAGACATGTAAGTATATGCGCATGCAATTCGATACGATCGAGATGCACATGGCAGGCCAACAAAATCCATCTCATTATAACAGTGGTAGGGTTTATACTAGAGTGGAAAATAGGACAGGGTGGGTCAGAAAGGGGCAGGGTGCATTTTGGGCACCAAAAGGGGTAGGTGCAGGAGGGGGTTTCCCCCTAGAAAATTTAGCCAATGTACGGTGATTGACAGTTAATTATGATTGATCAAAGAGACCGTAGGACGGTTTCACATATTGGTCAAACGGTCAGAAGAGTTTGAGTTCATAAAGGTGTTCCCGCCCGAAGGTACTCACTCACATGTTGAGACTTACCGGTATAAAAAAAATAAAGAAACAACAAAATGAAAATTTAAAAAAAAAAAATTAAGTCAAATGGGTGGACATTGAGGACAAAAGGGCGGGCTAAAATGGGGTAGCGTGGGGCGCCCCGTCATTCTGCTCTAGAAAATACCCTATAAAAGCCATCTATTCACCTTCCCAAAATGAACACGTATTCTATACTATTATATAACTCATCAATAACTACCGCCTTCCAATAACTGTTTATTTGTAATTTCCCAAAATTAACATTTTATTTCTATTGCTAACAAAGTAACGCTCGCTTCAATCTCACTAAAAAACAATCAGATCTGAAGATTTAGACAAAAACTTTACAAGTTACACACAGTCATGTAATACATAGGGAATTCTGAATGCTTAGAATTGAGCAGTTTCCAAATCTTCCATGTTCATACATATACATGTATACTATACTATCTATTCAAAATAAACATGATATATTGTAAATAAACATGTTGCAGATAAACATTATACACCCTGTTGTAAACAAACTTTACTGAGATGAGAGAAACAGATAATCAATGATTTACACATGCATCTGCAATATTTTGGGCTATTTCGCCAGCGGGCAGTTTACTTAAAAACACATTTCCTGGGCAGGCTCCAGAGGTTAACCAGTACTTGGTGCACAAACCTCTGTAAGAAACTGCCAACTTTTTCATATAAATGAGACACAGCCTGAGTGGGGCTCAAACCGTGACCATCAGTGAGGATAGGTTACAGTGGTATACAAATCAGCGACCATAACCACTCGACCACAGAGGCGGACTTGATACATTTGTACTTTGAATAATTTTAGAATTATTCATCAGTCCTCACATGCTATCCCAGGAACCACCATCAACCTGACTCAACCATCAGAAAGCTCAGGAACCAACATCAACTTGACTCAACCAATCAGAAAGCTCAGGAACCAACATCAACTTGACTCAACCAATCAGAAAGCTCAGGAACAACCATCAACTTGACTCAACCAATCAGAAAGCTCAGGAACCAACACCCAACTTAACTCAACCAATCAGAAAGCTCAGGAACCAACATCCAACTTAACTCAACCAATCAGAAAGCTCAGGAACAACCATCAACTTGACTCAACCAATCAGAAAGCTCAGGAACCAACATCAACCTGACTCAACCAATCAGAGAGCTCAGGAACAACCATCAACTTGACTCAACCAATCAGAAAGCTCAGGAACCAACATCAACTTAACTCAACCAATCAGAAAGTTCAGGAACAACCATCAACTTGACTCAACCAATCAGAAAGCTCAGGAACCAACATCAACTTGACTCGACCAATCAGAAAGCTCAGAAACCAACATCAACTTGACTCAACCAATCAGAAAGCTCAGGAACCAACATCAACTTGACTCAACCAATCAGAAAGCTCAGGAACCAACATCAACTTAACTCAACCAATCAGAAAGCTCAGGAAGCAACATCCAACTTAACTCAACCAATCAGAAATCTTGAGACTGAGCTTGAGGTTGGAGAAAGTTTTATCATTTCCAGGCCAGGACTTACCTCTATGTTTCGCATGATTCTCTGCTCTAGTATGTGACCTTGCTGAGCCTTGACAAGGATGTCGGTGAATTTATGTAGTATCATATCAAATGGTCCCTGCTCCTCGAGTGACTTCTCAAGGTCAATCTGAAATGGTCATGAGCATTTGATAAGTCATATATGAAACCGTACAAATTCACTACAATAATTTTGTACGACTTCATTACAATTATTTTGTATGAATTCACTATAATTATTTTGTACGAATTCACTACAATTAATTTGTACAACTTCACTACAATTATTTTGTACAAATTCACTACAATTAATGTGTACAACTTCACTACAATTAATTTGTATTAATTTGTACAACTTCACTACAATTAATTTGTACAACTTCACTACAATTAATTTGCATCTACATAATATTTATATTTACAGTAAATTTGCACACAAATCAATACCCTCGACATTTCTTCTGAAACTTGCTCAGAATAGTTGTATCGTATGCACAAACAATAACAAAAAATTCAGAAATATAACAGCAAACTATAATTTTTTTTTTCAAAATTCAGAAATATAACAGCAAACTATAATTATTTTTTTCAAAATTCAGAAATATAACAGCAAACTATAAAAAAAAAATTCAAAATTCAGAAATATAACAGCAAACTATAATTTTTTTCAAAATTCAGAAATATAACAGCAAACTATAAATTTTTTTTTCAAAATTCAGAAATTTAGCTGCCGAAATATGGTGTGCAACTTACGCTAATATTGCTGGCTGTTATACCTACATGTTACTATGGTAAATAAAAATTAAAAATACAGTGTTCAATTTTTCGTTTGTAGCAGACACTTGTAAATCAAGCACATACGCCTATCATTCATTAGTTTATACAAATTTATTTTAGCTCGATTGCGAAACAAGTTCTTACAACTTATATTAATCACTCTCGAGACCTCATTCCTGATGGAATCCATCGCCACGAGGGAGAGAGAAGAGGCAACGTGGAATTTAAATGCCTTGCCTAAGGGCACAATCGTAACGGCTCCAGCGGGGGCTCGAACTCCAGACCGTTCGCACCTGAAGCGAACGTGCATCCACTGCGCTATCACGACTTCCACTTCCAAGCCTATCATTCATTATGGGAATACATTCATGTCATAGGATGTTTCTGAATGACCTGCTGATTTTGACTGGATAATCATAAATGTACCGGTAATGCTTTTGTTGTTAATACCTGGGGATTGCCTATATCACATGTGACAGTTTGTTGGTTTACTAGCTTTTCACACACAAGTTAAATTTGTTAACATAATACGGTAACTTACAACTCCAAGCTGAAGTCGTATCAAATACGCATTACGTCATTGGGAGGTAAAATTCCGTACATTAATTGGATACAGTCGCCGATTGTTGCATTTCTTGTTTTTAATAGTGTACTGGGCCTAAATATACAATTAAACCTGCATTAGTGGTCACCTCCATTAAGCAGCCAACCTGTATTAAGTAGCCAGTTTCAAGATTCCCAATATGTTGTTTATTATATATACGGTTACCGTACATATTCTATTAAGCAATCACCTGTGATTCCCTTGGCTGGCTAGTTATCTAGTGTCCTGTGCTACCATGCTAGTCACAATCACTTTTTGAGCCTTGTGGGCCTTGTTATATTATTGTACTAATTATCTGGTGGCAGGTGCAACAATCATTTTTGAGACAGCTGGGCCTTATTATAACTAATTCTAATTATCTGGTGGCAGGTGCAACAATCATGTTTTGATCCATATGGGCCTTGTTATAACTAATTATCTGGTGGCATGTGCAACAACCATTTTTTGAGACATCTGGGCCTTGTTGTAACTAATTATCTGGTGGCAGGTGCAACAATCATTTTTTTTAGACATCTGGGCCTTGTTATAACTAATTATCTGGTGGCAGGTGCAACAATCATTTTTTGAGACATCTGGGCCTTGTTAACTAATAGCTGGTGGCAGGTGCTAGCAACAATCATTTTCTGAGCCCTATGGGGGCCTTGCTAACTAATTATCTTGTCAAAGGTGCAAACCATAAACACTTTCTGAGCCCTATGGGGGCCTTGCTAACTAATTATCTTGTCAAAGGTGCAAACCATAAACACTGTCTGAGCCCTATGGGGGCCTTGCTAAATAATTATCTTGTCAAAGGTGCAAACCATAAACATTTTCTGAGCCCTATGGGGGCCTTGCTAACTAATCTTGTCAAAGGTGCAAACCATAAACACTTTCTGAGCTCTACAGGCCTTGCTAACTAATTATCTTGTCACAGGTGCAAACCATAAACACTTTCTGAGCTCTACAGGCCTTGCTAACTAATTATCTTGTCGCAGGTGCAAACCATAAACACTTTCTGAGCTCTACAGGCCTTGCTAACTAATTATCTTGTCAAAGGTGCAAACCATAAACACTTTCTGAGCCCTATGGGGGCCTTGCTAACTAATTATCTTGTCGCAGGTGCAAACCATAAACACTTTCTGAGCCCTATGGGGGCCTTGCTAACTAATTATCTTGTCACAGGTGCAAACCATAAACACTTTCTGAGCTCTACAGGCCTTGTTAACTAATTATCTTGTCGCAGGTGCAAACCATAAACACTTTCTGAGCTCTACAGGCCTTGCTAACTAATTATCTTGTCGCAGGTGCAAACCATAAACACTTTCTGAGCTCTACAGGCCTTGCTAACTAATTATCTTGTCGCAGGTGCAAACCATACACACTTTCTGAGCTCTAGGGGCCTTGCTAACTAATTATCTTGTCGCAGGTGCAAACCATACACACTTTCTGAGTTCTAGGGGCCTTGCTAACTAATTATCTTGTCGCAGGTGCAAACCATACACACTTTCTGAGCTCTAGGGGCCTTGCTAACTAATTATCTTGTCGCAGGTGCAAACCATACACACTTTCTGAGCTCTAGGGGCCTTGCTAACTAATTATTTTGTCGCAGGTGCAAACCATACACACTTTCTGAGCTCTAGGGGCCTTGCTAACTAATTATCTTGTCGCAGGTGCAAACCATAAACACTTTCTGAGCTCTACAGGCCTTGTTAACTAATTATCTTGTCACAGGTGCAAACCATAAACACTTTCTGAGCTCTACAGGCCTTGCTAACTAATTATCTTGTCAAAGGTGCAAACCATAAACACTTTCTGAGCTCTACAGGCCTTGCTAACTAATTATCTTGTCAAAGGTGCAAACCATAAACACTTTCTGAGCCCTATGGGGGCCTTGCTAACTAATTATATTGTCAAAGGTGCAAATCATAAACACTTTCTGAGCTCTACAGGCCTTGCTAACTAATTATCTTGTCACAGGTGCAAACCATAAACACTTTCTGAGCTCTACAGGCCTTGCTAACTAATTATCTTGTCAAAGGTGCAAACCATAAACACTTTCTGAGCTCTACAGGCCTTGCTAACTAATTATCTTGTCACAGGTGCAAACCATACACACTTTCTGAGCCCTATGGGGGCCTTGCTAACTAATTATCTTGTCAAAGGTGCAAACCATAAACACTTTCTGAGCTCTACAGGCCTTGCTAACTAATTATCTTGTCACAGGTGCAAACCATAAACACTTTCTGAGCTCTACAGGCCTTGCTAACTAATTATCTTGTCACAGGTGCAAACCATACACACTTTCTGAGCTCTACAGGCCTTGCTAACTAATTAGAGATTAGTCATTTTAGATTTTTGGAGGATAGTGCAATGATACAGACAGAGATCCATTCCAGAGTCTCCTGGTTCTTTTACGTGCACATTGTAAAGCACCGACACGAGACCTCGGTTTAAAGTCCCATCTGAAAGACAGTTAATTTTATTAGGGTCAGACGGGAGATCGAACCTGCGATCCCTGGATTACAAGTCCAGCGTGTTACCACTGGACTACAGATCTGTCACAATCACTTTCTGAGCCCTATGGCCTTTTATACTAATTATCTAGTCACTGAACATTCTATATTTATGATCTGTTCAGGGCTGTTAAGTGTTTAAAGTGTTTGCAAGCAAGTGAACTGTTTATTTATTTACTCCCACTCTTATTTTGGAGAAGATTGCAATGCCCCCCCCCCACGCTTGAAAACAGGTTTAAAGCCCCATAATACGTTTACTTAAAATGTGCTGCACACCGAACGAATGATTAGATATTGTGATGATTATTTGGTGTTTTTACGTTTATTTATCGTCGCTACCGGTTACCCATATGAGCAACGCCCCCTGAAGAGATTAGTCATTTTAGATTTTTGGAGGATAGTGCAATGATACAGACAGAGACCCATTCCAGAATCTCCTCTGGTTCTTTTACGTGCACGGTGAAAAGCACCGACACGAGACCTCGGTTAAACGTCCCATCTGAAAGACTGTTAATTTTATTAGGGTCAGACGGGGGATCGAACCTGCGATCCCTGGATTACCAGTCCAGCGTGTTACCACTGGACTACATATCCGTCTGTGTTGATTATCTTATATTTTCATCAATAATAAACTATTATGGTACAAAGTAAAATTTGGAAAATATGCCCACAAACGAATCTGCTTTTGTGAAATTACCATTTCTAAATTACCTCCCTTTATGGCTATTTTTTTTTACCAAAATCACCAATAACTCTGTAAATGGTGGTTTACTAAAGTTAACACTAGGATAAATTTGCATATGAATTATAGTAGTATATTTTCAACTCGGGATATAAAAGGCATAGAGAGATTAAGGCCAATAATTTGAATGCCATAACATTCAAAGTAAACATTGATAAATTGATCTACCCACACAGTTGAAGACCAGTATTTATTTTTGGGGATCATAACAACCAGACTTAATAAATATGTCTTTAGCTGACACAACCTCTGGCAAATCTCCATACAATTTAAAATGAATTAATCCAAAATAGACTAAGGATAACAGTAGACATATTGCCAACATTTTGCATTATGTAATTTACATTCATTGTTAACTTACACCCAGATCAAGGTCGCGAAATTAGGTCAACTTGATTTATCAGCTTTGAAGCATATAAAAAGGCACCAAGACTTCTCAAAAAAACAAAACAAGTACAGAAAACTAACACACTAGCAGATCCAGAGGGTGGGGGGAGGGGGTTCGGACCCCCTAAAATATGTCAAGCTTAGGTTCAATAAGTATAGGCTATGATATGCTCTCAGAGCCTATTTAAATTATGTTTCAATTTAACAATATTGTCTCGCTCGCTGGTTATTTACAATCCAACATAACAATTTTCGTCTGTACGGTATATGGGTATTATTAGAATCTGTATCATTGTGTAATATCTTCTGCTATCGATCAAGACCTATTGATATTATTATACAATGTATATATATTTCACTGTTATTTGGCCTGATGGGTCACATATTTCACTGTTATTTGGCCTGAGGGGTCACATATTTCACTGTTATTTGGGTCTCAGGTTCGATACTCAGCCGCACCAATATTCAAATCGTTCCTATGTCCTTACCGGTGATTTAGACGATGAAGCAGCTAGTTTGGTTCGCCAAGTATTGGCAATGAATGGACACATTTATTTTATCATCGCCCCCTGGTTAATCAGGGCCACGTCTCCAGAAATATGTTAGTAGTTTAATTTTGTAGAGGATAGTGCTAAAATACAGAAGACGATCTAGTTTGAGAAACATCCCTGGTTCTATAACAACGTGTAAAATAAGCAGGAGAAATCAATTTATAGTCCATCTGTAAATATTATTATGGTCAGACGGGGGATCAAACCTGCGATCCCTGGATCCGCAGTCCAAAGTGTTAGCCACTGAGCCACGCCACTGATCCGTCTATGGTATTATTGGCAAGATGAGCTTTCAGCTTATTTGTGCTCGTTGCCCACACAGACACTTGGGGTCTGCCCACACATACACTTGGGGTCTGCCCACACAGATACTTGGGGTCTGCCCACACAGACACTTGGGCCACACATACACTTGGGGTCTGCCCACACATACACTTGGGGTCTGCCCACACAGATACTTGGGGTCTGCCCACACACACACTTGGGCCACACATACACTTGGGGTCTGCCCACACAGATACTTGGGGTCTGCCCACACAGACACTTGGGCCACACATACACTTGGGGTCTGCCCACACAGATACTTGGGTCTGCCCACACAGACACTTGGGCCACACATACACTTGGGGTCTGCCCACACATACACTTGGGGTCTGCCCACACAGACACTTGGGGTCTGCCCACACATACACTTGGGGTCTGCCCACACATACACTTGGGGTCTGCCGACACATACACTTGGGGTCTGCCCACACAGACACTTGGGGTCTGCCCACACAGACATTTGGGGTCTGCCCACACAGACACTTGGGGTCTGCCAACACAGACACTTGGGCCACACAGACACTTGGGGTCTGCTCACACAGATGCTTGGGGTCTGGAGAAATGGTTTTGGGGTTCAAAACCAAAAAAAGGACATTATGATATGCAATAGGCTTGATACCAGGCCTCGACAAATTTTTAATTTCTTACTCGTCCTACTGGGCGAGTGATGCCACTGTTCCACTCGTCCAGATTGGACTATCACTCGTCCCATGTATTTTAGGAAAATTAAAAATCGTCAGAATTGCACTTTAATTTATTAATAAATGCAATTATGTGGCAACACATTAAAATATCCTCGGTGATTTCCCATTATCACGCCTGGTAATCATTCCGAAGAAAGTAAAACGGATATTATTTTATTTTGTTCCTTCGATTTATATTGGATATTTAGCTGAAATTTTCACTCGTCCGACTGGGCAAGTGACTTGGAATTTCTACTCGTCCAGATCGAAAAGTCGCTCGTATTTGGACGAGTGGATTTGTCGAGCCCTGGATACATACATACATTTTTCAGGCCATGTCCAAGCAAGTTTTAAAATGACACCCTGTCACTATCAAAAGCTTTGTGGATATGGCGTAAAAATGTTAAAATTGCATGCATAGTATCAAGCATATGATGTATCGTAATGTTCTTAAAAAAAAATAAAAAAGTTTTTTTGGTTTTGTACCGAAACCATTTTGTTCAGGTCCCAAGCGTCCGTCTGTGGTTGCCAAAGATCACTTGCTTATAGTACATTATTAGTCATTTCCAATTTTGGAGGAATGTGATTTCTTTCAACAAGATGTGTGTGTTTACAATGGTATCCATACATCCTTTTATATATTTCCTTAGTGAATCATCACCCATGATAACACACCACATACATCTGACCTAGTTTCATACATCTTAATTTGGGTTTCTCACAGTATATATATACTACTGCTCATCGTAATGACCTAATAAAGAACACCATTATCTTTTATAGAAAATCAATTCTTCTGTACCAGTCCAGAATGAGAGCACTGTACATTACTGGTGAAACACTTCTCTGCACAATAGCCCTATTTAGAAGAGTACAACAGTTCACATTTCATAATGCACTGTTTATTAGTAACCTTGGTTCACTTTTATGATCATATTATGTTTCACCTGATAAACATTAAAAGCAAGGAAATGACCAGCGGAAGGAACAATCAGATTATTGAAGGCCCGGGCCTGCAGATTATCACAGAAAATGAAAAATCCAAATAGGCCTAAAATGCAATAAAAAGTGGAATAGGTATTAGCATATCTGTATGGTATAGAATATAGACAAGCTGTCACATATCTCATGACGCGATCATATGATTTTGTTGTTGATGCCACTCATTATGTGACGCCACTCATTATGTGACAGTTTGTCACTATCTCTCTCTCCCTCTCCCTCTCCTTCTCTTTCCCTCCCTGTCTCTCTCTCTATCTCCCTCTCTGTCTCCCTCCCCCTCTCTTTCCCTCCCTGTCTATATTTCCCTCTCTCTTTCCCTCCCTGTCTCTATCTCCCTCTCTCTCTGTCTCCTCCCTCTCCCTCACTCCCTCTCTCTTTCCCTCCCTGTCTCTCTCTATCTCCCTCCCTCTCTGTCTCCCTCCCTCTCTCTTTCCCTCCCTGTCTCTCTCTATCTCCCTCCCTCTGTCTACCTCCCTCTCTCACACACCCCCTTCTCACATGTCATTTACTATACATAATTATCTTTTCAAACGTAAATCAATGTATATATAGGATTGAAAACGTTAACCATTATTTTTGCTCTATAAATGAATGTGTGTTTAATCCATTAGTTGTGAAGAGCCGTCTCTAATGTTTTAAGAACTTGTGGCTCGACTCATTTTTGCTTTCTTTGCATATATTGTATGTAGATTCTGTATCATAATAGAGCGAAATAAAATATGATTAAACAAATTTCCTCGCTTTTAGACTCAATTTGGCATAATTCTTAAAACGTACATTAAAACATGCCAGAGTGCATCAACGATGTTCTACAATTCAAAATTTTCGTGGAGAAGCCAGACCCCTCAAGCACCATCATACCGTCGGTGCTAAATTTATTGGACGGGCCTACAAGTTCAGAGGCTAGCTACGGCACTGGTTATAATGGTGACTTTGAATGTTCACTAGTTTAAATTCATACACTTAACCCATTCAACCCCAAGTAACTGACATGGACTGGTGCATGATATTTTTAGACCAATAAATTAATAAAAAAAAGTACTGTTAGACCAGTTCATTTATCAAAATAGGTAATTTTGTCTAAAAATAGTAATATTACTGGCAAAAGTGCAGATCCTGATGAGAAGACTCGTCATGGGCGATGCTATAATTCCAGAAGCATCCTTAATTCCGTTACCTGATGAGACAGCTCGTCACCAGCCATCTCATCTGGATTTACACTTGTTGTAAGCCTATTTAGAGGTATGTGGTGTTGAAAGCGTTACACCAACAAACCATGCTGTGCAGCATCTTTTTTGTGATTTTTATATGTTTATTATATGTCGCCTCCTAGTTAATTGGGGGCAACGCTCCAATTCCAGAATCATCCTTGATTCTTTTACATACCCAGTGTATAGCACCGATACACGAGACATTGGTTTAAAGTTCCATCTGAAAGACTGTTATAGTATTAGGGTGAGACGGGGGATCAAACCTGCGATCCCTGGATTTGCAGTCGAATTTATATTATATATATTTATCGTCGCTACTAATTGCCCATATCAGCGCTACTGATTGCCCATATCAGCGATGTTTCCTGAACAGATTAGTCATTTTAGAATTTGAAGGATAGACTAGTGCAATGATTCAGACAGAGACACATTCCAGAGTCTCCTCTTCTTTTACATGCAGTGTAAAAAGCACTGACACAAGATCTCGGTTTAAAGTCCCATCTAAGGCAATGTTAATATTATTAGGGTCAGGCGGGTGATCGAAACTGCAATCCCTAGATTCGCACTCCAACGTATTAACCACTGAACTACAGACCAGTCAATTTTATTTGTGATAAGACTGTGTGTTTTATGTTTATTTATCGTCGCTACCAGTTGCCCATATGAACGACGCCTCCTGAAGACATTAGTCATTTTAGATTTTTGGAGGATAATGCAATGATACAGACAGAGACACATTCCAGAGTCTCCTCTGGTTCTTTTACGTGCACGGTGTAAAGCACCGAACCGAGACATCAGTTTAAGGTCCCATCTGAAAGATTGTTGTATTAGGGTCAGACGGGGATCGAACCTGCGATCCCTGGATTACCAGTCCAACGTGTTAACCACTGGACTACAGATCTGTCTGTTTGTGATAGAATTATACAGGTATCATATTTATAATGGCCCTAGAATGTCTTTTATTTAATTTTTATTTAACTGTATTTAACGTCGCTACCGGTTGCCCATTTGAGCGACGGGCAGTTTACCTAACAACACCTTTCCTGGGCAGGCTGAAACGGTTAACCAGTACTTGTTGCACCAACCTCCGTAAGAAACTGCCAACTTTTTCATATAAATGAAACACGGTCTGAGCAGGGCTCGAACCCGTGACCACCAGTGATGATAGGTTACAGTGGCATACAAGTCAGCGACCTTAACAACTCGACCACGGAGGCGGTCCCTAGAATGTCATGCTTAAGCGACTCCATGACAGAACAAACAAATCGATTTCCAACAACTGTAATTGTAGTCGTTTAAACATGTACATTTTTATTACACAAATAAATGACTTCTCTTCATTTGACAAAAGCATAAAATAAGCACGCATACTACTTAAATACTTGTAGAAATGCATTATACATTTAACTCTTTGCATGCTGAGTAACATAAAGGCTACAAATACTGGAAATAAGCCAACAATTCATTAATAGGATTTGAAAACTATAATTGAATTATGTCATGGAATTCTAGGTCAGAATTTTTGGGATAAGTGAAAAAGAGCTTAAATGGTGTTCTTTAATATACTTCTGCAAAATAGGGTTAAAATGCACAGTACAACCATTAAATACAACATTTGAATAGAAGGAGTGCTCTTTATAATGGGCCAGTGTATCTTGTTTGAATTATTTATTTATCTTCTTTTTTTTAGGGCGAAGTCAGGGTCCCTAGGGCGACAATTTCGCCCATATCGCCCTCTAGAATGGTCCCTGTAATTTCACTGGAATTGTGTTATTACAAATTCTACTGAAATTTCACGACATATTTGACTGTTATTTACACAGCTAGCATACAAAGAGTAGAAATTAGCTAGAAATTTATTTAACTGGATGGACTCTTTATGTCACAAACTGTCAAAACACCACTTAAACTTCTATACACAATCCAGTGAATTTGATCTATTTATTCATGCCCTATTACATTGTAAGAACATAAATGGATTTCTATGCATACATACATGCGCATAGTTAAATTTAAATCCCTCAATAAACTAGCAATTATGCTCCCCACAAAGCTATGCAGACATGTCTCTGCTTATAATGGGTAACATATAAATAAATAAGTAGAAATATTAATGAGTCAGATATCTCTGAAATACAATTAACAACAGCGTGTAAGACTTTGAGAACATTGCATTAACTTTTTAGCTAGCGGTGAAAATAACAGTCAAATACAGGCCCGTAGCCATACTGAGGCACACTGAGGCTACTACTGCCTCAGTTAAAATTTCCAAAGCAAAAAAAAATAATGAAAATTTAAATAAATAAAATACCAAAAATATCCCTTTGCTGTATAAAATGTTGACTGCTAGAGAGCTGAATGGTCAGTACATAATTATACGTCTAAACTCATTAAATTAGAAATCGCTTCTATAGCCCAACAATTTTAAGGGCGAACATGCCCCCGGACCCTCCTAGATTGCCTCGGTTGAAATTTGCCTCTGGCTACGGTACTGAAATATGTTATGGAATTTCATTAGAATTGAGTTGTAATGAAATTCCATGACATTTCCAGTTTTTAGTCTCAAATAAGAAACACACATTAATGTCGGGCAATTATTGCAATAGATACGGCATCACATAGCGGAATTACCGGGCAATTAATATAGTAGATACGGCATCACATAGCGGAATTACCGGGCAATTAATACAGTAGATACGGCATCACATAGTGGAATTGCCAGGCAATTATTACAATAGATACGGCATCACATAGCGGAATTGCTGGGCAATTATTACAATAGATACGGCATCACATAGCGGAATTGCTGGGCAATTATTACAATAGATACGGCATCACATAGCGGAATTGCTGGGCAATTATTACAATAGATACGGCATCACATAGCGGAATTGCTGGGCAATTATTACAATAGATACGGCATCACATAGTGGAATTGCCGGGCAATTATTACAATAGATACGGCATCACATAGCGGAATTGCCGGGCAATTATTACAATAGATACGGCATCACATAGCGGAATTGCTGGGCAATTATTACAATAGATACGGCATCACATAGCGGAAATGCCGGGCAATAAATACGGTATTTCAGATAATCAATTTTCAGATCAGAAGAAATGTAAGGTTATGTAGGTCCTGTGATGGTAAATATGTACAATGTAGGGTAGTGACACCGGAGACCGGTATGTTTATGGGTGTATATTAATATATAATGATAATAACCAGTGTTAGTGGCACAGTACATGTATACTATGACCCAAAGGTGCCACAGTTCAGATCACAATACATGAACAAACTATATGTATAAATAATTATGTAGATTATATATATACTGTAAGATAGCTGCTAAACATAAACTGCCCTTAGATCT
This sequence comes from Archivesica marissinica, assembly GCA_014843695.1. Lineage (NCBI taxonomy): Eukaryota > Metazoa > Mollusca > Bivalvia > Venerida > Vesicomyidae > Archivesica > Archivesica marissinica. Next base: position 10,454,347 of record CM026404.1, on the reverse strand, counting down.
CAAGAGATTGTACATCATGCTGGCTACAAAAAGTAGTATATTAGGGGTGTCACGATATCAGCAACCCATATCGCGATATATTGTGATATTTTATCAAATAATCGCGATATTTATCGCGATATATTGCCTATTCATTTTTCATGCATTGTGATTATATTTTTTTCTATAAGATGACACGGATTACATTATACACATTTTAAGACACTATCTCATTCAACAGTATTTATTAACTTGACAAACAACAAAACACTGAATAGAATAACTTAAATCGACTAGAAAATGTTTCAGAGAACGGTGAATATATAAGCACCGGTTGAAGCGATTGAGTTTGAGTTGAGTATAAAAAAGCAGATCCCCTGCATATAACCATATATTCATAAATTCTGGTCGGAAAAATTTGGTGAAGTATACGACTGGGTATCTATTTACAGATTCATAAACAATATACAAGACAAAAAGGTAAAACAGTTTAGATTTAAACTACTGAATATAATCTTTCCGTCTAAGATACTGAGATACAAGTGGAAAATGGTAGCTTCCCCTAACTGCTCTGTTTGTGATGTACCGGAATCATATGAACATGTATTTATCACATGCCCTACTGTAAACGATCCATGGAAGCATCTAATAGAAGCGATGTGACATATCGGAATAAATTCCAACTTACGAATGCTTAGAAATATTGTAATAGGATACAAAATATCGCAACCGGACTATTTTTATATCAATGTCATACTTGCTACTTTTGGTTTTAGTTTATACAAAGCCTATTTCTTGAGTCAGAGTAGAACTGAAACGTATATACGCCTTGTTTAAGTATGAGTTTTACATTCTACACAAATACTTGTCGGACACTAATGCGAAAATTAAATGGATATCATGCTTAAACGATTATTTTTTACAACATTAATTGTGTACATTTTATTATATAGTTTAGTTATGTAGTGAGGTATATTATATAATTGTTAATCTGTAATATGCATGTATAATGTGAAGGAAAAAAAATAAACGAAGTCTCTGGCTTCACCAAAATAAAAAAAATAAAAAAATAAAAAATACCGCTCAATATCGGAATTCAATATTAATATCGCGATATCGCGGATCCTAATATCGCGATATACCGGTATATACCGGTATATCGTGACACCCCTATAGTATATATATATATGTGTACATGTATGTGTATATGTATGTATGTGTGTATGTGTGTATGTATGTATGTATGTATGTATGTATATGTATATGTATATATATACTTTGATGGTACTAGTAAGTCGATGTCTAGTATATTATACATATAGGACTAAGATGTAATCATACTCAGGAAAGTAATTGTTCTTTTCTGAAAATATTTTCATGTATTACACTACAATATGTAATTGATTGTGGCTATGAATGTACAATGTCATGTCATGCCAATAAAGATTATGTTATATTATGTTATATAAACTGTCTTAGATCTCAGATAATGTACATCATGCTGGCTAGACATAAACTGTCTTAGATCTCAGATAATGTACATCATGCTGGCTAGACATAAACTGTCTTAGATCTCAGATAATGTACATCATGCTGGCTAGACATAAACTGTCTTAGATCTCAGAGAATGTACATCATGCCGGCTAGATATAAACTGTACTGCGATCTCAGAGAATGTACATCATGTCAGCTAGACACAAACTGCACTGTGATCTCAGAGAATGTACATCATGTCAGCTAGATATAAACTGTACTGTGATCTCAGAGAATGTACATCATGTCAGCTAGACACAAACTGCACTGTGATCTCAGAGAATGTACATCATGTCAGCTAGATATAAACTGTACTGTGATCTCAGAGAATGTACATCATGCTGGCTAGATATAAACTGTCTTAGATCTCAGATAATGTACATCATGCTGGCTAGACATAAACTGTCTTAGATCTCAGATAATGTACATCATGCTGGCTAGACATAAACTGTCTTAGATCTCAGAGAATGTACATCATGCCGGCTAGATATAAACTGTACTGCGATCTCAGAGAATGTACATCATGTCAGCTAGACACAAACTGCACTGTGATCTCAGAGAATGTACATCATGTCAGCTAGATATAAACTGTACTGTGATCTCAGAGAATGTACATCATGTCAGCTAGACACAAACTGCACTGTGATCTCAGAGAATGTACATCATGTCAGCTAGATATAAACTGTACTGTGATCTCAGAGAATGTACATCATGCTGGCTAGATATAAACTGTCTTAGATCTCAGAGAATATACATCATGCTGGCTAGATATAAACTGTCTTAGATCTCAGAGAATATACATCATGCCGGCTAGATATAAACTGTCCTTAGATCTCAGAGAATGTACATCATGCTGGCTAGACATAAACTGTCTTAGATCTCAGAGAATATACATCATGCCGGCTAGATATAAACTGTCTTAGATCTCAGATAATGTACATCATGCTGGCTAGACATAAACTGTACTGCGATCTCAGAGAATGTACATCATGCCGGCTAGATATAAACTGTCTTAGATCTCAGAGAATGTACATCATGCTGGCTAGACATAAACTGTCCTTAGATCTCAGAGAATGTACATCATGCCGGCTAGACATAAACTGTCTTAGATCTCAGAGAATGTACATCATGCCGGCTAGACACAAACTGTACTGCGATCTCAGAGAATGTACATCATGTCAGCTAGATATAAACTGTACTGTGATCTCAGAGAATGTACATCATGTCAGCTAGACACAAACTGCACTGTGATCTCAGAGAATGTACATCATGTCAGCTAGATATAAACTGTACTGTGATCTCAGAGAATGTACATCATGCTGGCTAGATATAAACTGTCTTAGATCTCAGAGAATATACATCATGCTGGCTAGATATAAACTGTCTTAGATCTCAGAGAATATACATCATGCCGGCTAGATATAAACTGTCCTTAGATCTCAGAGAATGTACATCATGCTGGCTAGACATAAACTGTCTTAGATCTCAGAGAATATACATCATGCCGGCTAGATATAAACTGTCTTAGATCTCAGATAATGTACATCATGCTGGCTAGACATAAACTGTACTGCGATCTCAGAGAATGTACATCATGCCGGCTAGATATAAACTGTCTTAGATCTCAGAGAATGTACATCATGCTGGCTAGACATAAACTGTCCTTAGATCTCAGAGAATGTACATCATGCCGGCTAGACATAAACTGTCTTAGATCTCAGAGAATGTACATCATGCCGGCTAGATATAAACTGTACTGCGATCTCAGAGAATGTACATCATGTCAGCTAGACACAAACTGCACTGTGATCTCAGAGAATGTACATCATGTCAGCTAGATATAAACTGTACTGTGATCTCAGAGAATGTACATCATGTCAGCTAGACACAAACTGCACTGTGATCTCAGAGAATGTACATCATGTCAGCTAGATATAAACTGTACTGTGATCTCAGAGAATGTACATCATGCCGGCTAGACATAAACTGCACTGTGATCTCAGAAATTGTATACATCATGTCGGCTAGACATAAACTGTTCTATGATCTCAGAAATTGTATACATCATGCTGGCTAGACATAAACTGCACTATGATTTCAGAGAATGTATACGTCATGTCGGCTAGTCAAAAACTGTAATTCAGAAATACATGTAAATGTATGTATATGATGGGGGGGCTAGACACTAACTGCTGAGCATTCAAATCAATTACAAACATACACAACACTTTAGTATATTAAACATTAGTGATAACTAAATGCCAACATAGTTTGCCGACGGCGCCGGTAAATAAGCTCTAACATTATGCTCACCGAGTCTGTGATTGTATACAGTGCCGGCTAAGCACACTTCAGAGATATGTATATGACAGAGGCTACACACAACTGAACAGTGATCTAAGAGATTATGTATAGGATGCCAACTCAACATTTTATCTGGTTGTTGATGAGGTTGCCATGCATATAACCTCAGTGCAAGTGTAAACAAGTATGATCATATTATAACAGCTATGTTTCTAATGTGGGTAAAATGCTGTCAGTTTTAGAAGCGGTTCGCCAAACAGGCTGCCAACCTCCTCACAATGTTCTACAAAAGCATAAACGTCATTAATTAATTGATCCATGAAGTCTGTTGTATTGTTACCAGATAATTCACACATAAGTATCAGATTCTGGTCTGTCAGAGGTTCAAACAGTCAAACAAACATTTCCGAATTGCAAAATTATAGTGTAAAATGAGTAAACAAAGTTGTGAAGTATGAGATACGAAATAAAATAGTTCAGACGCAAAGTTCAAGCTTAGTTTGTAATATAATGCAAGCTTGTTATTTTGTCTCTATCTATATCACAGAATCACAATTAGTCGATGAACTAACACAAAATGTGGCTTATAAAAGTAACCATTATTTAACACGCAGGCGGCTCACCAACCAGCCATATCAGAATGAACCACTAACGAGGTTCGAACCTTCGACCTCCCACTCCGTAGACGGACGCCTTAACCACTAGGCCACGGAGATGAAATGTCAATGAAATATTGGGGAGGGCAGTTTACTAAAGTTGTTAGAACTTGTTGCCCAACCCATTTTGCTTTTTCTTTGCTTTGTCATGATTATGTATGTAACGTAAATGAATGTCAAATAGCAAATAAAATATGATTAAATTATCAATAAAATACTGCAATCATTTAAATAATTTCACACGAAGATTATATTTATACACATGTTCATTGCTGGAGTTACTAGTTACCCCAATGATGCATCAAAATGTGTTATTTCACTGACGAAATGCGATTCTGAGAATTAAGTATAAGATAAAGCGCAGGTTTTACACAAGTAGAGAGATCGTTCATGAGACAAGTGATTATCCACCATACAGAAGCACCAGGAGTAGAGAGATCGTTCATGAGACAAGTGATTATCCACCATACAGAAGCACAAGGAGTAGAGAGATCGTTCATGAGACAAGTGATTATCCACCATCCAGAAGCACCAGGAGTAGAGAGATCGTTCATGAGACAAGTGATTATCCACCATACAGAAGCACAAGGAGTAGAGAGATCGTTCATGAGACAAGTGATTATCCACCATACAGAAGTACCAGGAGTAGAGAGATCGTTCATGAGACAAGTGATTATCCACCATACAGAAGCACAAGGAATAGAGAGATCGTTCATGAGACAAGTGATTATCCACCATACAGAAGCACAAGAAATAGAGAGATCGTTCATGAGACAAGTGATTATCCACCATACAGAAGCACAAGAAATAGAGAGATCGTTCATGAGACAAGTGATTATCCACCATACAGAAGCACAAGAAATAGAGAGATCGTTCATGAGACAAGTGATTATCCACCATACAGAAGCACAAGAAATAGAGAGATCGTTCATGAGACAAGTGATTATCCACCATACAGAAGCACAAGAAATAGAGAGATCGTTCATGAGACAAGTGATTATCCACCATACAGAAGCACAAGAAATAGAGAGATCGTTCATGAGACAAGTGATTATCCACCATACAGAAGCACAAGAAATAGAGAGATCGTTCATGAGACAAGTGATTATCCACCATACAGAAGCACAAGAAATAGAGAGATCGTTCATGAGACAAGTGATTATCCACCATACAGAAGCACAAGAAATAGAGAGATCGTTCATGAGACAAGTGATTATCCACCATACAGAAGCACAAGAAATAGAGAGATCGTTCATGAGACAAGTGATTATCCACCATACAGAAGCACAAGAAATAGAGAGATCGTTCATGAGACAAGTGATTATCCACCATCAGGGTTCATTCTAGATCAGAAATTTTGGGAGAAGTGAGAAAGCGCGTGATCGCTTCCTTAAATGGTGTTCTTTAATATACTTCTGCAAAATAGGGTTAAAATGCACAATACAACCATTAAATACAACATTTGAATAGAAGGAGTGCTTTATAATGGGCCAGTGTATTTTACTAGACAAAATTTTGTTTGAAAATTGTAAAAACCAAACAATGTTTTTTTGGGTTTTTTATTAGGGCGAAGCCTAGGGCGACAATTTTGCCCACATCACCCTCTAGAATGATCCCTGACCATACAGATCACCATTCATGAGGCAAGTGATTAGCCACCATACAGAGGCACCAGGTCGAGAGTAGTGTTCATAATTTTTATTAACATTTAGCACGCTGTTGGCGAAATGAACAGATAACAAATGTGTAATATTATTCTTATTTTTCCTGGCTTGACATTTCATTCAAATCGTCCAATACCTAAACAGCGTGATAGAGGTTAAACCCCTTGCATTTCCCAATATGTCTTCAAAACAGATGTTAAACCCCTTGCATTTCCCAATATGTCTTCAAAACAGAGGTTAAACCCCTTGCATTTCCCAATATGTCTTCAAAACAGAGGTTAAACCCCTTGCATTTCCCAATATGTCTTCAAAACAGAGGTTAAACCCCTTGCACTTCCCAACATGTCTTCAAAACAGAGGTTAAACCCCTTGCATTTCCCAATATGTCTTCAAAACAGAGGTTAAACCCCTTGCACTTCCCAACATGTCTTCAAAACAGAGGTTAAACCCCTTGCATTTCCCAATATGTCTTCAAACAGACAGAGGTTAAACCCCTTGCATTTCCCAACATGTCTTCAAAAAACATAGGTTAAACCCCTTGCATTTCCCAACATGTCTTCAAAAAACATAGGTTAAACCCCTTGCATTTCCCAACATGTCTTCAAAAAACATAGGTTAAACCCCTTGCATTTCCCAATATGTCTCGAGTACCAACATGTATTCAATTAACAAAGGACTCACCTTCAGAAGCTCCACACCAGCATTTCTGAAAATAGATATAAAAAACATTTTGTTGAACAAAATATCCTATTCACTGGAGCTTAACCCATTCAACCCCAAGTAACTGACATGGACTGGTGCATGATATTTTCAGACCAATAAATTAATAAGGAAATTATATTTGGACCAGTTCATTTATCAAAATAGGTAATTTTTGTCTAAAAATAATAATATTACTGGCAAAAAGTGCAGATCCTGATGAGAGGGCTCGTCACGAGCCGGCTCATCTGGATCTACACTTTTTATAAGCCTATTGAGAGGTCTGTGGTGTTGAAAGGGTTAAACCTGCTATAGCATACTTCTGAGACTAAAACATGTGAGCCTAGGGCAAAATGCAAATAGCCCATAAGTAAAGGTACATGTACAAATGAAGCAGGTTGCTTCATAAATGGGGAGTGGCTAACAAATGAACCGATTCTCCCAAATGCAACCCGGTTTCGATCCTCGGACCGGGAAGTATGTGAGATGGTACAGTGGTCGCTAGATAGGACAGGTGGGTTTTCTCCGGGTACTCCGGTTTCCTCCCACATGAATGATCACATTTACGCTTTCATCCGCGCCAAAGAGAGTGATTACCGGTAATACAAGTTGTTAAAACATGAAAATAAAAAATATGATTCTCCCTACTGCAATAGAGAGGATCAGGGTTCATTCTAGGTCAGAATTTTTGGGAGAAGTGAGAAAGAGCGTGATTGCTTCCTTAAATGGTGTTCTTTAATATACTTCTACAAAATAGGGTTAAAATGCACCGTACAACCATTAAATACAACATTTGAATAGAAGGAGTGATTTATAATGGGCCAGTGTATCTTACTAGACACAATTTTGTTTGAAAATCATAAAAACCAAAACATATTTTTTTTTTTTTTTTTTTAGGGAGAAGTCAGGGTCCCTAGGGCGACAATTTCGCCCACATCGCCCTCTAAACTGATCCCTGGAGGATACTAGTATATATTACAGGGTTTTTTCTATAGAGCAGGGTCCAGCCCGTAACCATTTGTTAAACAATTTTTTTTTAATATAAGCCTCAATAGGTGCCTTCAGGAGGACAGATCTATATAACTTAAGAGCTTATCTGCCCATATCACTGATATGTTTGTTTGTTTGTTCGGGTATTACGCCTTCATAGGTACCATTTTGGGCTATATCGCAGGCGGGCAGTTTACCTAACAACACCTTTCCTGGACAGGCTCCAGCAGTTAACCAATACTTGGTGCACCAACCTTCATAAGAATCTGCCAATTTGTTTATATAATTTATAAATAGACAGGTGATGATAGGTTACAGTGGTATACAAGTCAGCGACCTTAACCCTTTCAACACCACAGACCTCTAAATTGGTTTAAAAAGTGTAGATCCAGATGAGCCGGCTCGTGACGAGCCGTCTCATCAGGATCTGCACTTTTTTCAAGTAATATAACTATTTTTAGATATTATTAAATATTTACCCATTTTGATAAATGAACTGATCCAAATGTAAATTTGTTATTAATTTATTGGTCTAAAAATATCATGGACCAGTCCATGTCAGTTACTTGGTGTTGAATGGGTTAACCACTCGACCACGGAGGTGGACTTTACCAAATAGTACTGCCTTACTGCCTCTTTGATCAATCACCGTAAGATAGCAAAAGTATCTAGCAGCTAATCCAAAATACCCCCTCCCACACCTCATCGACGCTCAAAATGCACCCTGCCCCATTTCTGACCCACCCTGCGCTTTTTTCCATTCTAGAATAAACACTATAATAACTTTGGCCTGTATGGGGCAACCAAGTATCAAACACTAGGGTGTGTAAGACAAACATCAACATAAAGAAATGCACAACCACTTCATTTACAGTTTCGTGAACATTCAACATGGGATTTCCAACTTTGGCATAGTCCCATTACCAAGCAAGCATGTTAACCAAACTTCCTCCTGATGCTTGCCTTACAGTTTCATGAACATTCAACAAGGGGTTTGGTATTCCCATAACCAAGCAAGCATGTTAACCAAACTTCCTCCTGATGCTTGCCTTACAGTTTCATGAACATTCAACAAGGGGTTTGGTATTCCCATAACCAAGCAAGCATGTTAACCAAACTTCCTCCTGATGCTTGCCTTACAGTTTCATGAACATTCAACAAGGGGTTTGGTATTCCCATAACCAAGCAAGCATGTTAACCAAACTTCCTCCTGATGCTTGCCTTACAGTTTCATGAACATTCAACAAGGGGTTTGGTATTCCCATAACCAAGCAAGCATGTTAACCAAACTTCCTCCTGATGCTTGCCTTACAGTTTCATGAACATTCAACAAGGGGTTTGGTATTCCCATAACCAAGCAAGCATGTTAACCAAACTTCCTCCTGATGCTTGCCTTACAGTTTCATGAACATTCAACAAGGGGTTTGGTATTCCCATAACCAGCATGTTAACCAAACTTCCTCCTGATGCTTCCCTTACAGTTTCATGAACATTCAACAAGGGGTTTGGTATTCCCATAACCAGCATGTTAACCAAACTTCCTCCTGATGCTTCCCTTACAGTTTCATGAACATTCAACAAGGGGTTTGGTATTCCCATTTCAAGCTTATTAACCAAACTTCCTCCTGATGCTTCCCTTACAGTTTCATGAACATTCAACAAGGGGTTTGGTATTCCCATTACCAGCATGTTAACCAAACTTCCTCCTGATGCTTGCCTTACAGCTTCATGAACATTCAACAAGGGGCTTGGTATTCCCATTACCAGTATGTTAACCAAACTTCTTCCTGATGCTTGCCTTACAGTTTCATGAACATTCAACAAGGGGTTTGGTATTCCCATTACCAGCATGTTAACCAAACTTCCTCCTGATGCTTGCCTTACAGTTTCATGAACATTCAACAAGGGGTTTGGTATTCCCATTACCAGCATTTATCCAAACTTCCTCCTGATGCTTCCCTTACAGTTTCATGAACATTCAACAAGGGGTTTGGTATTCCCATTTCAAGCTTGTTATCCAAACTTCCTCCTGATGCTTGCCTTACAGTTTCATGAACATTCAACAAGGGGTTTGGTATTCCCATTACCGGCATGTTAACCAAACTTCCCCCTGATGCTTCCCTTACAGTTTCATGAACATTCAACAAGGGGTTTGGTATTCCCATTACCGGCATGTTAACCAAACTTCTTCCTGATGCTTGCCTTACAGTTTCATGAACATTCAACAAGGGGTTTGGTATTCCCATTACCGGCATGTTAACCAAACTCCCTCCTGATGCTTCCCTTACAGTTTCATGAACATTCAACAAGGGGTTTGGTATTCCCATAACCAGCATGTTAACCAAACTTCCTCCTGATGCTTGCCTTACAGTTTCATGAACATTCAACAAGGGGCTTGGTATTCCCATTACCAGCATGTTATCCAAACTTCCTCCTGATGCTTGCCTTACAGCTTCATGAACATTCAACAAGGGGTTTGGTATTCCCATAACCAGCATGTTATCCAAACTTCCTCCTGATGCTTGCCTTACAGCTTCGTGAACATTCAACAAGGGGCTTGGTATTCCCATTACCAGCATGTTAACCAAACTTCCTCCTGATGCTTGCCTTACAGTTTCATGAACATTCAACAAGGGGTTTGGTATTCCCATTACCAGCATGTTAACCAAACTTCCTCCTGATGCTTGCCTTACAGCTTCATGAACATTCAACAAGGGGTTTGGTATTCCCAGTACAAGCATGTTAACCCAACTTCCTCCTGATGCTTGCCTTACAGTTTCATGAACATTCAACAAGGGGTTTGGTATTCCCATTACCAGCATGTTAACCAAACTTCCCCCTGATGCTTCCCTTACAGTTTCATGAACATTCAACAAGGGGTTTGGTATTCCCAGTACAAGCATGTTAACCAAACTTCCTCCTGATGCTTGCCTTACAGTTTCATGAATATTCAACAAGGGGCTTGGTATTCCCATTACCAGCATGTTATCCAAACTTCCTCCTGATGCTTGCCAATTACAGCTTCATGAACATTCAACAAGGGGTTTGGTATTCCCATAACCAGCATGTTATCCAAACTTCCTCCTGATGCTTGCCTTACAGCTTCATGAACATTCAACAAGGGGCTTGGTATTCCCATTACCAGCATGTTAACCAAACTTCCTCCTGATGCTTGCCTTACAGTTTCATGAACATTCAACAATGGGTTTGGTATTCCCATTACCAGCATGTTAACCAAACTTCCTCCTGATGCTTGCCTTACAGCTTCATGAACATTCAACAAGGGGTTTGGTATTCCCAGTACAAGCATGTTAACCCAACTTCCTCCTGATGCTTGCCTTACAGTTTCATGAACATTCAACAAGGGGTTTGGTATTCCCATTACCAGCATGTTAACCAAACTTCCCCCTGATGCTTCCCTTACAGTTTCATGAACATTCAACAAGGGGTTTGGTATTCCCAGTACAAGCATGTTAACCAAACTTCCTCCTGATGCTTGCCTTACAGTTTCATGATCCTGATGCTTGCCTTACAGTTTCATGAACATTCAACAAGGGATTTGGTATTCCCAGTACAAGCGATGATTTATATGTTTGCCCTGCATCCCAGGTATATATATAACTGGGAGTTTTTGATAAATCATGTGAGCTGTTTAATTCTTAAATCGCATCACAACAACATGTTGGCAATGAGTTGGATTTATAGGAATTGGGCAACTCATCACTGTCTAAACTCATCCCAATATCATTAGAATGAGTCAATACGTATATATTTACAATCATTACAAGCCTGTTTTTCCAAACCACGCATGATTCCCAATAGAGGGCCTCATGATAGTTCACATCTCCCGAATATCAACAACAAAATCAGGATCATTGATTTTGGCACAGTTTATATTGGAACGTGGTGAACTAGAAATGTAAACATTGGGAAACTAGTGCCAGTACACTTAGTTCTACATATGGCTTGTATACACATGGCTGGTATAGTTATACTCGAGTATATAAATGGCTGGTATAGTTATACTCGAGTATATAAATGGCTGGTATAGTTATAATCGAGTATATAATATGGCTGGTATACCATTAGTTATACTCAAGTATATAATATGGCTGGTATAGTTATACTCGAGTATATAAATGGCTGGTATAGTTATACTCGAGTATATAATATGGCTGGTATACCGGTAGTTATACTCGAGTATATAATATGGCTGGTATAGTTATACTCGAGTATATAATATGGCTGGTATACCGGTAGTTATACGCGAGTATATAATATGGCTGGTATACTGGTAGTTATACTCGAGTATATAATATGGCTGGTATAGTTATACTCGAGTATATAATATGGCTGGTATACCGGTAGTTATACTAGAGTATATAATATGGCTGGTATAGTTATACTCGAGTATATAAATGGCTGGTATAGTTATACTTGAGTATATAATATGGCTGGTATACCGGTAGTTATACTAGAGTATATAATATGGCTGGTATAGTTATACTCGAGTATATAATATGGCTGGTATACCGGTAGTTATACTCGAGTATATAATATGGCTGGTATAGTTATACTCGAGTATATAATATGGCTGGTATAGTTATACTCAAGTATATAATATGGCTGGTATAGTTATACTAGAGTATACACATGGCTGGTATAGTTATACTAGAGTATACACATGGCTGGTATAGTTATACTAGAGTATACACATGGCTGGTATAGTTATACTCGAGTATATAATATGGCTGGTATAGTTATACTAGAGTATATAATATGGCTGATATAGTTATACTCGAGTATATAATATGGCTGGTATAGTTATACTCGAGTATATAAATGGCTGGTATAGTTATACTCGAGTATATAATATGGCTGGTATAGTTATACTAGAGTATACACATGGCTGGTATAGTTATACTCGAGTATATAATATGGCTGGTATAGTTATACTAGAGTATATAATATGGCTGATATAGTTATACTCGAGTATATAATATGGCTGGTATAGTTATACTCGAGTATATAAATGGCTGGTATAGTTATACTCGAGTATATAATATGGCTGGTATAGTTATACTAGAGTATACACATGGCTGGTATAGTTATACTCGAGTATATAATATGGCTGGTATAGTTATACTAGAGTATATAATATGGCTGATATAGTTATACTCAAGTATATAATATGGCTGGTATAGTTATACTCGAGTATATAAATGGCTGGTATAGTTATACTCGAGTATATAAATGGCTGGTATAGTTATACTCGAATATATAATATGGCTGGTATAGTTATACTTGAGTATATAAATGGCTTGTATAGTTATACTCGAGTATATAAATGGCTGGTAGTTATACTCGAGTATATAAATGGCTGGCATAGTTATAATCGAGTATGGCTGGTATAGTTATACTCGAGTATATAAATGGCTGGTATAGTTATACTCGAGTATATAATATGGCTGGTATAGTTGTACTTGAGTATATAATATGGCTGGTATAGTTGTACTCGAGTATATCAGGATTGAAATCTGTGTCATACATTGTATATTCTTCCAATTATATCATTGTCAAATATCACCAGTCTTCTTTATTTAGATTAATTTATGCAGAAGGACATCTGTCTATTAATAATTCTATAATTATAATTTATCACACATTTGATATATTTTAACATTATTATGGGGAAATAATATTCAAACAGTCGGATCTGTAGTCCAGTGGTAATCCAGGCATTGCAGGTCCGATCCCCCGTCTGACACTAATAAAAATGACACTAATAAAATTAACAGTTTTTCAGATGGGACTTTAAACCGAGGTCTAGTGTCGGTGCTTTACACTGTGCCCGTAAAAGAACCAGAGGAGACTCTGAAATGGGTCTCTGTCTGTATCATTGCACTATCCTTCAAAATCTAAAATGACTAATCTCTTCAGGAGGCATCGCTCATATGGGCAACCGATAGCGACGATAAATAAATGTAAAACACACAGGAAATATTCGTTCTAACAATTTAACTTGATTACATTCCAACAAGAAAGACAAGATTCTGATCAGGAATGTTTGTGTTTTACATTTCTTTATCGTCGCTAACGATTGCCCACATGAGCGACGACGCCTCTTGATGGTACATTGTCTCCTCTGGTTCTTTTACATGCACGTTGTAAAGCACCGACACAAGACCTTGATATAAAGTCCCATATGCAAGACTGTTAATATTATTAGGATCAGATGAGGGGATCGAACCTGCGATCTCTGGATTCGTTCACAGTCCAACATGTTAACCACTGGACTACTGACCCATCTGTTGACTAGGAATTAAGAAGACTTATTAGTCATATAGAGATGATAAGAGTATGCCACATACCGGTACAGGACAGCAGAGAAATTATTCAGACCCCTTTTGAGACACATTTATTAGCCTCATCATATATCAGTTAGGGGTCGAGGAGCATACCCAATTCCTCCTTTTAATCTTTTCAACAGTACAGTTAAGTTGGCTTTCAAAAAGTGTAGATCCAGATGAGCAAGCTCGTGACTAGCTGTCTCATCAGAATCTGCACTTGTTGCCAGTAATATTACTATTTTTAGGCAAAATTACCCATTTTGATAAATGAACTGGTCCAAATATAATTTTCTTGTTATTTTATTGGTCTAAGAAATATCATGCACCAGTCCATGTCAGTGATTTGGTTTTGAAAGTGGTTAATGAATACATTTTTTATAAACTACATGATTGTAAATTCACATGTAAACTATTCAAAAGGCATACATTTCATAAATATTTTCATTGCAAACATACATGTAATAGACATCATTTTATCTCAATTAATGCATATTACATGTATTTGTGTAGCCTGGGTTCCAGTCTGTTGAATTTTCACTTTTTAACTTCTGGTAAATTGATATTATCAGAAACTCAATACTGCCCAATTAATGGTCTCGGTGTTAAAATATATTTATTTGACTGACCAGGCAAAATAAATCGGACGCCTGTTCCTAGGCTAGTGTTTGTGTTCAAGAATCTAAAAATCTTAGCAGAAGAGAAGTGAAATCAATGCAGTTTTCCTTGTATGTGCAATCTCCCATTTCCTCGTCTTGTCCAGGAATATATCATCACCATGTACTATGTAGGCCCACGTATAAATAATTAATGCTAATTGGCCCCTAGCATGGCTGAGAATGAGTCTGTGCTCGCTGTATGTGTTGCTGGTGTCTGTCTGGCTGAACCCTTCAAAGAATGAACAGTTCTGAGACAGCAAGTAAGCGCTGCATCAGTGCTACCCATGATGCATTGCGACACGCGTACATATCATGACTATGGCGTATTTGTAACAGAAAAGTTCTTGAGAGAGCAAGTAAGCACTGCATCAGTGCTACCCATGATGCATTGCGACACGCGTATATATCATGCAGTGTTGGACACTCGTTTCAATATGTTCCGGCCAACTTGGCCTGTACTTGAGAAAAGGTACCGGCCAAGATGAAATTGTACAGGCCAATTTTTGGCCTGTACTTAAGAATTAGTTCTGGCCAAAAATAAATGGTACAGGCCAGTGAATGTGGTTCTGTCCGGTGGCTTTGCCACCGGATGCATGTGCCGCAGGCAATTGCCATGCTAGGGGGGTCCGGGGGCATGCCCCCCACGAAATGGCGAAGATACTGTGTGTCCTGGTTCAGGCGAGTATGAACTTCAACAAACTCGCCAAGGGCTATCAAATAAGACATCGTACCATCTCACATACTATGAGATGAGATGGTACGATGGTCGCCAGATCGGACAGGTGGGTTTTCTCCGGGTACTCCGGTTTCCTCCCACATGAATGACCACATATACGCTTACATCCGAGCCAACGAGAGTTATTAATATAAGTTGTTCAAACTTGCTTCGCAATCGTTGTAAAATAAATAAAGTATAAAAAAAAATTAAAAAATAAAAAAAAATAAGACATCTCGCCACGATATCGAGTGCGTAGTAAAAGTTTCTCGCCAGTCTAAAAACGTTATCGCCATGGCGAGTTGGCGAGTGCGAGTGCGAGTGTCCAACACTGTCATGTATATGGTGTATTTATAGCAGAAAAGTTTTGAGAGAGCAAGTAAACACTGCATCAGTGCTACCCCATGATGCATTGCGACATTCGTATATCATGTATATGGTGTATTTATAGCAGAAAAGTTCTTGAGAGAGCAAGTAAGCACTGCATCAGTGCTACCCATGATGCATTGCGACATTCGTATATCATGTATATGGTGTATTTATAGCAGAAAAGTTCTTGAGAGAGCAAGTAAGCACTGCATCAGTGCTACCCATGATGCATTGCGACACTCGTATATCATGTATATATATTATGTATAAATATGGTGTATTTATAGCAGAAAAGTGCTACCCATGATGCATTGCGACATTCGTATATCATGTATATGGCGTATTTATAGCAGAAAAGTTCTTGAGAGAGCAAGTAAGCACTGCATCAGTGCTACCCATGATGCATTGCGACATTCGTATATCATGTATATGGTGTATTTATAGCAGAAAAGTTCTTGAGAGAGCAAGTAAGCACTGCATCAGTGCTACCCATGATGCATTGCGACACTCGTATATCATGTATATATATTATGTATAAATATGGTGTATTTATAGCAGAAAAGTTCTTGAGAGAGCAAGTAAGCACTGCATCAGTGCTACCCATGATGCATTGCGACACTCGTATATATCATGTATATGGTGTATTTATAGCAGAAAAGTTCTTGAGAGAGCAAGTAAGCACTGCATCAGTGCTACCCATGATGCATTGCGACATTCACATATAACACAAATATGGTGTATTTATATCATTGCTGGTTTCAATGAATCAGACTGGTTCACGACACACATATCTCAGAACTGAATAAGTCTCAAGACTTAATAAAATTGTGAAGCGAGAGGCAAAGAAAACGGTGAGCTGCCATTGTTGCACACAAGTGAACACGATGCTACGCTAAATTGCACTATCCGACATGAATATTGTATGCAAATATTTGCATGACAAATGTGTCACAGACCATTACAATTTGCACATGAAATCGGAAACCACCGTTATTATTTTGTAGACAACCTTTCTAATTTTCTCCACAATGATCCTAATTTTGACTTAACCCATTCAACACCACATACCTCTAAATAGGCTTACAAAAAGTGTAGATCCAGATGAGCCGGCTCGTGACGAGCCGTCTCATCAGGATCTGCACTTTTTGCCAGTGATATGACTATTTTTAGACATAATTACCCATTTTGATAAATGAACTTGTCCAAATGTGATTTTCTGATTCATTTATTGGTTTATGAATATCATGGACCAGTCCATGTGAGTTACTTGGTGTTGAATGGGTTAAAATAAGTGCCACACAGATTCCAATCATGTTGATCACACTGAACAATTAACTTAAAGTATTGTCTTTCATTAGAGCCTCGCAGGTGTCAAAAGGAGCCTCCGTGGTGTAATGGATACGCTATTTACATGTACCTTATAACCGACAGGTTCAAGAGTTCGAACCCCACTAGAACCATGGTGATGTACCTTGTAACCGAGGGGTTCAAGAGTTTGAACCCCACTAGAACCATGGTGATATACCTTGTAGAGGGGTTCAAGAGTTCGAACCCCACTAGAACCATGGTGATGGTGTAAACCACTGGCACCAGACACAACAACAAAAAATTGTTTGGCCTATGGTCATATAGTAAGTAATGTAAAACATTACTTACTATATGACCATAGGCCAAAAAAAAAATTGTGTCTGGTGCCTGTGGTGTAAACAGGTAAGACACTTAAATCCTTATTGCCTCTTCTCTCTTCTTCATGGAGACGGATTCCATCATGAATGATATCTCGAGAATGAATAATCTAATGTTATAATTTTATGAACTTGTATCATTTTTAAGAGAGACAAAACAAAAAGTAGCAATTCGTAGGTAGTCCTAAAGCAGTGGGCCACAGGTTTGAACCCTCCTGGGACCAGGTCGTTGTACAATAAGGAAACTTAAAACACTGTCGTGACATCATACCTTTGTACTGGCAATCCATTATTATTAATTAATATTGGACTGCTTTCAAAGGGCCAGAGTATTATATTAAATCATACGGGTAAATGTACGATAAAACAATTTTAAGCAGTAAGATCTTTTTGTATAAAGTGTGTGTTTTAAGCAAGATTTAAGCCTCAAACCGATCCAATATGTAAAATATTTTTGGCACTGTGTTCGGTGCTATGAGCCGAACACACTCCAATATTTTACATATTGGATCGTTTCCGGCTTATATCCTATACATATATGTTTGGGGACATGTCGATGATATAATGCATTGCCACTTAGAATGGTAGTTCACTATACAGTCAAACCTGTGTTAGTGGTCACCTGCATTAAGCAGCCAACCTGCATTAAGCAGCCAGTTTCCAGATTCCCAATATGTTGTTTTATTATACATGTGACCTCTAATAAGCAGCCACCTGTGCTAAGCAGCCACTTTCTGTTAATCCTTGGCTGGCTGCTTAAGACAGGATTGACTGCCTGTGTATGTAGCATTCATGTCTAACATAATTATGACGGTGATACGCATTCAACAACAGAATTAGGTTATACATTGTACATCAATATATATATATATATGTATATGCCTATATCATAATAATATGTCACAAGCTCTCTGTATTAACAGTGCATTGTACATATCAGTTCTCTGGTAACAGGACACTGACAGTCAAACAGACGCATGCTTCCATGTACACAGCAGTTCTCTGGTAACAGGACACTGACAGTCAAACAGATGCATGCTTCCATGTACACAGCAGTTCTCTGGTAACAGGACACTGACAGTCAAACAGACGCATGCTTCCATGTACACAGCAGTTCTCTGGTAACAGGACACTGACAGTCAAACAGATGCATGCTTCAATGTACATAGCAGTTCTCTGGTAACAGGACACTGACAGTCAAACAGACGCATGCTTCCATGTACACAGCAGTTCTCTGGTAACAGGACACTGACAGTCAAACAGATGCATGCTTCAATGTACACAGCAGTTCTCTGGTAACAGTACACTGACAGTCAAACAGATGCTTGTTATATTTTGGGTTTTACGCCTGCATCAGCACCATTTTGGGCTATATCGCCGACAGGCAGCTTAACTAACAACACCTTTCCTGGGCAGGCTCCAGCGGTTAACCAGTACTTGGGTGCACCAACCTCCGTAAGAAACTGCCAACATTTTCATATAAATGAGACACGGCCTGAGCGGGGCTCGAACCCGTGACCATCAGTGATGATAGGTTACAGTGGTATACAAGTCAGCGACCTTAACCACTCGACCACGGAGGCGGACCAAACAGATGCATGCTTCAATGTACAGTATACATGTAGCAATAGCAGTTTCTCTGGTAACAGAAAATGATGACTTTCAAATATTGATTTACCGGTACATTTTCTAACATTGGGCATCCATTTTTTTGCAAGAAAATGGCAAATAGTCCATGTTAGACAGTGCCCTGATAGAGATGTGCCTGGACGTACATGTAATACAGAAAATAGTCCAAGTCAGACAATTATCAAGTGTAGTGATTTCCTCAAATTCAAAAAATTTGTAAACTATGAATCCACAGTTTATCTATAAATCTAAGATGACTCTCCACCAGATAAACATCTATAATGCTTCCCTTGTTCAAGTTTAATAAATGGTATATATATTCAAGTACAATACAGATTCATTTATTGATAATATAGTTTGAATAAATGATGTTTTCGCATTATAAATATGTATTCATGATCAAAACAGTCCACGTATTAACCAAATCCACCCATGCCCGGATGTTGTTATAATTATATTAGTGGTTAAAAGTATATTATTAAATAAAAACAGAAAATAAAATAACTAGTTGTAGGTATCCCTAATCTTACAGAAACAGTTTATCTTAAATGTATTAGAGCTATAACCAAATTACCTAAATGGCCCGCTTTACAAACAAGTTTATAGAATTTGGGTGGGGGGTGGGGGATTTTACTATTAATATAGGAAGTGATGTTTCCAAGAACTGTATTATAGATTGCCTTATACAGAATATTTATAATTATTGGCTATACCACAATATGACAAACTTTACACTCCTCGACCTGAGTAATTACGTCATAGTATCCCGGTTTGTGGGTTAACAACATGCAATTTCTCATATCTATCTTACTGTACAGTGAAACCTGTGTTAGTGGTCACCGCCATTAAACAGCCAACCTGCATTAAGCAGCCAGTTTACAGATACATTTGACCTCTATTAACCCTTTCAACACCACAGACCTCTAAATAGGCTTACAAAAAGTGTAGATCCAGATGAGCCGGCTTGTGACGAGCCGTCTCATCAGGATCTGCACTTTTTGCCAGTGATATGACTATTTTTAGACATAATTACCCATTTTGATAAATGAACTTGTCCAAATGTGATTTTCTGATTCATTTATTGGTTTATGAATATCATGGACCAGTCCATGTCAGTTACTTGGTGTTGAATGGGTTAAACTAATACCTAGATCAGCATAATTTCAAAATGCGTGTGGAATTTAGCTTCCATATGTCCAATATGTATTAGTCTCCGCACGAAACATACTGATAATAATGTTATAATATTATAATGTTCTAAATGATAGAACGAATCTAAAATATTTTAAATTCGACCACGCCTGGAGGCTATAAAACATTTCTTCAATCTCAAATTTGTCTCAAACAAAACTAAAAACTGTACATCTGAAGAACCCTAGCTTAGGAGTGAAAGACTTGTGGATAAGATTAGACAAAAGATATGGGTCAGTTGATGTTATGCATAAAACAGTAATGAAAAAGCTGGAGAAAATTCCTAAATTGACATACAATGTTACAACAAGATGGTATGAACTAGCAGATACTAGGTGCAAGCCAAAATATACCCTTGTATGGGCAACATGTCCAACACACGTTATGATATACCCTCGTATTGGGCAGCATGTCCAACACACATTATGATATACCCTCGTATTGGACAGCATGTCCAACACACATTATGATATACCCTCGTATTGGGCAGCATGTCCAACACACATTATGATATACCCTCGTATTGGGAAGCATGTCCAACACACGTTATGATATACCCTCGTATTGGGCAGCATGTCCAACACACATTATGATATACCCTCGTATTGGGCAGCATGTCCAACACACGTTATGATATACCCTCGTATGGGCAACATGTCCAACACACGTTATGATATACCCTCAAAATATGACAACAAATTCTATAAGAATTTTAACCTTTTGTCGTGTGGAGAAGAAAATATTTTGATAACTTGTAATTGCCTTTCAACTGATATGTATTTAGGTGTACCATGATGGTAATATAACGTAGTGTCTGTCTGTCAATCACTTTTCTTCTGCTTATCTATAAATGACCAATTGACATGGAATAATGGGTTCAATTGTGCTTCGAAAACTAGTGGTTAATATTGGCTTCATTGCACTTTCCAAAATGTTTTCTGAAAAAATTAAGAAAACCGAAAGTGACTTTATATTAATATAAGATATTGCGACAAGTCCTCATTTTCACTAATAAATGTACATAATAGTAGGAAAGAGACCTTACTAGCATGTTGGTTTCTCCTCAATCCTACATCGTATGAACATATTATAAATACTTGACTATGTTTATTCAAAGAAATAAATAGTGTTTAACCCTTTCAACACCACAGACCTCTAAATAGGCTTACAAAAAGTGTAGATCCAGATGAGCCGGCTCGTGACAAGCCGTCTCATCAGGATCTGCACTTTTTGCCAGTGATATGACTATTTTTAGACATAATTACCCATTTTGATAAATGAACTTGTCCAAATGTGATTTTCTGATTCATTTATTGGTTTATGAATATCATGGACCAGTCCATGTCAGTTACTTGGTGTTGAATGGGTTAACAACATGCAATTTCTCATATCTATCTTACTGTACAGTGAAACCTGTGTTAGTGGTCACCGCCATTAAGCAGCCAACCTGCATTAAGCAGCCAACCTGCATTAAGCAGCCAGTTTACAGATACATTTGACCTATATTAAGCAGCCGTCTGTGCTAAGCAGCCACATTCTGTGATTACCTTGGCTGGCTGTTAAGGCAGGTTTGACTTATATGGATTAGCATTAGTTTAACCCATTCAACACCAAGTAGCTCGCATGGACTGGTCCATGATCTTTTTAGACCAATAAATTAATAACAAAATTACATTTGGATCAGTTCATTTATCAAAATGGGTATTTTTTTTTCTAAAAATAGTTATATTACTTGAAAAAAGTGCAGATCCTGATGAGACGGCTCATCACGAGCCGGCTCATCTGGATCTACACTTTTTTGTAAGCCAATTTAGAGGTCTGTGGTGTTGAAAGGGTTAAGCAATATTTTATTTCAATGAATATACATACCCGGGAGTCTAATGACCACAATATGAAAATACATGTAGGATTGAGGAGAAAGCAACTTGCTTATATGGTTACCTCTTTCCTATTAGCATTAGCCAATTACATTTCAGGGCCTGCTCTGGCTCTTTAATTTTTTGTAGCCAAATCTGCGTTTCCTTTAGCCAATTCCGACGCGCGCCATTTTCAGCAGTTAGCAGTGTGTCTGAATGCCTTTTGAAAGCAAATATGTGGTATATGTGTGTTCTACCTTTATTTATCGTCGCTACCGGTTGCCCATATGAGCGACGCCTCCTGAAGAGATTAGTCATTTTAGATTTTTGGAGGATAGTGCTAATGATACAGACAGAGACCCATTCCAGAGTCTCCTCTAGTTCTTTTACGTGCACAGTGCAAAGCACCGACACGAGACCTCGATTTAAAGTCCCATCTGAAAGACTGTTAATTTTATTAGGGTCAGACCTGAGATCCCTGGATTACCAGTTCAGCGTGTTACCACTGGACTACAGATCCGTATGTGGTATATGCATAAACATGCGATTTAGATAGCATCGGTTGTTTGTAGCAAATTTAGTACTACTTTCCTTTGATATTCAAATTAACTTACACAATTAACGACAACAAAAACAAAACAAAAGTTGCCGACATACTTACGTCTAACCACAGGCAGTGTCTGGTGCCTGTGAGTCTAACAGTCGTGTAAAGTTTTTCAATTTGGTAGCATAATTTTCGTCTACAATGGATTTGGACAACAATGTAATGCCACCCTGCTGTTAATTATCACCTGCTCAATATAATAAGCATTCATAGTGTGTCCCGTGTTTGCACACTAATCAAACATTATGCCCTGTTAAATAAACAAACAACACGCTTGTATGATTCTCCAGTCCGAGATATTAGTCACGCGCGACACAATTTCACCTTGACCCGAGTAATTTTCCACAAATACTCGGGGGAATTTCCAATTTTCGGATATTTTACAGATTTTCGCCATTTTTATAATTTTCGCCAAACTGAGTTTTTATTAGCCAATTTTGCAATATTGTAGCCATTGGCGAGGCTGGCGACTGGCAGCGCGGGCACTGCATTTAAATTCTTATGTTGCCTAGTGTTAGGTTTACCTTGCCATGTCGAACATTACATTTGTCTACATGTATGTTCCTAAATCTTGCAATTATGTCTTGTATATTGATTATTGAAATAAATCAATAAACTATCTTACTCCGTAGTTTATGTCGGCCATTTCAGTCATAATCTGGGCTGTTTTGACCAAAAGTATGGGGCGTATTGGTCAGAAAGTGGGTCGTCAAGGTCTTAATGTTGACAATATTTAACAAACTTTGCGTCATTTAGCATGAACATTTTATTTACACTAAATTAACTTTTTGTTTGTTTTTATCAATAAGAATACATTGTATTTTCAAAACCTACTTCTTAATCTGAGAAAAATATATCTGTGTTACATTTATTAAAATCTGACATGGTCATAACTCATAAGTTAACATGGGCCATTTTGATGATTTGATCTGGGTGGTTTTGACAACATTTAGTACTTTTTAAACTTTATTTATTTTACAACAATTGTGAAGCAAATTTTGACAACTTATATTGATCATTAATCACTCTCTTTTGCGCGGATGAAAGCATAAATTGCCCCAGATGACAGTAGATGTCAGGAAACCAATTCTACCTTAAAAAAATCAGGGGAACATGGCTCTGCACCATCCCAGCATGGTTGTACTTTCAGTGCTCCCAGATTCACAGTACTTTAAATATGCAGCTGGCTACGCACCTGTATAGTAATAGAGTGGTGGAACCTATGTTCTGCGTATTCCTATGCTCGGCGTATTTTCCATTTTCATCCGTCTTTAAAATATTTATAAAGTTCTAGGCTAATTTCACTGACAGAGCTGAAGCATGGTTCAATGGCATTCCGTTGAGTGTATCGGTAGGCTGATGCAACTGTCACGTGACTGGTCGAGCAGACGAATATAAACAAGCAAATCATTGGGAGAATACTTCCACTGAAACTGTTACGGTGTATGAGCAATTCGGGTCACTATCCTAATTAAAAAAATCTACACCTAACCAGAACAATAGTTTCTATACCATTTCTGATTAAGACCAATAAGTGTTTTTACTCAATGATGTACTATATCAAAATAAGATATTCAACAAGTTATGGTGGATAAATAAAAAAATAACAAGTATGCTGTGCATAGGTGCCCTGAAGTCTTCAGTTCCCAATATAAACCGGTGCCGACCGACACCATTGCGATAGTTGTATTGAGCAGCAAGGTCACGTGATGAAGCTAAAACTGTCAACAAGTGTTCTGAAAATTGTTTTCACGACTTAAGAAAATAATATTAGACAACAAGTGCAATTAACAATTTATACTGGTCATTATATGTGGGATTTACGCTGAGCATAGGTTCCACCACTCTACATTTTAACCTAATGTTGTGTTGTTAATCTACTGTTGAATCCTTGCAACATGTACATGGAGTCTCTCTGTGGCATAATGGATCTGGTGTCCTGAGAGGTTGTTGAGTGTCCTGAGAGGTTGTTGAGTTTGAGCCCTGTCTTAACCACGGTGGTGTCCTTAGCCAAGACAAATTTGCCTCTTGTTTCTCCCTCATAGTGATGGATTCGAGAGCGATTAAACTAATTTTTGTTATAACTTGTTTCGCAATCGACATATAAACAATATATACCAGAAACCACACTATCTTGTTTCTTGTATAAATTTATGCTTAAAAACCAACTGTGCAAACAAACCAAACTAAAACCAATAGTTAATTTAAATGTGGTCAGCTGGTCAGTGCAAACACCACGGCACCTTTCACCCTAGTCTGTTCGTTTGAAAACATCCAGAGTTGTGTAATGCATACACCGATTTGTGTATCAATTGATCAATGCAATACACAAATCGAGCAATACAATTGACATGTTTCAGCGGCTAAAATATTTACCTGAACATGTCCACATGTTCCTCGAAATTGATCTTTTTGCTCTTTTTCTCACTGATCCAATATCCAACACGCTTCATTACAATTGCATAATACTTTAAAAGTTAAAAATAATTCGGTTTCACATCATGTTTTGCGTATAACAACAGAACAACACAAACTTCCTACTTAGTAATCACGTCGCTTCGGTTGATTGCACACGAATGTGTTCGTTTTGCTTACTCGGGTTAAGCCGACTCAATGGCAAATCATTTTGTAGCATGTACATACATATAGTAATAATATGTATGTTCCATTAATGTCATAGGTTTACATGTTTTCCTGGACAGGCTTAGCTGCTCTACGCGGTTAACAATTACTAAGCAATATGTAGAGCATAGGTTCCTCCACTTATTATCCCTATGTGTGAGGTACCTTTCCAGTACTGTTTTCCAATCCATTGTTATCTTCCTGCAACCTGCGCGTGTTTACAATGTCCATGCATATATGCTCTTTGTACAAAAGAAGAACAATAAATAAAGTTTAAACTAATGACACTAGCACAATAGTTATCATAACTATTGCCGTCTCTAATCACAATAGTTCATATGAATCAGATATTTTGATACTAATAATCAAAATTGTGACATGTTGCAACTTGTATCATTTTGATATATGTTATAACGTTTCATTCTGTTAGTAGTACTAGTAAATTATTTATTGCCTCCATATACACGAACAGCATAACTGCACACCCTTAATGTACAATTACATGTTTTACATGCATACATGTATATTAACGTACAAATATACAATCATGGTAACTTTAGAAGCACTGACATAACAATTATAAATGAGTGTACATGTATGGGGCCGACGTGTCTAGGGCCGACGTGTGATGACGCTTTACTTACATGTATACTGATCAGTATAACTTGCCGAAATGCAAGGGAGAGAGACGACGGCAACGCTCACAGATTTGGTACCTTGTATAAGTTTTATAACAAAAACACCTTTCTCCACTAGAGAAAGAAAGTTTCAGTTGCCTAAACACCACAAAAAGTAGATAAATGGAAGTACAGTAAAAACCCTAATAAATACCACTCCTATCTTAAGACCACCCCGCTATTAAGGCCACTTTTCTCAGTCTGGAAGCCTTTCTTCTATATTGCAATGGCCAAAATCTCATATAATTTGTCCACCAGTTATTCAGTATTCTAACACGACCCAGCTAATAACATACATACTTGTAGATTAAAATCTACCTCGTTTTATTCTGCGATATACCTACCTTGAACTATGCTGCGCGGGCACCGTGTTTTGGCTATTCCATTTATACAATGCGTGTAAAGTTTTATGAATGAAAGTCACGTAATGTTTGTAAATACTACCGTGGGAATTCGCGGAAGTGAGCTATTTTTAGAATCAGATAATCTCTTGTCTGTCTTGTTTTTCTGTTAAGTAACGTTTCAGTAACTATTCTGTACAGTTTTATTTGACAAAATAAATTATTAGAAGTAAGTCGTGTTAGAATCGAAATAATAAGTATCAACCGTGGTATATCACAGAATAACCCGAGTTTGAAGTTCTTATGCGTATAAATATATCACTAAGGCCTTCGGCATAAGAACTTCAAACTCGGGTTAGTTTGCGATATACCACGGTTGATACTTATTATTTCTTAAATAACACTGATAATAATGACACCCAAATAACAACAGAACTCCAGTAATGAGACCAATTTCTGCCAAATTTGCAAGTGTAATCATGCGCATAGTTGCCGTTGCGCCATAATGCCCGGGCTTGCACATTATATTCAGGAAGTGTTTTTTATATTTATGGATATACAGTAAAGTAGTAGATGAAAAAAGTGGGGAGGATGCACCAATACTACCCACCGAGTTCGCACCTTTGGTGCTCAAATCCACACAGGTCTACGGTACTTAATAATTCAAATGGGTTTGCACATCATTTTCAGCTGGCTACTCCAGTGATCACTTGTGTGTTTTACGTTTATGTATCGTCGTTACAGGTTGCCCATATGAGCGACGCCTCCTGAAGAGATTAGTCATTTTAGATTGTTGGAGGATAGTGCAATGATACAGACAGACCCATTCCAGAGTCTCCTCTGGTTCTTTTACGTGCACGGTGTAAAGCACCGCCACGATACCTCGGCTTAAGTCCCATCTGAAAGACTGTTAATTTTAGTAGGGTCAGAGGGGGATCGAATCTGCGATCCCTGGATTACCAGCCCAGCGTGTCAACCACTGGACTACATATTCATCTGTTCCTATACATGCAAATATAACATCTGTTATATCTCCATTCATTCTTGTAACATGACAATGAACTCAATGACTACTTTTTTGAAGTCTCGTAGGTGGTCTTATTATATGGGTTTAACAGTAAACATATATAGTTTACTGGCTTACACTGCATGCTAATCTGAAATGATATTCATTCTGTTTTGGACAGTTTTGGTGTATGGATATTTAATAGTGCATAACTCATATCAGAATGATAACAGGAAGCATAACAGAATGATAGACACCTGGAATTCCCTACCAGACAGTGTTATAAGTGCAAAGTCAGTACCTTCTTTTGAGAGACGTATAGACAAATTTTGGAAAAATCAAGACATATTGTATAATTATAATGAGCAAATCGCAACCGGACGCGACAGTACAAATAACGAAGAGCTGGAGTCAGAGGCTGCGGACAGCCTTCTTCCAGAAGTCGACTTATGAATACTTATGAATAACCCAAGTGGTATCATCTAATGGAGCATAAAGACTTGTCTCTCACCACTGTAAGCTCGACTCCCTGGGGATGACGAATTCTTTCACGATATGAAGCTATCAAGCTTGCTCGCGGATGTCCGCTAGTTCTTACCTGATGCCAGTCCGTGTTTGAAACACTGCTCGGAGTGGTACACGGGATCATCCTCCACCAATAAATTAATAGTAAATATGCATATTATTATCAGTGATTCTAGTTTTATAGCTGTTACCATTATTTTATGTTATATATTCTGTTCAACAGCTCACTCAGAGCTTGTGTTGTTCTGTTGCTATCTTGCCGACTCAAAATAAATAAAAATTATCTTAACTTAGCTGGAACATAGCCATATGACCTAAGCTGTTAATTAAGTCCCATCCCCAAAAGAAACATAACGCTGCACTGCACATCTTTGCTCAAAGTTCACACTCTCGGAAAACCGTACCCGACTAATGTTGATTAAGTCAAACAAACGCACCAAAAGAAATGAGCAGACTGTGTTACATTTCTTTCGTTGTAAATTAAATGTTCAATTATTTAACATTAGGTACAGTCAAACTCAAATTAGCCCAGTCAATTAAAAAAACAACCATGCAACCCAGTGAATTTAGATTTTATACTACAATATACATGTCATTTTCCGAGTCCTGGACCCGAAATCTAATTTATTTTCATAAATAGTATTTGAATGATCTTATTCTTTATATCCAAGCATACTGCCAGTGTCTCAAAAATGTAAGTGTAGACTGTAGTATATTTCGGATAGTCTTAATATCTATTCAACATCAACGTGGTTACTCGTCAAAATCCGTAATACAGATTTAATTTGAATACGACAATGCCTCAAAGAGAGCTCAAGCATATATATATTCATTTGGAGTAGCTAATACGTAATTTTCCTCATTTTTTGTTATATTTGTTTGATGCTACAATGTAATTTGAGGGGAATGTGCCAGCTTTACCTTGTCACGACATACTCACACCCATAAGGGCTAAGCGAAACGTAAAAATACGTAAATTCACTGACTATACTACTACAAACATTCTAGAAAATCAAATTACAAATAATTCAAAGTGCTTCAAAACTTTCACTTGTAATAAAGAGCAGTATAAACAATCATTCTTCCCTAAAACAGTACTAGACTGGAATAAACTAAGTGACAATGTTGTGTGTGCAGAGACAATAGGCGGTTTCAGGACAGCTCTAAATCTGCTCTACTAGACTCTCTCCCGTTGCACCTTATGCCGTAACTGGCCCTGCAACGTAGATATCCAGATCCAGAATTTTGACTGTAAATGTATCGTGGTCCTGCGGTGTAGTAACTGGGGGGTGGGGGTCCAGGGTATGCTTGACGTACAATATGTAAGCAAAACACACTGTGATTGGGGTTCAATTTGATGTGATATCATGTGTTTCTGAGAAAGCTATTCTTCCCTGTATTATTTCTAAGAAATTGATGCCTATTTCCTGGTAATAGGTATGGTGACCAGGCAGGTAATAGATCCATATTCACTATGGTAAATGAAGAGGTGAACTATTTCCTATGATGTCTTGAGGGCTCATCCTAATGTTTGGTAGAAATGAGAAAGCATGTGCACACAAGAGGGTACATACATGGCTAGGAGAACAATCTATCTATTGTCTTGTGGCCTAGTGCTCGCTCTTATGTGGATATAAATGCTCTTGCGTGGCTAATAGAAAAAAATGTCCGCATATGTGGTCGAGTGGTTATGGTCGCTGACTTGTATACCACTGTAACCTATCATCACTGATAGTCACGGGTTCGAGCCCCGCTCAGACCATGTCTATTTATATGAAAGTGTTGGCAGTGTCTGATGTAGGTTGGTGCACCACGTACTGGTTAACTATCATCACTGATGGTCACAGGTTCGAGCCCCGCTTATGCCATGTATTTTTATATGAAAAATTTCTTACAGAGGATGGTGCACCAAGTACTTGTTAACCGATGGAGCCTGCCCAGTGCCCAGGAATGGTGTTGCTAGCAAACTTTGAACGTTGAATAAAGTAATAATAAAAAATAGAACAAAAGAGAAAACAATGTGTTAGCTACCTTGTCACTTGTATAATTTAATAAATTTCAATAAAATAGGGTTAAAATAGGGTTAAAATACACAAATAATTATGAACATTGCGTACAACTTGAATAGAAGGAATGTTTTACAGTGTATCATACTGGACAATATTGTGTATGCAAATTGTATAAGTGGGGCTCCCAGGGGGTGAAGTCAGGGCCCCTGGGGTGACTAGTTCGCCCATGTTGCCCTCTAGAATGAGCCCTGATCTTATGAGATGAGTTATGGCTTGGGATGAAATGATGAACTAATGACTCATGTTTACAGTTTGTATGATGTGGAACTGTAAGAGCTTATCACCCCCGGTATTCTGTGAACTGAAGGTATCCCTGACAACTGCACAGAAAGGTATGTTCACACAATACAGCCTTCGTTTTGTTTCTGTATTAGCTCAACCAAGCTGTAGGCCCAGCTTTGTGTATACAGTTAAACCTGTGTTAGAGGTCACCTCTATTAAGCAGCAAACCTGCATTAAGCAGCCAGTTTTCAGATTCCCAATGAATGTTACTTTATTATACATTTAACCTCTATTAAACAGTCACCTGTGATAAGCAGCCACTTTCTGTGATTCCCTTGTATGGCTGTTTAAGACAGGTTTGACTTGTAGATACAAGATACAAGAAACTTTATTTCGAGTTAAAGGCCTGCAGGTTGACCTATATTTGACCGTAAACACACAAGGAATAGCGGTACAAATCTTGACGGTCGACGCACTAAACACACGAGGAATAGCGGTACAAATCTGACGGTCGACGCACATCGTATTTGCCACATGCGAGGCCCTGCATTGTATACATCTAATACATGAGCACCACTTATATCTATTTTGACCCACGTACATATCAGAGGTTATAAATTGCTGAAATTGAAGTTCTGTATTTTTATAGTACTTACAACTGGTATAAACAATTCAACTCCACTTATGGCCCAAATAAGGCTGGTTGCGCGGGTTAGGCAGCCAGTTCCTGCATTGCTGTACCACACATTCAGGCATCAGTTCCCTCTTATGCCAAGTACAGTCTCCTCTTCTAGCCGCTACTTTTCTCTCTATATATCTGACATCTTTCCATGCGCCACAATTATATAGCATTGCCCAAAACCTCCTGTATAGAAGCTTTCTCTCATGTGAATTTAGATTATGCGGTGGACGATTATTAGCAGGCCACCAAAGTTGTTTGTTCTGTTCATTTATTATGCAAGGGGAACACAAGCACAGTGGACACTCAGCAACACCTTCAGCATGCTGAGGCATAGGGGGAGGTACGTAAGCAGCCTCTGCAACGGGCATGGCGGTGGCTGTTTCTTCTATTTCCATCTCTACGTCCCAGTTCTTATTTTGCAAGAAAGTCAGCAATTCTTTTCTCTGCTCATCAGTTACATACATTGTTATTTTACTCAATGGCATCTTGTAGAAATCGGCAGAATATGTGTAATACTCGTATGTTCAAGAGATTATAATTATAATATTATACATGTACTCATAGCATTCACTGTGATTATTATGTAGCATCAATATCGGTAAACACACACTGACACAGAGAAATATTTAAAATATAACAGAAAACTTGCGAATAATACTGTAGATATATAATTAAATGAAGTATGAAGGTTACCATATAACGAACACATATAGTTTATTCATATAAATACATACATATTATATACATACATATTTGATTAGGTCAACACATGAACTGAATTTTGAATTAGATTGCACAGATCACAACCATAGCGCACATTATACATGTATAGAAATGACACTAGCAGTTGACACGCCAATTCCACGTGAATTTCGCTCTCACATGCTTGGCTGTACGTATGACTAATCTAGTCTATAGAGTAGGCCTACTTAGCGCGAGTTCAGTCAGCTATAGCTTTAGTATTTTCAATCTTGAAAACCTTTGATTTTCTAATACTGTGATTAGATATAATGTATTATTGTATTACTGCTCCTACATGCTAGTGTGTACACCATTTTAGATTTAAAGTATCTTTCTTCGCTACAGTATATTCTATGGTTTATTATTAATAAATAAGTGATTGCATATTCTTTGTCACACCGTCTCTGTGTGTACATGCAAGTTGTCTGCATTTTTTTTTAATTAACTAGTTGGTTACTGACTATTGAGTAAACTTTTTTCAATCCAATTCTTAAATTGATATTAGCTCAAAAATGAGTAAACAGCGTTTTAATATGAACTTATTTGGCAATAAATCTGAATACGAACAATTCCGAAGTGATCTAAAATGTATTGATCTCGCTTTGAGACGTAAAAAGAACGATAAACCTAATACTCTTGATGTACTCAATATAATAGTTACAAAATACAAAGAGAGCCTATTGTCGGAAGAGAATAGCCATCCTGCCCCAGTAGATGACCACAATGAATGTACTTTGCAGTCGTACGATGAGAATCTCGTTATTACAACACAAACTGCATTGCAGAACTTCTCAGACATTTCATACAGACATAGCGGTACTTGTGATTTCAGGTTGACATTGAAGGCGACTAATAGTATTGACTATGGTAAACAATTCATTGTAACATGTGACCAATGCCAATTTAAGTCTGTTTGGAAATCATCACTTGAACTATCTAATGGAAAGAATTTAGTCACGTTACGAATGTTTCATGGCTATATCGCAAGTGGCATGCTACCATCACAGATGGATAGATTCATTTCTACAATTGGACTGCAAACGCTTGGATCTCGAACGACTAAAGCTTATCTAAAATTCACGTCTGATCATATTAGCGAAGAAAGACGGTCATCCTGTGATATTGCTCTAACCGAAGAGCTTCAGTTAAACGGGCCTGATAACTCAATAGACTTGGTAACAGATGCACGGCACAGTACTCGGCGAAACTCCAAGTTCACTGACATTGCCTGTCTTGGGTACAATACTAAACAAGTAATACATCACGAAATAGTCAGCCGTGCTGACGACCCATGTGCACAGCGACATGAGCTTCTGGGCACAAAAAGAATATATGCCCACCTTGAAACAAAACAAATTAATGTTCGACGCCATGCATCCATATCCCTTGAAAAGCAACTGAAACAGATATCAAGTGGTGCAAAATGCCGAGGAGAGGGCAAAACCTGGTCCATTCAATGCGTATGCGTAATTGCAATGGTGACCAATCCATACTTCGAACAAAAATGGAATGTATTGTCAAACATTACCAAAATGACCACACAGACTGTTCACCCGAGTCTCGGTGTAAAATAGATCCCAACTATATCCCCAGCCGTCAAATACTTACAAGTCCTGTTGCTGTAGAACTGTTGCTGTCATGTGTTAGAAAATGCTATGTTTATAAGGAAGCACAAAATTATATCTACCACATGGACACTAGTAGCGTGGAATCATTCAACAACAGCTTGAATGTTTTCCATGACAAACGTATCGGAACCTTCTCTGCTCTTCACTACACTATGCGCTCAAATTTGGCAATATGTCAATGGAATGAGACGGTGCAAGTCAAGAATAATACAAGACTCCGTTGTACGCTCCAGTTCAAATCCAACATTTGGGCAAGGTATAAACAGGCATTATTTTCACACTTAATCTGGCGGCCTTTTTAAACCAGATGATACATGAAAGTGACAGAACAGAATATGAAAGTGACGAAACTCCGACCTTACAAACAACATAGATCCGTTAACAGTTTATTCGTAATTCAAGGCATCCGGCCCATACACATATATTATATACATGCATACAAATTATCAGTCTCAGTGATTACGCTACGGCTGATGAGGCACCTACATAACATGTAATCTATGTCCCTGGGCTGATCTGGATTATGTAGTTTGAATACTCATAACTATCAATTTTCTTTACAATCAATAATATACGTTTACTTAAATTGTCAGGGCCTCATTTTGACTAATTCTCAGCTCACAGAGTGATCGTGCATATTAACCGTTAGAAAATACCTACATACGCCAAATTATACTGAATGTACTGCTACATTGTTGATACAAGCCACTAATCACATGGAACAGGTAGTAAAGTATAAATCTTTACAATTGGACGGGGTCAAACTGCAGGCCTTTACGCATATATTATAACATGTAAAACATTAGCTTAAAGCTATTTCCCGACTAACACAAGGTATCATGTTAACAAAAGAAACAAAATGGAGGCATATGAATTAAAAGTACAACGCCATTGCATGAAAAGGTTAAGCATATTTAAGATAGGATTTAGGGTAGGATTACACAAGTCAGATTACACTTTAGTAATAAGTTTACTGTGTTCTTACTTTATTTTGTTTACGCTGTATCCTTCTGTAATTGGTGATCAGGTCACTAGTTCATGAGGTCAAATTAACACTCAGTACTTGCCAAATCCTATCGTTGCAGGCCAGGCGCCAAGCAATCAGTAACCATTATTTTACTGAATGTATTTAGCAATAGAATCCCTCCTAGGTGGTACAGTGTTTCTCTTTTTAATCTGTAGTTCATACAAATTTATTTTAGCTTGATTGCGAAACAAGTTCTTACAAACTTATATTAATTACTCTCGAGACCTCATTCCTGGTGGAATCCATTGCCACGAAAGAGAGAAGAGGCAATGTGGAATTTAAATGCCTTGCCTAAGGGCACAATCGTAACGGCTCCAGCGGAGTCTCGAACTCTGGGCCTTTCACACCTGAAGCGAACGTGTTACCACTGCGCTATTACGACTTCCACAATGTACATGTTGTTACATTTAATTGAAATGTACATTAATTAACGGGAACCAGGTATTTTTAGTGATTTAATTGAAATGTCACTTGCTAGAATATCATTGTACTATAATAGTATGGACGATTCTATCTTTTAGTACTGTAAGATTTATCTCCCCTGACAAATAATGATCAATCTCCCTTTAGAACTATTAATCCTGGTTAATTTCTATTCATTGTACACTATATACATATCACATTGTATAAAATGCAAAATGCTAACAATTTCACCATTTGTTCTCTGTATACCACAGGGATTCGGCACGTTTGGGGGTACTAGTATATATATTTAAGTACACACAGGGATATATTTAAGTACACACAGGGATTCGGCACGTTTGGGGGTACTAGTATACATATTTAAGTACTTAAATATATATACTAGTACCCCCAAACGTGCCGAATCCCTGTGCTGTATACAAGGTGCTTATGCTGTTTAATGCCAATAACCGTTATGTTATGTTATATTGTGTCTCCTAGATGTGTATATAACTTAAAATTAGAACCGAAAAAGAACTCATCAGTTTTAGAAGCCCTAATAAAACAGGTACTTTGCATGCTAGCGGCAGATGAAATCACTTGTGCAAACACCATAGAGCCAGGCTCTATGCTGTTTGTTATTTGGATAGTGGAGTTAAAACACTTGGCTGAATAGCAAACAACATAGAGCTTGATCAGATGGGAAATAAGCATGCCATCTGATCAGGCTCTATGCTGTTTGCTATTCGGATAGTGGTGATAAAACACTTGGCTGAATAGCAAACAACATAGATCCAGATCAGCCGCGGCGTAATGCCACGTCTGATCTGGATCTATGTTGTTTGCAAATGTGATTTTATTTACTCAAAGGGTTAATGTATCACTGAGATTGTTATTGATTGTTTTTTTTTATTGTTTTTTATACTTTATTTATTTTACAACGATTGCGAAGCAAGTTTTAACAACTTATATGAATCACTCTCGTTGGCTCGGATGAAAGCGTATATGTGGTCATTCATGTGGGAGGAAACCGGAGTACCCGGAGAAAACCCACCTGTCTGATCTGGCGACCATCGTACCATTTCACATACTTCCCTGTCCGAGGATCGAACCCGGGTCGCATTGGTGAGAAGTGAGCGCGCTAACCACTGCGCTAATTGGACAGCCTTTGACTATGTTGTGTTACAGACTGCTTGTTGGTAGCGAGAAATTGTCTGAAGAAGACTGAAAGACTACATGTATGTGAGGACCATTCAAGATTGATGTCCGCAGAGCTGTACGTCACGAAGCGTATCATTTACAAACTTAGTAGCCAGTTCCGCACGGATAAAGCTCTGCATACATTAAGACAGGTACAATTGGTCGTGTTTTCAAGGATGTTGTTAGATTAACCATGTCAGTTAACGGTCAAGGTTATGTAACCGTCCATTGTCAGTTTGATTATTTTGTTTCTTATTCATAACTTTTGTTGGGGCTTCCATTTCCGAGTGGTTTAAGTCAGTGACTTCAAATGACTTGCCTCTCACCACTGTACACGTAGGTTTGAATCCCACTGGGGGTGTGGTGGCGATTCTTTCATGTAAGGAAGCTATCCAGCTGGCTTGCGGTAGGTCAGTGGTTCTACTCGAGTACCAGTCCATGCATGCAATAATGGTCAGAGGGGCACCCCCAGGTCTTCCTCCACCAATAATAGCTGGAGAGTCGCCGTATGACCTAAGCTGTTGGTGCAACAAAAACAAACATAGCATTTGAAGTTTAGTATTTTGAAATAACTTTGCCGAGATGTTCACCATATGGAGATGAGATAATGCGCAAGCCAGTGCTTACGACCATATAAGTCCAAGGATAATGTCTGCCAATTAGCAGATAAACATGACTGCATCTAAATATGCAGGTCTCAATTTAAATATATTCACTGATTCGATGGGGAAGAGTAATCCAAGGGGGGTAATCAATGTAGTTGCTCCGTAACACCAGATTAATTTTAAACACTATTACATTTCATATAAAGATATATTTTTTATTTCTGATTATGACTGGCAGGTCCATTTTCTGTATTGGACACACTCAAACCCGGTGTAACCCACCCAGAAAAAGAGGCAATGTGGAATTGAAGTGCCTCACCTACGGGCACAATCTTAATGGATACAGCTGCGCGCAAACTCCTGGCCTCTCGCACCTGAAGCAAACATGATATCACAGCTTCCACATGGCTACGCTTGATGATGATTGAGCTTAATTACCATCGCCGGAGGCGAACCATATGGCTACACTTGTTTATTCCTGTCTATCTGTTCTCATTGACTGTCCCTGTTAACCCATTTCATTCTGGATACATTTGAAGGCTTTTGCAAACAACATAGATCCAGATCAGCCGCAGCGTGACGCTGCATGCTGAACAGGATCTATGTTGTTTGCTACATAGCCAAGTGTCTTAGCAAGATCATTTGAATAGCAAACAGCATAGAGCCTGATCAGATGGCACGTTCTGTGGCCGTTGATCTGGCTCTATGTTCTTTGCAAATACCGTTTGAACGGTATCCAGAATGAAATGGGTTAACAGGTAATCACTTCTTGCAAAAATATCACCCGTACAAATTCTTCCAATTTACAGGAATGTTTTATTGCAGGTTCATTCGTGTATGAAACGATTGGAAGCTGTGGACATCGGAAAACAGTTGGCTGATATGCTGGAACTGTTTGATAGGTAATTCACTTTTCTATGGCTGTCCGATATAGCTGCGCGCTCACTTCTCACCAATGCAACCTGGATTCGATCCTCGGACCAGGAAGTATGTGATATGGTACGGTTGTTGCCAGATCGGACATGTGGGTTTTCTCCGGGTACTCCGGTTTCTTCCCACATGAATGACCACATATACGCTTTCATCCGCGCCAACGAGAGTGATTAATATAAGTTGTTAAAACTTGCTTCGCAATCGTTGTAAAATAAATAATGTTTAAACTTATGTGATGAGACAAAATCTGGCTTAATTAAATTTAACGAAAGTTTAAATGAAAGATGAGGACATTTGTGAAGAATCTGTTAAACGATTAAATATAACACGTAAATCTCAATCATGCAAATATAACACGTAAATCTCAATCCTGCAAATATAACACGTAAATCTCAATCCTGCAAATATAACATGTAAATCTCAATCCTGCAAATCTAACCTGTAAAGCAATCCTGCAAATATAACATGTAAATCTCAATCCTGCAAATCTAACCTGTAAAGCAATCCTGCAAATATAACATGTAAATCTCAATCCTGCAAATATAACATGTAAATCTCAATCCTGCAAATCTAACATGTAAATCAATCCTGCAAATATAACATGTAAATCAATCCTGCAAATCTAACATGTAAATCAATCCTGCAAATATAGCATGTAAATCTGAATCCTGCAAATCTAACATGTAAATCAATCCTGCCATGGAAAACTCACTATTTTTGTTCATGTTATTTTATAAGTAAATTTATTTAAAATGATGTCACCATAACCAGCATAAACAGGGTTCCCTCTGTCTGAATGTTTATCTGCGCCACTTCTGTGTCGCCAATTGAAAAACACTGGAGTCAATTAAAAAAACTTGGAGCCAACTAAGAGCCATATAGTTCACAAATAAATATTTGAAGCCATGTATTTGACAAAACATGTGTCCCAAAAAAAAATTTGGCGCCAATATATTTTGTCACAATTGGCGCCATTGGCGACCGACAGCGGGAACCCTGCATAAAGACTCGCAGTAAAGACAATACATTGAGTCAGTTCGGTTGTGCTTATTTTGTAAAATCATTTCTTTCTTATTCAGAATAAGCAGTGAAGGAGATTCAGACGTGTATTTAGTATCCCGACAAATGTTCGAGTACCATCTGGTGAAGCTACAAGGCGTTGGTGCCCTGCTTCGTCAAACTGTGCAGTACAGCCGTAAAACGTTCATGTATCCTTCCTGTTGCCTTGTGATTTATGATTTAATGCTCTGTGTGTGGAGTGTGGCGCCCTCTGGGGTGTAATGGATACCGTGTCCATCTCATCAAGAGGTTGTGAGTTCGAACCCCTCCGGAACCACAGTGGTGGTCCTTAGCCAAGACACTTAAGTTCACATTGCTTCATCTCTCTTCATCAATGCGATGGATTTCATCATAAACAATGTCTCGAGAGTGATTAAGCTAATGTTTCGAAATTGACGTAAAAGAAATTTGTATAAATGATAAGTTTGATTGCCACATTGCAAATAATTCTGTACTAAATAATAATATTTAGGTTAATATACTATTATATCTCCATACAAACGACAGCCATTTAGCTATCAAGCAGTGGATAAGTAGTTGCCATATCTGTCCCACGTCTATAGATATTACTGGGACTACATAGAGATTTAGGTTAATATACTATTATATCTCCATACAAACGACAGCCATTTAGCTATCAAGCAGTGGATAAGTAGTTGCCATATCTGTCCCACGTCTATAGATATTACTGGGACTACATAGAGATTTAGGTTAATATACTATTATATCTCCATACAAATGACAGCCATTTAGCTATCATGCAGTGGATAAGTAGTGGCCAGCCATTTAGCTATCATGCAGTGGATAAGTAGTCGCCATATCTATCCCACCTCCATAGATATTACTGGGACTACATGAGATTTAGGTTAATATACTATTATATCTCCATACAAATGACAGCCATTTAGCTATCATGCAGTGGATAAGTAGTGGCCAGCCATTTAGCTATCATACAGTGGATAAGTAGTCGCCATATCTATCCCACCTCCATAGACATTACTGGGACTACATAGAGATTTAGGTTAATATACTATTATATCTCCATACAAACGACAGCCATTTAGATATCATGCAGTGGATAAGTAGTCGCCATATCTATCCCACCTCCATAGATATTACTGGGACTACATAGAGATTTAGGTTAATATACTATTATATCTCCATACAAACGACAGCCATTTAGCTATCATGCAGTGGATAAGTAGTGGCCAGCCATTTAGCTATCATGCAGTGGATAAGTAATCGCCATATCTATCCCACCTCCATAGATATTACTGGGACTACATGATATTCTGGCCTTAACATTGGTTTGACTACTACATTGTCAATGTATGTGGTATTGGTAATGGCATCAAGAGGAGCTTCTATGAGGGAAAGGGTTAATGTATGTGGTATTGGTAATGGCGTCAAGAGGTGCTTCTATGAGGGAAAGGTTTAATGTATGTGGTATTGGTAATGGCGTCAGGAGTTGCTCCTATGAGGGAAAGGGTTAATGTATGTGGTATTGGTAATGGCGTCAGGAGGTGCTTCTATGAGGGAAAGGTTTAATGTATGTGGTATTGGTAATGGCATCAGGAGGTGCTTCTATGAGGGAAAGGTTTAATGTATGTGGTATTGGTAATGGCGTCAAGAGGTGCTTCTATGAGGGAAAGGTTTAATGTATGTGGTATTGGTAATGGCGTCAAGAGGTGCTTCTATGAGGGAAAGGTTTAATGTATGTGGTATTGGTAATGGCGTCAAGAGGTGCTTCTATGAGGGAAAGTTTAATGTATGTGGTATTGGTAATGGCGTCAAGAGGTGCTTCTATGAGGGAAAGGTTAATGTATGTGGTATTGGTAATGGCGTCAAGAGGTGCTTCTATGAGGGAAAGGTTTAATGTATGTGGTATTGGTAATGGCATCAGGAGGTGCTTCTATGAGGGAAAGGTTTAATGTATGTGGTATTGGTAATGGCGTCAGGAGGTGCTTCTATGAGGGAAAGGTTTAATGTATGTGGTATTGGTAATGGCATCAGGAGGTGCTTCTATGAGGGAAAGGTTTAATGTATGTGGTATTGGTAATGGCGTCAAGAGGTGCTTCTATGAGGGAAAGGTTTAATGTATGTGGTATTGGTAATGGCGTCAAGAGGTGCTTCTATGAGGGAAAGGTTTAATGTATGTGGTATTGGTTAACACTGTATTAACCTATGGATGTTAATGATCACCACATGTAACCTGATTCAACAAATAATCAGCACAACATACCGGTACGTGTAGTATGTGTACTTTGTAGTTTCTACTTCTTTCTAATATATATTCTTCAAATCATTTGCCCCTCACCCACTGTAGGTTCGTTTCCCGGTACCGAAATCTCTCATGTAAGGAAGCTATCCAGCTGGCTTGCAAGAGGTTGGTGGTTATACCTGGGTAATTTTAATACAGCTCTGCCAATAAGAGCCGGTGAGTCGCCATACTAAGCTGTTGGTGCGAGTTTAAACCCAAATCAAACAAAACAATGATTTTAAATTCAGGGTTCATTCTAGGTCAGAATTTTTGGGAGAAGTGAGAAAGAGCGTGATTGCTTCCTTAAATGGTGTTCTTTAATAATCTTCTGCAAAATAGGGTTAAAATGCACAGTACAACCATTAAATACAACATTTGAATAGGAGTGCTTTATAATGGGCCAGTGTGTCTTACTAGAGAAAATTTTGTTTGAAAATCATAAAAACCCCAAAATAATGTGTTTTTTATGGGAGAAGTCAGGGTCCCTAGGGTGACAATTTTGCCCACATCCTAGAATGATCCCTGTAAATATATACATGTACAGTATTGTTGAAAACTTTTTATTTACGGAATTCAGTTTGAGAAGTTTGGTAAAGCATGACAGAATTTCGGTGTGAAACACATCAAAGAATTAAAACATCTTATTCCTTAATTATTGCAAGACATGTCAGGCAACATCTAGAGTTAGGTAACATGATCCCACAGAACTTGGTGCTGCTAGCACTTACATCTAGAATATGGTATGTATGTCATCTAGAGTTAGGTAACATTGTATGTATGTCATCTAGAGTTAGGTAACATTGTATGTATATCATCTAGAGTTAGGTAACATGATCCCACAGAACTTGGTGCTGCTAGCACTTACATCTAGAATATGGTATGTATGTCATCTAGAGT
Source organism: Archivesica marissinica (assembly GCA_014843695.1). Taxonomy (NCBI): domain Eukaryota; kingdom Metazoa; phylum Mollusca; class Bivalvia; order Venerida; family Vesicomyidae; genus Archivesica; species Archivesica marissinica. Next base: position 10,412,571 of record CM026404.1, on the reverse strand, counting down.
TAGGTAACATTGTATGTATGTCATCTAGAGTTAGGTAACATTGTATGTATCATCTAGAGTTAGGTAACATTGTATGTATGTCATCTAGAGTTAGGTAACATTGTATGTATATCATCTAGAGTTAGGTAACATTGTATGTATGTCATCTAGAGTTAGGTAACATTGTATGTATATCATCTAGAGTTAGGTAACATTGTATGTATATCATCTAGAGTTAGGTAACATTGTATGTATGTCATCTAGAGTTAGGTAACATTGTATGTATATCATCTAGAGTTAGGTAACATTGTATGTATATCATCTAGAGTTAGGTAACATTATATGTATATCATCTAGAGTTAGGTAACATGATCCCACAGAACTTGGTGCTGCTAGCACTTACATCTAGAATATGGTATGTATGTCATCTAGAGTTAGGTAACATTGTATGTATATCATCTAGAGTTAGGTAACATTATATGTATGTCATCTAGAGTTAGGTAACATTATATGTATGTCATCTAGAGTTAGGTAACATTATATGTATGTCATCTAGAGTTAGGTAACATTATATGTATACCATCTAGAGTTAGGTAACATTGTATTTATGTCATCTACAGTTAGGTAACATTGTATGTATATCATCTACAGTTAGGTAACATTGTATGTATATCTACAGTCAGGTAACATGATTCCACAGAACATGTTGCAGCTAACACTTACATCTCGGGTATTGTATGTATATCTGTATACGTTGGCAATGACTGGTCAATAAGAGTGATTCCATGGTGCATATTCAACATATATCGTGTTCCAGGCCCGAATCTGCACCGAGAGTACATGTCGTTTGTAAATATAAATTGCTCAGAAATGTAGGTTTGATCTCATTTTAAATTTCCTCGTTGCAGGTATGTGTGCAACTCGCTATGTCTGTACCTCTGTGAATGGTACAAGAAGCTGTATCGATGCCTCGTCATATTCAAACCCACAACTGTGCCATGGGTATGTATGCATACAATGAAACCTCGCTCAATAAACCAGAGGAAATGTTTGGTCATTTTCACCGGGTAGTGGACTGGAAGTGATGTTTTTATAATAATTGTAAAGTCATATTTATAGAACCAAGCCATTAAATTCTGTTCAACAAATACACCTCTATACTATACTAGTAGGCAGTCAACCTGTATTTAGCAGCCACTTACTGGATTCTCGCATAAGTCATTTATTATTTCATCTGACAGATTTGAATGTATAAAAAAAGAAGGAAGCCGGGACTTGTTGATTTCTTACTTCTTTGTAATGAAGCTGTGACTTGTAGATTTCTTACTTCTTTCTAATGAAGCTGTGACTTGTAGATTTCTTACTTCTTTGTAATGAAGCTGTGACTTGTAGATTTTTTACTTGTCACAATGAAGCCGGGACTTGTAGATTTCTTACTTGTTTGTAATGAAACGGGGACGTGTAGATTTCTCGCCACATTTAGTAATTTAACTTAGATTTTCCTCACAATATTTTCAGTTACACGAAGGAGCAGTAATACAGGCTGATCTGACGGATTGGTTGAAACAATTGATAGGAGACACAGATCTACAAGAACCAGATAGGTTGGCGGTTGTACATTAATCCACACAGTTAGAACAGTGCTGCATGTGGCACGCCATGCTTCTGATTGGCCAGTGATGTCCTGGTCTCGTAGGCCAGAGAGAGCATTGGGACATAGCTGACCGCGTCCGACTGTGATGTCCTCTGTTCAATGGGCCAATAAACTTTGTACCGATTATCATTTCATGGCCAAGTAGCTAAAGCTCTGGAACACTTGGCTGAATAGCAAATAACACAGATTCTGATCAAACGCGGCGTTACGCTGCTGCTGATCTGGATCTATGTTGTTTGCGCATTCCTTCCAATTTATTCAGCATTTTAAGGGTTGATGCTCTACTTTTTACTGTTCCCTAACTAGATGTTGTGGTGTGATAAATGTTAATTATTTAATAACAAATATTTACAGATAATTACCCATTGTATATACTGTCAAGATAGTAATTTAATAATTATAAGATGAGATAGTGATCGAAAATTGATAGCATGTTGTGCAAAGGAAACACCGATAAAAACAGAGGAAACCAATTAAGAGGACTTTCAGGGGCAGTAACTCACCGATTCTCTCATTGTATGCAAGTAATAGTTAATATAAGGTTAACTGTGCATAAACTATTCACCAAACTCCTGTTTATGTGTTTGTAGTGAGATGTTAAAATGCATAGAAGCTGAGAGGGCAAGAGGACACGCAGCGTTTACTGTCGGGTTTGATGAGACACTGGCTCAAGAGGATCTGGGAGGTACGTCTAGTATACTGTTTATAGACATTGTTAACCCAGCCCATAGGGTGTTGTGAGGGAACCATCAAGTATCTGTCACTAATTCACAATCAAATCTTATCATTACGCACAGAATTCTTACCAAGTTTTAGATGGATCTGTAGATCAGTGGTAACACGCTGGACTGGTAATCCAGGGATCGCAGGTTCGATCCCCTGTGTGACCCTAATAAAATTAACAGTCTTTCAGATGGGACTTTAAACCGAGATCTCGTGTCGGTGCTTTACACCGTGCACGTAAAAGAACCAGAGGATACTCTGGAATGGGTCTCTGTCTGTATCATTGCACTATCCTCCAAAAATCTAAGATGACTAATCTCTTCAGGAGGCGTCGCTCATATGGGCAACCGGTAGCGACGATAAATAAACGTAAAATGTTTGGAAAACATTCATGGTTGCAATGACATTGACTTGAAAAATGGTGTCTAATGGTAACATGGACTTGAAAAATGGTGTCTAAAGGTAACATGGACTTGAAAAATGGTGTCTAAAGGTAACATGGAAAAATGGTGTCTAAAGGTAACATGGACTTGAAAAATGGTGTCTAAAGGTAACATGGACTTGAAAAATGGTGTCTAAAGGTAACATGGACTTGAAAATGGTGTCTAACGGTAACATGGACTTGAAAAATGGTGTCTAACTGTAACATGGAATTGAAAAATGGTGTCTAAAGGTAACATGGACTTGAAAAATGGTGTCTAACGGTAACATGGACTTGAAAAATGGTGTCTAACGGTAACATTGACTTGAAAAATGGTGTCTAACTGTAACATGGAATTGAAAAATGGTGTCTAAAGGTAACATGGACTTGAAAAATGGTGTCTAAAGGTAACATGGACTTGAAAAATGGTGTCTAACGGTAACATTGACTTGAAAAATGGTGTCTAAAGGTAACATGGACTTGAAAAATGGTGTCTAACGGTAACATTTTCTTACATTGACTTGAAAAATGGTGTCTAAAGGTAACATGGACTTGAACAATTCTGCCTAAAAGTTTTTAAAATGTAGTTTAATGTCCTTTTTCATTTAGACGTTAATTTCATCATGATACAATCTTCATGCCTGGCGCTATAATTACCCTGCACTGCTAGATACTCCCTATTGTTGGCATGACTCCCACTGAGTCTTCAATGATGAACCTATCCACTATCTGAAGATTCACTGGTTCTCCCCGGGTACTCCCCACGGTATCGACGTTACATGTAGCCTACCTTTGTTGACATTCTAAGTCAAATAAATAACATTTTACATTGAAAGTTGTATAAATAACATTTGTTTCTTCACAATTTTAGAACCGATCCAAAGGGAGCCATCAACAGCAAAACCAGTAGACGTTTGCATTGAACAACCAGAGGAACACTTAACTAAAGTCAAGATTGGAAAGAAAAGAAAACAAGAAAGAGAAACATTTCCAAACTCAAAAGGGACTAAAGAAAACAAGAAAAATAAGAAACAAAAAGTATCAGTCAATGGTACAAATGGTAACTTAGAACAACGGAATGGCAAAGCTTTCATGAAATTGAAACATAAACCCAGTACAACACCTGAATATGTTCGTAAACAGAAACCTGGAGAGTTTAATACTACAGATGAGGATGGTAGTACCACTGTGGGGGCAGTACCTCTGCATACAGGAGGTGCTCATCAATTTGCTCACAGGAATGTAACTGTAAAATCTCAATTGTGTAAGAAACAAGCACAGCAAGATTCTTTGGACAGTGGTCACAGTGACATGACCAAAACTGCAAAAAAGAAGAAAAAGAGGAAAAAGAAGAAAAAGAAAGCTGCCTGACACGAAAATGTAGTTTTAATGTCGTATAACACTGATATACCCCATTATGCAGGCAGCAAACAACATTCACACTCGGACCGGGAAGTATGTGATATGGTACGGTGATCGCCAGATCGGACAGTTGGGTTTTCTCCAGGTACTCCGGTTTCGTCCCACACGAATGACCACATTTATGCTTTCATCTGCGCCAACAAGAGTGATTAACTCTTTCAACACCAAGTAACTGACATGGACTGGTCCATAATATTCTTAGACCAATAAATGAATAAGAAAATTACATTCGGACCAGTTCATTTATCAAGATGGGTAATTTTGTCTAAAATTAGTAATACTACTTGCAAAAGGTGCAGATCCTGATGAGACGGCTCGTCACGAGCCGGCTCATCTGGATCTACACTTTTTGTAAGCCTATTAATAGAGGTCTGTGGTGTTGAAAGGGTTAATATAAGTTGTTAAAACTTGCTTCGCAATCGTTGTAAAATAAATAAAGTTTAAAAAGGTGAAGTGTTAAAGAAAGAGAAGAAAGAAATTGACAAATAAAATGAACTAATATTTACATGTTTTGTTATTTACTGTAAGATGGTGTGAATTTCCATAGCAACCTAAGTAATGATGAAATTGTGATATTAAAGCACCATAATGAGCTTATTTTAGATGTGCTTCATCATAGCTGGGTTAATTTAGTGGATTTACGTATAAGATATTTGTAGTCAATATGTGGAAGATCGATGGTTCTACCTGGCTGCCCATCCATGTCTGAAATACGTCTTGGAGGGACACCGTCCTTGGCTATGAATAACAAATGGAGAGGCGCTATATGATCTAAGCAGTTGGTGCGACTTAAACACCAAAACAATCAAACCTCGCCTCACTAAAGATGGTCCAATCTATCTTGAGGAACTTGAACTTGAGTTTACGTTCGATACGTAATATTCTTTAAAGCAACATTACATTGCAAAAAGCCCCAAAAATGCTTTTTACTTATAAATCTCATTGCTTCTATAAATTATTCAGAAATAATTCGAACAGTAACTTTCTATACATAAACAGTGTTTTTGCGGTATCTCAAAAGTGAAAGTAGGATGTCATATAACGGTCAGCTACTCTCCTGAATTGATGTTTGTTTATAATTAGAGTCTATACCAAGCGCTTGCTACTATCGCTTAGAGATATTTTAAATCGAATTAGTCTAAAATCTAATTATGCACAGGCGCAAAGGGTGAGATATAACGGTAAATCTGTATCATAAATCGTGTTATTCAGGATACACACATTGCATTACGCATGGATGCTGACCCTATTTACATTATTTTGTTATGTTGACGTATACGACGGTTGTTTATTAGTTGAAATACTTCGCTTTTGAGGTAAATATTCGGAAAACAATTATACATTATTATAGGAAAATACATTCTGTAGAAATTTGCGTTTTAACCGATGTAGTGTCGCTTTAAATGTTACCAGCATATCCAGAAGAAGCAAAATGGAGCGGCAACATTTCCTATGCTTTGGGTCGCATCACATTACTGCCTATGGAGGGACTAACAAAACTGACAATGATGTTGCATCATTTTGTATTCAGTCCGTTGCTGGAAACAAGGTTACTAGTAATGTAAATGTTTACTTCAAAATTAGATTAATTTAAACACAACTGGAGGATAGCACTCGGAGAGATGTAAACCCCCACACCGGTATATGATACATGGACACTGACCGCTATATGATACATGGACACTGACCGGTATATGATACATGGACACTGACCGGTATATGATACATGGACACTGACCGGTATATGATACATGGACACTGACCGGTATATGATACATGGACACTGACCGGTATATGATACATGGACACTGACCGGTATATGATACATGGACACTGACCGGTATATGATACATGGACACTGACCGGTATATGATACATGGACACTGACCGGTATATGATACATGGACACTGACCGGTATATGATACATGGACACTGACCGGTATATGATACATGGACACTGACCGGTATATGATACATGGACACTGACCGGTATATGATACATGGACACTGACCGGTATATGATACATGGACACTGAC
>CM026404.1:10352389-10405334 GCA_014843695.1 Archivesica marissinica | reverse complement strand
CAACATTTCCAGCAACCTACTGCTATGTTTTGCGAAGTCATCAACATTTCCAGCAACCTACTGCTATGTTTTGCGAAGTCATCAACATTTCCAGCAACCTACTGCAATGTTTTGCGAAGTCATCAACATTTCCAGCCACCTACTGCTATGTTTTTCCAAGTCATCAACATTTCCAGCCACCTACTGCTATGTTTTGCCAAGTCATCAACATTTCCAGCCACCTACTGCTATGTTTTGCAAGTCATCAACATTTCCAGCGACCTACTGCTATGTTTTGCCAAGTCATCAACATTTCCAGCCACCTACTGCTATGTTTTGCGAAGTCATCAACATTTCCAGCAACCTACTGCTATGTTTTGCGAAGTCATCAACATTTCCAGCCACCTACTGCTATGTTTTGCGAAGTCATCAACATTTCAGCCACCTACTGCTATGTTTGCCAAGTCATCAACATTTCCAGCACCTACTGCTATGTTTTGCGAAGTCATCAACATTTCCAGCCACCTACTGCTATGTTTGCGAAGTCATCAACATTTCCAGCCACCACCACAATCATCAACATTTCCAGCCACCTACTGCTATGTTTTGCGAGTCATCAACATTTCCAGCAACCTACTGCTATGTTTTGCGAAGTCATCAACATTTCCAGCAACCTACTGCTATGTTTTGCGAAGTCATCAACATTTCCAGCAACCTACTGCTATGTTTTGCGAAGTCATCAACATTTCTAGCAACCTACTGCTATGTTTTGCGAAGTCATCAACATTTCCAGCCACCTACTGCTATGTTTTGCCAAGTCATCAACATTTCCAGCGACCTACTGCTATGTTTTGCCAAGTCATCAACATTTCCAGCCACCTACTGCTATGTTTTGCGAAGTCATCAACATTTCCAGCAACCTACTGCTATGTTTTGCGAAGTCATCAACATTTCCAGCAACCTACTGCTATGTTTTGCGAAGTCATCAACATTTCCAGCAACCTACTGCTATGTTTTGCGAAGTCATCAACATTTCCAGCAACCTACTGCTATGTTTTGCGAAGTCATCAACATTTCCAGCCACCTACTGCTATGTTTTGCGAAGTCATCAACATTTCTAGAACCTACTGCTATGTTTTGCCAAGTCATCAACATTTCCAGCCACCTACTGCTATGTTTTGCGAAGTCATCAACATTTCCAGCAACCTACTGCTATGTTTTGCGAAGTCATCAACATTTCCGCCACCTACTGCTATGTTTTACGAAGTCATCAACATTTCCAGCCACCTACTGCTATGTTTTGCCAAGTCATCAACATTTCCAGCACCTACTGCTATGTTTTGCGAAGTCATCAACATTTCCAGCCACCTACTGCTATGTTTTGCGAAGTCATCAACATTTCCAGCAACCTACTGCAATGTTTTGCGAAGTCATCAACATTTCCAGCCACCTACTGCTATGTTTTGCCAAGTCATCAACATTTCCAGCGACCTACTGCTATGTTTTGCCAGTCATCAACATTTCCAGCCACCTACTGCTATGTTTTGCCAAGTCATCAACATTTCCAGCGACCTACTGCTATGTTTTGCAAGTCATCAACATTTCCAGCCACCTACTGCTATGTTTTGCAAGTCATCAACATTTCCAGCGACCTACTGCTATGTTTTGCGAAGTCATCAACATTTCCAGCCACCTACTGCTATGTTTTGCCAAGTCATCAACATTTCCAGCGACATACTGCTATGTTTTGCGAAGTCATCAGCATTTCCAGCCACCTACTGCTATGTTTTGCGAAGTCATCAACATTTTCTAGCAACCTACTGCTATGTCTTGCGAAGTCATCAACATTTCCAGCCACCTACTGCTATGTTTTGCCAAGTCATCAACATTTCCAGCCACCTACTGCTATGTTTTGCGAAGTCATCAACATTTCCAGCCACCTACTGCTATGTTTTGCGAAGTCATCAACATTTCCAGCAACCTACTGCTATGTTTTGCGAAGTCATCAACATTTCCAGCAACCTACTGCTATGTTTTGCGAAGTCATCAACATTTCCAGCAACCTACTGCAATGTTTTGCGAAGTCATCAATATTTCCAGCGACCTACTGCTATGTTTTGCCAAGTCATCAACATTTCCAGCCAACTACTGCTATGTTTTGCGAACTCATCAACATTTCCAGCAACCTACTGCTATGTTTTGCGAAGTCATCAACATTTCCAGCCACCTACTGCTATGTTTTGCGAAGTCATCAACATTTCCAGCAACCTACTGATATGTGTGGCGAAGTCATCAACATTTCCAGCAACATACTGCTATGTGTTGCGAAGTCATCAACATTTCCAGCCACCTATTGCTATGTTTTGCGAAGTCATCAACATTTCTAGTAACCTACTGCTATGTTTTGCCAAGTCATCAACATTTCCAGCAACCTACTGCTATGTTTTGCGAAGTCATCAACATTTCCAGCCACCTACTGCTATGTTTTACGAAGTCATCAACATTTCCAGCCACCTACTGCTATGTTTTGCCAAGTCATCAACATTTCCAGCAACCTACTGCTATGTTTTGCGAAGTCATCAACATTTCCAGCAACCTACTGCTATGTTTTGCGAAGTCATCAACATTTCCAGCCACCTACTGCTATGTTTTACGAAGTCATCAACATTTCCAGCCACCTACTGCTATGTTTTGCGAAGTCATCAACATTTTCCAGCCACCTACTGCTATGTTTTGCGAAGTCATCAACATTTCCAGCAACCTACTGCTATGTTTTGCGAAGTCATCAACATTTCCAGCCACCTACTGCTATGTTTTGCCAAGTCATCAACATTTCCAGCCACCTACTGCTATGTTTTGCGAAGTCATCAACATTTCCAGCAACCTACTGCTATGTTTTGCGAAGTCATCAACATTTCCAGCCACCTACTGCTATGTTTTGCCAAGTCATCAACATTTCCAGCGACCTACTGCTATGTTTTGCCAAGTCATCAACATTTCCAGCCACCTACTGCTATGTTTTGCCAAGTCATCAACATTTCCAGCGACCTACTGCTATGTTTTGCCAAGTCATCAACATTTCCAGCCACCTACTGCTATGTTTTGCAAGTCATCAACATTTCCAGCGACAAACTGCTATGTTTTGCGAAGTCATCAACATTTCCAGCCACCTACTGCTATGTTTTGCCAAGTCATCAACATTTCCAGCGACATACTGCTATGTTTTGCGAAGTCATCAACATTTCCAGCCACCTACTGCTATGTTTTGCGAAGTCATCAACATTTCTAGCAACCTACTGCTATGTCTTGCGAAGTCATCAACATTTCCAGCCACCTACTGCTATGTTTTGCCAAGTCATCAACATTTCCAGCCACCTACTGCTATGTTTTGCGAAGTCATCAACATTTCCAGCCACCTACTGCTATGTTTTGCGAAGTCATCAACATTCCAGCACCTACTGCTATGTTTTGCGAAGTCATCAACATTTCCAGCAACCTACTGCTATGTTTTGCGAAGTCATCAACATTTCCAGCAACCTACTGCTATGTTTTGCGAAGTCATCAACATTTCCAGCCACCTACTGCTATGTTTTGCCAAGTCATCAACATTTCCAGCCACCTACTGCTATGTTTTGCGAAGTCATCAACATTTCCAGCAACCTACTGCTATGTTTTGCGAAGTCATCAACATTTCCAGCAACCTACTGCTATGTTTTGCGAAGTCATCAACATTTCCAGCAACCTACTGCTATGTTTTGCGAAGTCATCAACATTTCCAGCAACCTACTGCTATGTTTTGCGAAGTCATCAACATTTCCAGCCACCTACTGCTATGTTTTGCCAAGTCATCAACATTTCCAGCCACCTACTGCTATGTTTTGCGAAGTCATCAACATTTCCAGCAACCTACTGCTATGTTTTGCGAAGTCATCAACATTTCCAGCCACCTACTGCTATGTTTTGCGAAGTCATCAACATTTCCAGCAACCTACTGCTATGTTTTGCGAAGTCATCAACATTTCCAGCCACCTACTGCTATGTTTTGCGAAGTCATCAACATTTCCAGCAACCTACTGCTATGTTTTGCGAAGTCATCAACATTTCCAGCAACCTACTGCTATGTTTTGCGAAGTCATCAACATTTCCAGCCACCTACTGCTATGTTTTGCGAAGTCATCAACATTTCCAGCCACCTACTGCTATGTTTTGCGAAGTCATCAACATTTCCAGCAACCTACTGCTATGTTTTGCGAAGTCATCAACATTTCCAGCCACCTACTGCTATGTTTTGCCAAGTCATCAACATTTCCAGCGACCTACTGCTATGTTTTGCCAAGTCATCAACATTTCCAGCCACCTACTGCTATGTTTGCCAAGTCATCAACATTTCCAGCGACATACTGCTATGTTTTGCCAAGTCATCAACATTTCCAGCCACCTACTGCTATGTTTTGCCAAGTCATCAACATTTCCAGCAACCTACTGCTATGTTTTGCGAAGTCATCAACATTTCCAGCCACCTACTGCTATGTTTTGCGAAGTCATCAACATTTCCAGCAACCTACTGCTATGTTTTGCGAAGTCATCAACATTTCCAGCCACCTACTGCTATGTTTTGCCAAGTCATCAACATTTCCAGCCACCTACTGCTATGTTTTGCGAAGTCATCAACATTTCCAGCAACCTACTGCTATGTTTTGCGAAGTCATCAACATTTCCAGCAACCTACTGCTATGTTTTGCGAAGTCATCAACATTTCCAGCCACCTACTGCTATGTTTTGCGAAGTCATCAACATTTCCAGCAACCTACTGCTATGTTTTGCGAAGTCATCAACATTTCCAGCCACCTACTGCTATGTTTTGCGAAGTCATCAACATTTCCAGCCACCTACTGCTATGTTTTGCGAAGTCATCAACATTTCCAGCAACCTACTGCTATGTTTTGCGAAGTCATCAACATTTCCAGCCACCTACTGCTATGTTTTGCGAAGTCATCAACATTTCCAGCCACCTACTGCTATGTTTTGCGAAGTCATCAACATTTCCAGCAACCTACTGCTATGTTTTGCGAAGTCATCAACATTTCCAGCAACCTACTGCTATGTTTTGCGAAGTCATCAACATTTCCAGCCACCTACTGCTATGTTTTGCGAAGTCATCAACATTTCCAGCAACCTACTGCTATGTTTTGCGAAGTCATCAACATTTCCAGCAACCTACTGCTATGTTTTGCGAAGTCATCAACATTTCCAGCAACCTACTGCTATGTTTTGCGAAGTCATCAACATTTCCAGCAACCTACTGCTATGTTTTGCGAAGTCATCAACATTTCTAGCAACCTACTGCTATGTTTTGCGAAGTCATCAACATTTCCAGCAACCTACTGCTATGTTTTGCGAAGTCATCAACATTTCCAGCCACCTACTGCTATGTTTTGCGAAGTCATCAACATTTCCAGCCACCTACTGCTATGTTTTGCGAAGTCATCAACATTTCCAGCACCTACTGCTATGTTTTGCGAAGTCATCAACATTTCCAGCAACCTACTGCTATGTTTTGCGAAGTCATCAACATTTCCAGCACCTACTGCTATGTTTTGCGAAGTCATCAACATTTCCAGCAACCTACTGCTATGTTTTGCGAAGTCATCAACATTTCCAGCCACCTACTGCTATGTTTTGCCAAGTCATCAACATTTCCAGCGACCTACTGCTATGTTTTGCCAAGTCATCAACATTTCCAGCCACCTACTGCTATGTTTTGCCAAGTCATCAACATTTCCAGCGACCTACTGCTATGTTTTGCCAAGTCATCAACATTTCCAGCCACCTACTGCTATGTTTGCCAAGTCATCAACATTTCCAGCGACATACTGCTATGTTTTGCGAAGTCATCAACATTTCCAGCCACCTACTGCTATGTTTTGCCAAGTCATCAACATTTCCAGCGACATACTGCTATGTTTTGCGAAGTCATCAGCATTTCCAGCCACCTACTGCTATGTTTTGCGAAGTCATCAACATTTTCTAGCAACCTACTGCTATGTCTTGCGAAGTCATCAACATTTCCAGCCACCTACTGCTATGTTTTGCCAAGTCATCAACATTTCCAGCCACCTACTGCTATGTTTTGCGAAGTCATCAACATTTCCAGCCACCTACTGCTATGTTTTGCGAAGTCATCAACATTTCCAGCAACCTACTGCTATGTTTTGCGAAGTCATCAACATTTCCAGCAACCTACTGCTATGTTTTGCGAAGTCATCAACATTTCCAGCAACCTACTGCTATGTTTTGCGAAGTCATCAACATTTCCAGCGACCTACTGCTATGTTTTGCCAAGTCATCAACATTTCCAGCCACCTACTGCTATGTTTTGCGAAGTCATCAACATTTCCAGCAACCTACTGCTATGTTTTGCGAAGTCATCAACATTTCCAGCCACCTACTGCTATGTTTTGCGAAGTCATCAACATTTCCAGCCACCTACTGCTATGTTTTGCGAAGTCATCAACATTTCCAGCAACCTACTGCTATGTGTTGCGAAGTCATCAACATTTCCAGCCACCTACTGCTATGTTTTGCGAAGTCATCAACATTTCCAGCCACCTACTGCTATGTTTTGCCAAGTCATCAACATTTCCAGCCACCTACTGCTATGTTTTGCGAAGTCATCAACATTTCCAGCAACCTACTGCTATGTTTTGCGAAGTCATCAACATTTCCAGCCACCTACTGCTATGTTTTGCGAAGTCATCAACATTTCCAGCCACCTACTGCTATGTTTTGCGAAGTCATCAACATTTCCAGCCACCTACTGCTATGTTTTGCGAAGTCATCAACATTTCCAGCCACCTACTGCTATGTTTTGCGAAGTCATCAACATTTCCAGCCACCTACTGCTATGTTTTGCGAAGTCATCAACATTTCCAGCAACCTACTGCTATGTTTTGCGAAGTCATCAACATTTCCAGCCACCTACTGCTATGTTTTGCGAAGTCATCAACATTTCCAGCCACCTACTGCTATGTTTTGCGAAGTCATCAACATTTCCAGCAACCTACTGCTATGTTTTGCGAAGTCATCAACATTTCCAGCCACCTACTGCTATGTTTTGCCAAGTCATCAACATTTCCAGCCACCTACTGCTATGTTTTGCGAAGTCATCAACATTTCCAGCAACCTACTGCTATGTTTTGCGAAGTCATCAACATTTCCAGCAACCTACTGCTATGTTTTGCGAAGTCATCAACATTTCCAGCAACCTACTGCTGTTTGGCGAAGTCATCAACATTTCCAGCCACCTACTGCTATGTTTTGCGAAGTCATCAACATTTCCAGCAACCTACTGCTATGTTTTGCGAAGTCATCAACATTTCCAGCCACCTACTGCTATGTTTTGCGAAGTCATCAACATTTCCAGCAACCTACTGCTATGTTTGCCAAGTCATCAACATTTCCAGCCACCTACTGCTATGTTTTGCGAAGTCATCAACATTTCCAGCAACCTACTGCTATGTTTTGCGAAGTCATCAACATTTCCAGCAACCTACTGCTATGTTTTGCGAAGTCATCAACATTTCCAGCCACCTACTGCTATGTTTTGCGAAGTCATCAACATTTCCAGCAACCTACTGCTATGTTTTGCGAAGTCATCAACATTTCCAGCAACCTACTGCTATGTTTTGCGAAGTCATCAACATTTCCAGCAACCTACTGCTATGTTTTGCGAAGTCATCAACATTTCCAGCAACCTACTGCTATGTTTTGCGAAGTCATCAACATTTCCAGCCACCTACTGCTATGTTTTGCGAAGTCATCAACATTTCCAGCAACCTACTGCTATGTTTTGCGAAGTCATCAACATTTCCAGCCACCTACTGCTATGTTTTGCGAAGTCATCAACATTTCCAGCAACCTACTGCTATGTTTTGCGAAGTCATCAACATTTCCAGCCACCTACTGCTATGTTTTGCGAAGTCATCAACATTTCCAGCCACCTACTGCTATGTTTTGCGAAGTCATCAACATTTCCAGCAACCTACTGCTATGTTTTGCGAAGTCATCAACATTTCCAGCCACCTACTGCTATGTTTTGCGAAGTCATCAACATTTCCAGCAACCTACTGCTATGTTTTGCGAAGTCATCAACATTTCCAGCAACCTACTGCTATGTTTTGCGAAGTCATCAACATTTCCAGCCACCTACTGCTATGTTTTGCGAAGTCATCAACATTTCCAGCAACCTACTGCTATGTTTTGCGAAGTCATCAACATTTCCAGCCACCTACTGCTATGTTTTGCGAAGTCATCAACATTTCCAGCCACCTACTGCTATGTTTTGCGAAGTCATCAACATTTCCAGCAACCTACTGCTATGTTTTGCGAAGTCATCAACATTTCCAGCAACCTACTGCTATGTTTTGCGAAGTCATCAACATTTCCAGCCACCTACTGCTATGTTTTGCGAAGTCATCAACATTTCCAGCAACCTACTGCTATGTTTTGCGAAGTCATCAACATTTCCAGCAACCTACTGCTATGTTTTGCGAAGTCATCAACATTTCCAGCAACCTACTGCTATGTTTTGCGAAGTCATCAACATTTCCAGCAACCTACTGCTATGTTTTGCGAAGTCATCAACATTTCCAGCAACTACTGCTATGTTTTGCGAAGTCATCAACATTTCCAGCAACCTACTGCTATGTTTTGCGAAGTCATCAACATTTCCAGCAACCTACTGCTATGTTTTGCGAAGTCATCAACATTTCCAGCCACCTACTGCTATGTTTTGCGAAGTCATCAACATTTCCAGCCACCTACTGCTATGTTTTGCGAAGTCATCAACATTTCCAGCAACCTACTGCTATGTTTTGCGAAGTCATCAACATTTCCAGCAACCTACTGCTATGTTTTGCGAAGTCATCAACATTTCCAGCCACCTACTGCTATGTTTTGCGAAGTCATCAACATTTCCAGCCACCTACTGCTATGTTTTGCGAAGTCATCAACATTTCCAGCAACCTACTGCTATGTTTTGCGAAGTCATCAACATTTCCAGCCACCTACTGCTATGTTTTGCCAAGTCATCAACATTTCCAGCGACCTACTGCTATGTTTTGCCAAGTCATCAACATTTCCAGCCACCTACTGCTATGTTTTGCCAAGTCATCAACATTTCCAGCGACCTACTGCTATGTTTTGCCAAGTCATCAACATTTCCAGCCACCTACTGCTATGTTTGCCAAGTCATCAACATTTCCAGCGACATACTGCTATGTTTTGCGAAGTCATCAACATTTCCAGCCACCTACTGCTATGTTTTGCCAAGTCATCAACATTTCCAGCGACCTACTGCTATGTTTTGCGAAGTCATCAACATTTCCAGCCACCTACTGCTATGTTTTGCGAAGTCATCAACATTTCCAGCAACCTACTGCTATGTTTTGCGAAGTCATCAACATTTCCAGCCACCTACTGCTATGTTTTGCCAAGTCATCAACATTTCCAGCCACCTACTGCTATGTTTTGCGAAGTCATCAACATTTCCAGCCACCTACTGCTATGTTTTGCGAAGTCATCAACATTTCCAGCAACCTACTGCTATGTTTTGCGAAGTCATCAACATTTCCAGCAACCTACTGCTATGTTTTGCGAAGTCATCAACATTTCCAGCAACCTACTGCTATGTTTTGCGAAGTCATCAACATTTCCAGCCACCTACTGCTATGTTTTGCCAAGTCATCAACATTTCCAGCGACCTACTGCTATGTTTTGCCAAGTCATCAACATTTCCAGCCACCTACTGCTATGTTTTGCGAAGTCATCAACATTTCCAGCAACCTACTGCTATGTTTTGCGAAGTCATCAACATTTCCAGCCACCTACTGCTATGTTTTGCGAAGTCATCAACATTTCCAGCAACCTACTGCTATGTTTGGCGAAGTCATCAACATTTCCAGCAACATACTGCTATGTGTTGCGAAGTCATCAACATTTCCAGCCACCTACTGCTATGTTTTGCGAAGTCATCAACATTTCTAGCAACCTACTGCTATGTTTTGCGAAGTCATCAACATTTCCAGCCACCTACTGCTATGTTTTGCGAAGTCATCAACATTTCCAGCAACCTACTGCTATGTTTTGCGAAGTCATCAACATTTCCAGCCACCTACTGCTATGTTTTACGAAGTCATCAACATTTCCAGCCACCTACTGCTATGTTTTGCGGAAGTCATCAACATTTCCAGCCACCTACTGCTATGTTTTGCGAAGTCATCAACATTTCCAGCAACCTACTGCTATGTTTGGCGAAGTCATCAACATTTTCAGCCACCTACTGCTATGTTTTGCGAAATCATCAACATTTCTAGCAACCTACTGCTATGTTTTGCGAAGTCATCAATATTTCTAGCAACCTACTGCTATGTTTTGCGAAGTCATCAATATTTCTAGCAACCTACTGCTATGTTTTACGAAGTCATCAACATTTCCAGCAACCTACTGCTATGTTTTGCGAAGTCATCAACATTTCCAGCCACCTACTGCTATGTTTTGCAAAGTCATCAACATTTTCAGCAACCTACTGCTATGTTTTGCAAAGTCATCAACATTTCTAGCAACCTACTGCTATGTTTTGCGAAGTCATCAATATTTCTAGCAACCTACTGCTATGTTTTGCGAAGTCATCAATATTTCTAGCAACCTACTGCTATGTTTTACGAAGTCATCAACATTTCCAGCAACCTACTGCTATGTTTTGCGAAGTCATCAACATTTCCAGCCACCTACTGCTATGTTTTGCGAAGTCATCAACATTTCCAGCAACCTACTGCTATGTTTTGCGAAGTCATCAACATTTCCAGCAACCTACTGCTATGTTTTGCGAAGTCATCAACATTTCCAGCAACCTACTGCTATGTTTTGCGAAGTCATCAACATTTCCAGCCACCTACTGCTATGTTTTGCCAAGTCATCAACATTTCCAGCCACCTACTGCTATGTTTTGCGAAGTCATCAACATTTCCAGCAACCTACTGCTATGTTTTGCGAAGTCATCAACATTTCCAGCCACCTACTGCTATGTTTTGCGAAGTCATCAACATTTCCAGCCACCTACTGCTATGTTTTGCGAAGTCATCAACATTTCCAGCAACCTACTGCTATGTTTTGCGAAGTCATCAACATTTCCAGCAACCTACTGCTATGTTTTGCGAAGTCATCAACATTTCCAGCAACCTACTGCTATGTTTTGCAAAGTCATCAACATTTCTAGCAACCTACTGCTATGTTTTGCGAAGTCATCAACATTTCCAGCAACCTACTGCTATGTTTTGCGAAGTCATCAACATTTCCAGCCACCTACTGCTATGTTTTGCCAAGTCATCAACATTTCCAGCCACCTACTGCTATGTTTTGCGAAGTCATCAACATTTCCAGCCACCTACTGCTATGTTTTGCGAAGTCATCAACATTTCCAGCCACCTACTGCTATGTTTTGCGAAGTCATCAACATTTCCAGCAACCTACTGCTATGTTTTGCGAAGTCATCAACATTTCCAGCCACCTACTGCTATGTTTTGCGAAGTCATCAACATTTCCAGCAACCTACTGCTATGTTTTGCGAAGTCATCAACATTTCCAGCCACCTACTGCTATGTTTTGCGAAGTCATCAACATTTCCAGCAACCTACTGCTATGTTTTGCAAAGTCATCAACATTTTCTAGCAACCTACTGCTATGTTTTGCGAAGTCATCAATATTTCTAGCAACCTACTGCTATGTTTTGCGAAGTCATCAACATTTCCAGCAACCTACTGCTATGTTTTGCGAAGTCATCAACATTGCCAGCCACCTACTGCTATGTTTTGCCAAGTCATCAACATTTCCAGCCACCTACTGCTATGTTTTGCGAAGTCATCAACATTTCCAGCGACCTACTGCTATGTTTTGCCAAGTCATCAGCATTTCCAGCCACCTACTGCTATGTTTTGCCAAGTCATCAGCATTTCCAGCCACCTACTGCTATGTTTTGCGAAGTCATCAGCATTTCCAGCCACCTACTGCTATGTTTTGCCAAGTCATCAACATTTCCAGCAACCTACTGCTATGTTTTGTGAAGTCATCAATATTTCCAGCAACCTACTGCTATGTGTTGCGAAGTCATCAATATTTCCAGCCACCTACTGCTATGTTTTGCGAAGTCATCAACATGTCCAGCCACCTACTGCTATGTTTTGCGAAGTCATCAACATTTCCAGCAACCTACTGCTATGTTTTGCGAAGTCATCAATATTTCTAGCAACCTACTGCTATGTTTTGCCAAGTCATCAACATTTCCAGCCACCTACTGCTATGTTTTGCGAAGTCATCAACATTTCCAGCAACCTACTGCTATGTTTTGCGAAGTCATCAACATTTCCAGCAACCTACTGCTATGTTTTGCGAAGTCATCAACATTTCCAGCCACCTACTGCAATGTTTTGCGAAGTCATCAACATTTCCAGCCACCTACTGCTATGTTTTGCGAAGTCATCAACATTTCCAGCCACCTACTGCTATGTTTTGCGAAGTCATCAACATTTCCAGCCACCTACTGCTATGCGAAATCACGACTCAAAAATGATAACTACGAAAAGCGAGTTCAATACCACTACTCTGGCTCCCACGGAAGCTCTGGATAGACTAGACGTATGGACAGCCTAGATGTTGTTATTGACCATAGAAAAAAACCCAAAATGCACAAACCTCGCTACTACTGGCGCAGTTTGATTACATCAACATTAACCATGCTACGATGAAGAATATGCCAATTCAAATGAATTCATTTCATTAAAATTTCATTAGCTGACAATAAAATACAAATTATAGAAGCGCGATCTAACATGCATAGCGCGATACATGCTACTGCATTAGAGGTATTCATTACTCCGATGGATGCTGCCATGAATGTGTTGTGCACACCTACACGTCTGTTGTACAAGTTGATGAATTTTGAAACAGGTAGGCCCTAATGCATAGGCTGTGACGCACTTGATGCATATTTAATTATTTATTTTATCATTAGGTTTAAGTACACGATATGTGAACTATGTGGCAGATGTAGTGATAGTGTCTTTGACGTCGCCGAGGCATGTGGGCGCCTGCTTTCTCTACGAAGAGTATGGTTGCTACGTTGCTTTTGGTGACATTAGGAGTAAAGTAAGGCATCTTCTTTCTCTGTCCAAGGCGACAAGTCCTGGGTCGGTGCTACTTATTCCGAAATAGGTTCCTTTTAGAGCCACCACCATTTGTCAGCTCACAGCAGCACGAATGGTTTTCTTTGACGTCGCCGAGGCATGTGGGCGCCTGCTTTCTCTAAGAATATTATGGTTGCTACGTTGCTTTTGGTGACATTAGGAGTAAAGTAAGGCATCTTCTTCCTCTGTCCAAGGCGACAAGTCCTGGATCGGTGCTACTTATTCCGAAAAAGGTTCCTTTTAGGGACACATCATCCACCATTTGTCAGCTCACAGCAGCAAGAATGGTTCCGATTTCTTCGTTGTGGTCTTCGTTGCTACCGGACCAGGGTGGAAGCCGCATCCTGCTGTCTCCATAGAGGATCGGGCTAAAACATCCGCCAGCTACCTGCTTTCTGTAACAGCACACCGAACATTGCTGTCTCGCCAGCTAAGGAAATTACTTTGAGGCTACGCATACCGAGTCACACGGCTTCTTCTGTCCCGATAGCGAGGCGGGCACCAGCGAAGTCCCTGACCCACTGTCCGGCTGTGCGTGTAGGTAACGGACGTGATGGAAGAAAATGTGTCATATTAGTTCGGAAGAAGGAGTGTATAATTAGTTTCGTAGCTCGGTTTTGGAATCTAACACTTGTGTGTAACTCACAACTGAAGCGAGCGCGCTACCAATGGGCTATCACCATTTGAATTATGTGTTCCCCAAAAGTGGTTTGTCACAAAAACAAATGTCATTTTCAACAGACTTACATTTTTATTTCCCACTAAAGACACACTCTTAATGTGGTGGTGATTATTCTACTGACACGTATAACCAATTTCACCAACTATTTTATAAACATTCCAAAATGTAGCTAATGTGGTTTATTTTATATTATTAAATCTGTTTCACTAATTTAGTTTCTACAAATTAATTTTAGCTCGATTGCGAAACAAATTAATCACTCTCGATACCTCATTCCTGATGAAATCCATCGCCACGAGGGAGAGAAGAGGCTACGTGGAATTTAAATGCCTTGCCTAAGGGCACAATCGTAACGGCTCCAGCGGGGCTCGAACTCCGTTCACTAATACGGACAATATATACTATCTACCAATCATCTTTATGTCTCATTTAACCATACGGGCTCCATACACTCTTTGAACCAACCCCATGGAGGCCACTATTTGAATAACAGCATCCGACCTCAAATTATATCGATTGTAGTTGCACTGTACATGTAGTAATATAACCGTAAATTAAAACACGGTCGTGACGTCATAACTGTGTACTTGCAGTCCATTATTATTAATATTGGACTGGTGTCAAAAGGCCAGAGTATTTGATTAAATACTACGAGCAAATGCAGGAAATTAACATTTTTAATTAGTAGGATCTTGTTATATAAGTGTGTGTTTTAAGTAAGATATAAGCCCCAACCCGATCCAATATGTAACATATTATTGGTACTGTCTTCGGCGCTACCCGCCTCACACAGTCCAATATTTTACATATTGGATCATTTTCGGCTTATATCCTATACATAAAACATTGTATCCAATAGCATGTCTTTTCAAGTCCGGGTTGAGGATACAATCTAACTGTGTGCACGTACATTTACACGAGTCGATGCGTTTGTGGCGCCTTTATGCATCACAGGGTCAGATGAAGGTGACGCGAGGTGACAACAAACAAGTACAGAAAGATGTAAGGGAACTGAAAGCTACATGCAATATTCGTTTATTAATATACATACACAGTATCGTGAGCATGTGATTTCCAGATCCGACAATACGTTCACAACACGCCTGTATGTTAATGCGTCATTTAGAAAACGGCAGAACACGAAACAACAAATGACGACGATATGAACAGTTGGAGTAATACTGGTTTTGTAAAGAATATAAATAAATATGATGCGGAAATTTTGTTGTTTCTTTGCTGTTTGTTTTTTAAAAAAAACCTTTGTAAACCGGAACCCCACTTTTCCGAATAACGAACAGATATTTTAAAAAACCTGTGCATTTTCAACTGTAATTTACCCCTCTAAACCGAGCAGCAACTTCTTCATCAAATATGAAACTAACTATTTTAAACCAACAACTTTGAGCTATTTATTTTCAGAATATTGTATTGTACACGTAACATTAATCAGTTACTAGAATCCTCGTTATATATATGTATACAATTTTATTTATATTTTGAATTATTTTCATATATTATTGTCAGGTGTAAATGTTTAAAATTGCATCTGTAATTGTGAAGCGCAATATAATAATTTTTAATTTTTGCGCTATATAAATGCTATGCATTTTTATTTACTAATTGCCAAACTGTAAACATGTCTCAGCCTCATTCTAAACATTGCATAGTAGAACTATACGCCGATGAGCCGAAAATCCCTCCAAAGCGAACTTTACTTCCGGTCCGGTGGTTGTTCAGTTTAGAGGGGTTTCACTGTTTAGAGAGGTTTTTATATTTCGTCTCAATAATTAAAAATTAACTGAATGTTGGTTCATATAGAAACAGTCTCTTGTTTCGACTGCATCAAGGATGTATTGATTAATGTAGTCTCTTGTTTCGATTGCATCAATGATGTATTGATTAATGTAGTCTATTGTTTCGACTGCATCAAGGATGTATTGATTAATGTAGTCTCTTGTTTCGACTGCATCAAGGATGTGTTGATACATGTAGTTTCTTGTTTCGATTGCATCAAGGATGTATTGATTAATGTAGTCTCTTGTTTCGATTGCATCAAGGATGTATTGATTAATGTAGTCTCTTGTTTCGACTGCATCAAGGATGTGTTGATAAATGTAGTTTCTTGTTTCGACTGCATCCAGGAGGTGTTGCTTATTGTAGTCTCTTGTTTCGACAGCATCAATGATGTGTTGATAAATGTAGTCTCTTGTTTCGACTGCATCAATGATGTGTTGATAAATGTAGTCTCTTGTTTCGACTGCATCAATGATGTGTTGATAAATGTAGTCTCTTGTTTCGACTGCATCAATGATGTGTTGATAAATTTAGTCTCTTGTTTCGACTGCATCATGGATTTGTTGATATATGTAGTCTCTTGTTTCGACTGCATCAAGGATGTGTTGGTTAATGTAGTCTCTTGTTTCGACTGCATCAAGGCTGTTTTGATAAATGTAGTCTCTTGTTTTGACTGCATCAATGATGTGTTGATTAATGTAGTCTCTTGTTTCGACTGCATCAATGATGTGTTGATAAATGTAGTCTCTTGTTTCGACTGCATCAATGATGTGTTGATTAATGTAGTCTCTTGTTTCGACTGCATCAATGATGTGTTGATTAATGTAGTCTCTTGTTTCGACTGCATCAAGGATGTGTTGATTAATGTAGTCTCTTGTTTCGACTGCATCAAGGATGTGTTGATTAATGTAGTCTCTTGTTTCGACTGCATCAATGATGTGTTGATAAATGTAGTCGCTTGTTTCGACTGCATCAATGATGTGTTGATTAATGTAGTCTCTTGTTTCGACTGCATCAATGATGTGTTGATTAATGTAGTATCTTGTTTCGACTGCATCAAGGATGTGTTGATTAATGTAGTCTCTTGTTTCGACTGCATCAAGGATGTGTTGATTAATGTAGTCTCTTGTTTCGACTGCATCAATGATGTGTTGATATATGTAGTCTCTTGTTTCGACTGCATCAAGGATGTGTTGATTAATGTAGTCTCTTGTTTCGACTGCATCAAGGATTTGTTGATATATGTAGTCTCTTGTTTCGACTGCATCAAGGATCTGTTGTTTACTGTAGTCTCTTGTTTCGACTGCATCAATGATGTGTTGATAAATGTAGTCTCTTGTTTCGACTGCATCAAGGATGTGTTGATATATGTAGTCTCTTGTTTCGACTGCATCAAGGATTTGTTGATTAATGTAGTCTCTTGTTTCGATTGCATCAATGGTGTGTTGATAAATGTAGTCTCTTGTTTCGACTGCATCAAGGATTTGTTGATTAATGTAGTCTCTTGTTTCGACTGCATCACTGATTTGTTGATTAATGTAGTCTCCTGTTTCGACTGCATCAATGATGTGTTGATTAATGTAGTCTCTTGTTTCGACTGCATCAATGGTGTGTTGATAAATGTAGTCTCTTGTTTCGACTGCATCAAGGATTTGTTGATTACTGTAGTCTCTTGTTTCGACTGCATCAAGGATTTGTTGATAAATGTAGTCTCTTGTTTCGACTGCATCAAGGATTTGTTGATAACTGTAGTCTCTTGTTTCGACTGCATCAAGGATGTGTTGCTTATTCTAGTCTCTGTTTCGACAGCATCAATGATGTGTTGATAAATGTAGTCTCTTGTTTCGACTGCATCAATGATGTGTTGATTAATGTAGTCTCTTGTTTCGACTGCATCCAGGACGTGTTGCTTATTGTAGTCTCTTGTTTCGACAGCATCAATGATGGGTTGATAAATGTAGTCTCTTGTTTCGACTGCATCAATGATGTGTTGATAAATGTAGTCTCTTGTTTCGACTGCATCAAGGATGTGTTGATAAATGTAGTTTCTTGTTTCGACTGCATCCAGGAGGTGTTGCTTATTGTAGTCTCTTGTTTCGACAGCATCAATGATGTGTTGATAAATGTAGTCTCTTGTTTCGACTGCATCAATGATGTGTTGATAAATGTAGTCTCTTGTTTCGACTGCATCAAGGATGTGTTGATACATGTAGTTTCTTGTTTCGATTGCATCAAGGATGTATTGATTAATGTAGTCTCTTGTTTCGATTGCATCAAGGATGTATTGATTAATGTAGTCTCTTGTTTCGACTGCATCAAGGATGTGTTGATAAATGTAGTTTCTTGTTTCGACTGCATCCAGGAGGTGTTGCTTATTGTAGTCTCTTGTTTCGACAGCATCAATGATGTGTTGATAAATGTAGTCTCTTGTTTCGACTGCATCAATGATGTGTTGATAAATGTAGTCTCTTGTTTCGACTGCATCAATGATGTGTTGATAAATGTAGTCTCTTGTTTCGACTGCATCAATGATGTGTTGATAAATTTAGTCTCTTGTTTCGACTGCATCATGGATTTGTTGATATATGTAGTCTCTTGTTTCGACTGCATCAAGGATGTGTTGGTTAATGTAGTCTCTTGTTTCGACTGCATCAAGGCTGTTTTGATAAATGTAGTCTCTTGTTTTGACTGCATCAATGATGTGTTGATTAATGTAGTCTCTTGTTTCGACTGCATCAATGATGTGTTGATAAATGTAGTCTCTTGTTTCGACTGCATCAATGATGTGTTGATTAATGTAGTCTCTTGTTTCGACTGCATCAATGATGTGTTGATTAATGTAGTCTCTTGTTTCGACTGCATCAAGGATGTGTTGATTAATGTAGTCTCTTGTTTCGACTGCATCAAGGATGTGTTGATTAATGTAGTCTCTTGTTTCGACTGCATCAATGATGTGTTGATAAATGTAGTCGCTTGTTTCGACTGCATCAATGATGTGTTGATTAATGTAGTATCTTGTTTCGACTGCATCAAGGATGTGTTGATTAATGTAGTCTCTTGTTTCGACTGCATCAAGGATGTGTTGATTAATGTAGTCTCTTGTTTCGACTGCATCAATGATGTGTTGATATATGTAGTCTCTTGTTTCGACTGCATCAAGGATGTGTTGATTAATGTAGTCTCTTGTTTCGACTGCATCAATGATGTGTTGATATATGTAGTCTCTTGTTTCGACTGCATCAAGGATTTGTTGTTTAATGTAGTCTCTTGTTTCGACTGCATCAATGGTGTGTTGATAAATGTAGTCTCTTGTTTCGACTGCATCAAGGATTTGTTGATTAATGTAGTCTCTTGTTTCGACTGCATCAATGATTTGTTGATTAATGTAGTCTCTTGTTTCGACTGCATCAAGGATGTGTTGATTAATGTAGTCTCTTGTTTCGACTGCATCAATGGTGTGTTGATAAATGTAGTCTCTTGTTTCGACTGCATCAATGATGTGTTGATAAATGTAGTCTCTTGTTTCGACTGCATCATGGATTTGTTGATATATGTAGTCTCTTGTTTCGACTGCATCAAGGATGTGTTGGTTAATGTAGTCTCTTGTTTCGACTGCATCAACGCTGTGTTGATAAATGTAGTCTCTTGTTTTGACTGCATCAATGATGTGTTGATTAATGTAGTCTCTTGTTTCGACTGCATCAATGATGTGTTGATAAATGTAGTCTCTTGTTTCGACTGCATCAATGATGTGTTGATTAATGTAGTCTCTTGTTTCGACTGCATCAATGATGTGTTGATTAATGTAGTCTCTTGTTTCGACTGCATCAATGATGTGTTGATTAATGTAGTCTCTTGTTCGACTGCATCAAGGATGTGTTGATTAATGTAGTCTCTTGTTTCGACTGCATCAAGGATGTGTTGATTAATGTAGTCTCTTGTTTCGACTGCATCAATGTGTTGATAAATGTAGTAGCTTGTTTCGACTGCATCAAGGATTTGTTGTTTAATGTAGTCTCTTGTTTCGACTGCATCAATGGTGTGTTGATAAATGTAGTCTCTTGTTTCGACTGCATCAAGGATTTGTTGATTAATGTAGTCTCTTGTTTCGACTGCATCAATGATTTGTTGATTAATGTAGTCTCTTGTTTCGACTGCATCAAGGATGTGTTGATTAATGTAGTCTCTTGTTTCGACTGCATCAATGGTGTGTTGATAAATGTAGTCTCTTGTTTCGACTGCATCAATGATGTGTTGATAAATGTAGTCTCTTGTTTCGACTGCATCATGGATTTGTTGATATATGTAGTCTCTTGTTGCGACTGCATCAAGGATGTGTTGGTTAATGTAGTCTCTTGTTTCGACTGCATCAACGCTGTGTTGATAAATGTAGTCTCTTGTTTTGACTGCATCAATGATGTGTTGATTAATGTAGTCTCTTGTTTCGACTGCATCAATGATGTGTTGATAAATGTAGTCTCTTGTTTCGACTGCATCAATGATGTGTTGATTAATGTAGTCTCTTGTTTCGACTGCATCAATGATGTGTTGATTAATGTAGTCTCTTGTTTCGACTGCATCAATGATGTGTTGATTAATGTAGTCTCTTGTTCGACTGCATCAAGGATGTGTTGATTAATGTAGTCTCTTGTTTCGACTGCATCAAGGATGTGTTGATTAATGTAGTCTCTTGTTTCGACTGCATCAATGTGTTGATAAATGTAGTAGCTTGTTTCGACTGCATCAATGATGTGTTGATTAATGTAGTCTCTTGTTTCGACTGCATCAATGATGTGTTGATTAATGTAGTATCTTGTTTCGACTGCATCAAGGATGTGTTGATTAATGTAGTCTCTTGTTTCGACTGCATCAAGGATGTGTTGATTAATGTAGTCTCTTGTTTCGACTGCATCAATGATGTGTTGATATATGTAGTCTCTTGTTTCGACTGCATCAAGGATGTGTTGATTAATGTAGTCTCTTGTTTCGACTGCATCAAGGATTTGTTGATATATGTAGTCTCTTGTTTCGACTGCATCAAGGATCTGTTGTTTACTGTAGTCTCTTGTTTCGACTGCATCAATGATGTGTTGATAAATGTAGTCTCTTGTTTCGACTGCATCAAGGATGTGTTGATATATGTAGTCTCTTGTTTCGACTGCATCAAGGATTTGTTGATTAATGTAGTCTCTTGTTTCGATTGCATCAATGGTGTGTTGATAAATATAGTCTCTTGTTTCGACTGCATCAAGGATTTGTTGATTAATGTAGTCTCTTGTTTCGACTGCATCACTGATTTGTTGATTAATGTAGTCTCTTGTTTCGACTGCATCAAGGATGTGTTGATTAATGTAGTCTCTTGTTTCGACTGCATCAATGGTGTGTTGATAAATGTAGTCTCTTGTTTCGACTGCATCAAGGATTTGTTGATTACTGTAGTCTCTTGTTTCGACTGCATCAAGGATTTGTTGATAAATGTAGTCTCTTGTTTCGACTGCATCAAGGATTTGTTGATAACTGTAGTCTCTTGTTTCGACTGCATCAAGGATGTGTTGCTTATTCTAGTCTCTGTTTCGACAGCATCAATGATGTGTTGATAAATGTAGTCTCTTGTTTCGACTGCATCAATGATGTGTTGATTAATGTAGTCTCTTGTTTCGACTGCATCCAGGACATGTTGCTTATTGTAGTCTCTTGTTTCGACAGCATCAATGATGGGTTGATAAATGTAGTCTCTTGTTTCGACTGCATCAATGATGTGTTGATAAATGTAGTCTCTTGTTTCGACTGCATCAATGATGTGTTGATAAATGTAGTCTCTTGTTTCGACTGCATCAATGATGTGTTGATAAATGTAGTCTCTTGTTTCGACTGCATCATGGATTTGTTTATATGTAGTCTCTTGTTTCGACTGCATCAAGGATGTGTTGGTTAATGTAGCCTCTTGTTTCGACTGCATCAAGGATGTGTTGATAAATGTAGTCTCTTGTTTTGACTGCATCAATGATGTGTTGATTAATGTAATCTCTTGTTTTGACTGCATCAATGATGTGTTGATAAATGTAGTCTCTTGTTTCGACTGCATCAATGATGTGTTGATTAATGTAGTCTCTTGTTTCGACTGCATCAATGATTTGTTGATTAATGTAGTCTCTTGTTTCGACTGCACCAATGTTGTGTTGATTAATGTAGTCTCTTGTTTCGACTGCACCAATGATGTGTTGATTAATGTAGTCTCTTGTTTCGACTACATCAATGATGTGTTGATTAATGTAGTCTCTTGTTTCGACTGCATCAATGATGTGTTGATATATGTAGTCTCTTGTTTCGACTGCATCAAGGATGTGTTGATTAATGTAGTCTCTTGTTTCGACTGCATCAAGGATTTGTTGATTACTGTAGTCTCTTGTTTCGACTGCATCAAGGATGTGTTGATAAATGTAGTCTCTTGTTTCGACTGCATCAAGGATTTGTTGATAAATGTAGTCTCTTGTTTCGACTGCATCAAGGATGTGTTGGTTAATGTAGTCTCTTGTTTCGACTGCATCAAGGATTTGTTGATATATGTAGTCTCTTGTTTCGACTGCATCAATGATGTGTTGATTAATGTAGTCTCTTGTTTCGACTGCATCAATGATGTGTTGATAAATGTAGTCTCTTGTTTCGACTGCATCAAGGATGTGTTGATATATGTAGTCTCTTGTTTCGACTGCATCAAGGATGTGTTGATTAATGTAGTCTCTTGTTTCGACTGCATCACTGATGTGTTGATTAATGTAGTCTCTTGTTTCGACTACATCAATGATGTGTTGATTAATGTAGTCTCTTGTTTCGACTGCATCAATGGTGTGTTGATAAATGTAGTCTCTTTTTTCGACTGCATCGAGGATTTGATTAATTCAGTCAGTCTAATTTGGCGTATCTGCTTCTTCTGATTTGTGGCATGTTTGTTTAGACCTGAAAGGAACATATCTATGAACACATCTAAATAACCATCTGGGTTATCAAATACCGGGAGCATTGGCCATGGTTGCTCAGATAAATCACTGATAAATCTAGTGTCATCAAAATGTTGTTGAGGACCTTATGTGCAGGACTATTGACATATCTTATTGTTATATTTCGGGTTTTACGCATGCATCAGCACCATTTTGGGCTATATCGCCGGCGGACAGTTTACCTAACAACACCTTTCCTGGGCAGGCTCCAGCGGCTAACCAGTACTTGGGTGCACCAACCTCCGTAAGAGACTGCCAACTTGTTCATATAAATGAGACACGGGCTGAGCGGGGCTCGAACCCGTGACCATCAGTGATGATAGGTTACAGTGGTATACAAGTCAGCGACCTTAACCACTCGAACACGGAGGCGGACATATCTACAAGAAGCTTGTGTGTTCGAATACAATAGCTATGTGCCTTGGTTTGGATTAACAGTAAGTTAGGATTTTAATGAATAAACAGTCCATACCATATGATAGAATGTCAGGTTAACTTTGCATATTTTCGGACAACATTAATCGGATACGCTGTTCTGGACATGTCCGATATCTATGAATTCCAATTTCGCGAGCTTGTCCATTCGTGAATAATGGCGAAAATATAAACAATGCGAATAATACCGGATTTACAGTAGTCAGGAACATATGTTTAAAATTTATTTATTTTGCAACGATTGCGAAACAAGTTTTAACAATTTATATTAATCACTCTTGTTGGCGCGGATGGAAGCGTACATGTGGTCATTCGTGTGGGAGGAAGCCGGAGTACACGGAGAAAACCCACCTGTCCAATATGGCGACAACAATGGCGACCATGTCTTGTATTAGCTATTTTATACCTTAGACCCACACGTGGTACATATATATAACTATATATAAGTTTTCTTTCGTTCTAATCCCGTTCAGTCTATTGCTGTTAATTTATATGCAAAATGTTAATTCTGTTAACATGTAAAATACTGAAATAAATAACGTTTAAACTAAACGTGTGACCATTTAAGGCTAATGTTATGATCAACCGGAATTAGTGCAGCAATCTCGGTGTAGGGTCACCTATGAAATGTTTCTGCGAAATGTATTCGAACAATGTCTCGCAATAAGTTCTAAGTATCCAAACTTGTAGAGGATCACCCAAGGGACATTTTCTGCGAACTTATTTTGAAATCGGGTCAGCAACTTCTGAGGATTTTTTCAAATGTTCTATTTAGACATATAAGGGAAAACTAACACCGACTCAGGCGGTCATGTGTTTTTAGGAATCGGACATTTTAGCTGCATTGGCATAGGGTCATCCAAGGAATGTTTTTGTGTTTGTTTCGAAATTGGTTCAACAGTTTCTGGCAAGAAGATTTTTAAAGATATACATAGATACTAAGAAGTGTCCCAACAGTCAGAAATGGCTAGCCCCTTTCAATAGGAATGACAGTATAATAAACAAATACTTTACGATTTATAGAGAAAACTAGCCTCGCATCCTGGTGGCCATGCATTTTGACAAATCAGGTATGTTTTAGGTGAAATTTATCTCCAGTGACGTTGGTGTTTCCGGTGCTTCCGGTGGGTGTTTCCGGTGCTCGTGCAGTTTATGCGACTTACTCTCTACCCTGAACTCCACCCCCATTGTGAAAGGTTATCTAGAACTATCTAGAACTATCATAATAGCATTGCTTAATAAGTTAAACATATTTATTTTTAAAGTTACACGGCACATGGTAATGTACAGAACACTAAATGGCTCGCCCCGTTGCTTTCTCGCGTAATACTTTCAGCGTGTTATTCCACTGATTCCGTCTGGTTGATTTAGGTGCAATATATTTTGTCATACGACGTATTTAATCAGGTTTCTAATTTGAAAATAAACTGTTGCGTCATTAGAAGATTTCGTCATACCCAACAATGTTGGCTATGACTTGTAACCATATAGAGGATAATTATGCTCAGCGAATGATGTAACAGACAGGCCCTATCTTAGACGAACAACTTAGGGATGTTATGATAAAAAAGGACAATATGAACATTACATTTGGGCAACATTAAACGATAGTATTGATTTGATAATATTTTATTGTTCTATATACACGTGGTGTATCAATCACAATCACATTGCAAATATACTAGAGGACATAGAAAACGCACACTTCGGATAAGTGTGTATACTAGAGGACATAGAAAACGCACACTTCGGTAAGTGTGTATACTAGAGGACATAGACAACGCACACTTCGGATACGTGTGTATACTAGAGGACATAGAAAACGCACACGTCGGATAAGTGTGTATACTAGAGGACATAGAAAACGCACACTTCGGATAAGTGTGTATACTAGAGGACATAGAAAGCGCACACTTCGGATAAGTGTGTTTTATACTAGAGGACATAGAAAACGCACACTTCGGATAAGTGTGTATACTAGAGGACATAGAAAACGCACATTTCGGATAAGTGTGTATACTAGAGGACATAGAAAACGCACACTTCGGATAAGTGTGTTTTATACTAGAGGACATAGAAAACGCACACTTCGGATAAGTGTGTATACTAGAGGACATAGAAAGCGCACACTTCGGATAAGTGTGTTTTATACTAGAGGACATAGAAAACGCACACTTCGGATAAGTGTGTATACTAGAGGACATAGAAAACGCACATTTCGGATAAGTGTGTATACTAGAGGACATAGAAAACGCACACTTCGGATAAGTGTGTTTTATACTAGAGGACATAGAAAACGCACACTTCGGATAAGTGTGTATACTAGAGGACATAGAAAGCGCACACTTCGGATAAGTGTGTTTTATACTAGAGGACATAGAAAACGCACACTTCGGATAAGTGTGTATACTAGAGGACATAGAAAACGCACACTTCGGATAAGTGTGTTTTATACTAGAGGACATAGAAAACGCACACTTCGGATAAGTGTGTATACTAGAGGACATAGAAAACGCACACTTCGGATAAGTGTGTATACTAGAGGACATAGAAAGCGCACACTTCGGATAAGTGTGTTTTATACTAGAGGACATAGAAAACGCACACTTCGGATAAGTGTGTATACTAGAGGACATAGAAAACGCACACTTCGGATAAGTGTGTATACTAGAGGACATAGAAAACGCACACTTCGGATAAGTGTGTATACTAGAGGACATAGAAAACGCACACTTCGGATAAGTGTGTATACTAGAGGACATAGAAAACGCACACTTCGGATAAGTGTGTATACTAGAGGACATAGAAAACGCACATTTCGGATAAGTGTGTATACTAGAGGACATAGAAAACGCACACTTCGGATAAGTGTGTTTTATACTAGAGGACATAGAAAACGCACACTTCGGATAAGTGTGTATACTAGAGGACATAGAAAGCGCACACTTCGGATAAGTGTGTTTTATACTAGAGGACATAGAAAACGCACACTTCGGATAAGTGTGTATACTAGAGGACATAGAAAACGCACATTTCGGATAAGTGTGTATACTAGAGGACATAGAAAACGCACACTTCGGATAAGTGTGTTTTATACTAGAGGACATAGAAAACGCACACTTCGGATAAGTGTGTATACTAGAGGACATAGAAAGCGCACACTTCGGATAAGTGTGTTTTATACTAGAGGACATACAAAACGCACACGTCGGATAAGTGTGTATACTAGAGGACATACAAAACGCACACTTCGGATAAGTGTGTTTTTACATGAAAAACAATAACTATATAAATACATAGTTTTAAACATTTTGGAATATTTTTAGTTGTTCAGTTTGTGTTTTGTAATAATGATGTGATATATCTTTGATGGAATCCATCGTATTCGTTTTCATGTAATAATAATCATATAATGTAGGTGTGCGTTTTCTATGTCCTCTAGTATATAATGTAGATGTGCGTTTTCTATGCCCTCGAGTATATAATGTAGGTGTGCGTTTTCTATGTCCTCTAGTATATAATGTATGTGTGCGTTTTCTATGTCCTCTAGTATACATAATTAGCAACTGGGTTGGGCCACAGTTCTAACAACATTAGTGATTGGTCCTTCCCATAGAAGGATTCGAAAATTTACAGAATTTAAATGGCTTAATTAAAGCTGAAAGCGTGTAAAGCGTGTACATAACGCAGTTTACAAGATATAATATATGTAGCATTAGTCTTTGACCTTTTCTGTACTAGCCTGCACAATCAACTTTCACAAGAAAGTCACCCACAGGACAAAGGCTCAAGCCCAAAATAAAAACGAAAAAGGATTGGAGCTGCAAACTCAAATAGCGTTAAATAACATTAATATAAATTAATACGATTTGCTTGTTTACTAATATTCTAAAATTTATTAAAAGTAGTATTGGTGAGCCCATCCATGCAGCTGTGTTGGCCAAGCCACATACGATTCGATTGTGTTTTACACATTAAATTCCACATTGCCTCTTCTCTCTCCTTCATGGCGATGGATTCCATCAGGAATGAGGTCTCGAGAGTGATTAATATAAGTTGAAAGAACTTGTTTCGCAATCGAGCTAAAATAAATTTGTATAAACTAAATTGTATTTTACGTTTATATATCGTCGCTACCGGTTGCCCATATGAGCGACGCCTCCTAAAGAGATTAGTCATTTTAAATTTCTGGAGGATAGTGCAATGATACAGAGACCCATTCCAGAGTCTCCTCTTGTTCTTATACGTGCACGGTGTACAGCACCGACACGAGACCTCGGTTTAAAGTCCCATCTGAAAGACTGTTAATTTTATTACGATCAGACGGGGGATCGAACCTGCGATCCCTGGATTAATATGATTAGAACCAAGGGCGAAGGTATTTATACGCTTAAACGTCAGCCACTGCTGTGGAGTAATTGACGAGTAACTCTAGAGCTATCGTACCATAATCACAAATGCTGCACAAGATCGATATATGATCAACATCTTAAAACTGTTGTCTCCATCCGTGTCAAACAAATGACGGAGCTTAGATGAAACACGGGCAAATGCAGAGCATCGTTTGTTAGGGTAGTAGAAATTGCCACCCGGTTGTTGCCTTAATCCAATAATGAAGTCAAACACCAAAAGCCGTGTCGGATCGCTTTATATCACCAGAGTCTATTAAAATCGCCATACAGAATGAAAGGGGTTCATTTCAAGCTTATTTACAGCTGATTTCACCGGAGAATGTTCGCTTGCCCTGACAAGGTTTTCCGTCCATCATACAGCCCATAATAGACTACGATTGTAAGCCCGGGTAATAACTTCACTGCGCCCTTCATTTACTTTTCAAGTCTCAAACTTGACATTTTCTACACCGATGCTTCGCCATAATACATATTGTGTCGACAAAAAGACGTCGCGCTAGTTCGTGAAAGGTTTACCATTTTCAATATGGTTCGTCTATTTGTAGCTGGCAGGACTTATTTTTCATTCTCTGAACATATAATTAATTTGTGGACAAATGATATTTAAGCTTCAACCGAATTGTTTTTTCTCTCTCATAAAAATAGGATATTTGTGTTTATTAGTGCAACATAGGATTTTAGGATGAAATAAAATCTCGTTTCTTTTATGATTTCCAATGATTTTGTCTAATATAATATTTGTTATTACATTTAATTCATTTTTAACATCACCCGTGGGAGCCTCATTTCACTACAATACACAAACCCACAACCAGCTATGTTAGTTTGAAGTAGTTCCGCCGCTATAAGTTTCATGTTATTTTCTGTTTGCTATTAAAATTAAAAAACTACGGACAAAACAAATGTATTAGAATACATTACTTTATAATTAACTGTTCATGGTTGTCAGAAAATATCTAAAATACAAAAGTACATCCAATCGCGGAGGAATACGAAACTCAAGCAATGACAGAGAGAAAATACTATCCTCCACTCTTTGAAAGATAGCATTAATCGTTCTTTTGAAAGGAATTTCTTTTATAAAAAACAATTCAGGCCCATATTTTTGAGCGGACTGAATGTTATCATCGGCCATCTTGGATTTCGCGAACTGTACCATGCTATGATTCTGGAATACTAACTGTGATGTTTCTTGATATATTGTCCCGTCCCATTGTCCCTCCACGTAGATTTCAACGAATGTATTTGATCTGTCCTACACAGTAGGTGAAATAACAATATATTTGGGTTTTTTTCCCAGATCTGACGAAACTGTAGAATCCAGGACTGTTGAGCATATAGTGTGGTATATTGAGTGTGTCTATCGGTTCACGCTACTGTAACTCCGGGCATTCAACGGCCAGGTTTCACAGTTTCAAAAAATAGGCGTTGAAAAAGATCAAACAGCTGAGATAGACCAGGTGTTTCGTTATTAGGGCCATTATCAAGTATCGTGGGCATGTCAGGCTTTATCAAAAGATTGGCGTTTTGTTCGGTGTAAATTGAAACAAAATTATAACAATTTAGAACGAAACGTGATTGACAGCTACCATTGGTACAAGTTGCTGTTTGATCGAACATCTAATGATAATGTAGGACCTCACTTTGACACTGCCTTGAACAAATTGATCTCATAACCTTTTAAATTGTTCATTTAGTTAAATTAAAATAAATTTTACAATCGGAAGAAAGTGTAGACAACTATTTTCTAAAGTTATGGCAACTTTGAATCTGCTAAAATGTCCACGTCAGAGGTATCGTCTTACGACTAGCATTTCCAACAATGTTCTTGCATATATTACACAAACATACTACAATGTCATCATCCCCGACCTCGTCATCATCCCCGACCTCGTCATCATCATCCCCGACCTCGCCATCATCCCCGACCTCGCCATCATCCCCGACATCGTCATCATCCCCGACATCGTCATCATCCCCAACCTCAGGAATGTTGTTTCAATTTGGAACACATTTAGGAGAACAATCCGTTGTTGCGTCCATGCTATTCACTCATTGACCTACGAACACACGGACGGACTGGGAGGGAACATGTATTTTTCTTTCAAATACTTTGCAGCACTTTCAATTACAATCGGGAAATATGGACTATATGTTTGCTTAAAACAAACAATATTAGAACTTGACCATTTCATAATACATATAATTTCTTTAATCGGATAATTAGACTTTATGTTTACCATGGAGATGAATTTACATAAGCTTTGTATTAAGCTTGTTGTCAAGACCTATTTGTCTTACAATCATTTATAATAGTTGTATATATATGTAACAGAATACATAAATAATGTTTAAACTAAACGAAGGTTCAAAATATATACTGCCAAGTTCAATTTCCATCGTCTTGTGGTCGATTTATATTGAGGACAATGAATATTTCATGCAGATCAGACACCTAGCTATGGAGATCGGACACCTAGCTATGGAGTTCAGACATCTAGCTGTGGAGTTCAGACACCTAGCTGTGGAGTTCGGACACCTAGCTGTGGAGAACGGACACCTAGCTGTGGAGGTCGGACACCTAGCTGTGGAGATCGGACACCTAGCTGTGGAGTTCGGAAACCTAGCTGTGGAGTTCGGACACCTAGCTGTGGAGTTCGGACACCTAGCTGTGGAGATCGGACACCTAGCTATGGAGTTCAGACATCTAGCTGTGGAGTTCAGACACCTAGCTGTGGAGTTCGGACACCTAGCTGTGGAGAACGGACACCTAGCTGTGGAGGTCGGACACCTAGCTGTGGAGATCGGACACCTAGCTGTGGAGTTCGGAAACCTAGCTGTGGAGTTCGGACACCTAGCTGTGGAGTTCGGACACCTAGCTGTGGAGATCGGACACCTAGCTATGGAGTTCAGACATCTAGCTGTGGAGTTCAGACACCTAGCTGTGGAGTTCGGACACCTAGCTGTGGAGAACGGACACCTAGCTGTGGAGGTCGGACACCTAGCTGTGGAGATCGGACACCTAGCTGTGGAGTTCGGACACCTAGCTGTGGAGTTCAGACACCTAGCTGTGGAGATCATACACCTAGCTGTGGAGGTCGGACAACTAGCTGTGGAGATCGGACACCTAGCTGTGGAGGTCGGACATCTAGCTGTGGAGTTCGGACACCTAGCTGTGGAGTTCAGACACCTAGCTGTGGAGATCATACACCTAGCTGTGCAGTTCGGACAACTAGCTGTGCAGTTCGGACACCTAGCTGTGGAGTTCGGACACCTAGCTGTGGAGTTCGGACACCTAGCTGTGGAGTTCGGACACCTAGCTGTGGAGTTCGGACACCTAGCTGTGGAGTTCAGACACCTAGCTGTGGAGTTCATACACCTAGCTGTGGAGTTCGGACAACTAGCTGTGGAGATCGGACAACTAGCTGTGGAGTTCGGACACCTAGCTGTGGAGATCGGACACCTAGCTGTGGAGTTCGGACACCTAGCTGTGGAGTTCGGACACCTAGCTGTGGAGTTCGGACACCTAGCTGTGGAGTGCAGACACCTAGCTGTGGAGATCATACACCTAGCTGTGGAGATCGGACAACTAGATGTGGAGGTCGGACACCTAGCTGTGGAGTTCAGACACCTAGCTGTGGAGATCGAACACCTAGCTGTGGAGATCGGACAACTAGCTGTGGAGTTCGGACACCTAGCTGTGGAGTTCGGACACCTAGCTGTGGAGTTCGGACACCTAGCTGTGGAGTTCGGACACCTAGCTGTGGAGTGCAGACACCTAGCTGTGGGGCTCGGACACCTAGCTGTGGAGTTCGGACACCTAGCTGTGGAGTTCGGACACCTAGCTGTGGAGTTCGGACACCTAGCTGTGGAGATTGGACACCTAGCTGTGGAGATTGGACACCTAGCTGTGGAGTTCAGACACCTAGATGTGGAGTTCGGACACCTAGCTGTGGAGCTCGAACACCTAGCTGTGGAGTTCGGACACCTAGCTGTGGAGCTCGAACACCTAGCTGTAGAATGTACGGTGGTGCATACAACCATCTAGTACATATTTAATAACATCGCTCAGTGCACAAAATGCAACTTTTAACAACGGTCCAGCAAGAGAAACGACTCGGTGTTGCACATACGACGCCCAAAGGGATTTAAAGCTTTTCTAATTAAGCATTTACAGTGGCGTAGCTTCCAGTAGGCACTGTAGGCCCGTGCCTACACATTTTCTTCAAAAAGTTAAAATATGAAAAATGCGAAAATTGCAATATAAATTAAGGGTAAAGGGGTGGGGGTGTTTGATGCCCAGTGAACCATTCAAATATGAACATCAGTCGGTATTTCATTACTGTTTAACTTGGTAAGTGTAAGAAGAATTTTACAACTGTAAAACTATGTTCCATTATATCTCGTCAAAACATGTCTTAAAATTCCTCTGAATGCAGCTGCGGCGATAGGCATTCAAAATAGTCCGGGGGCAGACCACCCCCACCCTCTATCTTAATGACTCCTACACATACCGTATATCAAGGTCAAGCTACGGCCCTGTTGTAAAATAATGCCAATTGTACTCGAACAAAGGTAGAGTTTCTCTCACTGATTTTCGTTTGTCGTCCTTCTAAACCTCAGACCATTAACCAAAGTAGCAGGTATCTAGATAAAGATCATGTAAACTATTTAAGATTTCATCTTAATCACCATACTCCGTGCGACACAACGTGGGGATTATACAGATAACCATCTACACTTTATTCATTCCGACCTGTGTTTCGTTGCACTCAAAATATCTGTATTTATTGTTAAGTTTAGTTACAACAACTTTTGTTCAAACACAAACTTAATCGCCAACACGTGATTCACCAATATGCCATGTACAGAGCAATGCTGAAATAAATATATAGTGTTGTTAATGACCTGTCACACCTACAATTCCGCGCATGGCGCTCTCATCACGGCAGAGAAGAGTGAATAGGCCCCCTAAAACGTGACGAATACGTCAGAGTACGGCGTGATGACTCATCAATACTCGCTGAGAACCTTGAAGTGGACGCAAGCGAACTTCATTGAACGCTCTGCTGAGGCCGGAACTGGTTAAGGACTAGTTGTAAAATCAGTACGAGCCCTACTCTAATGACTCTAGTCAGTGCTCCCAGTACATTCTGTACGTGATTATTGTCCTGACTGGCTGTTCGATTAGCGCAGTGGTTAGCGAGCTCGCTTCTCACCAATGCAACCCGGGTTCAATCCTCGGACCGGGTAGTATGTGAGATGGTACGGTGGTGGATTTTCTCCGGGTACTCCGGTTTCCTCCCACACGAATGACTACATTTACGCGTTCATCCGAGCCAACGATAGCGATTAATATATGTTGTTAAAACTTGCTTCGCAATCGTTGTAAAATAAATAAAGTTTAAACTAACATGACCTACCATCAACTCGTGGGCTGACAGGAGCAACGTAGTAACAACTAAATTTACAATAACGTGCATGCATGACGTCATCGCTTCTTATCTGCGTCTCGTCTCATACGTCTATGTCGTTTTCACCATCTTCATATGAACGAATTTCGACACACCAAGTGGGATTATTATATACACATTTATTTTAGTTCGTTTGCGAAACAAGTTCTTACAACTTATAGTAATCACTCTCGAGACCTCATTCCTGATGGAATACATCGCCACGAGGGAGAGAGAAGTGACAACGTGACATTTAAAATGCCTTGCCTAAATGCACAATCGTAGCGGCGCCAGCTGCGCTCGAACTCCGGACCTTTCGCACATGAAGCGAACGCGCTATCACGACTTCCACACCCAAGCGAATAGACGTCAACTATAAGTAACCACTCGGCCACAAAGGCCCCCTACAGACGGATCTGTAGTCCAGTGGTAACACGCTGGACTGGTAATCCAGAGATCGCAGGTTCGATCCCCCGTCTGACCATAATAAAATTAACAGTCTTTCAGATGGGACTTTAAACCGAGGTCTCGTGTCGGTGCTTTACACCGTGCACGTACAAGAACCAGAGACTCTGGAATGGGTCTCTCTCTGTATCATTGCACTATCCTCCACAAATCTAAAATGACTAATCTCTTCAGGAGGCGTCGCTCATATGGGCAACCGGTGACGACGATAAATAAACGTAAAACACACACAAAAGGCCCCCTACTTCAATATAGCACAGTATGATTGAGTATATTAGACGTTAACGTGTTGTAATCTGTACTGCGATCTAGTCACACTTGTCAAAGAGCACAATACACTATGGCAGGCCATGAAACGTATGGTATGTTCGACATTCCCACATAGCGACACACTCTCACATTCTTCCTTTGTATATACATTTACCCCCTTGATCGTTTACCAATTAATTAACAAGTGATTTTAATTAAGACAAGGCACTTTCAGAAGTCTAGGTCATAAGGTCTATTAGTGAGTAATTTGATCGATATAGCACCTGGTTTTTTTGTGATTGGTTTCTTTTGCACAGACTACCACAAAATCTGACAAGGAAACACACTTCCTTTTCTGCCAATTCACGTTTTAAGCATTATTGGCGCCTATATGGAATATGTTTGTATTTTTGTACACACGGTAATGGGAGTTCTGTTGCTGTTGTGAATATTAATTTTATTTTTCATGCATTATCTTCATGAACAAAAATACCCCACCCCCTTTTTTTCGATTTGCTTTGGGAATCAAAAATCTGTAATTTAGTTTATGTAAACGTTTCTGTGACATTTTGATGCGGGCCGTTAACTAATGCTGGCAAAACGTGTGGCCCAAACCGTTTGTTGTGTAGCACCATTGTATGTATTGTCGGTATAATGTTGGCAAAACGTGTGGCCCAAACCGTTTGTTGTGTAGCACCATTGTATGTATTGTCGGTATAATGTTGGCAAAACGTGTGGCCCAAACCGTTTGTTGTGTAGCACCATTGTATGTATTGTCGGTATAATGTTGGCAAAACGTGTGGCCCAAACCGTTTGTTGTGTAGCACCATTGTATGTATTGTCGGTATAATGTTGGCAAAACGTGTGGCCCAAACCGTTTGTTGTGTAGCACCATTGTATGTATTGTCGGTATAATGTTGGCAAAACGTGTGGCCCAAACCGTTTGTTGTGTAGCACCATTGTATGTATTGTCGGTATCTATAGCTTTTGTATTATACATGTAAATGATAAACGCAATACAATATTATTCAATCAAACTAACAAAACTCATTATCACTTACACGTATTGTTAAGTTTGTGTTTACCACGTTGTTTTGCTTACGTATAAAACAGTAATTATCATGTGTTAGAAATGCACAGACGGGTATGTAGCCCAGTGGTAACACGCTGGACTGGTAATCCAGGGATCGCAGGTTCGATCACCCGTCTGACCCTAATAAAATTAACAGTCTTTCAGATGGGACTTTAAACCGAGGTCTCGTGTCGGTGCTGTACACCGTGCACGTAACAGAACCAGAGGAGACTCTGGAATGGAGCTCTGTCTGTATCATGCACTATCCTCCAAAATCTAAAATAACTAATCTCTTCAGGAGGCGTAGCTCATATGGGCAACCGGTAGCGACGATAAATAAACGTAAAAACACACACACGTTAGAAATGCAGACCACATACGGATCTGTAGTCCAGTGGTTAACACGTTGGACTGATAACCCAAGGATCGCAGGTTCGATCTCCCGTCTGACTCTAATACAATTAACAGTCTTTCAAACCGAGGTATTGTGCCGGTGCTTTACACCGTGCACTTAAAAGAACCAGAGGAGACTCTGGAATTGATCTATGTCTGTACCATTGCACTATCCTCTAAAATGACTAATCTCTTCAGGAGGCGTCACTCATAATTATGGGCAACCGGTAGCGACGATAAATAAACGCAAAACACCCACTTAGACATGCAGAACGTAGACATTATATCTAGCAAGCAAGTTCGGTGAATGTTGATCCTCGGTCTGAACAAATATGTATGTAATAAACAGATACGGTGCGTCGATGTAGAAAAATAGTACGCCAAATTAAACGTAACACTCTCAACGTAATAACGAATTGTGGAGCAGTTTGGAAATGTAGTTATTTAGACGTATACATGTAAACTAACAATTGGTAACGTTGTGACACTATTTATTATATTGAATACTTATTACATTTTCCAACAATTGTACTATACTATATTTTGGGAGCTGAAGTTCAAATCGACCAATATTTATTATATTGAATGCTTATTACATTTTCCAACATCTTTACTGTACTATATTTAGGGAACTGAAGTCCAAATCGACCAATATTTATTATATTGAATACTTATTATATTTCCCAACACTTTACTATACTATATTTGGGAACTGAAGTCAAATCGACCAATATTTATTATATTGAATACTTTTATATTTCCCAACAATTTTACTATACTATATTTTGGGAACTGAACTTCAAATCGACCAATATTTATTATATTGAATACTTATTATATTTCCCAACAATTTTACTATACTATATTTTGGGAACTGAAGTTCAAATCGACCAATATAAAAACACCCACAACAACAAAACAACAAACACCAAATTATTATATTGAATACTTATTATATTTCCCAACAATTTTACTATACTATATTTTGGGAACTGAAGTTCAAATCGACCAATATTTATTATATTGAATACTTATTATATTTCCCAACAATTTTACTATACTCTATTTTGGGAACTGAAGTTCGCATCGACCAAATCTCATACGGAGAGTTACCCTCGCGTGTACAATACTAGAATATGGCAATCGGAAAACAATGTTCAGTTATCAATTTTCGCGATCTATACAATAAACTGATGACACACTAGCTAGTGCAAATTGATTAGCAAATTGGTTTTGATTTCAGTTTATTAAAAAACAGTATGTTATAAAAGAGAGTCTTAGCAGCCTTAGACTTAGTCTCAACTTTAAGACTCTTGTAAATACCGAGTCTTGTTCATGCATGTTCAACCTCATGTATTTGTTGTTCCTTGCTGTGGGTTGTCAATGTAGCATATTACCTATATGTACAATCTATACCATGATTATATTGTACATATTATCATACAAAACAAAAAACTATTGTCATGTTGATAACGTATATGTGCAGAGGCAATGTGGAATTTAAATGCCGTGCCTATGGGCACAATCATAACGGCCCCAGCAGGGTTCAAACTCTGGGCATTTCGCACCTGAAGCGAATTCCACACTGCCTCTTCACATATACGTTATCAACATGACAATAGTGTTTTGTTTTGTATGTTAGTATGTGTGTATCATGTAACTAAAAACATTGTATGTGTACGTTACTTAACCCTTTCAACACCAAGTAACTCACATGGACTGGTCCATGATATTCATAAACCAATAAATGAATCAGAAAATCACATTTGGACAAGTTCATTTATCAAAATGGATAATTATGTCTAAAAATAGTCATATCACTGGCAAAACGTGCAGATCCTGATGAGACGGCTCGTCACGAGCCGGCTCATCTGGATCTACACTTTTTGTAAGCCTATTTAGAGGTCTGTGGTGTTGAATGGGTTAATAACATATTGAATCTTGAATCTGAAGCATCAATATATTGTACGTAATGATCGTTACATAGACAACCTATAACGCGATATTGCAAGATAATTATACATACTTTATACTACAAATGTACAGGAACACACCGATATTCGTATTGCAAAATAGGAACACACTGGTGTACAAAGTGCAAAATACGAACACAACTTACTCACAACTTATATAGATATATTTACAAACTCCGGAATAACGCGATCA
Organism: Archivesica marissinica; assembly: GCA_014843695.1. Taxonomy (NCBI): domain Eukaryota; kingdom Metazoa; phylum Mollusca; class Bivalvia; order Venerida; family Vesicomyidae; genus Archivesica; species Archivesica marissinica. Next base: position 10,367,998 of record CM026404.1, on the reverse strand, counting down.
CCATTTCACCGGATATACCACTATGCGCAGGTAGAATGGCTAGTTCATTGCCAGCAATACACCCAGATATATTGCAAGACAGCTTTCTGTCAGCACAGCTTCTTTCCAGCTACTGTTGTCATGTGGAACCAACGGCGTCAACTGCTGTGATAAAGTCAACCACGGAATGATTATTTATTATACATATCATGGGTTTTTGTCAACGTTGTAGATAACCGCCCATAATGTTTCCTGGTCATGGACATACACATGCTTACGGTTCGTTATTTAGCGTAAGATTTTCCTACAATGAGAGAGATCGGTCCCCTGTCGTACCTGAACACTCCCTAAAAGTAATTGGTCCTCTTAAGTGGTTTCCTCTGTTTTTATCGTTGTGTCCTTAGCAGAATATGATATCAACTTATGATTATGAAATACTATATCTCGACAGATACCCTGCAGTGTGTAAACTCACATTTATTATATCGCAACATCTGGTTAGGGAACAACAGTAAAAACAAAGAATTCCAACTAAAATGACCGCTGTGCATTTTGTGATAAATCGTATTCTATTTGCAAATGGAGTTAATAGTACATTTATACATGGTTATTATATTTAGGGGTCCGACATGGTGTTAACATCAAAGAAATATTGTATTTATCAAGTCCTTGTACAAATCCATCATGTACTATATACGCGTAATTTGTACCGAGTATGTTGCATGTACAGTATTATTATTAGAGCTGCAGTATGGACATGCATAGTTAATTCACTAGATTGAACGTTTGCACAGGACAATCATGGTTGTCGAGTCTAGAGATAGCAATTTGTTAAACTAATGACAGTAAAGCGTCATTTAACAAGACTATCTCATTTCCCAAACTTAGAGTCCAAAGTAACTGTATAACAACACGTTTGGTGCAAATCGGTTTTCAGGAGTACGATATTGTGTCGATCTGTACACTAGTATAAAACACGTGGAAGTCTCCGTGGTTCAATGGAAACGGTATCCGCATCGTAATGCTGGTGTGTGATTTTGAGCTCCACCAAAGCCGAAGGCATCCACACTAACTTTAAACACACCCACTGCAGTTCATACCCAGATGGAAACTATTAACCCACGATTCATTACTTATATTTACATTAATTTTGTCAGTCTGTACACTAGTATAAAACACGTGGAAGTCTCCGTGGTTCAATGGAAACGATGTCCGCATCGTAATGCTGGGGTGTGATTTTGAGCTCCACCAAAGCTGAAGGCATCCACACTAACTTTAAACCCGCCCAATGTAGTTCATATCCAGATGGAAACTATTAACCCATGATTCATTACTTATATTTACATTCATTATTCGCTTTAATATAGCACATTTTGCATTTAAACTGTTTTTAGTCCAGATATGCAACTTACCATGTGCCGGAACAGGTAAATAGATCATCCTTGGAACAACGTAAACTGTAAGACACGCCTTTTCTCGCAAACAACACTGCGATTGCGCATGTCAGTTGCATATCCTTAGTTGGACAATGTATACAAGTAGGGCACATTGTTTGGGACGCCTTAAATGCCGTGGACTTGGCGGGCTGGAAGGAATGTTTCAACTGATGAAGGGCCATGGTAGAGTTTGAATTTACTGTTTTGTTAATATATTTATTCCAAGAGATTTGGTGTGTGCACGCCCAGGTATTTTGCTCCATATGTTGTTTTCAGTGTTTAAGTTATATATTGCATAGGACCACTTGATGGGGTTTCTCTTGTTTTCGATGTGGATTACTTTACACTTGTCTGTGTTAAAGCTCATCTGCCATTCCCTTTCTCACAATTGTAGATTGTCTAAGTCCTGTTCGAGTTGATGTGTATCTCTCGGGCTCCTGGTGATCATGTACATCGTCAGAAAATCGACATTACTCTGGAAGGCAGGTCTCTTATGTTGAAATAAGGAAAGAAGACTACAATGTGAGACTAAAGAATGGAGAGGTGAAACGAGCTAAAACCATCGAGGACGTGTGGTTGGGTGAGGCTGCATGGATATAAAATCCTGGATCTACGAGAGAATGTTTTTAAAATCCTGGATCTACGAGAGAATGTTGCCTTTGACTCCATAGTTGTCCAGTTTCTTCAATAGACGGGAATAGGGTACATTAGAGAAGTCCAGAATGGTGTTTCAGGACATACATATATATCCATACGAGGGTATATCAGTGTGTCGATCACAAGACAAAGGTATATCATAACGTGTGTTGGACATGCTGCCCATACGAGGGTATATCATATAATATGTTGGTTGGACATGCTGCCCATAAGAGGGTATTTTCATAGCATGTGTTGAACATGCTGCCCATACGGGGGTATTTTCATAATGTGTGTTGGACATGCAAATACGAAGTATATCATAACGTGTGCTGGACATGTCCATACGAGGGTATATCATAACGTGTGCTGGACATGTCCATACGAGGGTATATCATAACGTGTGCTGGACATGTCCATACGAGGGTATATCATAACGTGTTGGACATGTTGCCCATACAAGGGTATATCATAACGTGTGTTGGACATGTTGCCCATACGAGGGTATATCATAACGTGTGTTGGACATGTTGCCCATAGAGGGTATATCATACGTTGTTGGACATGTTGTTCATAAGAGGGTATATCATAACGTGTGTTGGACATGTTGCCCATACAAGGGTATATCATAACGTGTGTTGGACATGTTGCCCATACGAGGGTATATCATAACGTGTGTTGGACATGTCCATACTAGGGTATATCATAACGTGTATTGGACATGTCCATACTAGGGTATATCATAACGTGTGTTGGACATGTTGCCCATATGAGGGTATATCTTGGCTTGCACCTAGTATCTGCTAGTTCATACCATCTTGTTGTGTCATTGTATGTCAATTTAGGAATTTTCTCCAGCTTTTTCATTACAGTTTTATGCATAACATCAACTGACCCATATCTTTTGTCTAATCTTATCCACAAGTCTTTCACTCCTAAGCTAGGGTTCTTCAGATGTACAGTTTTTAGTTTTGTTTGAGACAAATTTGAGATTGAAGAAATTTCTATAGCCTCCAGGCGTGGTCGAATTTAAAATATTTTAGATTCGTTCTATCATTTTGAACATTATAATATTATAACATTATTATCAGTATGTATCATGCGGAGAATAATACATATTGGACATATGGAAGCTAAATTCCACAGTCATTTTGAAATTATGTTGATCTATTTACTAGTTTAAATAATATTTATTTCTTTGAATAAACATAGTCAAGTATTTATAATATGTTCATACGATGTAGGATTGAGGAGAAAGCAACCTGCTAGTATGGTTACCTCTTTCCTACCCTATGTACATTTATTAATGAAAATGAGGACTTGTCGCAATATCTTATATTAATATAAAGTCACTTTCGGTTTTCTTAATTTTTTCAGAAAACATTTTGGAAAGTGCAATGAAGCCAATATTAACCACTAGTTTTCGAAGCACAATTGAGCCCATTATCCCATGTCAATTGGTCATTTATAGATAAGCAGAAGAAAAGTGATTGACAGACAGACAATACGTTATATTACCATCATGGTACACCTAAATACATATCAGTTGAAAGGCAATTACAAGTTATCAAAATATTTTCTTCTCCAAACGACAAAAGGTTAAAATTCTTATAGAATTTGTTGTCATATTTTGAGTGTTAAATGTGTAACACCCTTACTTCAAGTATAATAATGAACCTGCGCCCGTATAAGCCCTCTTTGTCACCCAACAATCAAAGCCCGTGTACGTATATCTCTGCCCATCTTACGAACACGTTTCTATTGATAACTCTTGCTTGTAAAATATTATATTTATAATGATCAAACATAAATTTCGGTTTGAAATTCAAAGACAAAATTGGTCTTTTTTACAAGCGGGCAGCTAATAGATTCTAAGTATCCATTATTTAAAGCTAATATAATGTTGGGCGAAACAAAGTATTACACTGTTAGAGGCTACATTAGTAGTGGAGATATGTTACCAATTTGCTATAGAATTAAGTACAAAATGGACCTAATGTACATTTAAACAGTAAATGGATTGATAAATATAGTAATTTTCTAATTAGCCGCCCCAATAAAATGCCAATTATAATGTTATTAACACCATAAACAAAATACCTCATAATACTTATCCAAATGCCTGTTGAAAGCAACAATTTGCAAATTACAAAATTGCCATTCAAGAAAATAGTAGGCCATAAGAGAAGGTTTGGGCAAGGCACACCCACTAGATATATTACAGTTATGTCTATGAGTAGAATATGGAAAAGTGGGGTAAAGATATGGATGATGTAGAGGCAGATGAAAAGACTAAGGTTGGTGGTAACTGAGATATCAGACAAGGATATTGCCAAATGGAAGCAGATGTAGAGAAAAGCTCACAGGGAATGGTATTGGATAAGCAACAAGTGGACGTAGATGTAGAGAATAGCTCAAAGGGAATGGTATTGGATACGGAACAAGTGGACGTAGATGTAGATAATGGCTCAACGGGAATGGTATTGGATAAGAAACAAGTGGACCTAGATGTAGAGAATAGCTCAAAGGGAATGGTATTGGATAAGGAACAAGTGGACCTAGATGTAGAGCATAGCTCAAAGGGAATGGTATTGGGAAAGGAACAAGTGGACCTAGATGTAGAGAATAGCTCAAAGGGAATGGTATTGGGAAAGGAACAAGTGGACCTAGATGTAGAGAATAGCTCAAAGGGAATGGTATTGGATAAGGAACAAGTGGACCTAGATGTAGAGAATAGCTCAAAGGGAATGGTATTGGGAAAGGAACAAGTGGACCTAGATGTAGAGAATAGCTCAAAGGGAATGGTATTGGATAAGGAACAAGTGGACCTAGATGTAGAGAAAAGCTCAAAGGGAATGGTATTGGATAAGCAACAAGTGGACCTAGATGTAGAGAATAGCTCAAAGGGAATGGTATTGGATAAGGAACAAGTGGACCTAGATGTAGAGAAAGCATAAGCAGATAATACCTGAGTAATGGGGCAAGGATATTGGACCAATTGATTCAAAATTCGGTAAATGATAAAATGGATAAATGATGTCTTTAATACTTAAATACTAATAAAACGATTAATAACTAAAGTGAACTGCTAGTAGATAGTAGACAGATTTCTTAAACCAACTGCCTCTGCAGGACCGCAACCCCAAAAGCTAATAATACGGCCCGAACATTTCTGATTTATAAGACTTACTGGCTTAGCATATGACATTTATCAAGGATGTGCTATTTTGTAAACAATCAAAAAGTAGTTTTAGCAATGAAGCTGTTGCTACACAACAAAGCAACAGCTCACCACATTCTCAGTGCTTTGCACATATAAGCTATGTATGGCCTGTGGTACATTTATGTATGAAATATTTGCATAAAAGAAGAAGTCTTACATAAGTAGTTGTATTCCCATGTAATGTAGTTACATGTAACTAGTGATATGAGTAAATGTATTTCATGTTACAAAACATAAAGGAAATAGTTGTATGTTGTGTCTTACTCTTTAGAAATCAAATTGAAAATTCCGTAACACTTACACTTTATTTATTTTACAACGATTTTGAAGCAAGTTTCAACAACTTACCGTTTATCAATTACTCTCATTGGCGCGCATGAAAACGTAAATGTGGTCATTCCCGGTCTGAGTATCGAACCTGGGTTGCATTGGTGACAAATGAGCGCACAACTACTGTACTAATCGGACAGCCCGCTAATCGGACAGCCCGTAACACTTTAGGCTGACTCTACAGGAAGGGAGACACTTTTCAGCATTATTCTACTGTATACTATATGTTACAATTATGTCCAAATTAAATCAGTATGCCCATTTTTTATTCGTTTATATAATCATAAAAAATGTTCACATTTTAACATTTCATAGTTTTGTTTCAGCAATACACCACATTTCATTATTGACTTCTCCTTGCATTGTCAGAAATTGATCTCTACATTTCTTCTTAAACACGGTTTCGCCTAGTTGGTCCACCTTGTCACTTTCTCCTGGCTTGGTAGCAGGTGCAGATTCAACATACCATGGATTTTGCAATAACCAAGAAGCTCCTCGGTAAATTGCAGCTGGTAAATCGAAATGAAATGTTTGTGCTGGCTTTGTGTCATCTGTACCATCAAGTGTATGTGTTGCGGTAGTGATAACACAAGGACTATCTGGCATCAGGTATTCATCACTGGTTGCTGATGATCCAGACTCGGACTGGTTACTATGTGAACGATCCGATTCATAAGACGCTGTACTGCAAATTGCTGAATCATTCCTGTCATGAACATCGATGCCATAGGGATTAAGATACATGTCCGGTCGGCTACAGTTTGGACACTGGGCCATGCCCGACTCCACATCCGCTTTGGTAATTCTGGTACAATTAGTGCAGTTTATAAATACATCATCAGATGTTGCACTGGTCCTGTTTTCGGCAAGGTGTCTGATGAACCTTAGAGACGAGTCACGTGTACTGCACCCTGCTAACTTTGTATCTATATCCCCTGTATCGGGGCCAGGTGAAACAGCAGGTGTGTTTCCATCACTATATCCAATTACAACATCCTTGATGACCGATGTGGTGTCCATATTAGAAGAGTACAGATCGTTACTGAATGAAGGAGCTCTTGTCATGGTCCCAAGGAATGCATCATCTGTGTAACTAGATGGGCCACTACTCAGTTCCGATGTTGACATCTCCGTTACACTGCAATCCTCATCAGTAATCTCTGTCACCAAGGTACTTGAAGCTATGGGTACATTCAACTTCTCATCGTAATCAGTACCAGTATTGCTTTCATGACAATGAATGGCCAGATTCTCAACGTGTTTGCTGCAGGAAGAACCAGTCTCACCTACATGACAAATTCCAATGGCGATTGGAATACCTTGGTTATCTAGATCAAGAATGTCAGATTCCATGTCATCAGAATTGATCCTGTAATTGTCATGCTCCAGAGGCACCTATTATAAAACAAGTTCTGTATTAAAACAAATAAATATCTAAAAATTGCTGGACTGGTAACACGCTTGACTGGTAATCCAGGGATCGCAGGTTCGATCCCCCGTCTGACCCTAATAAAAGTAACAGTCTTTCAGATGTGACGTTAAACCGAGGTCTCGTGTCAGTGCTATACACCGTGCACGTAGAACCGGAGGAGATTCTGGAATGGGTCTCTCTGTATCATTGCACTATCCTCCAAAATCTAAAATGACTAATATCTTCAGGAGGCGTCGCTCATATGGGCAACCGGTAGCGACGATAAATAAACGTAAAACACACACTCAAAAGCAAAGACAACTTGTCATAAAAACAATACAGTAACCAGATTATAGATGTGCATAGGGATATATTATTTATTAAATATTGAATATGACTTGTATGAATGTTGATGAGTAACGTTTACTTCATCCATAAAATTATGTGACTTGACTGGAGCTTATTACAGGTATACATACAATTACGCCTGACAGAGTAACACTCATTAGAGATGCTGGTGATGATCATGCGGTTTGGTATGGAATATTTTTCTAAAGTTTCAAAGTGGTACATCAGCAGGTGGTATACCAGCAAGTGGTACGTCAGCAAGTGCTCAATCAGACACCAACCAAATAAAAACAGCACTGCCAACATAATGAGAGTACAATGGTCTTCACTGTTCTTTGAATAATCAATTACAAATGAACATACATTAAAGTTGAAATAATCCTGGCACGACTCCTCTTCTAGCATGCTGGTGAACACTTGGCACAATGTAGTGAAGCTTGGTCGTAATGCCGGTGCCTGCCGCCAACAATCCAGCATGATGTCATATCTAAATATTTAATATATGCAATAAAAACATGGTACAATTTAGTGTAGCTTACCATAATGTTTGGGCCTTGCTATAACAAATTACCATTATGTCATAGCTAAAGAGACAGTGAATGATTTAATAAATGTAATGCAAACGTGGCACAATATAGTAAAAGCAAGCTGCAGTGCTGGGCGTTTTTTCCAGGAAAGGAGAAATTGATCTATGAGGTGAAGGTAGATGTTGAAAGATGATGTGTACAGGAGACATGGTGATAGAATGTAGTAGAGGTGAAGTCAGATGTTGAGAGATGATGTGTACAGGAGACATGGTGGTAGGATATAATAGAGGTGAAGTCAGGTGTTGGGAGATGATGTGTACAGGAGAAATGGTGGTAGAATGTAGTAGAGGTGAAGACAGTTGTTGGGAGATGATGTGTACAGGAGACATGGTGGTAGTATATATAATAGAGGTGAAGTCAGGTGTTGGGAGATGATGTGTACAGGAGACATGTAGTAGAGGTGAAGACAGGTGTTGGGAGATGATGTGTACAGGAGAAATGGTGGTAGAATGTAGTAGAGGTGATGGCAGATGTTGGAAGATGATGTGTACAGGAGGAATGGTGGTAGAATGTAGTAGAGGTGAAGACAGGTGTTGGGAGATGATGTGTACAGGAGAAATGGTGGTAGAATGTAGTAGAGGTGATGGCAGATGTTGGAAGATGATGTGTACAGGAGAAATGGTGGTAGAATGTAGTAGAGGTGATGGCAGATGTTGGAAGATGATGTGTACAGGAGACATGGTGGTAGAATGTAGTAGAGGTGAAGACAGGTGTTGGGAGATGATGTGTACAGGAGACATGGTGGTAGGATGTAGTAGAGGTGAAGACAGTGTTGGGAGATGATGTGTAGGATATAGTAGAGGTGAAGACAGGTGTTGGGAGACAGGAGACATGGTGGTAGAATGTAGTAGAGGTGAAGACAGGTGTTGGGAGATGATGTGTACAGGAGACATGGTGGTAGGATGTAGTAGAGGTGAAGACAGGTGTTGGGAGATGATGTGTACAGGAGACATGGTGGTAGAATGTAGTAGAGGTGAAGACAGGTGTTGGGAGATGATGTGTACAGGAGACATGGTGGTAGAATGTAGTAGAGGTGAAGACAGGTGTTGGGAGATGATGTGTACAGGAGACATGGTGGTAGGATGTAGTAGAGGTGAAGACAGGTGTTGGGAGATGATGTGTACAGGAGACATGGTGGTAGGATATAATAGAGGTGAAGACAGATGTAAAACAAACAAGGTATAGAGGTGAAGACAGGTGTTGGGAGATGATGTGTACAGGAGACATGGTGGTAGAATGTAGTAGAGGTGAAGACAGGTGTTGGGAGATGATGTGTACAGGAGACATGGTGGTAGAATGTAGTAGAGGTGAAGTCAGATGTTGGGAGATGATGTGTACAGGAGACATGGTGGTAGGATGTAGTAGAGGTGAAGTCAGGTGTTGGGAGATGATGTGTACAGGAGACATGGTGGTAGGATATAGTAGAGGTGAAGTCAGGTGTTGGGAGATGATGTGTACAGGAGACATGTAGTAGAGGTGAAGACAGGTGTTGGGAGATGATGTGTACAGGAGAAATGGTGGTAGGATGTAGTAGAGGTGAAGACAGGTGTTGGGAGATGATGTGTACAGGAGACATGGTGGTAGGATGTAGTAGAGGTGAAGACAGATGTTGGGAGATGATGTGTACAGGAGACATGGTGGTAGAATGTAGTAGAGGTGAAGACAGGTGTTGGGAGATGATGTGTACAGGAGACATGGTGGTAGAATGTAGTAGAGGTGAAGACAGGTGTTGGGAGATGATGTGTACAGGAGACATGGTGGTAGGATGTAGTAGAGGTGAAGACAGGTGTTGGGAGATGATGTGTACAGGAGACATGGTGGTAGGATATAATAGAGGTGAAGTCAGGTGTTGGGAGATGATGTGTACAGGAGAAATGGTGGTAGAATGTAGTAGAGGTGATGGCAGATGTTGGAAGATGATGTGTACAGGAGAATGGTGGTAGAATGTAGTAGAGGTGAAGACAGTTGTTGGGAGATGATGTGTACAGGAGACATGGTGGTAGTATGTAGTAGAGGTGAAGACAGGTGTTGAAGATGATGTGTACAGGAGACATGGTGGTAGAATGTAGTAGAGGTGAAGACAGGTGTTGGGAGATGATGTGTACAGGAGACATGGTGGTAGAATGTAGTAGAGGTGAAGACAGGTGTTGGGAGATGATGTGTACAGGAGACATGGTGGTAGGATGTAGTAGAGGTGAAGACAGGTGTTGGGAGATGATGTGTACAGGAGACATGGTGGTAGGATGTAGTAGAGGTGAAGACAGGTGTTGGGAGATGATGTGTACAGGAGACATGGTGGTAGAATGTAGTAGAGGTGAAGACAGGTGTTGGGAGATGATGTGTACAGGAGACATGGTGGTAGGATGTAGTAGAGGTGAAGTCAGGTGTTGGGAGATGATGTGTACAGGAGACATGGTGGTAGGATGTAGTAGAGGTGAAGTCAGGTGTTGGGAGATGATGTGTAAGGAGATGTTGGGAGAGATGTGTACGGAGACTGGTGGAGGTGTAGGGAGACAGGTGTTGGGAGATGATGTGTACAGGAGACATGGTGGTAGATGTAGTAGAGGTGAAGACAGGTGTTGGGAGATGATGTGTACAGGAGACATGGTGGTAGAATGTAGTAGAGGTGAAGACAGGTGTTGGGAGATGATGTGTACAGGAGACATGGTGGTAGGATGTAGTAGAGGTGAAGTCAGATGTTGGGAGATGATGTGTACAGGAGACATGGTGGTAGAATGTAGTAGAGGTGAAGACAGGTGTTGGGATGTGCAGGAGACATGGTGGTAGGATATAATAGAGGTGAAGACAGATGTTGGGAGATGATGTGTACAGGAGACATGGTGGTAGAATGTAGTAGAGGTGAAGACAGGTGTTGGGAGATGATGTGTACAGGAGACATGGTGGTAGAATGTAGTAGAGGTGAAGACAGGTGTTGGGAGATGATGTGTACAGGAGACATGGTGGTAGAATGTAGTAGATGTGAAGTCAGATGTTGGGAGATGATGTGTACAGGAGACATGGTGGTAGGATGTAGTAGAGGTGAAGTCAGGTGTTGGGAGATGATGTGTACAGGAGACATGGTGGTAGGATATAGTAGAGGTGAAGTCAGGTGTTGGGAGATGATGTGTACAGGAGACATGTAGTAGAGGTGAAGACAGGTGTTGGGAGATGATGTGTACAGGAGAAATGGTGGTAGAATGTAGTAGAGGTGATGGCAGATGTTGGAAGATGATGTGTACAGGAGGAATGGTGGTAGAATGTAGTAGAGGTGAAGACAGGTGTTGGGAGATGATGTGTACAGGAGAAATGGTGGTAGAATGTAGTAGAGGTGATGGCAGATGTTGGAAGATGATGTGTACAGGAGAAATGGTGGTAGAATGTAGTAGAGGTGATGGCAGATGTTGGAAGATGATGTGTACAGGAGGAATGGTGGTAGAATGTAGTAGAGGTGAAGACAGGTGTTGGGAGATGATGTGTACAGGAGACATGGTGGTAGGATGTAGTAGAGGTGAAGACAGATGTTGGGAGATGATGTGTACAGGAGACATGGTGGTAGAATGTAGTAGAGGTGAAGACAGGTGTTGGGAGATGATGTGTACAGGAGACATGGTGGTAGAATGTAGTAGAGGTGAAGACAGGTGTTGGGAGATGATGTGTACAGGAGACATGGTGGTAGGATGTAGTAGAGGTGAAGACAGGTGTTGGGAGATGATGTGTACAGGAGACATGGTGGTAGAATGTAGTAGAGGTGAAGACAGGTGTTGGGAGATGATGTGTACAGGAGACATGGTGGTAGAATGTAGTAGAGGTGAAGACAGGTGTTGGGAGATGATGTGTACAGGAGACATGGTGGTAGGATGTAGTAGAGGTGAAGACAGGTGTTGGGAGATGATGTGTGCAGGAGACATGGTGGTAGGATGTAGTAGAGGTGAAGACAGGTGTTGGGAGAGATGATGTGTACAGGAGACATGGTGGTAGAATGTAGTAGAGGTGAAGACAGGTGTTGGGAGATGATGTGTACAGGAGACATGGTGGTAGAATGTAGTAGAGGTGAAGACAGGTGTTGGGAGATGATGTGTACAGGAGACATGGTGGTAGGATGTAGTAGAGGTGAAGACAGGTGTTGGGAGATGATGTGTACAGGAGACATGGTGGTAGGATGTAGTAGAGGTGAAGTCAGATGTTGGGAGATGATGTGTACAGGAGACATGGTGGTAGAATGTAGTAGAGGTGAAGACAGGTGTTGGGAGATGATGTGTACAGGAGACATGGTGGTAGAATGTAGTAGAGGTGAAGACAGGTGTTGGGAGATGATGTGTACAGGAGACATGGTGGTAGGATGTAGTAGAGGTGAAGACAGGTGTTGGGAGATGATGTGTACAGGAGACATCGTGGTAGGATGTAGTAGAGGTGAAGACAGGTGTTGGGAGATGATGTGTACAGGAGACATGGTGGTAGGATATAATAGAGGTGAAGTCAGGTGTTGGGAGATGATGTGTACAGGAGACATGGTGGTAGGATATAATAGAGGTGAAGTCAGGTGTTGGGAGATGATGTGTACAGGAGACATGGTGGTAGAATGTAGTATAGGTGATGGCAGATGTTGGAAGATGATGTGTACAGGAGGAATGGTGGTAGAATGTAGTAGAGGTGATGGCAGATGTTGGAAGATGATGTGTACAGGAGAAATGGTGGTAGAATGTAGTAGAGGTGATGGCAGATGTTGGAAGATGATGTGTACAGGAGGAATGGTGGTAGAATGTAGTAGAGGTGAAGGCAGATTGTTGGGAGATGGTGTGTACAGGAGACATGGTGGTAGAATGTTGTGGCATATGGATACACAGGACGGGTACGGGATAACTTGAGCTAACATGTATAGATGTGAAAGTTGATATAGGGAAAGAGGATGGTACAAGAGTTGGAGCTAGCATGTATAGATGTGAAAGTAGATATAGGGAAAGAGGCTGGTACAAGAGTTGGAGCTAGCATGTATAGATGTGAAAGTAGATATAGGGAAAGAGGCTGGTACAAGAGTTGGAGCTAGCATGTATAGATGTGAAAGTAGATATAGGGAAAGAGGATGGTACAAGAGTTGGAGCTAGCATGTATAGATGTGAAAGTAGATATAGGGAAAGAGATGGTACAAGAGTTGAGTAGCATGTATAGACATGAAGTGATATAGGGAAGAGCTGGTACAAGAGTTGGAGCTAACATGTATATATGGGAAAGATGATATAGGGAAAGAGGCTGGTACAAGAGTTGGAGCTAGCATGTATAGATGTGAAAGTAGATATAGGGAAAGAGAATGGTACAAGAGTTAGAGCTAGCATGTATAGATGTGAAAGTAGATATAGGGAAAGAGGCTGGTACAAGAGTTGGAGCTAACATGTATATATGGGAAAGATGATATAGGGAAAGAGGCTGGTACAAGAGTTGGAGCTAGCATGTATAGATGTGAAAGTAGATATAGGGAAAGAGAATGGTACAAGAGTTAGAGCTAGCATGTATAGATGTGAAAGTAGATATAGGGAAAGAGGCTGGTACAAGAGTTGGAGCTAACATGTATATATGGGAAAGATGATATAGGGAAAGAGGATGGTACAAGAGATGGAGCTAGCATGTATAGATGTGAAAGTAGATATAGGGAAAGAGAATGGTACAGGAGTTGGAGCTAGCATGTATATATGTGAAAATTGATATAGGGAAAGAGGATGGTACAGGCGTTGGAGCTAGCATGTATAAATGTGAAAGTTGATATAGGATGGTACAAGAGTTGTGGAGCAAGGGTACATGAGAATAGAGACAAATAGAGTAATGGGTACAGGGGAAATGAGGTTAGGAAATGGGATAGGGCAAACAATAAGTGGGGTAGAGACATGTTTAAGGAAAGTTACAATAGATGTGGGATTAGTGGTTGCAGATGTTGGAAAAGTGCAGGGTGCCTATGAAAAGGAATGTATAGTGAAAGACAGAGAGAGGGGTGTTGTAGAAGGGAGGCTAGGGCGAGCGAGAGTGAAGAGTAAGGTGCTGATTGGTGGCACAATTTAGTGAAAGTAGACAATAAAGCTGGGCTCCATTCATCAATCCAGCATGGTGCCACATCTAAACATCAATCCAGCAATGGTGCCATATCTAAACATCAATCCAGTATGGTGCCATATCTAAACATCAATCCAGCATGGTGCCATATCTAAACATCAATCCAGCATGGTGCCACATCTAAACATCAATCCAGCATGGTGCCACATCTAAACATCAATCCAGTATGGTGCCATATCTAAACATCAATCCAGCATGGTGCCATATCTAAACATCAATCCAGCATGGTGCATATCTAAACATCAATCCGGCATGGTGCATATCTAAACATCAATCCGGCATGGTGCTACATCTAAACATCAATTTAGTGAAACGTGTAACCTTGCCAGGGTTTCCCTCCAACAATCCGGCATGTTGTTATATCAGTGGCTAGTGTATTTTTGTAACTTGGCTAATGTTAGTACATTAGAGAAATATTGACCACAACTTATACACACACAAGCATAATGCCAATGGCCAAGTTATCAGGAAATTTTGGACACATTTCAAGAAATGAAACACAATACTGGGTGAGCATGATTCTCTCCCATTTCGTGTGTGTTTTACGTTTATTTATCGTCGCTACCGGTTGCTCATATGAGCGACGCCTGAAGAGATTAGTCATTTTAAATTGTTGGAGGATAGTGCAATGATACAGACAGAGACCCATTCCAGAGTCTCCTCTGGTTCTTTTACGTGCACGGTGTACAGCACCGACACAAGACCTCGGTTTAAAGTCCCATCTGAAAGACTGTTAATATTATTAGAGTCAGATGGGGGGATCGAACCTGCGATCCCTGGATTACCAACATGTTAACCACTGGACTACAGATCCGTCCCATTTTGATATATGTGTGACTTGTTAAGTTATCAAACTATCAAATTACTAATCTGCAGAAAAATAAGTTAAAAGTGTCAATTATAGGAACAAATTCAAGGTACTATACGAGAGCAAGTAAGCAACATTTACGTATTTAAACCTCTTTGTGGAATTACCAATTAAGAAATAAAAGCTAACCTGTCAAAACATAACAAATATTATCTCGTTATAATACAAAAAAACACAATGAGCAGTATGAATAAATGCCTTATTTCTTATTTCCAAATATAATTATTTTGAATACTGAAGAAAAGATATAATTACGATGTCTTTGATCTTAAAATTTAATACTGGCGACTATGATTTACAAGTGATTATCTTAAACACGCAATTTTCCAAATTAGGAAGTAATTGTATCAAAAAATAAGGCTGAAATTAATATAAGATATTGCGTCAAATAGATTTCGATATGATTTATTTATACAGAGTTTCATTTTAAGCTGTCAATCTATGAATTACGGGATGAAAGTTGTTTAGATTAGTGTAGGTGTGTGTGTTGTATGTTTATTTATCGTCGCTACCGGTTGCCCATATGAGCGACGCCTCCTGAAGAGATTAGTCATTTTAGATTTTGGAGGATAGTGCATGATACAGACAGAGACTCATTCCAGAGTCTCGGAATATATATAATCAGGGAATATATATATATAATCATGGAATATATATAATCAGGGAATATATTTAATCAGGGAATATATATG
>CM026404.1:10274204-10351389 GCA_014843695.1 Archivesica marissinica | reverse complement strand
TGAAAATACGTGAACTCTATTCTAGGTATATATATATATAACAATGAAAATACGTGAACTCTATTCTAGGTATATATATATATAACAATGAAAATACGTGAACTCTATTCTAGGTATATATATATAACAATGAAAATACGTGAACTCTATTCTAGGTGTATATATATATAACAATGAAAATACGTGAACTCTATTCTAGGTATATATATAACAATGAAAATACGTGAACTCTATTCTAGGTATATATATAACAATGAAAATACGTGAACTCTATTCTAGGTATATATATAACAATGAAAATACGTGAACTCTATTCTAGGTATATATATATATATAACAATGAAAATACGTGAACTCTATTCTAGGTATATATATATATATATAACACTGAAAATACGTGAACTCTATTCTAGGTATATATAACAATGAAAATACGTGAACTCTATTCTAGGTATATATATATATATACAATGAAAATACGTGAACTCTATTCTAGGTATATATATATATATAACACTGAAAATATGTGAACTCTATTCTAGGTATATATATATATAACACTGAAAATACGTGAACTCTATTCTAGGTGTATATATAACATGAAAATACGTGAACTCTATTCTAGGTGTATATATAACAATGAAAATACGTGAACTCTATTCTAGGTATATATATATATAACAATGAAAATACGTGAACTCTATTCTAGGTATATATATATATATAGTACTAAAAATACGTGAACTCTATTCTAGGTGTATATATATAACAATGAAAATACGTGAACTCTATTCTAGGTGTATATATATATAACAATGAAAATACGTGAACTCTATTCTAGGGTATATATATATATAACAATGAAAATACCTGAACTCTATTCTAGGTGTATATATATATATAACAATGAAAATACGTGAACTCTATTCTAGGTGTATATATATATGCTAGAGAATTTCAGAAATTATTGTATTTGTGAGCTTTGGATGTTAAAAAGAAAATGGTTAACATTTACATCATACGAAGTTCCAACACAATTTACTAAGAGGAGATGGCATTTGAAGCAACTGATGACATACAAGATATTAGACAACAACTGATACCTGAAGACAGACGAGATAATAACAAAGACTATCACCGAGGTAACAATTCACAAGAAGGTATTTCATTGTGTTCAATGTTGATGTCAGAATGTTTTTTCTTGGAACAGTTTTAGCTTAACCTATGTAACCGTATGTCTCAAATTATGGCGGAAAAAGTTGTGCAAACATTTGGATGGATGTTGTAAACATGTTATTATAACTGAAAGAGTGGAATCTTATGATAAAATACCTCGATCACATGCCTGATTGAGCCTGTACAGCAGATATTGCACCAGTCCAGAGCTTATTGCAAACAACATGGTTAAAAGAATAAAGTTAAGACTTTATTTATTTTACAACGATTGCGAAGCAAGTTTTAACAAGTTATATTAATCACTCGCATTGGCGCAAATGAAAGCGTAAATGTGGTCATTCGTGTTGGAGGAAACCGGAGCACCCAGAGAAAACCCACCTGTCCGATCTGGCGACCACCGTACCATCTCACCTACTTCCCAGTCCGAGGATCGAACCCGGGTTGGATTGGTGAGAAGCGAGCGTGCTAACCACTGTGCTAATCAGACAGCTAACCACTGCGCTAATCAGACAGCTAACCACTGCGCTAATCAGACAGCTAACCACTGCGCTAATCAGACAGCTAACCACTGCGCTAATCAGACAGCTAACCACTGCGCTAATCAGACAGCTAACCATTGCTCTAATCAGAGAGCTAACCACTGTGCTAATCAGACAGCTAACCACTGCGCTAATCAGACAGCTAACCACTGCGCTAATCAGACAGCTAACCACTGCGCTAATCAGACAGCTAACCACTGCGCTAATCAGACAGCTAACCACTGCGCTAATCAGACAGCTAACCATTGCTCTAATCAGAGAGCTAACCACTGCGCTAATCAGACAGCTAACCACTGCGCTAATCAGACAGCTAACCACTGCGCTAATCAGACAGCTAACCACTGCGCTAATCAGACAGCTAACCACTGCGCTAATCAGACAGCTAACCACTGCGCTAATCAGACAGCTAACCATTGCTCTAATCAGAGAGCTAACCACTGTGCTAATCAGACAGCTAACCACTGCGCTAATCAGACAGCTAACCACTGCGCTAATCAGACAGCTAACCACTGCGCTAATCAGACAGCTAACCACTGCGCTAATCAGACAGCTAACCACTGCGCTAATCAGACAGCTAACCATTGCTCTAATCAGAGAGCTAACCACTGCGCTAATCAGACAGCTAACCACTGCGCTAATCAGACAGCTAACCACTGCGCTAATCAGACAGCTAACCACTGCGCTAATCAGACAGCTAACCACTGCGCTAATCAGACAGCTAACCATTGCTCTAATCAGAGAGCTAACCACTGTGCTAATCAGACAGCTAACCACTGCGCTAATCAGACAGCTAACCACTGCGCTAATCAGACAGCTAACCATTGTGCTAATCAGACAGCTAACCACTGCGCTAATCAGACAGCTAACCACTGCGCTAATCAGACAGCTAACCACTGCGCTAATCAGACAGCTAACCACTGCGCTAATCAGACAGCTAACCACTGCGCTATTCAGACAGCTAACCATTGCACTAATCAGACAGTTAACCACTGCGCTAATCAGACAGCTAACCACTGCGCTAATCAGACAGCTAACCACTGCGCTAATCAGACAGCTAACCACTGCGCTAATCAGACAGCTAACCATTGCGCTAATCAGACAGCTAACCACTGCGCTAATCAGACAGCTAACCACTGCGCTAATCAGACAGCTAACCACTGCGCTAATCAGACAGCTAACCACTGCGCTAATCAGACAGCTAACCACTGCGCTAATCAGACAGCTAACCACTGCGCTAATCAGACAGCTAACCACTGCGCTAATCAGACAGCTAACCACTGCACTAATCAGACAGCTAACCATTGTGCTAATCAGACAGCTAACCACTGCGCTAATCAGACAGCTAACCACTGCGCTAATCAGACAGCTAACCACTGCGCTAATCAGACAGCTAACCACTGCGCTAATCAGACAGCTAACCACTGCGCTAATCAGACAGCTAACCACTGCGCTATTCAGACAGCTAACCATTGCACTAATCAGACAGTTAACCACTGCGCTAATCAGACAGCTAACCACTGCGCTAATCAGACAGCTAACCACTGCGCTAATCAGACAGCTAACCACTGCGCTAATCAGACAGCTAACCACTGCGCTAATCAGACAGCTAACCACTGCGCTAATCAGACAGCTAACCACTGCGCTAATCAGACAGCTAACCACTGCGCTAATCAGACAGCTAACCACTGCGCTAATCAGACAGCTAACCACTGTGCTAATCAGACAGCTATCCACTGCGCTAATCAGACAGCTAACCACTGCGCTAATCAGACAGCTAACCATTGCGATAATCAGACAGCTAACCATTGCGCTAATCAGACAGCTAACCACTGCGCTAATCAGACAGCTAACCACTGTGCTAATCAGACAGCTAACCACTGCGCTAATCAGACAGCTAACCACTGCGCTAATCAGACAGCTAACCATTGCGATAATCAGACAGCTAACCATTGCGCTAATCAGACAGCTAACCACTGCGCTAATCAGACAGCTAACCACTGCGCTAATCAGACAGCTAACCACTGCGCTAATCAGACAGCTAACCACTGCGCTAATCAGACAGCTAACCACTGCGCTAATCAGACAGCTAACCACTGCGCTAATCAGACAGCTAACCATTGCGATAATCAGACAGCTAACCATTGCGCTAATCAGACAGCTAACCACTGCGCTAATCAGACAGCTAACCACTGCGCTAATCAGACAGCTAACCACTGCGCTAATCAGACAGCTAACCACTGCGCTAATCAGACAGCTAACCACTGCGCTAATCAGACAGCTAACCACTGCGCTAATCAGACAGCTAACCACTGCGCTAATCAGACAGCTAACCACTGCGCTAATCGGATAAAGTGTGCTATAGAAACCTTCATCATGTTAGGCCCCCAGTAGGTATTCTGACAAAACTGGGAAACTACTTACAAGTTCAATCTATATGCAAGCATTTCGTAATTATTGCCCCACTATTATACTAGTAGAATTAATGCATATTTACTTTTAAAAAACAATTTTTAATTTGATTTGGTTTATTCACATTCTTGTTTTCTTGCCTAACTCTTGCCGCACGCTAGTGTGGACAATACCTGTCCAATATCAGGGTTCATTCTAGGTCAGAATTTTTGGGAGAAGTGAGAAAGCATGCAATCGCTTCCTTAA
Organism: Archivesica marissinica; assembly: GCA_014843695.1. Classification (NCBI taxonomy): domain Eukaryota; kingdom Metazoa; phylum Mollusca; class Bivalvia; order Venerida; family Vesicomyidae; genus Archivesica; species Archivesica marissinica. Next base: position 10,347,019 of record CM026404.1, on the reverse strand, counting down.
ATGATGTTTAATATACTTCTGCAAAATAGGGTTAAAATGCACAGTACAACCATTAAATACATTTGAATAGAAGGAGTGGTTTATAGTGGCCAGTGTATTTTACTAGACAAAATTTTGTTTGAAAATCGTTAAAAAAAAAAAGGAGAGAAGTGCGGCCCCAGAGGGCGAAGTCAGGGTTCGTCCACATCGCCCTCTAAACTGATCCCTGCAATATACCATGGAATGTCATGCTAGAAATAAGAAAATCACATTAATTAATTGTCATCTGGTATAATTACTATAATGGTTTTACTATTACAGCATGCAAAGAGTTATGGGTCATACAAATATTCATAAGGTTAATTAATAACCATAAGGCTATGATACAGATCTCATACCCTTAACCCATTCAACACCAAGTAACTCACATGGACTGGTCCATGATATTCATAAACCAATAAATGAATCAGAAAATCACATTTGGACAAGTTCATTTATCAAAATGGGTAATTATGTCTAAAAATAGTCATATCACTGGCAAAAAGTGCAGATCCTGATGAGACGGCTCGTCACGAGCCGGCTCATCATAATCTACACTTTTTGTAAGCCTATTTAAGGTCTGTGGTGTTGAAAGGGTTAACCTGCCGAACAAATTGGACGGAATGTGCAAACAACACCACTCCGCATCTGATCAGGGTCTATGTTGTTTGCTATTCAGACAAGTGGTTTTAGGCTCCACTATCAAAATATTCAAGGTGATTAATAATGTGCACCTACGCAAAATATAGTCCATTCTAACTTTTAACATTATAGAATTCGGTACAGTATGGAAATATTGAAGAATCAAAAAGACAACTTGTTTTGTAATTTGTAAAATTGTAGTTGTATTTTATAATATAACAATTGAATATTCTTTTTTTATATTTTAAAGCACTTTTTATTGATTCAATGTTAGTCTTTTTAATGTGTTCGGAAGAATTTGTAGTAGCAATGCATATATGAACAAAGTTTTTTTTTTTGCTTTTTGTGATGCAATGTCTCTTTAATTGGGAAAGATTATATCCGTCACAGAATGTTAAATATATTTTATTTTCGGTTTTGTTTTGCACTGGTGCTGTATAACAATAACCAATTAACCACGATATACGATGCTTTTTCCTAATGAAATATTTCAAAAATGTACAATTCTGATGCACTTAACCCATTTCATTCTGGATACCGTTCAAACAGTATTTGCAAAGAACAGAGCCAGATCAACCGCCACGGAACGTGCCATCTGATCAGGCTCTATGCTGTTTGCTATTCAGATGACCTTGCTAAGACAATTGGCTATGTAGCAAACAACACAGATCCTGATCTGGATCTATGTTGTTTGCAAAAGCCGTTAAATGTATCCAGAATGAAATGGGTTAACACGACATTTCAATAAGCAGAACTACATGTTTTATGCCAGAAGTACTTTATATCAATGAAACCTGAGCTAATTAACCAATGCATAAAAATTGGTACAAGTGCGATAATGTAATTTCCATGTCCACCTGGCGTGTATGGGCGTGAATCTTGTACCATATCATTCTGAACATGACACGTTGACAGTGAAAATGCTTGTCGCCTTCCACGGACACTTGACTATCACATGCTCACATGCATGCCAACATGCAGATAGAACATGTTCTTTTTTTTTATTTATAAGTTTATTTAACGTCGCTACAAGTTGCCCATTTGAGCGGTGCGAAGCACAATTACCTAATACCACCTTTCCTGGGCAGGCTGCAGCAGTTAGTACTTGGTGCACCAACCTCCGTTAGAAACTGCTTTTTCATATAAAGTGATACGGTGTGAGTGAGGCTCGAACATCAGTGATGATAGGTTACAGTGGTATACAAGTCAGCGATCGTAACCACTCGACCACAGAGGCGGACTTGAACAGGCTCCTACAGCGAGGTTACTTAGTTTATACAAATTTATTTGAGCTCGATTGCGAAACAAGTTCTTACAACTTATATTAATCACTCTCGAGACCTCATTCCTGATGGAATCCATCGCCACGAGGGAGAGAGAAGAGGCAATGTGGAATTCAAATGCCTTGCCTAAGGGCACAATTGTAACGGCTCCAGTGGGGCTCGAACTCCGGGCCTTTCGCACATGAAGCGAACGCTCATCCACTGAGCGAGGTTACTTAGGTATAGAAGTGATTTACAATTAAATACGTATGTTTGTGAAATATCACCCAATAGAATGATCTCAATGGCAGTATTATCTTGTCTAAAATTGTATCATGTTTACAAACATTTCTTTTCAGTCTCATTAATAAAACAGACCCGATTTTGTAAGTAGAATTTTTTTTAGCAATTTACAACAAAAGGACCATCTGGTGAAGAATTAGTTGCCTACAGTATATACAATGCAAACCTATCTATGGATTTGCTATAAGCATATTATTTCCACACCTGGATCAAAGAATTCCATTCACGATTTTTATAGACACTGAAAAATAGCACATTTGGCAATTAATGTTCTCGGATAACACCTGGCTCTCTAAATAGGCTTACAAAAAGTGTAGATCCAGATTAGCCGGCTTGTGACGAGCAATCTCATCAGGATCTGCCAGTAATATTACTATTTTTAAACAAAATAACCCATTTTCATAAATGAACTGGTCAAAATGTAATTTTCTTATTAATTTATTAAAAATATCATGCACCAGTCCATGTCAGTTACTTGGTGTTGAATGGGTTAAAGTACTCGGTTACTTGGTGTTGAATGGGTTAAAGTACTCGGTTACTTGGTGTTGAATGGGTTAAAGTACTCGGTTACTTGGTGTTGAATGGGTTAAAGTACTCGGTTACTTGGTGTTGAATGGGTTAAAGTAATCGATTACTTGGTGTTGAAGGCAAAATACTCTATTTGGTCATAAATGGAGTACTGGTTACTTAATGTTAATTTAACTTACCTTACTTTATTGAAAAGGTCAAAGTACTCAGTTACTTGGTGTTGAATGGGTTAAAGTACTCACAATGGTAAGTACTCGGTTACTTGGTGTTGAATGGGTTAAAGTACTCGGTTACTTGGTGTTGAATGGGATAACGTACTCGGATAACACCTGGCTCTCTAAATAGGCTTACAAAAAGTGTAGATCCAGATTAGCCGGCTTGTGACGAGCAATCTCATCAGGATCTGCCAGTAATATTACTATTTTTAAACAAAATAACCCATTTTCATAATGAATGGCAAAATGTAATTTTCTTATTAATTTATAAAATATCATTCACCAGTCAATGATCAGTTACTTGGTGTTGAATGGGTTAAAGTACTCGGTTACTTGGTGTTGAATGGGTTAAAGTACTCGGTTACTTGGTGTTGAATGGGATAAAGTACTCGGTTACTTGGTGTTGAATGGGATAAAGTACTCGGTTACTTGGTGTTGAATGGGTTAAAGTACTCGGTTACTTGGTGTTGAATGGGTTAAAGTACTCGGTTACTTGGTGTTGAATGGGTTAAAGTACTCGGTTACTTGGTGTTGAATGGGTTAAAGTACTCGGTTACTTGGTGTTGAATGGGAACCAAAAAAACACAAAAACCAAATAAGTACTCGGTTACTTGGTGTTGAATGGGTAAAGTACTCGGTTACTTGGTGTTGAATGGGTTAAAGTACTCGGTTACTTGGTGTTGAATGGGTTAAAGTACTCGGTTACTTGGTGTTGAATGGGATAACGTACTCGGTTACTTGGTGTTGAATGGGATAACGTACTCGGTTACTTGGTGTTGAATGGGTTAAAGTACTCGGTTACTTGGTGTTGAATGGGATAACGTACTCGGTTACTTGGTGTTGAATGGGATAAAGTACTCGGTTACTTGGTGTTGAATGGGATAATGTACTCGGTTACTTGGTGTTGAATGGGATAATGTACTCGGTTACTTGGTGTTGAATGGGATAACGTACTCGGATAACACCTGGCCCTAAACTGTTTATTCTTCTGTAAACAAAGCTTGATTTTATATCCGGACAGAATCAAAAGATAAAGTTTACTGAATATAGCTTTTGATATCGAAAATTGTAAGCAGGACATTTAAAACCTGACATTTGGTATTACAGGTGAATAAACCATTTGCAGACCATTTGTTTCTCATGCATTTTAAGACTGGACAAAAACTTTTTATGGGTATGACATTTTAACATGTTTCGATATCGAGTTTTAAGTCAAACTATGACCTAAATGTCATTGGAACTAACTTGTATGTGTATTCTGGTCTAGATTCTATACCATACTGACATGTGTGTTTTACGTTTATTTATGTGTGTTTTACGTTTATTTATCGTCGCTACTGGTTGCCCATATGAGCGACGCCTCCTGAAGAGATTAGTCATTTTAGAGTTTTGGAGGATAGTGCAATGATACAGACAGAGACCCATTCCAGAGTCTCCTCTGGTTCTTTTACGTGCACGTTGTAAAGCACCGACACGAGACCTCGGTTTAAAGTCCCATCTGAAAGACTGTTAATTTTATTAGGGTCAGACGGGGGATCGAACCTGCGATTCCTGGATTACCAGTCCAGCGTGTTACCACTAGGCTACAGATCCGTCTGTAAGACATGCTAATACCCACTCCACTCTATATTGAATTTTTGGCCTATTTTCTATTTTCTGTGATAATCTGCAGGCCCAGGCCTTCAGTACCTTATAGGAGCTAGGCCTAGGATGTTCTAGGATACTAGTCACTCTATACATTCTAAATACTGCAAAATCATTATTCTACCGTCTCCATGGCCTAGTGGTTAAGGCGGTCACTCTCGTTGGCGCGGATGAAAGCGTAAATGTGGTCATTCGTGTGGGAGGAAACCGGAGTACCTGGAGAAAACCCACCTGTCCGATCTGGCGACCACCGTACCATCTCACATACTTCCCGGTCCGAGTATCGAACATGGGTTGCATTGTATTATTAATGTATGAATGATTCAGGAAATAATGTAGTGTCGTTAACACTGCACTCAAGCCAGGCAGTGCTCTAGGTATGGCAGACACAGTGTATTATTGTGTAAACGACATCATAAACAACAACTACAATCTTCACTAGATCACCTGCAAATCTCATTTCAGGAGCTTTGATTCAGTTTTATATGTAATTATCATGCCACCTGTATAATGAATGTTTAACAGGCAAAGCAAACCTTCTCTCTCATACAAGCTGAATTAGCTCGTGGACACAACTATATTATATTTCTATAAAGGATAAATTCGGAAAACTAGAAATTATTTTGGGGAAAAAAACCCACATGTGCAAGTAATAAAGCATTGAGGTGAAATACAATGATGTATGTGAAGTAATTTCAAATAAAGATCATAATTATGTAGTACAGTACAATCTACATCCGCTATGTCAAAGTCGGTTATGTCGAATTCTCCAGTTATTTCGAAGTCGGATCAAAGTCCCGTTTCAGACACTATCATTTTAATTATAACCGGCTCCCTTTATATCGCATTTCGTTAGGTCAAACTTCGGTTATGTCGAAGTATTTTGTTCGGTCCGAAGGAATTCGACATAACTGATGTATTATGAAGTACCTTCTCGGTCGTCTCCGTTTCAAATGCTGAACCTTCATTTTTCTAACTTTTCAGCACAGGCAAAACACTGAATATATTGTTTAACCCTTTCCTTCATAGAGATTTAGGTTAATATACTATTATATCTCCATACAAACGACAGCCATTTAGCTATCATGCAGTGGATAAGTATGTGGCCATATCTATCCCACCTCCATAGATATTACTGGGACTACATAGAGATTTAGGTTAATAAATTATTATATCTCCATACAAACAACAGCCATTTAGCTATCATGCAGTGGATAAGTAGTCGCCATATCTATCCCACCTCCATAGATATTACTGGGACTATATGAGATTCTGGCCTTTATTATGAGCATTGGTTTGGCTACTACATTGTCAATGTATGTTGTATTGGTAATGGCGTCAATTGGTGCTTCTATGAGGGAAAGGGTTTATGAACATTGGTTTGGCTACTACATTGTCAATGTATGTCGTATTGATAATGGCGTCAAGAGGTGCTTCTATGAGGGAAAGGGTTTATGAACATTGGTTTGGCTACTACATTGTCAATGTATGTTGTATTGGTAATGGCGTCAAGAGGTGCTTCTATGGGGGAAAGGGTTAACAAACAAACATGCGGTTTTGGTCCTTTTGGAGTTGTAAGGCTGACAAACAACCATGCTATAATCTGTTCAAAGGGCTGTAAATCCGCAAACAATCATTAAACCAAACATAAAATATGCACAACTGGAAGAGCAAACAAGGTCAAATTGAAAAAAGGACAGACAAATATTTTCAAAGGGCCATAAATCTGGAAAAACTCAAATACAATAATGCTTCCTGCCAACTTTAGTGAAAATCAAACTATGGGTTTTGGAGATGAATCGTGGACACGGTAAAATTGGACAGCCGATAATGTTCAAAAGGGTGTAATGATGGAAAAAGTCACCCAACCAGAACCAGATTATAAGAACGACATCATACTGATGCTTCATGCCAAGTTTGGTGTAAAGCCAACATAGGGATAATGTTCAAAGGGGCGTAATGATGGAAAATAGCATCCAAACAGAACTGGATTATATAAGATGAACAAATAGACATCATACTGATGCTTCATGCCAAGTTTCGTGTAAAACCAATAAAAGGATTTGAGATGAAGCGCGGACAATCATAGAGTTATGAAACTGTTCAAAGGGCCATAAATCTGCAAAAATCATGCAATCGGAATGGGATTATTATATGCATAACTTTAAGACATAATACTGATGCTTCCTGCAACCTTGGATGAAAATCCAACAAGGGGTTTTGGAGATGAAACGCGTACAAATTTAAACTGGACAAAAGGACAAACAAATGTTCAAAGGGTAGTCCGCATTATCCGTAAAAAGTCACCCAACCAGAACCAGATTGTAAGATGGACAAATAGACATCATACTGATGCTTCATGCCAAGTTTCGTGTAAAACCAACAAATGTTGCTATCTGCTTTTTGAGGTCACATTAATTTTTAACTTTTTGCAAGCTAGCAGTGAAAATAACAGTCAAATATGTCATGCAATTTCATTAAGTTTAAACTTTATTTATTTTAGGGAAAATATGTCATGCAATTTCATTAAGTTTAAACTTTATTAATTTTACAACGATTGCGACGCAAGTTTTAACAACTTATATTAATCACTCTCGTTGGCGCGGATGAAAGCGTATAGTGGTCATTCATGTGGGAGGAAACCGGAGTACCCGGAGAAAACCCACCTGTCCGATCTGGCGACCACCGTACCATCTCACATACTTCCTGGTCAGAGGATCGAACACAGATTGCATTGGTGAGAAGCAAGCGCGCTAACCACTGCGCTAATCGGACAGCCCGATCAAATTTCATTAGAATTGTGTCATAGCAGGACATATTTCAGCTACAAATAAGAAAAAACACATTAATGAATTGTCTGCTGCTATCATTATTTGATCTATTTATAGAGTATATTTTACCCAGATACAAAGAGTAAACTAGTGAAGTAACCTCAAGTACTCTATGTGTTATCAATAGTACATGCACTAATAAACGCTTCAAAATACTTTTTTTTTTTGATGATTGTTTGCAAAAAGTATGAAAAGAAACTATTTCACAGGTGCCAAATTCTAGTGAACATACCTGGAATTCTATTTGAAAACTGTTAAATGTGTATTATCAAAACCTCATCTCACTCGCAGCTCCATTACAACCACCTTGTAGTATTTTATGGTAACTGTAAAAGTCATCTTCGATTGTTCTAGAAAAATGTTAATGACTTGACCATGTTGACAACCACTGTCAGGCAGGCTGCAAAGCCCATTATACTGGATGCAAATGCCATCAGGCTCATGTCAATACCAGAATGCCCTCACTAGCATACCTGCCTATCAAACATCATCAGAACTATCACATATATTATTAGAATTTTGATACAATTTACAATCAGTCGGAATGGTATTGTGAAATCATCTCGAATACTTCATTTGTGATATAAAATGTACTGAGATGGTGGTGGTAGTGCTGATGTTGGAGATAGTGGTTAGTGCTGATTTTGGAGATAGTGGTTAGTGCTGATTTTGGAAATGTAGGTGGAAGTGTTGATGCTGGAGCTGTTGGTTAGTGCTGATGTTGGAGATGTTGGTTAGTGCTGATGTTGGAGATGTTGGTTAGTGCTGATTTTGGAAATGTAGGTGGTAGTGCTGATGTTGGAGATAGTGGTTAGTACTGATGTTGGAGATATTGGTTAGTGCTGATTTTGGAGATATTGGTTAGTGCTGATTTTGGAGATGTTGGTTAGTGTTGATGTTGGAGATGTTGGTTAGTGTTGATGTTGGAGATGTTGGTTAGTGCTGATGTTGGAGATGTTGGTTAGTGCTGATGTTGGAGATATTGGTTAGTGCTGATGTTGGAGATGTTGGTTAGTGCTGATGTTGGAGATGTTGGTTAGTGTTGATGTTGGAGATGTTGGTTAGTGTTGATGTTGGAGATGGTGGTGGTAGTGCTGATGTTGGAGATGTTGGTTAGTGCTGATTTTGGAGATAGTGGTTAGTGCTGATTTTGGAAATGTAGGTGGAAGTGTTGATGCTGGAGCTGTTGGTTAGTGCTGAAGTTGGAGATGTTGGTTAGTGCTGATGTTGGAGATGTTGGTTAGTGCTGATGTTGGAGATGTTGGTTAGTGCTGATTTTGGAAATGTAGGTGGTAGTGCTGATGTTGGAGATATTGGTTAGTGCTGATGTTGGAGATAGTGGTTAGTGCTGATTTTGGAGATATTGGTTAGTGCTGATTTTGGAGATGTTGGTTAGTGTTGATGTTGGAGATGGTGGTGGTAGTGCTGATGTTAGAGATAGTGGTTAGTGCTGATGTTGGTTAGTGCTGAATCTGGAAATGTAGGTGGTAGTGCTGATGCTGGAGATGTTGGTTAGTGCTGATGTTGGAGATGTTGGTTAGTGCTGATGTTGGAGATGTTGGTTAGTGCTGATTTTGGAAATGTAGGTGGTAGTGCTGATGTTGGAGATAGTGGTTAGTACTGATGTTGGAGATATTGGTTAGTGTTGATGTTGGAGATAGTGGTTAGTGCTGATGTTGGAGATAGTGGTTAGTGCTGATGTTGGAGATGTTGGTTAGTGTTGATGTTGGAGATGTTGGTTAGTGCTGATGTTGGAGATAGTGGTTAGTGCTGATGTTGGAGATAGTGGTTAGTGCTGATGTTGGAGATGTTGGTTAGTGTTGATGTTGGAGATGTTGGTTAGTGTTGATGTTGGAGATGTTGGTTAGTGCTGATGTTGGAGATAGTGGTTAGTGCTGATGTTGGAGATGTTGGTTAGTGTTGATGTTGGAGATGTTGGTTAGTGCTGATGTTGGAGATAGTGGTTAGTGCTGATGTTGGAGATAGTGGTTAGTGCTGATGTTGGAGATAGTGGTTAGTGTTGATGTTGGAGATGTTGGTTAGTGTTGATGTTGGAGATGTTGGTTAGTGCTGATGTTGGAGATGTTGGTTAGTGCTGATGTTGGAGATGTTGGTTAGTGCTGATGTTGGAGATGTTGGTTAGTGTTGATGTTGGAGATGGTGGTGGTAGTGCAGATTTTGGAGATCATGACAGTATCGCTGAATTTGGTGTATGTGGAGGTAGTGCTGATTTTGGAGATGGTAGTGGTTCGTGCTGACCTTGGAGACAGTGGCGGTGAATGGATTGTGTTTGAATGTGTCTGCTGGTGTGTTATTGGTTTGAAACCTGACATCTACAATAATAGCATACACTCAACAAATTTCCTAATTGGTCACCTGGTGTTTTATAATATTTTGAGCCAACTTATAATAATACAATATAACTATTTCAATAATGTCATTTAACCCATTCAACACCAAGTAACTGACATGGACTGGTCCATGATATTTTTAGACCAATAAATTAATAACAAAATTACATTTGGATCAGTTCATTTATCAAAATGGGTATTTTTTTTCTAAAAATAGTTATATTACTTGAAAAAAGTGCAGATCCTGATGAGACGGCTCGTCACGAGCCGGCTCATCTGGATCTACACTTTTTTGTAAGCCAATTTAGAGGTCTGTGGTGTTGAAAGGGTTAATATATTTTATTCCAGATGATTATACAGCAATTCATTACATACAACCGGAAACAAAATCAAATAAGATGATACAATAAAACCTGCCTTAAGCAGCCAGTGAGGGTAAATGCCATTTTTGACTGCTTACTGGAGGTGACCTGTTAACGGAGGGAACTCACGTTTGATAACCCAACATGAATAAATCTTTAAATTTATGGTGTATACATGTAGATGTGTGTTTGTGTTATTTATAGTTTATTCACAGAATATTGATATTATATGGTTGTCCGTTTGTTCCGAATACTGTTGAACATCAGGTGACCGATTAGAATATTTTGTTGAGTGTACATTTTCTTATATCTCTCACGGACAGAAACCGAGCATATGCTAGCGCCGGTTTCACATGTCAAGGAGTACGGTATACCCTCAAACATCTCCAGTTCATCAGCGAACAAGGTAGATGACAAGGCATGACTGCCTGGAATCTCTGCACAATATGAAGGAGCATTCTGCACCAACAATCAAAACCATGAGATCAGAGCTCACGGACAGAAACTGAGCATATGCTAGCGCCGGTTTCACATGTCAAGGAGTATGGTATACCCTCAAACATCTCCAGTTCATCATCGAACAAGATAGATGACAAGGCATGACTGCCTGGAATCTCTGCACAATATGAAGGAGCATTCTGCACCAACAATCAAAACCATGAGATCAGAGCTCACGGACAGAAACTGAGCATATGCTAGCGCCGGTTTCACATGTCAAGGAGTACGGTATACCCTCAAACATCTCCAGTTCATCACCGAACAAGGTAGATGACAAGGCATGACTGCCTGGAATCTCTGCACAATATGAAGGAGCATTCTGCACCAACAGTCAAAACCATGAGATCAGAGCTCACGGACAGAAACTGAGCATATGCTAGCGCCGGTTTCACATGTCAAGGAGTACGGTATACCCTCAAACATCTCCAGTTCATCATCGAACAAGGTAGATGACAAGGCATGACTGCCTGGAATCTCTGCACAATATGAAGGAGCATTCTGCACCAACAGTCAAAACCATGAGATCAGAGTTTACGAATTCTGTAAGGTGGTCTACATATATCAACAATAAACTAGCAACTACTGTATGCATAATTAAACAAATGCTATGATGTGGGAGTCGTCTTTTGCACACACTATCAATCAGAATGAACTGGTTAGATATTTCATGAGGCAATGGTACACGGGTAGATTCACTCTAGATACGACATCATTCGCATTTGGGCTCAGGGCTTATCACTAAAGCAGAATGATAAAACTGCAAAGGTGGGTATCTAGTGGGTGTATAACACATTTGATATACTATCTTATGGGGGTATATTATCTTATGGGTGTATAACACATTTGATATGCTATCTTATGGGGATATAACTATCTTTTGGGGGGTATAACACATTGGATATTCTATCTTTTTGGGGGGTATAACATATTTGATATACTATCTTAAAGGGGTATAATACATTTGATATACTATCTTAAGGGGGTATAACACATTTGATATGCTATCTTAAGGGGGTATAACACATTTGATATACTATCTTAAGGGGGTATAATACATTTGATATACTATCTTAAGGGGGTATAATACATTTGATATGTTATCTTAAGGGGGTATAACACATTTGATATACTATCTTATGGGGGTATATTATCTTATGGGTGTATAACACATTTGATATGTTATCTTATGGGGATATAACTATCTTTTGGGGGGTATAACACATTGGATATTCTATCTTTTTGGGGGTATAACATATTTGATATACTATCCTAAGGGGGTATAATACATTTGATATACTATCTTAAGGGGGTATAACACATTTGATATGCTATCTTAAGGGGGTATAACACATTTGATATACTATCTTAAGGGGGTATAATACATTTGATATGCTATTTGAAGGGGGTATAACACATTTGATATACTATCTTAAGGGGGTATAATACATTTGATATACTATCTTAAGGGGGTATAATACATTTGATATGTTATCTTAAGGGGGTATAACACATTTGATATACTATCTTAAGGGGGTATAACACATTTGATATGTTATCTTATGGGGGTATATTATCTTAAGGGGGTATAACACATTTGATATGTTATCTTAAGTGGGTATAACACATTTGATATACTATCTTAAGGGGGTATAACACATTTGATATACTATCTTATGGGGGTATAACACATTTGATATACTATCTTATGGGGGTATAACACATTTGATATGCTATCTTAAGGGGGTATAACACATTTGATATGCTATCTTAAGGGGGTATAACACATTTGATATGTTATCTTAAGGGGGTATAACACATTTGATATACTATCTTATGGGGGTATAACACATTTGATATGCTATTTGAAGGGGGTACAACACATTTGATATACTATCTTATGGGGGTATAACACATTTGATATGTTATCTTAAGTGGGTATAACACATTTGATATACTATCTTATGGGGGTATAACACATTTGATATACTATCTTAAGGGGGTATAACACATTTGATATGTTATCTCAAGGGGGTATAATACATTTGATATGCTATCTTAAGGGGGGATAACACATTTGATATGCTATCTTAAGGGGGGATAACACATTTGATATGCTATCTTAAGGGGGTATAACACATTTGATATGCTATCTTAAGGGGGTATAACACATTTGATATGTTATCTTAAGGGGGTATAACACATTTGATATGCTATCTTAAGGGGGTATAACACATTTGATATACTATCTTATGGGGGTATAACACATTTGATATACTATCTTAAGGGGTATAATACATTTGATATGTTATCTTAAGGGGGTATAATACATTTGATATACTATCTTAAGGGGGTATAACACATTTGATATACCATCTTAAGGGGGGATAACACATTTGATATACTATCTTAAGGGGGTATAATACATTTGATATACTATCTTAAGGGGGTATAATACATTTGATATGTTATCTTAAGGGGGTATAACACATTTGATATACTATCTTAAGGGGGTATAACACATTTGATATGTTATCTTATGGGGGTATATTATCTTAAGGGGGTATAACACATTTGATATGCTATCTTAAGTGGGTATAACACATTTGATATGCTATCTTAAGTGGGTATAACACATTTGATATACTATCTTAAGGGGGTATAATACATTTCATATGTTATCTTAAGGCGGTATAACACATTTGATATACTATCTTAAGGGGGTATAACACATTTGATATACTATCTTATGGGGGTATAACACATTTGATATGCTATTTGAAGGGGGTACAACACATTTGATATACTATCTTATGGGGGTATAACACATTTGATATGCTATCTTAAGGGGGTATAACACATTTGATATGTTATCTTAAGTGGGTATAACACATTTGATATACTATCTTATGGGGGTATAACACATTTGATATACTATCTTAAGGGGGTATAATACATTTGATATGCTATCTTAAGGGGTATAATACATTTGATATGCTATCTTAAGGGGGGATAACACATTTGATATGCTATCTTAAGGGGGGATAACACATTTGATATGATATCTTAAGGGGTATAACACATTTGATATGTTATCTTAAGGGGGTATAATACATTTGATATGCTATCTTAAGGGGGATAACACATTTGATATGCTATCTTAAGGGGGATAACACATTTGATATGCTATCTTAAGGGGGTATAACACATTTGATATGCTATCTTAAGGGGGTATAACACATTTGATATGTTATCTTAAGGGGGTATAACACATTTGATATACTATCTTATGGGGGTATAACACATTTGATATGCTATTTGAAGGGGGTACAACACATTTGATATACTATCTTATGGGGGTATAACACATTTGATATGCTATCTTAAGGGGGTATAACACATTTGATATGTTATCTTAAGTGGGTATAACACATTTGATATACTATCTTATGGGGGTATAACACATTTGATATACTATCTTAAGGGGGTATAATACATTTGATATGTTATCTTAAGGGGGTATAATACATTTGATATGCTATCTTAAGGGGGATAACACATTTGATATGCTATCTTAAGGGGGGATAACACATTTGATATGCTATCTTAAGGGGGTATAACACATTTGATATGCTATCTTAAGGGGGTATAACACATTTGATATGTTATCTTAAGGGGGTATAACACATTTGATATGCTATCTTAAGGGGGTATAACACATTTGATATACTATCTTATGGGGGTATAACACATTTGATATACTATCTTAAGGGGTATAATACATTTGATATGTTATCTTAAGGGGGTATAATACATTTGATATACTATCTTAAGGGGGGTTAACACATTTGATATACCATCTTAAGGGGGGATAACACATTTGATATTCTATCTTAAGGGGGTATAACACATTTTATATGCTATCTTAAGGGGGTATAACACATTTGATATGCAATCTTAAGGGAGTATAACACATTTGATATACTATCTTAAGGGAGTATAACACATTTGATATACTATCTTAAGGGGGGATAACACATTTGATATTCTATCTTAAGGGGGTATAACACATTTGATATGCTATCTTAAGGGGGTATAACACATTTGATATGCTATCTTAAGGGGGTATAACACATTTGATATGCTATCTTAAGGGGGTATAACACATTTGATATGCTATCTTAAGGGGGTATAACACATTTGATATGCTATCTTAAGGGGGTATAACACATTTGATATGCTATCTTAAGGGGGTATAACACATTTGATATGCTATCTTAAGGGGGTATAACACATTTGATATGCTATCTTAAGAAACACAAACACAAGGGGTATAACACATTTGATATGCTATCTTAAGGGGGTATAACACATTTGATATGCTATCTTAAGGGGGTATAACACATTTGATATGTTATCTTAAGGGGGTATAACACATTTGATATGCTATCTTAAGGGGTATAACACATTTGATATGCTATCTTAAGGGGGTATAACACATTTGATATACTATTTTTGGGGGTATAACACATTTGATATACTATTTTTGGGGGGTATAACACATTTGATATGCTCTTTGCTCTCTACAAAATGTTCAAAATGAAACATACATTTCCTGGTTACAGTTGTCCGGCCTTGGCATTCTGTAGTCACGTTTTAGCGCTTGTAGAAGTTCTATGTTTGACAGACATGGGAATGGGGCACAACCTAGGGTCACAATCTCGTACAGCACTATACCAAACGACCATCTGAAACATACAATACCAAGGTTTATATAATCATACCATATTTAGTTTATACAAATTTATTTTAGCTCGATTTCGGAACAGGTTCATACAACATATATTAATCACTCTCGAGACCTCATTCCTGATGGAATCCATCGCCACGAGGGAGAGAGAAGAAGCAATGTAGAATTTAAATGCCTTGCCTAAGGGCACAATCGTAACTGCTCTAGCGGGGCTCAAACTCTGGACCTTTCGCACCTGAAGTGAACGCGCATCCACTGCGCTATCACGACTTCCACGTTGATAGCAAACCTCCAGCATAACATGAAGACTTGTAAAAATATTCCTGAAATGTTAGAAATCTGCAAATCCAGAAAACAACATTAGTTTTTGTTTTGTATAGTTATTATATTTTGATTCACACACCTACAGCAAGGGACATACAGCTTGCTTCCAACTTTATGTGATGGAGAAAGACCTCCCCCCAGGTGCACTGTCAAACAATATTTCAACTTGAGCAAGCACCCAGTTCGAACAATGACCATTCACGATCAAACCTATTAGTATATATAAGACGAATTCCATTTTATATTAGAATGTAAGAATTATAATGACATCAGAAAGAAATATATCAACAAACACTTTTGGAAGAATCCAAACATTCCCAAATTTATTGAACTTCTTTTTCTTTTCTTTTTTTTATATTTTTTTTATTTTTATTTTTTATTTTATTATTTTGGTTTTCTCTCTCCTTTACATAAATACAGTATAGAATACATTTTATATATGTAACATGATTTTACATAACATAATGTTCTATAATCGTTTACGGAGTTACAGAGTATTTACTATGAAATGCAATGGCAAAGTTTTAATATATAATGTATAATACGAGCCCCGATCCGGCATCCATACCCCCTCGCACCGCTGCTCCCCCGCCGACATTCCTTCCAACGAAATTATTCAATCACAGTATGCTGCGCAAAGACGTCTTCGAAGAAATACCTTTTTTTTTTTAGAGCTCGTGCAGAATTCAATTCTCCGCCTGAATCCGCAAAAACCTGGCATATCCTTAAAAACTAACATCGGCGAAAAAGAGCCATGCGGTAGGGATGGTAACTCCAGAATCGGATCTATATAATATAGTATCTATGTGACAAAAGAATTTATTGAACTTCTAGCAACAGACAATGTTAATACGCTGAAGAAGCTATCTACACTTTTGTCTTTAAAGCTTTTGAAATAAACATGTATTATTATTTATTAATCATCATTTTTCTCCTCGTAATGATTATCATGTAATATTATGTATTTCTGAACTGTTCATAAATTGTTAAAACTTTGATGAAATAGCTTCATGTTTATCGCAATTTGGAATGCTGCGCAGTTGAAGATGTTGTAAGAATTTGTACATGCATTTCCTTTGATGCTGATTAAGTGTGATTCTATAAACCACCATTGACATACAGATACATGAGATGTATTTATAAACCACCATTGTCATACAGATACATGAGATGTATTTATAAACCACCATTGTCATACAGATACATGAGACGTATTTATAAACCACCATTGTCATACAGATACATGAGATGTATCTATAAACCACCATTGACATACAGATAAATGAGATGTATTTATAAACCACCATTGACATACAGATACATGAGATGTATTTATAAACCACCATTGCATACAGATACATGAGATGTATTTATAAACCACCATTGACATACAGATAAATGAGATGTATCTATAAACCACCATTGACATACAGATACATGAGATGTATTTATAAACCACCATTGTCATACAGATACATGAGATGTATTTATAAACCACCATTGTCATACAGATAAATGAGATGTATTTATAAACCACCATTGACGTACAGATACATGAGATGTATTTATAAACCACCATTGACATACAGATACATGAGATGTATTTATAAACCACCATTGACATACAGATACATGAGATGTATTTATAAACCACCATTGACATACAGATACAGGAGATGTATTTATAAACCACCAATGCATACAGATACATGAGATGTATTTATAAACCACCATTGACATACAGATACATGAGATGTATTTATAAACCACCATTGACGTACAGATACATGAGATGTATTTATAAACCACCATTGACGTACAGATAAATGAGATGTATTTATAAACCACCATTGTCATACAGATACATGAGATGTATTTATAAACCACCATTGACATACAGATACAGGAGATGTATTTATAAACCACCATTGCATACAGATACAGGAGATGTATTTATAAACCACCATTGCATACAGATACATGAGATGTATTTATAAACCACCATTGTCATACAGATACATGAGATGTATTTATAAACCACCATTGACATACAGATACATGAGATGTATTTATAAACCACCATTGCATACAGATACATGAGATGTATTTATAAACCACCATTGCATACAGATACATGAGATGTATTTATAAACCACCATTGTCATACAGATACATGAGATGTATTTATAAACCACCATTGACATACAGATACATGAGATGTATTTATAAACCACCATTGCATACAGATACATGAGATGTATTTATAAACCACCATTGCATACAGATACATGAGATGTATTTATAAACCACCATTGTCATACAGATAAATGAGATGTATTTATAAACCACCATTGTCATACAGATACATGAGATGTATTTATAAACCACCATTGCATACAGATACATGAGATGTATTTATAAACCACCATTGCATACAGATACATGAGATGTATTTATAAACCACCATTGACATACAGATAAATGAGATGTATTTATAAACCACCATTGCATACAGATACATGAGATGTATTTATAAACCACCATTGTCATACAGATACATGAGATGTATTTATAAACCACCATTGACATACAGATACATGAGATGTATTTATAAACCACCATTGACATGCAGATACATGAGATGTATTTATAAACCACCATTGACGTACAGATAAATGAGATGTATTTATAAACCACCATTGACATACAGATACATGAGATGTATTTATAAACCACCATTGACGTACAGATAAATGAGATGTATTTATAAACCACCATTGACATACAGATAAATGAGATGTATTTATAAACCACCATTGACGTACAGATAAATGAGATGTATTTATAAACCACCATTGACGTACAGATAAATGAGATGTATTTATAAACCACCATTGACGTACAGATACATGAGATGTATTTATAAACCACCATTGACGTACAGATAAATGAGATGTATTTATAAACCACCATTGACGTACAGATAAATGAGATGTATTTATAAACCACCATTGTCATACAGATACATGAGATGTATTTATAAACCACCATTGACATACAGATAAATGAGATGTATTTATAAACCACCATTGTCATACAGATACATGAGATGTATTTATAAACCACCATTGACATACAGATACAGGAGATGTATTTATAAACCACCATTGACATACAGATACATGAGATGTATTTATAAACCACCATTGACATACAGATAAATGAGATGTATTTATAAACCACCATTGACAGACAGATAAATGAGATGTATCTATAAACCACCATTGACATACAGATAAATGAGATGTATCTATAAACCACCATTGACATACAGATAAATGAGATGTATTTATAATGATCAACAACTATTAATGTAAGTGTTTATTATCAAAAAACTGTTGTATGTATAAATATATACATGTACCATGGACTCATGGGTTTATGTTATATTATATTTCGGGTTTTACGCCTGCATCAGCCCAATTTTGGGCTATATCGCCGGCGGGCAGTTTACCTAACAATACCTTTCCTGGGCAGGCTCCAGCGGTTAACCAGTACTTGGGTGCACCAACCTCCGTAAGAAACTGCCAACATTTTCATATAAATGAGACACGGCCTGAGCGGGGCTCGAACCCGTGACCATCAGTGATCAGTGACACGGCCTGGGTTTATGACCTTTTGTTCAATAAAATATATCTCTCTATCTATCTATTTAAACCACTCACTGTATATGAGATGGTCAGGTGGTCAACAGATCTGATGGTCCTCCCATATGACGAACTACAAACATATGTTTGCATAAACACGAATTAGAATGATTCGTGTATTAAGTTGTTGAGAAATGTTTCGCAATTTGTTTCAAAATACCACAAATACAAATAAGACATAGAAACGAATTACATATTAAACTTGATTTGTTAACATAAAGAAAAATACAATCAAAGAATTGAGTTTTACTGCTTCCCAAATGAGAACACGAAGGTAACAATACTGCCAGTGTTACCTACAGATCAGCTCAATTAACAAACACATGTCTTAATTAATCTCAGACAGGATCAAAATTACTCGATTAACTATAAATGTACAAATAGAAGCTACCAAACACTTAATTCTAAGGTTAAACGAAAGATTGCATGCCGATAACACTTCATGAAAGCTAAGGAAAGTCTTTACCAAGTTTTAGATGGTAATCGTGGGTAATTAGCACGGGGTGGAACAAAGAGGGCACACGACTCTCTTCATAACTACAGCCCTCAATCCGTAACATCTTCGATGCATTCCGACGATCATAAAAGACTTAAAATACGAAATGTCACAAAGACACAAAGTGTTGTAACATGTGGAGAACACACCTGTTGTGTTAAACGTAAACGGTGACGTTACAGCAAGATCAGGTGCATTTTTCAATACATGACTTTGTATATTCGTGCTCAGAAAGCCGATATTGAAGTTTGTTTTTTTAATAGATTTAATTTATTGTCGCAACCCTTGTTAATTGGTGCATCCAGAAGTATATTAGTCATTCTATTTTTCGGAGGGTATTGCAAGATACACGAGACACACCAATTCCAGAAGTATCTCTGGTTCTTTTACATACCCGGCATTTAGCACCGATTACAAGATGCATTGGTTTATAGGCACATCTGTTAATATTATTATGGTCAGATGGGAGATCTAACCTGCGATCGTTGGATTAAGGACTGTAAGTGTACATGACCATTACACGATAGATTCATTTTTTTGTTAGTTTCAGCGGACATATGAACCTACTTATGAGATGGACTGTATGGTTGCAGTTTTTTCTGGAAAATTATTGACCTTTTTACATTTCTTAGAATGCCAACAGGAGCCCTAACACTAATGATAGTAGAACTGGAACCTAACACTAATGATAGTAAAACTGTAAAACTGGAACCAAACACTAATGATAGTAAAACTGGAACATAACCCTAATGATAGTAAAACTGGAACAAACCCTAATGATAGTAAAACTGGAACCTAACCCCAATGATAGTAAAACTGGAACATAACCCTAATGATAGTAAAACTGGAACAAACCCTAATGATAGTACAACTGGAACCTAACCCCAATGATAGTAACACTGGAACATAACCCTAATGATAGTAAAACTGGAACATAACCCTAATGATAGTAGAACTGGAACGTAACCCTAATGATAGTAAAACTGGAACATAACCCTAATGATAGTAAAACTGCAACATAACCCTAATGATAGTAGAACTGGAACATAACCCCAATGATAGTAAAACTGGAACATAACCCCAATGATAGTAGAACTGGAACATAACCCCAATGATAGTAGAACTGCAACATAACCCTAATGATAGTAGAACTGGAACCTAACACTAATGATAGTAAAACTGGAACATAACCCCAATGATAGTAAAACTGGAACCTAACCCTAATGATAGTAGAACTGGAACCTAACCCTAATGATAGAAACTGGAACCTAACCCTAATGATAGTAGAACTGGAACCTAACCCTAATGATAGTAAAACTGGAACCTAACCCAATGATAGTAGAACTGGAACCTAACCCTAATGATAGTAAAACTGGAACCTAACCCTAATGATAGTAGAACTGGAACCTAACCCTAATGATAGTAAACTGGAACATAACCCAATGATAGTAAAACTGAACAAAAACATAAAACTGGAACCTAACCCTAATGATAGTAAAACTGGAACATAACCCAATGATAGTAAAACTGGAACCTAACCCTAATGATAGTAGAACTGGAACATAACCCTAATGATAGTAGAACTGGAACATAACCCTAATGATAGTAGAACTGGAACATAACCCTAATGATAGTAGAACTGGAACCTAACCCTAATGATAGTAAAACTGGAACAGTAAAACTGGAACATAACCCAATGATAGTAAAACTGGAACCTAACCCCAATGATAGTAAAACTGGAACATAACCCCAATGATAGTAAAACTGGAACATAACCCTAATAATAGTAAAACTGGAACCTAACCCCAATGATAGTAAAACTGGAACATAACCCCAATGATAGTAAAACTGGAACCTAACCCCAATGATAGTAAAACTGGAACATAACCCCAATGATAGTAGAACTGGAACATAACCCCAATGATAGTAGAACTGGAACATAACCCCAATGATAGTGAAATAGGTGTAGTAATACTTCAATTCACTGTTAATAACCCCAGTAGTACTCAATGAACTTAAACAACCCCTTAAGAAAGCCAAAATAACCCCATAAAAAGGTTTTAACCCCACAGCACACAAAACATAATGAAGACACACTACATAATATATCTTGGGTATGTACAGAAAGACAGATGGCAAAGGCAAGCTGTTACACGTAAGAAAGTAAAAGGTGGAGCAAACTGGATAGAAGAATTCAAACATGAAAACAATTTAAATCCTGTCCGCTAATGTAAACGAGCGTACAGATGATTAATTGCATACTTTTGCACAGGTGTTATTTTTGACACCTGTAAGTTGGAAGTTTCTGTTGGAAAAACAACAAAGTAACCCTGTGGCGTGTCATTGTAACTCTGAAGTACAACCGATTACAGAATTAATTCATGCTTAGTTTTCCTACGACATTTACAAATAGATATAACGGTGCTCATCACAAGACATGGCGATAAATAACACAGCCGTTCGCACACATATATTTGTTACCGATGTATATTATGTTTATTAATTATATAATTATATCAATTAATGACCTGAATGTCGTAGATAAACCTGAATATAAACTTGACTACACTTTCTCAATTCTGCAACTGGCTACACTTCCTCAGTACTGTAAATGGCTACACTTCCCCAGTACTGTATATGGCTACACTTCCTCAGTACTGTATATGACAACACACCCTCAGTACTGTATATGACTACACTTCCCCCGTACTGTATATGACTACACTTCCCCAGTACTGTAAATGGCTACACTTCCTCAGTAATGTATATGGTTACACTTCCCTAGTACTGTATATGTCTACACTTCCTCAGTACTGTATATGACAACACACCCTCAGTACTGTATATGACTACACTTCCCCCAGTACTGTATATGACTACACATCCCCAGTACTGTAAATGGCTACACTTCCCCAGTACTGTATATGTCTACACTTCCTCAGTACTGTATATGACTACACTTCCTCAGTACTGTATATGACTACACTTCCCCAGTACTGTATATGACTACACTTCCCCAGTACTGTATATGACTACACTTCCCCAGTACTGTATATGACTACACTTCCCCAGTACTGTATATGACTACACTTCCTCAGTACTGTATATGACTACACTTCCCCAGTACTGTATATGACTACACTTCCCCAGTACTGTATATGACTACACTTCCTCAGTACTGTATATGACTACACTTCCCCAGTACTGTATATGGCTACACTTCCTCAGTATTGTATATGACTACACTTCCACAGGACTGTATATGGCTACACTTCACCAGTACTTTATATGGCTACACTTCCCCAGTACTGTATATGGTTACACTTCCCCAGGACTGTATATGACTACACTTCCCCAGTACTGTATATGACTACACTTCCCCAGTACTGTATATGGCTACACTTCCCCAGTACTGTATATGACTACACTTCCCCAGTACTGTATATGACTACACTTCCCCAGTACTGTATATGACTACACTTCCCCAGTACCATATATGACTACACTTCCTCAGTACTGTATATCACTACACTTCCTCTAGTACTGTATATGACTACACTTCCTCAGTACTGTATATGACTACACTTCCCCAGTACAGTATATGACTACACTTCCTCAGTACTGTATATGACTACACTTCCCCCAGTACAGTATATGACTACACTTCCTCAGTACTGTATATGACTACACTTCCCCAGTACTGTATATGACTACACACCCTCAGTACTGTATATGGTTACACTTCCCCAGTACTGTATATGACTACACTTCCTCAGTACTGTATATGACTACACACCCTCAGTACTGTATATGACTACACACCCTCAGAACTGTATATGACTACACACCCTCAGTACTGTATATGGCTACACTTCCTCAGTACTGTATATGACTACACACCCTCAGTACTGTATATGACTACACTTCCTAAGTACTGTATATGACTACACTTCCTCAGTACTGTATATGACTACACTTCCTCAGTACTGTATACGACTACACTTCCCCAGTACTGTATATGGTTACACTTCCTCAGTACTGTATATGGTTACACTTCCTCAGTACTGTATATGACTACACACCCTCAGTACTGTATATGACTACACACCCTCAGTACTGTATATGACTACACACCCTCAGTACTGTATATGACTACACACCCTCAGTACTGTATATGACTACACACCCTCAGTACTGTATATGACTACACACCCTCAGTACTGTATATGACTACACACCCTCAGTACTGTATATGACTACACACCCTCAGTACTGTATATGACTACACACCCTCAGTACTGTATATGACTACACACCCTCAGTACTGTATATGACTACACTTCCTCAGTACTGTAATGACTACACTTTCTCAGAACTGTATATGACTACACACCCTCAGTACTGTATATGACTACACTTCCTCAGTACTGTATATGGCTACACTTCCCCAGTACTGTATATGGCTACACTTCCTCAGAACTGTATATGACTACACTTCCTCAGTACTGTATATGACTACACTTCCCCAGTACTGTATATGACTACACTTCCCCAGTACTGTATATGACTACACTTCCTCAGTACTGTATATGGCTACACTTCCCCAGTACTGTATATGACTACACTTCCCCAGTACTGTATATGACTACACTTCCTCAGTACTGTATATGACTACACTTCCCCAGTACTGTATATGGCTACACTTCCTCAGTATTGTATATGACTACACTTCCACAGGACTGTATATGGCTACACTTCCCCAGTACTGTATATGGCTACACTTCCCCAGTACTGTATATGGCTACACTTCCCCAGTACTGTATATGGCTACACTTCCCCAGTACTGTATATGACTACACTTCCCCAGTACTGTATATGACTACACTTCCCCAGTACTGTATATGACTACACTTCCCCAGTACTGTATATGGCTACACTTCCCCAGTACTGTATATGACTACACTTCCCCAGTACCATATATGACTACACTTCCTCAGTACTGTATATCACTACACTTCCTCTAGTACTGTATATGACTACACTTCCTCAGTACTGTATATGACTACACTTCCCCAGTACAGTATATGACTACACTTCCTCAGTACTGTATATGACTACACTTCCCCCAGTACAGTATATGACTACACTTCCTCAGTACTGTATATGACTACACTTCCCCAGTACTGTATATGACTACACACCCTCAGTACTGTATATGGTTACACTTCCCCAGTACTGTATATGACTACACTTCCTCAGTACTGTATATGACTACACTTCCCCAGTACAGTATATGACTACACTTCCTCAGTACTGTATATGACTACACACCCTCAGTACTGTATATGACTACACACCCTCAGAACTGTATATGACTACACACCCTCAGTACTGTATATGGCTACACTTCCTCAGTACTGTATATGACTACACACCCTCAGTACTGTATATGACTACACTTCCTAAGTACTGTATATGACTACACTTCCTCAGTACTGTATATGACTACACTTCCTCAGTACTGTATACGACTACACTTCCCCAGTACTGTATATGGTTACACTTCCTCAGTACTGTATATGGTTACACTTCCTCAGTACTGTATATGACTACACACCCTCAGTACTGTATATGACTACACACCCTCAGTACTGTATATGACTACACACCCTCAGTACTGTATATGACTACACACCCTCAGTACTGTATATGACTACACACCCTCAGTACTGTATATGACTACACACCCTCAGTACTGTATATGACTACACACCCTCAGTACTGTATATGACTACACTTCCTCAGTACTGTATATGACTACACTTCCTCAGAACTGTATATGACTACACACCCTCAGTACTGTATATGACTACACTTCCTCAGTACTGTATATGGCTACACTTCCCCAGTACTGTATATGGCTACACTTCCTCAGAACTGTATATGACTACACTTCCCCAGTACTGTATATGACTACACTTCCCCAGTACTGTATATGACTACACTTCCCCAGTACTGTATATGGCTACACTTCCCCAGTACTGTATATGGCTACACTTCCCCAGTACTGTATATGGCTACACTTCCCCAGTACTGTATATGACTACACTTCCCCAGTACTGTATATGACTACACTTCCCCAGTACTGTATATGACTACACTTCCCCAGTACTGTATATGACTACACTTCCTCAGTACTGTATATGCTACACTTCCCCAGTACTGTATATGACTACACTTCCCCAGTACTGTATATGACTACACTTCCCCAGTACTGTATATGACTACACTTCCCCAGTACCATATATGACTACACTTCCTCAGTACTGTATATCACTACACTTCCTCTAGTACTGTATATGACTACACTTCCTCAGTACTGTATATGACTACACTTCCCCAGTACAGTATATGACTACACTTCCTCAGTACTGTATATGACTACACTTCCCCCAGTACTGTATATGACTACACTTCCTCAGTACTGTATATGACTACACTTCCCCAGTACTGTATATGACTACACTTCCCCAGTACTGTATATGACTACACTTCCTCAGTACTGTATATGACTACACTCCTCAGTACTGTATATGACTACACACCCTCAGTACTGTATATGGTTACACTTCCCCAGTACTGTATATGACTACACTTCCTCAGTACTGTATATGACTACACTTCCCCAGTACAGTATATGACTACACTTCCTCAGTACTGTATATGACTACACACCCTCAGTACTGTATATGACTACACACCCTCAGAACTGTATATGACTACACACCCTCAGTACTGTATATGGCTACACTTCCTCAGTACTGTATATGACTACACACCCTCAGTACTGTATATGACTACACTTCCTAAGTACTGTATATGACTACACTTCCTCAGTACTGTATATGACTACACTTCCTCAGTACTGTATATGACTACACTTCCCCAGTACTGTATATGGCTACACTTCCTCAGTACTGTATATGACTACACACCCTCAGTACTGTATATGACTACACACCCTCAGTACTGTATATGACTACACTTCCCTCAGTACTGTATATGACTACACACCCTCAGTACTGTATATGACTACACTTCCTCAGTACTGTATATGACTACACTTCCTCAGTACTGTATATGACTACACTTCCTCAGTACTGTATATGACTACACTTCCCCAGTACTGTATATGACTACACACCCTCAGTACTGTATATGACTACACTTCCTCAGTACTGTATATGACTACACACCCTCAGTACTGTATATGACTACACACCCTCAGTACTGTATATGACTACACACCCTCAGTACTGTATATGACTACACACCCTCAGTACTGTATATGACTACACTTCCTCAGTACTGTATATGACTACACTTCTCAGAACTGTATATGACTACACACCCTCAGTACTGTATATGACTACACTTCCTCAGTACTGTATATGGCTACACTTCCCCAGTACTGTATATGGCTACACTTCCTCAGAACTGTATATGACTACACTTCCTCAGTACTGTATATGACTACACTTCCCCAGTACTGTATATGACTACACTTCCCCAGTACTGTATATGACTACACTTCCCCAGTACTGTATATGACTACACTTCCCCAGTACTGTATATGACTACACTTCCTCAGTACTGTATATGGCTACACTTCCCCAGTACTGTATATGACTACACCTCCCCAGTACTGTATATGACTACACTTCCTCAGTACTGTATATGACTACACTTCCCCAGTACTGTATATGGCTACACTTCCTCAGTATTGTATATGACTACACTTCCACAGGACTGTATATGGCTACACTTCCCCAGTACTGTATATGGCTACACTTCCCCAGTACTGTATATGGCTACACTTCCCCAGTACTGTATATGACTACACTTCCCCAGTACTGTATATGACTACACTTCCCCAGTACTGTATATGACTACACTTCCCCAGTACTGTATATGGCTACACTTCCCCAGTACTGTATATGACTACACTTCCCCAGTACTGTATATGACTACACTTCCCCAGTACTGTATATGACTACACTTCCTCAGTACTGTATATGACTACACTTCCTCAGTACTGTATATGACTACACTTCCCCAGTACAGTATATGACTACACTTCCTCAGTACTGTATATGACTACACTTCCCCAGTACAGTATATGACTACACTTCCTCAGTACTGTATATGACTACACTTCCCCAGTACTGTATATGACTACACACCCTCAGTACTGTATATGGTTACACTTCCCCAGTACTGTATATGACTACACTTCCTCAGTACTGTATATGATTACACTTCCCCAGTACAGTATATGACTACACTTCCTCAGTACTGTATATGACTACACACCCTCAGTACTGTATATGACTACACACCCTCAGAACTGTATATGACTACACACCCTCAGTACTGTATATGGCTACACTTCCTCAGTACTGTATATGACTACACACCCTCAGTACTGTATATGACTACACTTCCTAAGTACTGTATATGACTACACTTCCTCAGTACTGTATATGACTACACTTCCTCAGTACTGTATATGACTACACTTCCTCAGTACTGTATATGACTACACTTCCTCAGTACTGTATATGACTACACTTCCTCAGTACTGTATATGACTACACTTCCCCAGTACTGTATATGGCTACACTTCCTCAGTACTGTATATGACTACACTTCCTCAGTACTGTATATGACTACACACCCTCAGTACTGTATATGACTACACACCCTCAGTACTGTATATGACTACACACCCTCAGTACTGTATATGACTACACTTCCTCAGTACTGTATATGACTACACTTTCTCAGAACTGTATATGACTACACACCCTCAGTACTGTATATGACTACACTTCCTCAGTACTGTATATGGCTACACTTCCCCAGTACTGTATATGGCTACACTTCCTCAGAACTGTATATGACTACACACCCTCAGTACTGTATATGACTACACACCCTCAGAACTGTATATGACTACACTTCCCCAGTACTGTATATGGCTACACTTCCTCAGTACTGTATATGACTACACACCCTCAGTACTGTATATGACTACACACCCTCAGTACTGTATATGACTACACACCCTCAGTACTGTATATGACTACACACCCTCAGTACTGTATATGACTACACTTCCTCAGTACTGTATATGACTACACTTTCTCAGAACTGTATATGACTACACACCCTCAGTACTGTATATGACTACACTTCCTCAGTACTGTATATGGCTACACTTCCCCAGTACTGTATATGGCTACACTTCCTCAGAACTGTATATGACTACACTTCCTCAGTACTGTATATGACTACACTTACCCAGTACTGTATATGACTACACTTCCCCAGTACTGTATATGACTACACTTCCCCAGTACTGTATATGACTACACTTCCTCAGTACTGTATATGGCTACACTTCCCCAGTACTGTATATGACTACACTTCCTCAGTACTGTATATGGCTACACTTCCCCAGTACTGTATATGACTACACCTCCCCAGTACTGTATATGACTACACCTCCCCAGTACTGTATATGACTACACCTCCCCAGTACTGTATATGACTACACTTCCCCAGTACTGTATATGGCTACACTTCCCCAGTACTGTATATGACTACACCTCCCCAGTACTGTATATGACTACACTTCCTCAGTACTGTATATGACTACACTTCCCCAGTACTGTATATGGCTACACTTCCTCAGTATTGTATATGACTACACTTCCACAGGACTGTATATGGCTACACTTCCCCAGTACTGTATATGGCTACACTTCCCCAGTACTGTATATGGCTACACTTCCCCAGGACTGTATATGACTACACTTCCCCAGTACTGTATATGACTACACTTCCTCAGTACTGTATATGGCTACACTTCCCCAGTACTGTATATGACTACACTTCCTCAGTACTGTATATGACTACACTTCCCCAGTACTGTATATGACTACACTCCCTCAGTACTGTATATGACTACACTTCCTCAGTACTGTATATGACTACACTCCCTCAGTACTGTATATGACTACACTCCCTCAGTACTGTATATGGCTACACACCCTCAGTACTGTATATGACTACACACCCTCAGTACTGTATATGACTACACCCCAGTACTGTATATGCTACACACCCTCAGTACTGTATATGACTACACACCCTCAGTACTGTATATGACTACACACCCTCAGTACTGTATATGACTACACACCCTCAGTACTGTATATGACTACACTCCCTCAGTACTGTATATGACTACACTTCCTCAGTACTGTATATGACTACACTCCCTCAGTACTGTATATGACTACACTTCCCCAGTACTGTATATGACTACACTTCCTCAGTACTGTATATGACTACACTTCCCCAGTACTGTATATGACTACACACCCTCAGTACTGTATATGACTACACTTCCCCAGTACTGTATATGACTACACTTCCTCAGTACTGTATATGACTACACACCCTCAGTACTGTATATGACTACACACCCTCAGAACTGTATATGACTACACACCCTCAGTACTGTATATGGCTACACTTCCTCAGTACTGTATATGACTACACACCCTCAGTACTGTATATGACTACACTTCCTAAGTACTGTATATGACTACACTTCCTCAGTACTGTATATGACTACACTTCCTCAGTACTGTATACGACTACACTTCCCCAGTACTGTATATGGCTACACTTCCTCAGTACTGTATATGGTTACACTTCCTCAGTACTGTATATGACTACACACCCTCAGTACTGTATATGACTACACACCCTCAGTACTGTATATGACTACACACCCTCAGTACTGTATATGACTACACACCCTCAGTACTGTATATGACTACACACCCTCAGTACTGTATATGACTACACACCCTCAGTACTGTATATGACTACACACCCTCAGTACTGTATATGACTACACACCTCAGTACTGTATATGACTACACACCCTCAGTACTGTATATGACTACACACCCCAGTACTGTATATGACTACACTTCCTCAGTACTGTAATGACTACACTTTCTCAGAACTGTATATGACTACACACCCTCAGTACTGTATATGACTACACTTCCTCAGTACTGTATATGGCTACACTTCCCCAGTACTGTATATGGCTACACTTCCTCAGAACTGTATATGACTACACTTCCTCAGTACTGTATATGACTACACTTCCCCAGTACTGTATATGACTACACTTCCCCAGTACTGTATATGACTACACTTCCCCAGTACTGTATATGACTACACTTCCCCAGTACTGTATATGACTACACTTCCTCAGTACTGTATATGGCTACACTTCCCCAGTACTGTATATGACTACACCTCCCCAGTACTGTATATGACTACACTTCCTCAGTACTGTATATGACTACACTTCCCCAGTACTGTATATGGCTACACTTCCTCAGTATTGTATATGACTACACTTCCACATGACTGTATATGGCTACACTTCCCCAGTACTGTATATGGCTACACTTCCCCAGTACTGTATATGGCTACACTTCCCCAGTACTGTATATGGCTACACTTCCCCAGTACTGTATATGACTACACTTCCCCAGTACTGTATATGACTACACTTCCCCAGTACTGTATATGACTACACTTCCCCAGTACTGTATATGGCTACACTTCCCCAGTACTGTATATGACTACACTTCCCCAGTACCATATATGACTACACTTCCTCAGTACTGTATATCACTACACTTCCTCTAGTACTGTATATGACTACACTTCCTCAGTACTGTATATGACTACACTTCCCCAGTACAGTATATGACTACACTTCCTCAGTACTGTATATGACTACACTTCCCCCAGTACAGTATATGACTACACTTCCTCAGTACTGTATATGACTACACTTCCCCAGTACTGTATATGACTACACACCCTCAGTACTGTATATGGTTACACTTCCCCAGTACTGTATATGACTACACTTCCTCAGTACTGTATATGACTACACTTCCCCAGTACAGTATATGACTACACTTCCTCAGTACTGTATATGACTACACACCCTCAGTACTGTATATGACTACACACCCTCAGAACTGTATATGACTACACACCCTCAGTACTGTATATGGCTACACTTCCTCAGTACTGTATATGACTACACACCCTCAGTACTGTATATGACTACACTTCCTAAGTACTGTATATGACTACACTTCCTCAGTACTGTATATGACTACACTTCCTCAGTACTGTATACGACTACACTTCCCCAGTACTGTATATGGTTACACTTCCTCAGTACTGTATATGGTTACACTTCCTCAGTACTGTATATGACTACACACCCTCAGTACTGTATATGACTACACACCCTCAGTACTGTATATGACTACACACCCTCAGTACTGTATATGACTACACACCCTCAGTACTGTATATGACTACACACCCTCAGTACTGTATATGACTACACTTCCTCAGTACTGTAATGACTACACTTCTCAGACTGTATATGACTACACACCCTCAGTACTGTATATGACTACACTTCCTCAGTACTGTATATGGCTACACTTCCCCAGTACTGTATATGGCTACACTTCCTCAGTACTGTATATGACTACACTTCCCCAGTACTGTATATGACTACACTTCCCCAGTACTGTATATGACTACACTTCCCCAGTACTGTATATGACTACACTTCCCCAGTACTGTATATGACTACACTTCCTCAGTACTGTATATGGCTACACTTCCCCAGTACTGTATATGACTACACTTCCCCAGTACTGTATATGACTACACTTCCCCAGTACTGTATATGACTACACTTCCCCAGTACTGTATATGACTACACTTCCTCAGTACTGTATATGACTACACACCCTCAGTACTGTATATGACTACACTTCCTCAGTACTGTATATGACTACACTTCCTCAGTACTGTATATGGCTACACTTCCCCAGTACTGTATATGGCTACACTTCCTCAGAACTGTATATGACTACACACCCTCAGTACTGTATATGACTACACACCCTCAGAACTGTATATGACTACACTTCCCCAGTACTGTATATGGCTACACTTCCTCAGTACTGTATATGACTACACACCCTCAGTACTGTATATGACTACACACCCTCAGTACTGTATATGACTACACACCCTCAGTACTGTATATGACTACACTTCCTTAGTACTGTATATGACTACACACCCTCAGTACTGTATATGACTACACACCCTCAGTACTGTATATGACTACACACCCTCGGTACTGTATATGACTACACACCCTCAGTACTGTATATGGCTACACACCCTCAGTACTGTATATGACTACACACCCTCAGTACTGTATATGGATACACACCCTCAGTACTGTATATGACTACACTTCCCCAGTACTGTATATGGCTACACTTCCCCAGTACTGTATATGACTACACTTCCCCAGTACTGTATATGACTACACTTCCCCAGTACTGTATATGACTACACTTCCACAGGACTGTATATGGCTACACTTCCCCAGTACTGTATATGACTACACTTCCCCAGTACTGTATATGACTACACTTCCCCAGTACTACACTTCATCAGTACTGTATATGACTACACTTCCTCAGTACTGTATATGACTACACTTCCTTGGTACTGTATATGTCTACACTTCCTCAGTACTGTATATGGCTACACTTCCCCAGTACTGTATATGACTACACTTCCCCAGTACTGTATACGACTACACTTCACCAGTACTGTATATGTCTACACTTCCTCAGTACTGTATATGGCTACACTTCCCCAGTACTGTATATGACTACACACCCTCAGTACTGTATATGACTACACACCCTCAGTACTGTATATGACTACACTTCCTCGGTACTGTATATGACTACACTTCGCCAGTACTGTATATGACTAAACTTCCTCAGTACTGTATATGGCTACACTTCCCCAGTACTGTATATGGCTACACTTCCCCAGTACTGTATATGACTACACTTCCTCGGTACTGTATATGACTACATTTCCTCAGTACTGTATATGACTACACACCCTCAGTACTGTATATGACTACACTTCCCCAGTACTGTATATGGCTACACTTCCCCAGTACTGTATATGGCTACACTTCCCCAGTACTGTATATGACTACACTTCCCCAGTACTGTATATGACTACACTTCCTCAGTACTGTATATGACTACACTTCACCAGTACTGTATATGACTACACTTCCCCCAGTACTGTAAATGGCTACACTTCCTCAGTACTGTATATGACTACACTTCCCCAGTACTGTATATGACTACACACCCTCAGTACTGTATATGACTACACTTCCTCAGTACTGTATATGACTACACACCCTCAGTACTGTATATGACTACACTTCCTCAGTACTGTATATGACTACACACCCTCAGTACTGTATATGACTACACTTCCTCAGTACTGTATATGACTACACTTCCTCAGTACTGTATATGACTACACTTCCTCAGTACTGTATATGACTACACTTCCTCAGTACTGTATATGACTACACTTCCCCAGTACTGTATATGGCTACACTTCCTCAGTACTGTATATGACTACACACCCTCAGTACTGTATATGACTACACACCCTCAGAACTGTATATGACTACACTTCCCCAGTACTGTATATGGCTACACTTCCTCAGTACTGTATATGACTACACACCCTCAGTACTGTATATGACTACACACCCTCAGTACTGTATATGACTACACTTCCTCAGTACTGTATATGGCTACACTTCCCCAGTACTGTATATGGCTACACTTCCTCAGAACTGTATATGACTACACACCCTCAGTACTGTATATGACTACACACCCTCAGAACTGTATATGACTACACTTCCCCAGTACTGTATATGGCTACACTTCCTCAGTACTGTATATGACTACACACCCTCAGTACTGTATATGACTACACACCCTCAGTACTGTATATGACTACACACCCTCAGTACTGTATATGACTACACACCCTCAGTACTGTATATGACTACACACCCTCAGTACTGTATATGACTACACACCCTCAGTACTGTATATGACTACACACCCTCAGTACTGTATATGACTACACACCCTCAGTACTGTATATGACTACACACCCTCAGTACTGTATATGGCTACACACCCTCAGTACTGTATATGACTACACACCCTCAGTACTGTATATGACTACACACCCTCAGTACTGTATATGGCTACACACCCTCAGTACTGTATATGACTACACACCCTCAGTACTGTATATGACTACACTTCCTCAGTACTGTATATGGATACACACCCTCAGTACTGTATATGACTACACACCCTCAGTACTGTATATGACTACACACCCTCAGTACTGTATATGACTACACACCCTCAGTACTGTATATGACTACACTTCCCCAGTACTGTATATGGCTACACTTCCCCAGTACTGTATATGGCTACACTTCCCCAGTACTGTATATGACTACACTTCCCCAGTACTGTATATGACTACACTTCCCCAGTACTGTATATGACTACACTTCCCCAGTACTGTATATGGCTACACTTCCCCAGTACTGTATATGACTACACTTCCCCAGTACTGTATATGACTACACTCCCTCAGTACTGTATATGACTACACTTCCTCAGTACTGTATATGACTACACTTCCCCAGTACTGTATATGACTACACTTCCTCAGTACTGTATATGACTACACACCCTCAGTACTGTATATGACTACACACCCTCAGTACTGTATATGACTACACTTCCTCAGTACTGTATATGACTACACTTCCTCAGTACTGTATATGACTACACACCCTCAGTACTGTATATGACTACACACCCTCAGTACTGTATATGACTACACTTCCCCAGTACTGTATATGGCTACACTTCCTCAGTACTGTATATGACTACACACCCTCAGTACTGTATATGACTACACACCCTCAGTACTGTATATGACTACACACCCTCAGTACTGTATATGACTACACTTCCTTAGTACTGTATATGACTACACACCCTCAGTACTGTATATGACTACACACCCTCAGTACTGTATATGACTACACACCCTCGGTACTGTATATGACTACACACCCTCAGTACTGTATATGGCTACACACCCTCAGTACTGTATATGACTACACACCCTCAGTACTGTATATGGATACACACCCTCAGTACTGTATATGACTACACTTCCCCAGTACTGTATATGGCTACACTTCCCCAGTACTGTATATGACTACACTTCCCCAGTACTGTATATGACTACACTTCCCCAGTACTGTATATGACTACACTTCCACAGGACTGTATATGGCTACACTTCCCCAGTACTGTATATGACTACACTTCCCCAGTACTGTATATGACTACCCTTCCCCAGTACTACACTTCATCAGTACTGTATATGACTACACTTCCTCAGTACTGTATATGACTACACTTCCTTGGTACTGTATATGTCTACACTTCCTCAGTACTGTATATGGCTACACTTCCCCAGTACTGTATATGACTACACTTCCCCAGTACTGTATACGACTACACTTCACCAGTACTGTATATGTCTACACACCCTCAGTACTGTATATGACTACACTTCCTCAGTACTGTATATGGCTACACTTCCCCAGTACTGTATATGACTACACACCCTCAGTACTGTATATGACTACACACCCTCAGTACTGTATATGACTACACTTCCTCGGTACTGTATATGACTACACTTCGCCAGTACTGTATATGACTAAACTTCCTCAGTACTGTATATGGCTACACTTCCCCAGTACTGTATATGGCTACACTTCCCCAGTACTGTATATGACTACACTTCCTCGGTACTGTATATGACTACATTTCCTCAGTACTGTATATGACTACACACCCTCAGTACTGTATATGACTACACTTCCCCAGTACTGTATATGGCTACACTTCCCCAGTACTGTATATGGCTACACTTCCCCAGTACTGTATATGACTACACTTCCCCAGTACTGTATATGACTACACTTCCTCAGTACTGTATATGACTACACTTCACCAGTACTGTATATGACTACACTTCCCCCAGTACTGTAAATGGCTACACTTCCTCAGTACTGTATATGACTACACTTCCCCAGTACTGTATATGACTACACACCCTCAGTACTGTATATGACTACACTTCCTCGGTACTGTATATGACTACACACCCTCAGTACTGTATATGACTACACTTCCTCGGTACTGTATATGACTACACACCCTCAGTACTGTATATGACTACACTTCCTCAGTACTGTATATGACTACACTTCCTCAGTACTGTATATGAGTACACTTCCTCAGTACTGTATATGACTACACTTCCTCAGTACTGTATACACCACAACAGTAAAAACAAAGAATTCCAACTAAAAGGACCAAGATGCATTTTGGGATAAATCAGACTTTATCTGCCAAGGGAGGTAATTGTTGCTTACTATTTATTCACAAACAACTTACTAAAGTAATCTAACTTTTGATCATGAACTGTATTTCTTTCACAAAAGCCAACAATCTGAAGGCTTATTGCAACTGCTGTTGACATGGTAACATTATGTTTCCACAATAATCCTATCCAATCATATCAATGTAGAACTAGTGACAATTACAGAGGGTATAAACAAGAACTGTGTCAGGGTTTGAATCCCGGCCAAGTGTCTATCCTGTGATCACAGGAGTTTGAATGCTGGCCAAATGTATATCCTGTGATCACAGGAGTTTGAATGCTGGCCCAATGTATATCCTGTGCTCACAGGAGTTTGAATGCTGGCCAAATGTATATCCTGTGCTCACAGGAGTTTGAATGCTGGCCCAATGTATATCCTGTGATCACAGGAGTTTGAATGCTGGCCCAATGTATATCCTGTGCTCACAGGAGTTTGAATGCTGGCCAAATCTCTATCCTGTGATCACAGGAGTTTGAATCCCATCAATGAGTCTATCCTGTGATCACAGGAGTTTGAATCCCAGCCAAGTGTCTATCCTGTGCTCACAGGAGTTTGAATGCTGGCCCAATGTATATCCTGTGATCACAGGAGTTTGAATCCTATCAAAGTGTCTATCCTGTGCTCACAGGAGTTTGAATCCCAAAATATGAATGACAAAATAACCGCCCAAAAACATAAAACAATCTATATTTACTCTATAATACCAGTAGATCGTTATAAAATAATAAGCCAAATTTTGAACCCAGCATAATTTTTTAGAGAAGACGCTATTGATAGCAGACAACCATGTTGTGGAATACACTTGACCTCGAAGTAAGACAGTCACGTACATTAACTATTTTTAAATCAAAGATCAAGCGAATATTTAAATTGACCGACGTTCCTAAGTCTTACCTGATAGGAAACAGAAAGTACTCCATAATGCATGCACGCTTACGTTACAATTGCAGTACTTTGAATGATGACCTATATAGGAATCATTTGAAAGAAAATTCTGTATGTGAATGTGGTTCCGAAATAGAAAATGCCGAGCACTACTTCTTTCACTGTAGAAAATATGACATCCAACGAATACAGTTCCTTAACCCATTTCATTCTGGATACATTTAAAGGCTTTTGCAAACAACATAGATCCAGATCAGCCGCAGCGTGACGCTGTGTGCTGATCAGGATCTATGTTGTTTGCTATATAGCCAAGTGTCATAGCAAGATCATCTGAATAGCAAACAGCATATAGCCTGATCAGATGGCACGTTCCGTGGCAGCTTATCTGGCTCTATGTTCTTTGCAAATACTGTTTGAACAATGAAATGGGTTAATGCAACCCGTACCAATCACCCTCTACACACGGATATATTGTTGAAATTGGAAGCGAACGATACACAGAAGGAAATAACTTCACTTTCTTGGAAGTGCAAAACTTTATTATAAATACTAGTTAGTATTCTTAGTTGTTTGAACAAGCAAGCACATCCTGATTATACACGCCCTCTTGCTTAGAATCGTGCTCTGTTGTTGTGCTTAGTTGTTTGAACAAGCAAGCACACCCTGAATACATGCCATCTTGCTTAGAATCGTGCGTGTCTCTGTTGTTGTTCTTTTATCTGATTGTTGTCAGCACATGCATGTCAGACATACGTAGTCACTATCTGTCTCTCTCTCTTCCCCTCTCTGTCTCTCTCTCTCCCTCTCTCAGACTCTGTCTCTCTCTCTTCCCCTCTCTGTCTCCCCCCCCCTTCTCACATGTCATTTACTATTACTATACATAACTTTCTTTTCAAACTTAAATCAACGTATATAGCACTGATAACGTTAACCATTATTTTTGCTCTATAAATGAACTTGTTTATAGTTGTTATTTACAGACGGATCTGTAGTCCAGTGGTAACACGCTGGGCTGGTAATCCAGGGATCGCAGGTTCGATCCCCCATCTGACCCTAATAAAATTAACAGGCTTTCAGATGGGACTTTAAACCGAGGTCTCATGTCGGTGCTTTACACCGTGCACGTAAAAGAACCAGAGGAGACTCTGGAATGGGTCTGTCTGTATCATTACATTATCCTCCAAAAATCTAAAATGACTAATCTCTTCAGGAGGCGTCGCTCATATGGGCACACACGCTGTTATGTGTGCTTAAACTATTATTTGTTTTAAGAACTTGTGGCTCGACCCATTTTTGCTTTCTTTGAATATATTCTATGTAGTTTCTGTGTCATAATAGAGCAAAATGAAAAAATAATAAAATATGATTAAACGAACAATAAACGATAAGAGGATGGGTGGGGAACGGTAAACAAAGTGTCCTGTTTGTTTATTTGTTCCGACTTCCAACTCCTGTGGTTTGTTATTACTGTGGTAAGACTGCTACTAGACAGGATGGGTGGGGAACGGTAAACAAAGTGTCCTGTTTGTTTATTTGTTCCGACTTCCAACTCCTGTGGTTTGTTATTACTGTGGTAAGACTGCTACTAGACAGGATGGGTGGGGAACGGTAAACAAAGTGTCCTGTTTATTTATTTGTTTCGACTTCCAACTCCTGTGGTTTGTTATTACTGTGGTAAGACTGCTACTAGACAGGATGGGTGGGGAACGGTAAACAAAGTATCCTGTTTATTTATTTGTTTCGACTTCCAACTCCTGTGGTTTGTTATTACTGTGGTAAGACTGCTACTAGACAGGATGGGTGGGGAACGGTAAACAAAGTATCCTGTTTATTTATTTATTTGTTCCGACTTCCAACTCCTGTGGTTTGTTATTACTGTGGTAAGACTGCTACTAGACAGGATGGGTGGGGAACGGTAAACAAAGTGTCCTGTTTATTTATTTGTTCCGACTTCCAACTCCTGTGGTTTGTTACTACTGTGGTAATACTGCTACTAGACGGAGAATGGCAACTCATCATGATGCTAATTTACCGTTCTCAAATACCACGTAACTAATACACTGTTCACACGGCACTAACTGTCAGGCCCAGGACACACAAAATACATCATTTTCACATCAATGTCCAACCTTGTATGTCAATTGCATTTACATACATCTACACATATCATTACTTAATGACTAGATACTTGTTTTTGTGACACAAAACCTCCTAGCCTGTATGATTTACACATTTTCTTCGTCTTTTTTTCCCGTAACAATAAACCGGGAAAAGTCAAACGTTACAAGCAAATGTTAAAGGATTTTGATTGGACAAGAAATATTGTAATAGAAAAACAAAACGCTATGAATCATGTACGGGATAGTGCATTTTTCCTCACACCTGTTCAAACTGCCTTTTTGTCAGTTGCAAAAAGACATAGATTGTTTGATATGTGCAATATATCAATTGTGAGAAATTCACTAACGTGATGGAGTTTTTGTCTGTCTTTAATATTAAAAAATTGCATAATCACCCTAGGTAACTAGCTACAACAAGTTACGTAATCACCCTAGGTAACTAGCTACAACAAGTTACATAATCACCCTAGGTAACTAGCTACAACAAGTTACATAATCACCCTAGGTAACTAGCTACAAGTTACATAATCACCCTAGGTAACTAGCTACAACAAGTTACGTAATCACCCTAGGTAACTAGCTACAACAAGTTACGTAATCACCCTAGGTAACTAGCTACAACAAGTTACGTAATCACCCTAGGTAACTAGCTACAACAAGTTACATAATCACCCTAGGTAACTAGCTACAACAAGTTACATAATCACCCTAGGTAACTAGCTACAAGTTACATAATCACCCTAGGTAACTAGCTACAACAAGTTACGTAATCACCCTAGGTAACTAGCTACAACAAGTTACGTAATCACCCTAGGTAACTAGCTACAACAAGTTACGTAATCACCCTAGGTAACTAGCTACAACAAGTTACATAATCACCCTAGGTAACTAGCTACAACAAGTTACATAATCACCCTAGGTAACTAGCTACAACAAGTTACATAATCACCCTAGGTAACTAGCTACAACAAGTTACGTAATCACCCTAGGTAACTAGCTACAACAAGTTACATAATCACGCATTGCAACCAGATACAACAAGTTACATAATCACACATTGCAACCAGATACAACAAGTTACATAATCACACATTGCAACCTGATGCAACAAGTTACGTAATCACACATTGCAACCAGATACAACAAGTTACGTAATCACACATTGCAACCAGATACAACAAGTTACATAATCACACATTGCAACCTGATGCAACAAGTTACATAATCACACATTGCAACCAGATACAACAAGTTATGTAATCACACATTGCAACCAGATACAACAAGTTATGTAATCACACATTACAACCAGACACAACAAGTTACGTAATGAACCTCTGTGGTCGAGTGGTCTAGCATGTCATGGCTAGAACTCGCCTTTCACCGCTATCATGAGGGCCGTGATTTCCCTCCCTATCAGGAACAAGTGATGAAATGATGACATACGAGAAAATTGCTACTAGCTTGCAGAGGTTGGAGAATTAACCCTTTCAACACCACAGACCTCTAAATAGGCTTTACAAAAAGTGTAGATCGCGACGAGCCGTCTCATCAGGATCTACACTTTTTGTCAGTAATATTACTATATTTAGACAAAATTATCCATTTTGATAAATGAACTGGTCCAAATGCAATTTTCTTATTAATATATTGGTCTAAAAAATATGCACAAATCCATGTCAGTTACTTGGTGTTGAATGGGTTAAGTTCTGGTTTCTACTTGGGAATGTGGGTGGTCTTCTCCACCAAAGCAGACTGACTTTGTACGGTAATGCTCCAAGATGAAGCGCAGACAAGTTGTGTTACAAAAATGTTCAAAGGGCAGTAAAACTGCAAGAAATCATCAAACCAGGACAAGATTACCATATACACAACTAGATATAATACTGATGCTTCCGGCCAAACTTGGTGTAAATCAATCATTGACTTTGGAGATGAAGCTCGGACCAGATACAATCGGACAGACAGGTGGCAAAGGCTGTCCCCCCTACCCCATGGCCGCCTGGCAACCATGTGCTGTTCTGGGTGAAAAACGTAGGTACATATACACTTTCTGTTGTAAAATGCAGAAAGGTAAAATGTGAATGTGGTACAATGAGTACATGTAAACAAGCTTCCAGTCCGGCTGAAGTCTGTGTTACAATGAGTACATGTAAACAAGCTTCCAGTCCGGCTGAAATCTGTGTTACAATGAGTACATGTAAACAAGCTTCCAGTCCGGCTGAAGTCTGTGTTACAATGAGTACATGTAAACAAGCTTCCAGTCCGGCTGAAGTCTGTGTTACAATGAGTACATGTAAACAAGCTTCCAGTCCGGCTGAAGTCTGTGTTACAATGAGTACATGTAAACAAGCTTCCAGTCCGGCTGAAGTCTGTGTTACAATGAGTACATGTAAACAAGCTTTGAGTCCGGCTGAAGTCTGTGTTACAATGAGTACATGTAAACAAGCTTCCAGTCCGGCTTAAGTCTGTGTTACAATGAGTACATGTAAACAAGCTTCCAGTCCGGTTGAAGTCTGTGTTACAATGAGTACATGTAAACAAGCTTCCAGTCCGGCTGAAATCTGTGTTACAATGAGTACATGTAAACAAGCTTCCAGTCCGGCTGAAGTCTGTGTTACAATGAGTACATGTAAACAAGCTTCCAGTCCGGCTGAAGTCTGTGTTACAATGAGTACATGTAAACAAGCTTACAGTCCAGCTGAAGTCTGTGTTACAATGAGTACATGTAAACAAGCTTCCAGTCCGGCTGAAGTCTGTGTTACAATGAGTACATGTAAACAAGCTTCCAGTCCGGCTTAAGTATGTGTTACAATGAGTACATGTAAACAAGCTTCCAGTCCGGCTGAAGTCTGTGTTACAATGAGTACATGTAAACAAGCTTTCAGTCCGCCTGAAGTCTGTGTAAGCTTCATGTTTGGATCATGAAATAATTATATAAATATTCAGTTGAGTAGGATCATCTCTGTAGATTAACTCGACTAGAATGTTGATAAATACACACAGATTGCTAATCTACACAAATAAACTAGATAGATGGGTGTTTGAGAAATGTGGGTGCTTGAGATGTGTGGGTGTTTGAGATGTGTGGGTGTTTGAGAAATGTGGGTGCTTGATATGTGTGGGTGTTTGAGATAT
This sequence comes from Archivesica marissinica, assembly GCA_014843695.1. Classification (NCBI taxonomy): domain Eukaryota; kingdom Metazoa; phylum Mollusca; class Bivalvia; order Venerida; family Vesicomyidae; genus Archivesica; species Archivesica marissinica. The sequence continues at coordinate 10,303,352 of CM026404.1, read as the reverse complement.
GTGGGTGCTTGATATGTGTGGGTGTTTGAGATATGTGGGTGCTTGAGATGTGTGGGTGTTTGAGATGTGTGGGTGTTTGAGAAATGTGGGTGCTTGATATGTGTGGGTGTTTGAGATATGTGGGTGCTTGAGATGTGTGGGTGTTTGAGAAATGTGGGTGCTTGAGATGTGTAGGTGTTTGAGATGTGTAGGTGTTTGAGATGTGTGGGTGTTTGAGAAATGTGGGTGATTGAGATGTGTAGGTGTTTGAGATGTGTAGGTGTTTGAGAAATGTGGGTGCTTGAGATGTGTAGGTGTTTGAGATGTGTAGGTGTTTGAGAAATGTGGGTGCTTGAGATGTGTAGGTGTTTGAGATGTGTAGGTGTTTGAGAAATGTGGGTGCTTGAGATGTGTAGGTGTTTGAGATGTGTAGGTGTTTGAGAAATGTGGGTGCTTGAGATGTGTAGGTGTTTGAGATGTGTAGGTGTTTGAGATGTGTAGGTGTTTGAGATGTGTAGGTGTTTGAGAAATGTGGGTGTTTGAGATGTGTAGGTGTTTGAGAAATGTGGGTGCTTGAGAAATGTGGGTGTTTGAGATATGTGGGTGCTTGAGATGTGTGGGTGCTTGAGATGTGTGGGTGTTTGAGAAATGTGGGTGCTTGAGATGTGTGGGTGCTTGAGATGCAGTTAGAAATCAAATGTGTTATTCTACTGTTTCCAACCAGTGGAATAGCACATTTTATTTCACCGATAAATCTCGATATTTCATTGGGAAGAATAAAATGAATATGTTCTTCTACCGTCATATTTTTAATTTATACCAATAAAGGTTTGTGGAAGGAGGGGGAAGGGTGAAGAACCCAGACTGCCCCTAGAAGAACCTAATGACTGCCCCAGTTCAAACTTATGATTACTGTTCAATAACTCATCTATAATTTCTCCCTAATAATGCGATATTTATATTCTGCAATAACATTAATATTTACATTCTGCAATTTACATTCTGCAATAACATTAATATTTACATTCTGCAATAACATGACGTAATTAATACGTGACATTGCTAGTTTTTCTATTACCTCCCTTGGTAGACAAAGTCTGATTAATCCCGAAATGCATATTGATCTTATTAGTTGGAATTCTTTTGTTTTTACTGTTGTTCCCAAACCAGATGTTGTGGTAGGATAAATTAATTGATAAGATATTTATACAGTAAAGCATCCATTGGATATAGTGTAGGATATCTGTTTTAATTATTTAATAATAAAATTATTATAAGATGGATTAAAATTGATAGCATGTGGTGCATAGGAAACCACAATAAAAACAGAGGAAACCAATTAAGAGGACCTATCCTCCACAAAGAGTATTCAAGGGGAAGTAACTGACTAATATCTCTCATTAAAAACTCATTCATCAATACTATCTCATCAACATTAAGGTAAGAACGGGCGTTATCAACGAGTTGTTAAGATGTTTATGTCAGTTCACTCAAAACTGAAAGCCTACGTCTTTGATGATGTGAACAACTTTAAGTACAAAGTGCTGTTCCAACAGGGCCGGTCATCAACTACCAAACTAGTCTTCAGTAATTCCACAACACCCGTTTATTGGCTTGTTTTCCCTCGGTGACCTGTGAATAAGTCTGCAGCTAAAAAATTAAACAGCACGCGTTTATTGGTTTACTTTGCCTCGGTGATGTGTGACTTGGTCCACAGTATTTACCCACCACCCGTTTATTGCCTTACTTTGCCTCGGTGATGTGTAACTTGGGCCACAGGATTTACCCACCACCCGTTTATTGCCTTACTTTGCCTCGGTGATGTGTGACTTGGTACACAGTATTTCCCCACCACCCGTTTATTGGTTTACTTTGCCTCAGTGACGTGTGACTTGGTACACAGTATTTCCCCACCACCCGTTTATTGCCTTACTTTGCCTCAGTGACGTGTAACTTGGTACACAGTATTTCCCCACCACCCGTTTATTGCCTTACTTTGCCTCGGTGACCCGTGAACTAGCCCCGGGTGATTTAAGGAAAGAGCAACAACAAAAACAATTGCTTGAACAGGTGTTTCAATTAGTATCTTACAGGTGGTGGTGCATATATACAAACAGGTGGTGCATATATACAAACAGGTGGTGCATATATACAAACAGGTGGTGGTGCATATATACAAACAGATGGTGGTGCATATATACAAACAGGTGATGCATATATACAAACAGGTGGTGTATATATACAAACAGGTGGTGTATATATACAAACAGGTGGTGCATATATACAAACAGGTGGTGTATATATACAAACAGGTGGTGCATATATGCAAACAGATGGTGGTGCATATATACAAACAGATGGTGGTGCATATATACAAACAGATGGTGGTGTATATATACAAACAGGTGGTGCATATATACAAACAGGTGGTGCATATATACAAACAGGTGGTGCATATATACAAACAGGTGGTGCATATATACAAACAGGTGGTGCATATATACAAACAGATGGTGGTGCATATATACAAACAGATGGTGGTGTATATATACAAACATGTGGTGCATATATACAAACAGGTGGTGCATATATACAAACAGGTGGTGCATATATACAAACAGATGGTGGTGCATATATACAAACAGATGGTGGTGCATATATACAAACAGATGGTGGTGTATATATACAAACAGGTGGTGCATATATACAAACAGGTGGTGCATATATACAAACAGATGGTGGTGCATATATAAAAAAACAGATGGTGGTGCATATATACAAACAGATGGTGGTGCATATATACAAACAGGTGGTGCATATATACAAACAGGTGGTGCATATATACAAACAGATGGTGGTGCATATATACAAACAGGTGGTGCATATATACAAACAGGTGGTGCATATATACAAACAGGTGGTGCATATATACAAACAGGTGGTGCATATATACAAACAGGTGATGTATATATACAAACAGGTGGTGCATATATACAAACAGGTGGTGCATATATACAAACAGGTGGTGCATATATACAAACAGATGGTGGTGCATATATACAAACAGGTGGTGTATATATACAAACAGGTGGTGCATATATACAAACAGGTGATGTATATATACAAACAGGTGGTGCATATATACAAACAGGTGGTACATATATACAAACAAAACTATCAATTTTATCTTACCATAATATATAATGATAACAGAGTACTTCAATTACCGTAAACTGGCTTACGCTTATTTTTTGCATTGTTCTGTTTTCACACAATTTTATTGAAACAGTATTTTCTATGTTCACACAGTATTTTCTATTTTCACATATGTTGCTGTGACAGTATTTTTGTCTATTTCACACATTTGCTGTGACAGCATTTCCTATGTTCGCACACTTTGTTGTGACAGCATTTCCTATGTTCACACACTTTGTTGTGACGGTATTTTCTAATTTCATGAGTCAAATGACTATGTAGAGTCACAGTTTGTTTGCATTATTCTAGAAATAATGTTGATGATAGTCATAGTAATTCAGTTAGTAATTTGTGTCGATATTGTGTTTGATAATCATAAAACAAGGCCACCACAACCATGTCTTTTATGTTTTCCAAAATTTCAAGGTCATTGGAAGGATGGGGATGAGAATTAGTTCTCGAATGTGAAGTTTCAAAGCAATACCTTTCAAAGCAATATCCTTTGACCCTTTTTGAGAAACGATAATGTTTCATTTTTGGTAGCATAAATAATTTCTGAAGTCTTTTGGCCAAATTTCAAGTTCAAGGTCACTGGTAGGGTGTGGACTTACTGGGGGTGTAGATAATTAGTTCTAGGATGTGCATGTGAAGTTTCCAAGCAATAACTGTAACGATTTATAAGAATTGATAATGTTTGAGTTTTGATTGGCGCCTAAATAATTTATGAAATCGGACTATTTTTGGCAAAAGTTCAAGGTTGTTGTTGGTGGGGGGGGGGGTACTATTTCAGACATTAATGTATATAATAAAACCCACCCCATCAGTTCAGTTCACTTATGTGTGAAAATATGTGGGTATATCACGAAAATACCATTTTATACACACATTATTAGGCCCATAGTCCAGGATCTGAATTGCCATAGTAACGTAACAATAGTGGCATCCGTGGTCCAGTGGTAGAGCGCAGATTTGGAAACGAACAGTCCCGGGTTCGATACTCAGTCAGGCCATGTATGTAGTGTCATTGAGCAAGGTACCTCACACACATTGCTTAGTACTGGTTAACCACTTAGGTCGGCAAAGCCTGCCCAGGAAAACATGTCTAGGGCCCCACAAGGGGTTTAAAATTAATGGAACATTATACAATTAATACACTTTGACTAATGGTATCACAGGGTGGGAGGGGCTTTATTCCTTACAACACATATTCACCCTTAATCTGCCGAATAAATTGGATGGAATGTGCAAACAATATAGCTCCAGATCAGGATCTATGTTGTTTGCTATTCAGACAAGTGTTTTAGCTCCACTATCTGAATAGCAAACAGCATAGAGCCTGATCAGACGGTACGTTCTGTGCCCGTTCTGTGCCATCTGATCTGGCTCTATGCTGTTTGCAAAAACGACTTTTGGTGTGATTGGCAGGTTATTTATTTTACAACGATTGCGAAGCAAGTTCTAACAACTTATATTAATCACTCTCGTTGGCGCGGATGAAAGCGTAAATGTGGTCTTTCGTGTGGAATGAAACCGGAGTACCCGGAGAAAACCCACCTGTCCGATCTGGCGACCACCGTACCATCTCACATACTTCCCGGTCCGAGGATCGAACCCGGGTTCAATTGGCAGGTTACGGGTTAAACTACTCTGATAGTGGCATGATAGAAGATGAAACTGATGGCATTTAGAAACATGGTCTTCATCCAGAAGTGGTCATGAGCAAAGATTTGACTGTACTTTCATGCTTTGTGATTTACAGTAATATATTTTACCACCAAATCTACCACCTTCCTGCTCTAAAACATAAAACAATAGCAAAAATGAATGAAGTCCGCATGAACAAGTTTAATGCTATAATAATAGGAGTACGCCCTCGTTGCCCAGGTGCCCAGGTGTGGGAGACAATAAACTCCCATACAATGTTATTACAGGTATAATCAAGTCATGAATTCGAAATATTTCATATATAAATATTTACATACTTATTTGATAGCCTAGTTGAAACTCTTCATGTTTGTAATAATTTGTAAATATTTATAGGCTGTTTGTATATTTATTGACTGGACATGGTAACTTGATTATACTGCCAGTCAAAGGTTACGTGGCATGGTAACTTGATTATACTGCCAGTCAAAGGTTACGTGACATGGTAACTTGATTATACTGCCAGTCAAAGGTTACGTGACATGGTAACTTGATTATACTGCCAGTCAAAGGTTACGTGGCATGGCAACTTGATTATACTGCCAGTCAAAGGTTATGTGACATGGTAACTTGATTATACTGCCAGTCAAAGGTTACGTGACATGGTAACTTGATTATACTGCCAGTCAAAGGTTACGTGGCATGGTAACTTGATTATACTGCCAGTCAAAGGTTACGTGACATGGTAACTTGATTATACTGCCAGTCAAAGGTTACGTGACATGGTAACTTGATTATACTGCCAGTCAAAGGTATGTGACATGGTAACTTGATTATACTGCCAGTCAAAGGTTATGTGACATGGTAACTTGATTATACTGCCAGTCAAAGGTTATGTGACATGGTAACTTGATTATACTGCCAGTCAAAGGTTATGTGACATGGTAACTTGATTATACTGCCAGTCAAAGGTTATGTGACATGGTAACTTGATTATACTGCCAGTCAAAGGTTATGTGACATGGTAACTTGATTATACTGCCAGTCAAAGGTTACGTGACATGGTAACTTGATTATACTGCCAGTCAAAGGTTATGTGACATGGTAACTTGATTATACTGCCAGTCAAAGGTTACGTGACATGGTAACTTGATTATACTGCCAGTCAAAGGTTACGTGACATGGTAACTTGATTATACTGCCAGTCAAAGGTTATGTGACATGGTAACTTGATTATACTGCCAGTCAAAGGTTACGTGACATGGTAACTTGATAATACTGCCAGTCAAAGGTTACGTGACATGGTAACTTGATTATACTGCCAGTCAAAGGTTACGTGACATGGTAACTTGATTATACTGCCATTCAAAGGTTATGGGTGATGGTAACTTGATTATACTGCCAGTCAAAGGTTACGTGACATGGTAACTCGATTATACTGCCAGTCAAAGGTTACGTGACATGGTGACATGGTAACTTGATAATACTGCCAGTCAAAGGTTACGGGAGATGGTAACTTGATTATACTGCCAGTCAAAGGTTACGTGACATGGTAACTTGATTATACTCCCAGTCAAAGGATACGTGACATGGTAACTTGATTATACTGCCAGTCAAAGGTTACGTGACACGGTAACTTGATTATACTCCCAGTCAAAGGATACGTGACATGGTAACTTGATTATACTGCCAGTCAAAGGTTATGTGACATGGTAACTTGATTATACTCCCAGTCAAAGGTTACGTGACATGGTAACTTGATTATACTGCCAGTCAAAGGTTATGGGAGATGGTAACTTGATTATACTCCCAGTAAAAGGTTATGTGACATGTGTAACTTGATTATACTGCCAGTCAAAGGTTACGTGACATGGTAACTTGATTATACTGCCAGTCAAAGGTTACGTGACATGGTAACTTGATTATACTGCCAGTCAAAGGTTACGTGACATGGTAACTTGATTATACTGCCAGTCAAAGGTTACGTGACATGGTAACTTGATTATACTGCCAGTCAAAGGTTACGTGACATGGTAACTTGATTATACTGCCAGTCAAAGGTTACGTGACATGGTAACTTGATTATACTGCCAGTCAAAGGTTACGTGACATGGTAACTTGATTATACTGCCAGTCAAAGGTTAAAGGACATGGTAACTTGATTATACTGCCAGTCAAAGGTTATGTGACATGGTAACTTGATTATCCTGCCCAGTAAAAGTACCTGTTATGCATATTGAGATCTTACTAACAATGTGCTGCACAATGAGATATTTCAAAATTGTTTACTGACAATGTGCATTCCCAACATATTTACTGACAATGTGCTGCACACCGAGATATTCCCAACATATTTACTGACAATGTGCTGCACACCGCGATATTCCCAACATATTTACTGACAATGTGCTGCACACCAAGATATACCCAACATATTTACTGACAATGTGCTGCACACCGAGATATCCCCAACATATTTACTGACAATTTGCTGCACATTGGGATATACCTAACATATTTACTGACAATTTGCTGCACATTGGAATATACCCAACATATTTACTGACAATGTGCTGCACACCAAGATATTCCCAACATATTTACTGACAATGTGCTGCACACCAAGATATCCCCAACATATTTACTGACAATGTGCTGTACACCGCGATATCCCCAACATATTTACTGACAATGTGCTGCACATTGGGATATACCTAACATATTTACTGACAATGTGCTGCACACCGAGATATTCCTAACATATTTACTGACAATGAGCTGCACACCGAGATACCCCCAACATATTTACTGACAATGTGCTGCACATTGGGATATACCTAACATATTTACTGACAATGTGCTGCACATTGGGATAGACCTAACATATTTACTGACAATGTGTCATGCTCTGTGATAAAGACTATTTCTGTTATTCTATGTGGATATTTGCGATGTATAATGTTACAAACTAATAACCTGAAATAGAACCATCATTATATGCTATTTGGTTTGTTGACAATTCAGCTTAAAAACAATGTTTTCAGAAACTCTTTTGCTTCAGGATTGTCAGCGATGTTTATTTACTATTTTTATCCCATCAACAGCCTCAATTGAGTAATTTCACGATGGGTGATTTTTACCTTGACACCGGCACATCCAGATTTGGGATCCCATAAATGTTCAATAGATTCAATATCGTCTTCTGCTATTAGTCTTATCATGTAATAAGATATTTAACATATCTAAATGGTGTAAAATGTGGAACAAGTACCTCCATACGGTATTTATTTTGCCGACTTACGCATAGTCCAACCATATGCGCATGTTTCCTTTTTATTTTAATAATCATGAGGCACGCATGCAAAATGAATGTATTTTAATAAGTGTCATACCCTTGCTAACCTGGAACTATCATGTTGCATATTGCCTCTTCTCTCTCCCTAATGGCGATGGATTCCACCAGGAATGAGGTCACAAGAGCAATTTGTTATCCAATTAAAATACTGACAATGTTATGCAATCAAAATACTGACAATATTATCCAATCAAAATACTGACAATGTTATCCAATCAAAATACAACATTGTTTGTTATCCAATCAAAATACAACATTATTTGTTATTCAATCAAAATACAACATTGTTATCCAATCAAAATACTGTAAACTACATCGAAGCGTAATAAACAATACTAACATGTCACTTGCTGTAGAAAATGTCATGTTGAAGATGGCCTCTGGTGACATCCACCTCAGTGGAAGCTTGCTGCCATGCCGTGTCACGTAGATCTTATTAAGGTCGTGGTAGATGTATCTGGTCAGACCAAAGTCGCCTATCTTCACTGTCTTATTCTCGCCCACCAGGATGTTACGGGCGGCCAAGTCTCGATGAACAAATCCCTTCTGTGACAGATAATCCTGTAAACATAAACTTCATTCTAAAAACACAACCTGGGAATTGTGTGAACCTGGTTGAAGTCAGTGCCATGGTTCAAGAGATATGTTATGTTATTGTTATATTTCGGGTTTTACGCCTGCATCAGCACCATTTTGGGCTATATCGCCGGCGGGCAGTTTACCTAACAACACCTTTCCTGGGCAGGCTCCAGCGGTTAACCAGTACTTGAGTGCACCAACCTCCGTAAGAAACTGCCAACTTTTTCATATAAATGAGACACTTTAACCACTCGACCACGTTGGCGGACCTCATGAGATGTGTCTAAAGAATCGGCGAAATCAGTATGAAAGTTAACAAGAACATGTTTAACCCTTACTGTGCTGAAAATGAGTATATTCCGATTTTGCAAACAACATAGACCCAGATCAGATGGCACAGAACGTGCACAGAATGTGCACCACAAAACGTGCCATCTGATCAGACTCTCAGACTCTCAAAAAAACACATGGCTGAATAGCAAACAACATAGAGCCTGATGATGAGCAGACTGATCTGGATCTATGTTGTTTGCACATTCCTTCCAATTTATTCAGCATTTTAAAGGTTAAGTCAGTGTTATGGTGCTGTAATTTTTGTTTGGGAAAATCCTTTTTCTTTTATGAAAGATGGTATTGTTGTCAAACTTGTTTATCATGTTGAATATGTTTCTCTATCACGGCATGCTTCCCGGCTCTCTAATTGGATGCTTGTTTCCTACAATTAAGCACCTGTTAAAAGTTCAATGAGGGGGCGGCAACTATATAAAATTATTCAAATATGTCTCTTCACCACATCTGACAGTTAATATGCACTTTAAAGTTGCAATTTGACATATGTGACAGGACTATAGAGTGTTGTTGTTATGTCTTGATGCACATTACATAATAACTATCTAGTTGCTCAGACACTCTGTGTTTAGGGAAGTTCCGGAAAAGTAAAACAATATACACTACGGAATTTTTTATCAAAACTTTATTTGCTCTTTTTGGTCTACTAGGGTGACTAATATTCTCCTCCCATAAACACTAGAATGGTCACCATAGGGTTACTAACATTCTCCTCCATAAACACTAGAATGGTCACCATAGGGTAACTAATATTCTCCTCCATAAACACTAGAATGGTCACCATAGGATGACTACAATCTTCTCCATAAACACTAGAATGGTCACCATAGGATGACTAATATTCTCCTCCCATAAACACTAGAATGGTCACCATAGGGTAACTAATATTCTCCTCCATAAACACTAGAATGGTCACCATAGGATGACTAACATTCTCCTCCCATAAACACTAGAATGGTCACCATAGGATGACTAATATTCTCCTCCATAAACACTAGAATGGTCACCATAGGATGACTAACATTCTCCTCCATAAACACTAGAATGGTCACCATAGGATGACTAACAATCTCCTCCATAAACACTAGAATGGTCACCATAGGGTGACTAACAGTCTCCTCTGGACACACCAGATGTGTGCAATAATAATTTTTTAATCAACGAATTCCGCCGATATATGACAAATAATACAGAGCCATAACCCTGATGAAATTTGCTGACACAAAATTTCCCAATCAATTAATAAAGTACATACCAAGGTAAGTGACCATGTCAAATTAAATCCAATTATCGGGAAGGCTGTAAATACAGCAATTCTAATTAATCCTAATTTACCCCTTTGCACGCTAGCGGCAAAATCACATTTGCAAACAGCATAGAGCCAGATCAGACAGCACAGAACATGCCGTCTGATCAGGCTCTATGCTGTTTGCTATTCGGATCGTGGAGCTAAAACATTTGGCTGAATAGCAAACAACATAGACCCTGATCAGATGCGGTGCTATGTTGTTTGAAAATGTGATTTTATTTACTCAGTGTGCAAAGGGTTAATTTCTAATTGTTTTCCACGTATTTCATTGTATGTATGTATAATTGTAATGTAATGTATGAAAAAAATGCAATAAAATATTATTTAAAAATACCAATCCAATTGGACACACAAGATTATGTCTACGGTAGGATATTAGATAGAATGGAATGTTACAAAGGGCTGTAACTGTGGAGAAAATTGTTGAAAGAGAATTTCCAAGCGGTTATCAACTACATACCAAGATCAACTACATATCAAGACAAGTCACCGTGCCAAATATGAAGCTATTTAATCATATAGTGAATGAGGAAGTCGTGATAGCACAGTGGTAGCGTGTTCACTTCACGTTCAAAAGGTCCGGAGTTCGAGCCCCGCTGGATCCGTTACAATTGTGCCCTTAGGCAAGGCATTTACATTCCGCATGCCTCTTCTCTCTCCATCGTGGCGATGGATTCCATCAGGAATGAGGTCTCGAGAGTGATTAATATAAGTTGTAAGAACTTGTTTCGCAATTGAGCTAAAATAAATTTGTATAAAAAAAGTGAATGAGGAGTTGGACACTCAAGAAATGTGAAATAATAAAAGGCAAATTCCCCCCTATATACAGTCAAACCTGTGTTAGTCACCTCCATTAAGCAGCCAACCTGCATTAAGCAGCCAACCTGCATTAAGCAACCAACCTGCATTAACCAGCCAACATGCATTAACCAGCCAACCTGCATTAACCAGCCAACCTGCATTAATCAGCCAACCTGCATTAAGCAACCAACCTGCATTAACCAGCCAACCTGCATTAAGCAACCAACCTGCATTAACCAGCCAACCTGCATTAACCAGCCAACCTGCATTAAGCAACCAACCTGCATTAATCAGCCAACCTGCATTAACCAGCCAACATGCATTAACCAGCCAACCTGCATTAACCAGCCAACCTGCATTAAGCAACCAACCTGCATTAACCAGCCAACCTGCATTAAGCAGCCAACCTGCATTAAGCAGCCAGTTTCCAGATTCCCAAAATGTTATTCTATGATACACTTGCTCTCTATTAAGCAGTCATCTGTGCTAAGCAGCCACTATTTTGTGATTCCCTCGAATGGCTGCTTAAGGTAACCGTTTCACTGTAATACATACAAAAGAAAATAACAAAGAGCCATAACTCTGGAGAAAATTGTTGAAACCAACTTGTTGCATCATGTGTTCTTTTTAAATATTTGCATGCTGGGTAAAATGAAGTCAGATGACAATTCATTAACCCATTCAACACCAAGTAACTGACATGGACTGGTGCATGATATTTTTAGACCAATAAATTAATAAGAAAATTACCTTTAGACCAGTTCATTTATCAAAATGGGTAATTTTATCTAAAGATAGTAATATTACTGGCAAAAAGTGCAGATCCTGCTGAGACGGCTCCTCATGAGCTGGCTCATCTGGATCTACACTTTTTGTAAGTCTATTTAGAGGCCTGTAGTGTTGAAAGGGTTAATGTGTTTTTGTTATATATAGCTGTAACTCGGAGACATTTTTTACTGTTATTTTCAGCGCTAGCGTGCAAAATGTTTTGGGCTGAACTGGAAATCTTGAGTAGATCTTAAATACCTTGGTAATATATCTTGGCCGTGTGTACAGAAATTCAATACTATCATATCATCTAAGAATAAAATAGAATTGTTAAGAATATCTAAGTATATAAAGGAATCTATGTTTCTAAGAAAAAATACCCTGGATAATATCACTGTTTCTTAAAATGTGTACGTATGTATTTATGTATTTGTGTATGTCTTTGCCATAGTTTATACTTATGTAATTGGCCAAAGGCAATGTATTGTTGATAATGCCAATACACTTGAATCTATAATAAACTATTGAATTTTCTGTACAAAATAAAAACATTGGCTGTGTTTTTTTATTCCTCATAAATAACTTTGAAATTGTACTAGAATAAAACAAAGTGGTTTAATGAACTTAATGTTACAGATAACCAAGACAAACATCCATTTAATTCACATTTTTTTAAACTGCCATTTATGACAAAAGATGTCTAAAGATATCTAAAACCTGCGTAATTTACATCTGACTAATTAAGTTTGCCAACTAGTACCCCTGAAGCAGCCAGTCGATCCGAGAACTTTGAAATTGTACTAGAATAAAACAAAGTGGTTAAATGAACTAATAGTTAGAGATAGCAAACAATCAGACAAACATCCATTTAATTCACATTTTTTTTAAACTGCCATTTATGACAAAAGATGTTCAAAAGATATTGAATATCTGCGTAATTTACATCTGACTAATTGCATAATTTACATATGACTAATTGCGGAATTTACATCTGACTAATTGTGTAATTTACATCTGACTAATTGTGTAATTTACATCTGACTAATTGTGTAATTTACATCAGACTAATTGTGTAATTTACATCAGACTAATTGTGTAATTTACATCTGACTAATTGTGTAATTTACATCTGACTAATTGCATAATTTACATCTGACTAATTGCATAATTTACCCCTGACTAATTGCATAATTTACATCTGACTAATTGCATAATTTACATCTGACTAATTGTGTAATTTACATCTGACTAATTGCAGAATTTACATCTGACTAATTGCAGAATTTTCATCTGACTAATTGCATAATTTTCATCTGACTAATTGCATAATTTACATCTGACTAATTTACATCTGACTAATTGCATAATTTACATCTGACTAATTGTGTAATTTACATTTGACTAATTGCATAATTTACATCTGACTAATTGTGATAAATTACATCTGACTAATTGCATAATTTACATCTGACTAATTTACATCTGACTAATTGCGTAATTTACATCTGACTAATTAGGTTTGCCAACTAGTGCCCCTGCAGCAGCCAGTTGACCCGGGAAATCCTGATGATCAGGTACATTTAATGTAGCAGTTGCATTTATTTTCTTTATTTGTTGATTTGGGCCACGAGCTCAGTTCATATGGCAACTCTTCAGATATAATTGGTGGAGCAGGAAGATACTTGGAAGCCCCTCTGGGCAGTATTTCAAGTGGGTGCCATGATAGAACCACCGACCTTCTGCAAGTGACTGGATAGCTTCCTCTCATGAATGAATTCGACTTCCCATGCGGGATTTGAGCCTACAGCGGTGAGGGGCAATTTAAACTCACCACCGATCTTCCGCAAGCCGCTGGATAGCTTCTTCTCATGAATGAATTCGACTTCCCAAGCGGGATTTGAGCCTACAGCGGTGAGGGGCAATTTAAAGTCAACGACCTAATCCACTCAGCAACGGCACAGGGATTCGGCGCGTTTGTGGGTACCATTATATAAATTAAAGTACAGGGATTCTACTGGGTGGGATGTCCGATTTCGCACTGATCAACAAAATAGTCCTATCTCAATGTGGGGTGCAATTGTTTGGAACGTATACATGGATGTAGCTTAAAGTTGTGTTATATTTGAACGACAATCAATATAAAGACACAGGATAGGCGTTATATTTAGACAGATTTGTTTGAGATGGCTATTTTGACGATCAGTGTGAAATCTGACATCCCACTAAGTCGAATCCCTGAGCTTAAATTTATATACTGGTACCCACAATTGTGCCGAATCCCTGCAGGCCACTTAGGCCCCAGGGGGGTACACTTATTTATTGTAGCAGTTGGAATCAACAACATCCCTCTTAACTTCACAAACTTGTGTCAAGACATAGATTTCAATTTCAGATGACCCCACAAGCATCTGGTTTATTGATCGACAAGATGGCGACGTGCTGCAAGTCTGACATCATCATACATGGGATATCTCGCACTGAGAGACATTTTCTCAAGAACATTTATGCTTCATCGCACCCTAATAGAGTGACAGCAATATCCCACATTTTTTTAAAAAGCTAAAATAAACTTAAATATGGACTTCAAATATCAGGTGCCACGGATAGGTCGCCATACTAGCCAGATTCATACTTAGATAATTCAAAATTTTATAAATTCCCAGGAGTATTTCAATACTTTAGTCCCTACGAAAACAAAAGCACTCAATAAACACTTTAACACTTTAAATGCATCAAAGACATGTTTTGGGTTTGCTTCAAACAGGTACCAAAGTTTATCTTTGTTTGTTTACATGTTTTCAATGAAACAATAATGAGCCTTATTGTCACTTTGAAGATTTTAATCTGGGGCTGTCCTTTTGAAAAGAATAAACACTTTATTGACTGTAGTAAAACTGATAACAATACTACAAGGCTGGGAATACCCTAAGTAAATCAGCAGAAGACCAGACAGGTCATAGTGCTAACATCATCAATCAGACCATGTATCACATATTGCATGACCCGTTTAAGTGAATGATACAATGACATGGCCGGTCCAGTTGTGTATTAATGCATACAGCTTATACAACACCGAATATAACACAAAACTTTGGATTGACATCTCATTTACGGTGATCTTTACCTACACATATTAGCCTATTAACGGGCAGCATACCAGGCGCTACAACCGTCTATATTTAGCCTATAGACTGGCATACCAGGCGCTACAACTGTCCACAACTGACATACCGACATACCAGACACTACAACCATTTGCATTGAGCCTATATACTGACATACCAGGCACAACATCCATCTGCATTTAGCCTATAGACTGACATACCAGACAATACAACCATCTGCATTGAGCCTATAGACTGACATACCAGACAATACAACCATCTGCATTGAGCCTATAGACTGACATACCAGACAATACAACCATCTGCATTGAGCCTATAGAATGGCATACTAGACAATACAACCATCTGCATTTAGCCTATAGACTGACATACCAGACAATACAACCATCTGCATTGAGCCTATAGACTGACACACCAGACAATACAACCATCTGCATTGAGCCTATAGACTGACATAGTAGACAATACAACCATCTGCATTGAGCCTATAGACTGACATACCAGACAATACAACAATCTGCATTGAGCCTATAGACTGACACACCAGACAATACAACCATCTGCATTGAGCCTATAGACTGACACACCAGACAATACAACCATCTGCATTGAGCCTATAGACTGACATAGTAGACAATACAACCATCTGCATTGAGCCTATAGACTGACATACCAGACAATACAACAATCTGCATTGAGCCTATAGACTGACACACCAGACAATACAACCATCTGCATTGAGCCTATAGACTGACACACCAGACAATACAACCATCTGCATTGAGCCTATAGACTGACATAGTAGACAATACAACCATCTGCATTGAGCCTATAGACTGACATACCAGACAATACAACCATCTGCATTGAGCCTATAGACTGGCATACTAGACAATACAACCATCTGCATTTAGCCTATAGACTGACATACCAGACAATACAACCATCTGCACTGAGCCTATAGACTGACACACCAGACAATACAACCATCTGCATTGAGCCTATAGACTGACATAGTAGACAATACAACCATCTGCATTGAGCCTATAGACTGACATACCAGACAATACAACAATCTGCATTGAGCCTATAGACTGACACACCAGACAATACAACCATCTGCATTGAGCCTATAGACTGACACACCAGACAATACAACCATCTGCATTGAGCCTATAGACTGACATAGTAGACAATACAACCATCTGCATTGAGCCTATAGACTGACATACCAGACAATACAACCATCTGCATTGAGCCTATAGACTGACATACCAGGTGCTACAACCATCTGCATTGAGCCTATAGATTGACATACAAACAATACAACCATCTGCATTGAGCCTATAGACTGACATACCAGGTGCTACAACCATCTGCATTGAGCCTATAGACTGGCATACCAGGTGCTACAACCATCTGCATTGAGCCTATAGACTGATATACCAGACAATACAACCATCTGCATTGAGCCTATAGACTGACATACCAGGTGCTACAACCATTGCATTGAGCCTATAGACTAACATACCAGGTGCTACAACCATCTGCATTGAGCCTATAGACTAACATACCAGACAATACAACCATCTGCATTGAGCCTATAGACTGACATAGTAGACAATACAACCATCTGCATTGAGCCTATAGACTGACATACCAGGTGCTACAACCATCTGCATTGAGCCTATAGACTGACATACCAGACAATACAACCATCTGCATTGAGCCTATAGACTGACATACCAGGTGCTACAACCATCTGCATTGAGCCTATAGACTGACATACCAGGTGCTACAACCATCTGCATTGAGCCTATAGACTAACATAGTAGACAATACAACCATCTGTATTTAGCCTATAGACTGGCATACCAGGTGCTACAACCATCTGCATTGAGCCTATAAACTGACATACCAGACACTAACCATCGGTATTTAGCCTATAGACTGACATACCAGACACTAACCATCGGTATTTAGCCTATAGACTGACAATACAGGAAACGCATTTAACCCATTCAACACAAAGTAACTGACATGGACTGGTGCATGATATCATTAGACAAATAAATTAATAAGAAAATTACATTTGGACTAGTTCATTAATAAAAAATTAATGGGTAATTTTGTCTAAAAATATTAATAGATTCTGATCCGGCCAATCTGGATCTACACTTTTTGTAAGGCTATTTAGAGGTCTGTAGTGTTGAAAGGGTTAAATATCTGGTATGTTTTACAAAAAAACTTTATGGGAAAGGCTGTAAATAATGTTGTCATAACTTGTAGCCCGACCCATTTGCTTTTTTCCCCTAGATTAAATCGTATACAGCAATATTAATAAATCCTTATATAATTTCATATTGTTTCTATGTTATCATTGTGTGTATAATTGTATAATTGTAATGTAATGTATGAAAAAAATGCAATAAAATATTATTTAAAAAAAAGAATCCAATTGGACACACAAGATTATGTCTACGGCAGGATATTAGATAGAACGGAATGTTACAAAGGGCCGTAACTGTGGAGAAAATTGTGCAAGTGAATGAGGACGTCGTAATTGCGCATTGGTAGCGCGTTCGCTTCAGATTCGAAAGGTCCGGAGTTCGCGCCCCGCTGGATCCGTTACGATTGTGCCCTTAGGCAAGGCATTTAAATTCCACATGCCTCCTCTCTCTCCCTCGTGGCAATGGATTCCATCAAGAATGAAGCCTCGAGAGTGATTAATATAAGTTATAAGAACTTGTTTCACAATCGAGCTAAAATAAATTTGTATTACAAAAAAAAAAGTTGGACACGCAAGAAATGTGCAATAATAAAAGGCAAATTCCTTTATATATACATCCTTTATTCCAATATAAAACAAAACTGAATGTCTGTTCTAATGCAAGGGACAGAACTACTACAACTAGCAACAAGATTGGACGACATGCACACTATTCCCTTGTACATTACAGTTGTACAGTTTAACTTGTTGGATGACATGCACAATATTCCCTTGTACATTACAGTTGTACAGTTTAACTTGTTGGACATGCACAATATTCCCTTGTACATTACAGTTGTACAGCTTAACTTGTTGGATGACATGCACAATCTTCCCTTGTACATTACAGTTGTACAGTTTAACTTGTTGGATGACATGCACAATCTTCCCTTGTACATTACAGTTGTACAGTATAACTTGTTGGACATGCACAATATTCCCTTGTACATTACAGTTGTACAGTTTAACTTGTTGGACGACATGCACAATATTCCCTTGTACATTACAGTTGTACAGTTTAACTTGTTGGACATGCACAATATTCCCTTGTACATTACAGTTGTACAGTATAACTTGTTGGACATGCACAATATTCCCTTGTACATTACAGTTGTACAGTATAACTTGTTGGACATGCACAATATTCCCTTGTACACTACAATTGTACAGTATAACTTGTTGGACATGCACAATATTCCCTTGTACATTACAGTTGTACAGTTTAACTTGTTGGATGACATGTACAATATTCCCTTGTACATTACAGTTGTACAGTATAACTTGTTGGATGACATGCACAATATTCCCTTGTACATTACAGTTGTACAGTATAACTTGTTGGACATGCACAATATTCCCTTGTACATTACAGTTGTACAGTATAACTTGTTGGATGACATGCACAATATTCCCTTGTATATTACAGTTGTACAGTTTAACTTGTTGGAGACATGCACAATATTCCCTTGTACATTACAGTTGTACAGTTTAACTTGTTGGACATGCACAATATTCCCTTGTACATTACAGTTGTACAGTTTAACTTGTTGGATGACATGCACAATATTCCCTTGTACATTACAGTTGTACAGTTTAACTTGTTGGATGACATGCACAATATTCCCTTGTACATTACAGTTGTACAGTTTAACTTGTTGGGACATGCACAATATTCCCTTGTACATTACAGTTGTACAGTATAACTTGTTGGACATGCACAATATTCCCTTGTACATTACAGTTGTACAGTATAACTTGTTGGACATGCACAATATTCCCTTGTACATTACAGTTGTACAGTTTAACTTGTTGGATGACATGCACAATATTCCCTTGTACATTACAGTTGTACAGTTTAACTTGTTGGACATGCACAATATTCCCTTGTACATTACAGTTGTACAGTTTAACTTGTTGGGACATGCACAATATTCCCTTGTACATTACAGTTGTACAGTATAACTTGTTGGAGACATGCACAATATTCCCTTGTACATTACAGTTGTACAGTTTAACTTGTTGGACATGCACAATATTCCCTTGTACATTACAGTTGTACAGTTTAACTTGTTGGACATGCACAATATTCCCTTGTACATTACAGTTGTACAGTATAACTTGTTGGGACATGCACAATATTCCCTTGTACATTACAGTTGTACAATATAACTTGTTGGACGACATGCACAATATTCCCTTGTACATTACAGTTGTACAGTATAACTTGTTGGATGACATGCACAATATTCCCTTGTACATTACAGTTGTACAGTTTAACTTGTTGGATGACATGCACAATCTTCCCTTGTACATTACAGTTGTACAGTTTAACTTGTTGGACATGCACAATATTCCCTTGTACATTACAGTTGTACAGTATAACTTGTTGGACATGCACAATATTCCCTTGTACATTACAGTTGTACAGTATAACTTGTTGGACATGCACAATATTCCCTTGTACATTACAGTTGTACAGTTTAACTTGTTGGACATGCACAATATTCCCTTGTACATTACAGTTGTACAGTTTAACTTGTTGGACATGCACAATATTCCCTTGTACATTACAGTTGTACAGTATAACTTGTTGGACATGCACAATATTCCCTTGTACATTACAGTTGTACAGTTTAACTTGTTGGACATGCACAATATTCCCTTGTACATTACAGTTGTACAGTATAACTTGTTGGACATGCACAATATTCCCTTGTACATTACAGTTGTACAGTATAACTTGTTGGATGACATGCACAATATTCCCTTGTACATTACAGTTGTACAGTTTAACTTGTTGGAGACATGCACAATATTCCCTTGTACATTACAGTTGTACAGTATAACTTGTTGGACATGCACAATATTCCCTTGTACATTACAGTTGTACAGTATAACTTGTTGGATGACATGCACAATATTCCCTTGTACATTACAGTTGTACAGTTTAACTTGTTGGAGACATGCACAATATTCCCTTGTACATTACAGTTGTACAGTATAACTTGTTGGACATGCACAATATTCCCTTGTACATTACAGTTGTACAGTTTAACTTGTTGGATGACATGCACAATATTCCCTTGTACATTACAGTTGTACAGTATAACTTGTTGGAGACATGCACAATATTCCCTTGTACATTACAGTTGTACAGTTTAACTTGTTGGATGACATGCACAATATTCCCTTGTACATTACAGTTGTACAGTTTAACTTGTTGGACATGCACAATATTCCCTTGTACATTACAGTTGTACAGTATAACTTGTTGGACATGCACAATATTCCCTTGTACATTACAGTTGTACAGTATAACTTGTTGGATGACATGCACAATATTCCCTTGTACATTACAGTTGTACAGTATAACTTGTTGGATGACATGCACAATATTCCCTTGTACATTACAGTTGTACAGTATAACTTGTTGGAGACATGCACAATATTCCCTTGTACATTACAGTTGTACAGTATAACTTGTTGGACATGCACAATATTCCCTTGTACATTACAGTTGTACAGTATAACTTGTTGGAGACATGCACAATATTCCCTTGTACATTACAGTTGTACAGTTTAACTTGTTGGAGACATGCACAATATTCCCTTGTACATTACAGTTGTACAGTATAACTTGTTGGATGACATGCACAATATTCCCTTGTACATTACAGTTGTACAGTATAACTTGTTGGACATGCACAATATTCCCTTGTACATTACAGTTGTACAGTATAACTTGTTGGATGACATGCACAATATTCCCTTGTACATTACAGTTGTACAGTATAACTTGTTGGACATGCACAATATTCCCTTGTACATTACAGTTGTACAGTATAACTTGTTGGACATGCACAATATTCCCTTGTACATTACAGTTGTACAGTTTAACTTGTTGGAGACATGCACAATATTCCCTTGTACATTACAGTTGTACAGTTTAACTTGTTGGATGACATGCACAATATTCCCTTGTACATTACAGTTGTACAGTTTAACTTGTTGGATGACATGCACAATATTCCCTTGTACATTACAGTTGTACAGTATAACTTGTTGGACATGCACAATATTCCCTTGTACATTACAGTTGTACAGTATAACTTGTTGGACATGCACAATATTCCCTTGTACATTACAGTTGTACAGTTTAACTTGTTGGACATGCACAATATTCCCTTGTACATTACAGTTGTACAGTTTAACTTGTTGGACATGCACAATATTCCCTTGTACATTACAGTTGTACAGTTTAACTTGTTGGATGACATGCACAATATTCCCTTGTACATTACAGTTGTACAGTTTAACTTGTTGGATGACATGCACAATATTCCCTTGTACATTACAGTTGTACAGTTTAACTTGTTGGATGACATGCACAATATTCCCTTGTACATTACAGTTGTACAGTTTAACTTGTTGGACATGCACAATATTCCCTTGTACATTACAGTTGTACAGTATAACTTGTTGGATGACATGCACAATATTCCCTTGTACATTACAGTTGTACAGTATAACTTGTTGGATGACATGCACTATTCCCTTGTACATTACAGTTGTACAGTATAACTTGTGGATGACATGCACAATATTCCCTTGTACATTACAGTTGTACAGTATAACTTGTTGGACGACATGCACAATATTCCCTTGTACATTACAGTTGTACAGTTTAACTTGTTGGACATGCACAATATTCCCTTGTACATTACAGTTGTACAGTATAACTTGCTGGACGACATGCACAATATTCCCTTGTACATTACAGTTGTACAGTTTAACTTGTTGGACATGCACAATATTCCCTTGTACATTACAGTTGTACAGTTTAACTTGTTGGACGACATGCACAATATTCCCTTGTACATTACAGTTGTACAGTTTAACTTGTTGGACATGCACAATATTCCCTTGTACATTACAGTTGTACAGTATAACTTGTTGGACATGCACAATATTCCCTTGTACATTACAGTTGTACAGTTTAACTTGTTGGACATGCACAATATTCCCTTGTACATTACAGTTGTACAGTATAACTTGTTGGACATGCACAATATTCCCTTGTACATTACAGTTGTACAGTTTAACTTGTTGGATGACATGCACAATATTCCCTTGTACATTACAGTTGTACAGTATAACTTGTTGGACATGCACAATATTCCCTTGTACATTACAGTTGTACAGTATAACTTGTTGGACATGCACAATATTCCCTTGTACATTACAGTTGTACAGTTTAACTTGTTGGACATGCACAATATTCCCTTGTACATTACAGTTGTACAGTTTAACTTGTTGGATGACATGCACAATATTCCCTTGTACATTACAGTTGTACAGTATAACTTGTTGGACATGCACAATATTCCCTTGTACATTACAGTTGTACAGTATAACTTGTTGGACATGCACAATATTCCCTTGTACATTACAGTTGTACAGTATAACTTGTTGGATGACATGCACAATATTCCCTTGTACATTACAGTTGTACAGTTTAACTTGTTGGATGACATGCACAATATTCCCTTGTACATTACAGTTGTACAGTTTAACTTGTTGGATGACATGCACAATATTCCCTTGTACATTACAGTTGTACAGTTTAACTTGTTGGACATGCACAATATTCCCTTGTACATTACAGTTGTACAGTATAACTTGTTGGACATGCACAATATTCCCTTGTACATTACAGTTGTACAGTATAACTTGTTGGATGACATGCACAATATTCCCTTGTACATTACAGTTGTACAGTATAACTTGTTGGACATGCACAATATTCCCTTGTACATTACAGTTGTACAGTTTAACTTGTTGGACATGCACAATATTCCCTTGTACATTACAGTTGTACAGTTTAACTTGTTGGACATGCACAATATTCCCTTGTACATTACAGTTGTACAGTATAACTTGTTGGATGACATGCACAATATTCCCTTGTACATTACAGTTGTACAGTTTAACTTGTTGGACATGCACAATATTCCCTTGTACATTACAGTTGTACAGTATAACTTGTTGGACATGCACAATATTCCCTTGTACATTACAGTTGTACAGTTAACTTGTTGGACATGCACAATATTCCCTTGTACATTACAGTTGTACAGTATAACTTGTTGGATGACATGCACAATATTCCCTTGTACATTACAGTTGTACAGTTTAACTTGTTGGATGACATGCACAATATTCCCTTGTACATTACAGTTGTACAGTTTAACTTGTTGGACATGCACAATATTCCCTTGTACATTACAGTTGTACAGTATAACTTGTTGGAGACATGCACAATATTCCCTTGTACATTACAGTTGTACAGTATAACTTGTTGGACATGCACAATATTCCCTTGTACATTACAGTTGTACAGTATAACTTGTTGGATGACATGCACAATATTCCCTTGTACATTACAGTTGTACAGTATAACTTGTTGGAGACATGCACAATATTCCCTTGTACATTACAGTTGTACAGTTTAACTTGTTGGACATGCACAATATTCCCTTGTACATTACAGTTGTACAGTATAACTTGTTGGATGACATGCACAATATTCCCTTGTACATTACAGTTGTACAGTTTAACTTGTTGGATGACATGCACAATATTCCCTTGTACATTACAGTTGTACAGTATAACTTGTTGGACATGCACAATATTCCCTTGTACATTACAGTTGTACAGTATAACTTGTTGGAGACATGCACAATATTCCCTTGTACATTACAGTTGTACAGTATAACTTGTTGGATGACATGCACAATATTCCCTTGTACATTACAGTTGTACAGTTTAACTTGTTGGAGACATGCACAATATTCCCTTGTACATTACAGTTGTACAGTTTAACTTGTTGGATGACATGCACAATATTCCCTTGTACATTACAGTTGTACAGTATAACTTGTTGGACATGCACAATATTCCCTTGTACATTACAGTTGTACAGTATAACTTGTTGGACATGCACAATATTCCCTTGTACATTACAGTTGTACAGTTTAACTTGTTGGACATGCACAATATTCCCTTGTACATTACAGTTGTACAGTTTAACTTGTTGGACATGCACAATATTCCCTTGTACATTACAGTTGTACAGTATAACTTGTTGGACATGCACAATATTCCCTTGTACATTACAGTTGTACAGTATAACTTGTTGGACATGCACAATATTCCCTTGTACATTACAGTTGTACAGTATAACTTGTTGGACATGCACAATATTCCCTTGTACATTACAGTTGTACAGTTTAACTTGTTGGACATGCACAATATTCCCTTGTACATTACAGTTGTACAGTTTAACTTGTTGGACATGCACAATATTCCCTTGTACATTACAGTTGTACAGTTTAACTTGTTGGATGACATGCACAATATTCCCTTGTACATTACAGTTGTACAGTATAACTTGTTGGACATGCACAATATTCCCTTGTACATTACAGTTGTACAGTTTAACTTGTTGGACATGCACAATATTCCCTTGTACATTACAGTTGTACAGTTTAACTTGTTGGATGACATGCACAATATTCCCTTGTACATTACAGTTGTACAGTATAACTTGTTGGATGACATGCACAATATTCCCTTGTACATTACAGTTGTACAGTTAACTTGTTGGACATGCACAATATTCCCTTGTACATTACAGTTGTACAGTATAACTTGTTGGACATGCACAATATTCCCTTGTACATTACAGTTGTACAGTTTAACTTGTTGGAGACATGCACAATATTCCCTTGTACATTACAGTTGTACAGTATAACTTGTTGGACATGCACAATATTCCCTTGTACATTACAGTTGTACAGTATAACTTGTTGGACATGCACAATATTCCCTTGTACATTACAGTTGTACAGTTTAACTTGTTGGAGACATGCACAATATTCCCTTGTACATTACAGTTGTACAGTATAACTTGTTGGACATGCACAATATTCCCTTGTACATTACAGTTGTACAGTTTAACTTGTTGGATGACATGCACAATATTCCCTTGTACATTACAGTTGTACAGTTTAACTTGTTGGACATGCACAATATTCCCTTGTACATTACAGTTGTACAGTTTAACTTGTTGGACATGCACAATATTCCCTTGTACATTACAGTTGTACAGTATAACTTGTTGGATGACATGCACAATATTCCCTTGTACATTACAGTTGTACAGTATAACTTGTTGGACATGCACAATATTCCCTTGTACATTACAGTTGTACAGTTTAACTTGTTGGATGACATGCACAATATTCCCTTGTACATTACAGTTGTACAGTTTAACTTGTTGGACATGCACAATATTCCCTTGTACATTACAGTTGTACAGTATAACTTGTTGGACATGCACAATATTCCCTTGTACATTACAGTTGTACAGTATAACTTGTTGGACATGCACAATATTCCCTTGTACATTACAGTTGTACAGTATAACTTGTTGGACATGCACAATATTCCCTTGTACATTACAGTTGTACAGTATAACTTGTTGGACATGCACAATATTCCCTTGTACATTACAGTTGTACAGTTTAACTTGTTGACATGCACAATATTCCCTTGTACATTACAGTTGTACAGTATAACTTGTTGGAGACATGCACAATATTCCCTTGTACATTACAGTTGTACAGTATAACTTGTTGGATGACATGCACAATATTCCCTTGTACATTACAGTTGTACAGTATAACTTGTTGGAGACATGCACAATATTCCCTTGTACATTACAGTTGTACAGTTTAACTTGTTGGACATGCACAATATTCCCTTGTACATTACAGTTGTACAGTATAACTTGTTGGAGACATGCACAATATTCCCTTGTACATTACAGTTGTACAGTTTAACTTGTTGGATGACATGCACAATATTCCCTTGTACATTACAGTTGTACAGTATAACTTGTTGGACATGCACAATATTCCCTTGTACATTACAGTTGTACAGTATAACTTGTTGGACATGCACAATATTCCCTTGTACATTACAGTTGTACAGTATAACTTGTTGGACGACATGCACAATATTCCCTTGTACATTACAGTTGTACAGTTTAACTTGTTGGACGACATGCACAATATTCCCTTGTACATTACAGTTGTACAGTTTAACTTGTTGGATGACATGCACAATATTCCCTTGTACATTACAGTTGTACAGTATAACTTGTTGGACATGCACAATATTCCCTTGTACATTACAGTTGTACAGTATAACTTGTTGGACATGCACAATATTCCCTTGTACATTACAGTTGTACAGTTTAACTTGTTGGACATGCACAATATTCCCTTGTACATTACAGTTGTACAGTTTAACTTGTTGGATGACATGCACAATATTCCCTTGTACATTACAGTTGTACAGTATAACTTGTTGGACATGCACAATATTCCCTTGTACATTACAGTTGTACAGTATAACTTGTTGGACATGCACAATATTCCCTTGTACATTACAGTTGTACAGTATAACTTGTTGGAGACATGCACAATATTCCCTTGTACATTACAGTTGTACAGTTTAACTTGTTGGACATGCACAATATTCCCTTGTACATTACAGTTGTACAGTTTAACTTGTTGGACATGCACAATATTCCCTTGTACATTACAGTTGTACAGTTTAACTTGTTGGACATGCACAATATTCCCTTGTACATTACAGTTGTACAGTATAACTTGTTGGACATGCACAATATTCCCTTGTACATTACAGTTGTACAGTTTAACTTGTTGGACATGCACAATATTCCCTTGTACATTACAGTTGTACAGTATAACTTGTTGGACATGCACAATATTCCCTTGTACATTACAGTTGTACAGTTTAACTTGTTGGATGACATGCACAATATTCCCTTGTACATTACAGTTGTACAGTATAACTTGTTGGACATGCACAATATTCCCTTGTACATTACAGTTGTACAGTATAACTTGTTGGACATGCACAATATTCCCTTGTACATTACAGTTGTACAGTTTAACTTGTTGGACATGCACAATATTCCCTTGTACATTACAGTTGTACAGTTTAACTTGTTGGATGACATGCACAATATTCCCTTGTACATTACAGTTGTACAGTATAACTTGTTGGACATGCACAATATTCCCTTGTACATTACAGTTGTACAGTATAACTTGTTGGACATGCACAATATTCCCTTGTACATTACAGTTGTACAGTTTAACTTGTTGGATGACATGCACAATATTCCCTTGTACATTACAGTTGTACAGTATAACTTGTTGGACATGCACAATATTCCCTTGTACATTACAGTTGTACAGTTTAACTTGTTGGATGACATGCACAATATTCCCTTGTACATTACAGTTGTACAGTTTAACTTGTTGGACATGCACAATATTCCCTTGTACATTACAGTTGTACAGTTTAACTTGTTGGATGACATGCACAATATTCCCTTGTACATTACAGTTGTACAGTATAACTTGTTGGACATGCACAATATTCCCTTGTACATTACAGTTGTACAGTATAACTTGTTGGACATGCACAATATTCCCTTGTACATTACAGTTGTACAGTTTAACTTGTTGGATGACATGCACAATATTCCCTTGTACATTACAGTTGTACAGTATAACTTGTTGGAGACATGCACAATATTCCCTTGTACATTACAGTTGTACAGTTTAACTTGTTGGGACATGCACAATATTCCCTTGTACATTACAGTTGTACAGTTTAACTTGTTGGACATGCACAATATTCCCTTGTACATTACAGTTGTACAGTATAACTTGTTGGACATGCACAATATTCCCTTGTACATTACAGTTGTACAGTATAACTTGTTGGACATGCACAATATTCCCTTGTACATTACAGTTGTACAGTATAACTTGTTGGACATGCACAATATTCCCTTGTACATTACAGTTGTACAGTATAACTTGTTGGACATGCACAATATTCCCTTGTACATTACAGTTGTACAGTTTAACTTGTTGGACATGCACAATATTCCCTTGTACATTACAGTTGTACAGTATAACTTGTTGGAGACATGCACAATATTCCCTTGTACATTACAGTTGTACAGTATAACTTGTTGGACATGCACAATATTCCCTTGTACATTACAGTTGTACAGTATAACTTGTTGGAGACATGCACAATATTCCCTTGTACATTACAGTTGTACAGTTTAACTTGTTGGACATGCACAATATTCCCTTGTACATTACAGTTGTACAGTATAACTTGTTGGGACATGCACAATATTCCCTTGTACATTACAGTTGTACAGTTTAACTTGTTGGATGACATGCACAATATTCCCTTGTACATTACAGTTGTACAGTTTAACTTGTTGGACATGCACAATATTCCCTTGTACATTACAGTTGTACAGTATAACTTGTTGGACATGCACAATATTCCCTTGTACATTACAGTTGTACAGTATAACTTGTTGGACATGCACAATATTCCCTTGTACATTACAGTTGTACAGTTTAACTTGTTGGATGACATGCACAATATTCCCTTGTACATTACAGTTGTACAGTATAACTTGTTGGACATGCACAATATTCCCTTGTACATTACAGTTGTACAGTTTAACTTGTTGGATGACATGCACAATATTCCCTTGTACATTACAGTTGTACAGTTTAACTTGTTGGATGACATGCACAATATTCCCTTGTACATTACAGTTGTACAGTATAACTTGTTGGACATG